>JAQQAC010022866.1:2050717-2074739 GCA_029783875.1 Phataginus tricuspis
GGACGGGGAGCTGCCCGTCCCTGGTTTTATACCAGAAAAGGAGGCAAGGCTTGCATTCCTGAGCATAATGCATGGAGACTGTTTTACATTGGTATTATTAACAATATGGAAACACATAGTATTAGTGAGTGGGAAAGTGAAATTAATTTTTACTGTCTTATTGTCATCGGGTATAGAAGGAAGTCCTGAAGAGACATTAGTAGAAAAGAATGTAGGGAAAACAGGGGAGGAAGTCCCTACCGCTTGTAGAATCGGGGGGTTGCGCAGCAGAGCCCACCTGGGTTCTCCATGAACAGATATTAAATGCAAAAGGCTAGTGGTCAGCTGCAACAGGAACAGTGAGGGAAGCATGGTTCTCTATAAAGAAATAAAAATGGGGGGCTAATTTAAGCATGCTACTCTCAACAGAGGATTCTAAGTCATCAAAGCATGTCTAAGTCATCAAAGCATATAATTAACTATGAGGAAAAGATATAACTTTAAGAGTTATGAGCATCTGTTTGTTTTACGAGTCTTTCTGGTAGCCATCTGGCTGCCTCATTTTTTGTGTCAAAGACACATACTGAGCCTCGCCCCCATATGAGGACAGGATCAGGTCCAGACCATTGATTGGTCATTGGATCTCTCCACATAACTTTTGCATAGTCTTGTTGACTCTTGGGGTGCCACAAACGGTCTGCTGCAGATCGCCCTTGGGTGTCCAAAAGCAAAAAATTCAAAATGAAAAGAGTGTGATTCAGAAGGTTTCTGGGCGAGCCCTTTATAGGGTAATACTCCCCCTTTTTTATTCTTTGTAGATAAAGTTTTAAGGTAAGATGGGCTCGCTCTATTATACCTTGTCCCTGGGGATTATATGGGATACCTGTTGTGTGAGTAATGGAGATATGTTTACAGAAATTAGCAAAAGAGGAGCTAGTATATCCAGGGCCGTTATCTGTTTTTATTTTTGATGGTATACCTAAAATTGTAAATGAATGTAACAAATGTGCAATTACATGTTTGGTGGCCTCACCTGTCTGAAGGGAAGTGCAAATAAAACCACTGTAGGTGTCTATGCAAACATGGATGTATTTTAAAGTACCAAATTCAGTATAATGTGTAACATCCATTTGCCATAGTGCATTAGGTATAAGTCCTTTTGGGTTAACTCCATAGTGGGGTGTAGGGAGAGAAGTAAGGCAAGAAGGACATTGCTTAACAATTTGGCGAGCTTGCTCTCTAGTTATCTTATATGATAAGCGTAGTGTTTGAGCATTAAGATGATGTAGGGCATGAGCCTTTTGGGCTGTAGCAATTCTTGAGTCACTGTGAAAGCATATCAATTGCATAGCTGCATCAGCTGTTGCATTACCAAGGGCTAAGGGCCCTGGGAGATTAGAATGTGCTCTGACATGTCCTATATAGAACTTACAGGGTCTTTGCCTAATAAGGCTTTGTATCTGTAGAAATAATGTATGGGCAGTAGAAGAAGGCTTAATGAATGCTGTGGTTTCTAATAAAGGTATACTTTGAGCTATATAAGCACTATCAGTAAATATATTCAAAGGTGTGGACTTATAGGAAGTAAAAACAGCTAGAACGGCACTAAGTTCTACAAGCTGAGCTGATCTATGTGGAGTGGGAAAACTATGTGTGGTATCTTTACAGTGAAAAGCGGCGGTTCCAGAGGAAGAACCGTCAGTGAATATGTTTAAGGCATCAGATATAGGTTGTAGAGATGTAGTTTGTGGAAAAGTAAACTCGTGAACACGTAAGAAATGAATGAGTTTATCTTGGGGAAAATGATTGTCTATGGTTCCTGCATAAGCTGCAAAGGCTATGGGCCACTCTTCAGTGGTTTGAAACAGCCAGTCTACTTGGGCTGCAGTATAAGGTACGATGCACATCTCAAAATCTTTGCCAAAGTAAAGTCTGCTTTGCTTTCTGCCTAGCCAAACAAGCTGTGAAGTAGCAGCATAATATGGCTGTATGGTTTTTGCAGGGGAAGAGGTTAGATGTACCCATAATATAGGAGCAGTCTGCCAGAAGACTGCAGTAGGTGTATGAGAAGTAGGGAAAACTATATATTGTAAGGGTTTAGTATAATCTATGGTGGATATAAATTGTTGCTTAATAGCGGTCTCAACTAAGGCAAGAGCTTCGCGTCCTGAGGGAGTTAACACTCTAGAGGAGGTTGGATTGCTCTCTCCTTGTAATATATCAAAAAGGGGCTTGAGCTCTCCAGTGGTGAGTTTTAAGTATGGTCGCAGCCAATTAATATCTCCTAACAATTTTTGAAAATCATTTAAGGTTTTTAGCTGATCTACTCTTATGTGAGCTTTCTGAGTTGTAACTTGATTTTTAAATAGTTGGAATCCTAGATAAGTATATGGATCTTGGAGTTGTACTTTTTCTGGGGCTATGTGTAGGCCATGTGCTGTAAGATCCTTTTTTAAGGCATCATAAAGGAGGAGTAATTGTGCAGGATCTGACAGGGCTAACAAAATGTCATCCATGTAATGGATGATGTAAGCACGCGGCCATTTTGAGCGAGTTGGCAATAAAGCTGCTGATACAAATTTTTGACACAAGGTGGGGCTGTTAGCCATCCCTTGTGGGAGCACTTTCCACTGATATCTGTGCATAGGGTCCCTGAAATTTGTAGAAGGAACGCTGAATGCAAAACGTTCTTTATCTTTTGGATGTAAGGGGATGGTAAAGAAGCAGTCCTTTAAATCAATGATAATTTTTGGCCAATTAAAAGGTATGGCGCTGGGTGAAGGAAGCCCAGGCTGTAAGGACCCCATAACAACCATAGATCTATTGACAGCTCTTAGATCTTGCAAGAGTCTCCACTTTCCTGATTTTTTCTTTATTACAAAGATAGGAGTATTCCAGGGAGATAGACTATCTTCTATGTGTCCTGCAGCTAACTGTTCCTGCACTAACTGCTTGGCTGCCTGTAATTTCTCACCAAGTAATGGCCACTGATCTACCCAGACTGGGTCTTCACTTTTCCATTGGATAGGGTCAGCATGGGGTGCAGGAGGAACAGTGGCCACTAGGGTAAATTTTGTTGATATGCGCCTAAACCGGCTCTGGACTTATTGGGCAAAGGTGAAATGGGTGATGTTATCCCATCTTCTAACCTTCCTAAACCCTTGCCTGGTGTAAAACCTTGTTTTAACATCTGAGCTGTAATGATTTCGTTTGGGCTGCACATAAGCACTTTCATTTGCATTAACAAGTCCCTTCCCCAGAGGTTAATGGGAAGTCCTGGTAGCACAAAAGGTTGAATGGTACCTTGATTTCCCTCTTTATCTCTCCAAGTAAGCAATTTGGCGCTTCTTTCAGGATTTTGAGTTTGCCCTATCCCTGTTAAATTGGTTATGGTAGGAGTGAGTGGCCAGCTAGAAGGCCATAGAGCTTTTTGAAGTATAGTAACATCAGCTCCTGTATCTTCTAGGCCTTCGAATTGTTTTCCGTCAAGCCATAGGGTTAACATGGGCTTGTTGTGTGTTAAATGTTGTACCCAATAAGCATCTGAGGAGCCAAAGCCTCCTGACCCACGCATTGCTCTATGGGCTTTATGGTTGGTTGTAAACATGGGGAGTAACAATAATTGAGCAATGCGTTGACCCTGGTTTACAGTAGAGATCACTTTTGGAGAAGATGCCATGATTTTTATTTCTTCTGTGTAGTCATTGTCTATGACTCCAGGGAAAACTTGCAGGCCTGCCATGGTAACTCCACTCCTGCCAAGTAGTAGCCCAAAAGTATTAGGTGGAAGGGGCCCGTAAACTCCCGTGGGCAGGGCTTGGACTCCCATTTGAGGGGTTAGTACTGTGTGGGCGGCGGAACAGAGGTCCAGTCCTGCGCTATCTGCTGTTGCTCTGCAGAGTTGGGAAATTGATTGTTTGGCCTCTCTGAGGGAGGGAGGAATGGGTTGTTGGCTGTCTGAGGAACAAACTGCACTGCCCCATATACTTGTTTCGGGGCCGGAGGCTGGCCCCTCCACCCGTTTCCCTGCTGGGAAAGGGGTCTCCCTTGAACATCTGTGAGGGATCTACAATCCTTGGCCCAATGCTTGCCTCTCTTACAGCGAGGACACAACCCGGGCAATCTTCTGGGAGACTCTGCCCCCGAAGTTGAGGGTGGCCCTTTGCAATTTTTTGCAAAATGCCCTTCTCTCCCACAGCGATAGCAAACGGTACGTTTAGACAGCAGCTGTGAGACGGTAGTTCCTTGAAGGGCGGCAGCCATGGCTAAGCCTTGGTTGTACCCCGCACCTATGTCTGAGCATAGGCGAATATAGCCTGTTAAATCTGCTTTCTTTCTATAAGGCCTGATGGCTGCTTGACAGGCAGAGTTGGCATTCTCAAAGGCTAGCTGTTTGACAAACTCTACACCTGCTTCTGGAGTACCAAAGATGCGCCCTGCAGCGGTCATGAGTCGATGAACAAAATCTGCAAAGGGCTCATCAGGTCCCTGTCTTATGTTGGATAAGCCGGAACTTAGATCACCTTTGGAAGGAAGTCTCCTCCAAGCTTTTAAGGCGGCTGTGCTAACTTGAGCATAAAGGAATGGATTAAACTGCATTTGATTGCCTGCGCCTTCAAAGGGAGGCTCCCCGAGGAGCATTTCCAATGTACCTCCATTACCGGCCTGCAAGTTGCACCGGGCGGTGTCTTTACATGCCTCAACATATTCTGATTTCCAGAGCAAGTAATCTCCCCCTGAGAGAGTGGCTCGAGCTATTGTTTGCCACTCAGCCGGCGGGATCCATGCATCTGAAATTGCCTCTAAGACAGCTTGAGTATAGGGGGCAGTCGCTCCATATTGGGCTACTGCCAACTTCAATTCTTTTATAATTTTAAAATCTAAATTATGAAGCTCTCTATTCCTGGCATCTTGAGGACCTGTCTCAAAAACTGGAAATTGTTCAATGGAACCAGAGGGATCTACAGAGGACAGATCGGCTAATACTGTCCGCTTGATAGTAGGTGGCTGCGAAAGAGCTCCCATCGAGGGGGTCTGGTTAGTAAATGGTGGAGTGGTTTGGCTTAGAGCTGGCTTGGGCTCATCTGTCTTTCCAATTTTTAATTCCTCTAATTCTTTTATTAAGGCTTGATGTTCTTTCTCTAGTTTGATTTGTGCCTTTAAGAATTCAATTTTTTTGCGCACTTCCTCTTGTGGGTCTAAAACAGGAAGTGCACAGGGTGTGGTAGAGAAGGGCGGAGCAGAAGGTATCAGCCCCTCCCTCTCAACTTTCCGCGCCTCCCAGAGTAACGTGCCGTACGAGGGTGGACGCGGAAGTTTCGCGGTGTTTTTCCTTTTTGATCTTACTTCCTCCTTTTGAGCTACAATAGGGTTCTGACTCTTGGACCGCGCCCTACTTAATGGCGGATCCTCGACTTCCTCATCTGAACTGGAACTCTCGCTAGAGAGTGAAATGAGCTCTCCGGTGGGCTCAGGAGCTTCTGCTGTGTTCTTCTTTCCCTGTTCTTGATCTGACTTTATGTCCTGTAAAATAGCTTCACCTTGCTCTACTACCGCAACTACATCTTTGAAATCACCTTTACGTTCTAACATTTCATTAATAAGATTCCAGTAGGAAAATGCTTCAATAGGCACCTTCTGCGGACCAAAGGTCCGATAAAAATCATTCATGGAGTCTCCAACTCGCTTCCAAATTTGTGCATCTATGGTCCCTTCTTGAGGTAACCAAGGACAGAATTTATCCAAAAAGGCAAGAAAAGTTTCTAAATTCTTACGTTTTACTTTCACTCCCCGCGTCTGAAGGGCTTGTTTCAATCCTGCTATAAAATTCTCCTTTTGAGAAGACTGTGTGTGCCCCATGTTTTATAAATATCTGACTCACCGATCCTTTCGAGCGCTGGGCCTCCCCGCTCAGGTCCGGTGGCTGAGTTTTGGCCGACCCAGGAGTTTCAACTTCTTCGGTACCGCACGGATTTCCTTTGATTTCTCTCTCGGAGTCCCCTCGTTCTTCAAGCCCCACGTTGGGCGCCACTTGTTCCTCACCTGCAGGAGAGACAACGTAGGAACCCGAAGAGAGGGGGAGGAGAATAGGGACACAAGACGCGAGGGATGGAGACAAGACAGTTCCCTGATCAAGTCTCGTTTATTTGCGGAAACACACAGCTTATATAGCATAGCTCAAGTGGGAAGGGGTTGTGGCTAATCCTGATTGGCAGTTTAGCATGCAAATGAAGCCTTATACCAAAGTCCTATGGAAGAGCAGTCTATGAGCATGCGCTCAAAGAGCAGTCCAGGCAGCAGGCAACAAGATGGTGTCCAAGCACAAAATGGAGTCCATGCGGGCGCATGCGCACTTGAGCATGAAGAATGAGAAGTGCGTCAGCAGCAAAGCAGCAACAAAATGGAGTCCCTGCGAAAGCTCTGTGTGGGCGGCGACAGCTGCTGCTGCTCAGCCTGATTGTCCGGCTCCCGACAATTATGTTAAAAATAAACACACTTATAATTGAATGCCTATGAAAAGGAGCATTTATGAAAGGGGCCTCCTTCTGCTCTCTTAATCACCAGCTCTGGGAAAAGAACTTTTTTTAATGCCTTCTGTGACCTTTAAGGCCATTGAGTTCTGGGTCTGCAAAGGTGACCTTGGTAGTTGTCACCAGGAGTGGAGGCGGCCACCCTGAGGGGTGTATGATTGTCAAGCTTCACCCAGGCTTTGCCACCCAGTAAGAGTCCTACAGTTCCCCCAAGGTGAGTCCCCTACAGAAGACCATTGCACCTTTGGCTGTGCCAGTAGGAGTGGATCCCCTTGGGTGTGTTAGGCAGAAAATATTAACCAGCACAAGTATGTTTTGAAATGTCTTGTTTGGAGATAAGATGCAAAACATGCAAGTCCCTGGTATGGGGGTCTCATGGCTCCTGTCTTCCTGCATATCTCACAAGTAAACAAGTACGGTGCCTTCCTCATGCTCCCTGCCCACTGCTGGTGCCTCCAGAGTCTGTCCTGCAGAGCTTGATGGGAAGCACTGGGGAGGCCGTTTGGGGCAGAGGAAGTGGAGCACTAATGTCCAATGGTGGCCACTGTCTCCAATACCCGGAGTCATGGTCCAACTCCAAGGAGGGGAGCATTTAAAGATAAAAGAAGATTGTTTTCGGTCTTTTGCTTTTCTTCTTTTTTTAAGAATAGAGAAACAATGCAGAAAATAGAAAACAATGCAAAAACTCATTGTTAAAGTGCTCTGTAGTCATGCAAACAGTCTAGCATGTAAACTCATCCCAGCTCATGGCCCCGCACCCCAGTCTGATTTCCTGGCAGTGGAGATGCGTCGAGGGAAAGTGGCCTTCCTCTGGGATATGGGCTCCGGGTCAACTCGGTTGGAATTACCAGACTTCCCAATTGATGACAACAAATGGCACAGTATCTATGTAACCAGGTAATATAGAAAGGTCTCTCTGAGCATCTCTTTTTAACACTGTATCTTCTAAGTAATTACATGTTTGCAGCATCATATAATAGCCTTGGGAACTTCTGGAAGGTCAGATTGCAGTGAAATATTGCTTAGTTTAGATTAAATGTAGAAATAAGGGCTTTTTTTAATTACAGAAGGAATGTACTTTGTCATCAAAATCAATAATTAAAGAAGATGAAGTTTATGTTACTTTTCGAATGCTATGGGGAAGACCGAGGCGGCCAACCTAGCAAAATGGTTCCTTCCCAGTAGAAGAGAGTAAAAGGCCATGTGGTAGAGATTCCACGTGGCTGGGATGGTTTGCACATGGAAGAGGACCGAAGGCGAGGGTATAAGTGAGGAATAGTTTGTCTTAAAATTCAGACAAAGCAAAATTCTTCCTTTTAAAGCCTCTTGCCAGAGGTAACTACTTTTAGGCAGCTTTAAGTATATCTTTCTTTGTAGTTTTCCATGATATCATGATCTGTTGTTGACAGTGTGTTATTGTTGGGGATGGGGATTTTTGTCTTCTCCTTTGTTATTTATAAAAACGGTGTAAAAGACTTTGAAAAGTCAGTAGACTATTTCAAATATAGTTTAACTCATTATCTGTGACTATTTTAAACAAGGAGGTGACATGATGAAATTTATGTATTAGAAGAACCACTCTACTAGATTTCAGAGAGTAAACTAGGAGCGGGGTGGGCAAGACCAGAATCAGGGAGACTAGTGGGGGGTCTGTTGCAGTCGTGGGGAGAAGCAAAGGGAGGCTGTGGAGGACACAGGTGTGCACACGTGTGGACTGGCTTGGAATTCTGAGTGTGTTTCTTTTGCAATTCTTTATGTCCCTTAGGTTTGGAAACATTGGTTCATTGAGTGTAAAGGAAATGAGTGCAACTCAAAAGTCACCAACAAAAATGAGTAAATCCCCTGGAACAGCCAATGTTCTGGATATAAATAATTCAACACTAATGTTTGTTGGAGGGCTTGGAGGACAGATCAAGGTAACACTGAACATTCATCTGAACAGAACTGATTGTCTGATTTTACCTATATATAAAATTAGTTGTGTCTATATTGTTGAATATATACTAGGTAGATGAAGATTATTTTCTGCTTCTATTCTGCTTACCCACAGTTGTTCTGCAGATCTGGGTTGGCTTCATAGAGTAAAGGATCATGCTTAATAAGTAGTATAAATGGAAAAGAAGCCAGTGGTTCATTTTGCTATTTGAGTTTCTTTTTCAATGATGAAATGGGAAATTCAATATTCCACATTAATTTCTGTAAAGTTCCCTTATCTCTGTTGTAACTCCAGGTAATGATGGAATAATACTGATCACTATTTGGTGAAAAAGCTCAGCATATTGGTTGTATTAGATCAGTTATACCCTCAGCAAATGACGGTGAGTCACCTGGACTTGGTTCAGTGCTCTGACATTTGTGTGAGGGTCAGTCTCAGCCGGGCCCTCACCACTGACCACGTTCTCTGGGCCTCTGCTTCCTCACTGTTAAAAGGGGCTTGTCTCCAGAGACCCACTTAATGAGATGATCTTTAATATCCTGTCGAGTTGTCAGTCTTCTAGGATTCTACTTCATCGTTGGAAGGAAATCCAATGATTACAGTCTGGCCATTTTTCTGGATGTTGTTTTCTCAAATTTGGATCTTTTAGATTGGATGAGTTTTATGCACTTAGAGAATTTATTCCTTTCACCAAATATACATGGGTTATATTTGTTTGTCTGTTGATATCAGAAGTCTCCAACTGTGAAGGTTACTCATTTTAAGGGCTGCATGGGAGAGGCCTTCTTGAATGGACAATCCATCGGCCTGTGGAACTACATTGAAAGGGAGGGCAAGTGCCATGGCTGCTTCGGAAGGTAATATACCCCTACAGTTTATCACCTGGTGTGTAATCCCACTAACATGGGAGGACTGCTTACAGGATTCCCATGGCTGCTTCGGAAGGTAATATAGCCCCACAGTTTATCACCTGGTGTGTAATCCCACTGACATCGGAGGACTGCTTACAGGGTTCACATGCGCATCAGGGATGAGACAGAGTTCATGACGTCTGTCGTCTTGGCCAAGGATATGCCACAGATCATTTCCTAATAGAAGCATGGATATCATTTTTAACCCTTAAAAAGAAGTACTCTTTTTACTGTGTCTTATTTGTTTGGGTCATGGATCATAAAACTGAGAAATATCAGACATCTTCATAAACAACCTTCTGTCTCAAAGAGCTACCATGATGTTTTCAGTAAATGGCTGTACATTTTTATTTTGAAAATACCTCCGAGGGTAAGGATTTCATTTGTGCTGTCAGTTTTATAAATAAGTACTTCCTATTCCTAAATCTGTAATTCTAGAAATAAAATGCCTTTGGAAGGGGACCACTATCTATTTTTTTTACATGTATTGATAAATAGAAGGTATTTAGTGACTTAATCTCACCAAGCTCAAGAACCCCTTTGTTTTCTAATAAAATGCTGTGACCCCATAAGTATACAAGACCTGTGTTCTAGCGCTTTAGTAATTAAGACAGCAGATTGCCCCTGCCCCTAGAGAAGTGTAGCACCTGATGTACTCTCTCTCCTCCGGTGAGCTGCTCTGTGCACACCGACACCTGTAATTAACAGTGAGCGGCGGCAAGATCAGCTGGAGGCGGCTCCTGTCACACTTAGAAGCTCATGGGCGAGTTTTCCTTTGCCACTGTCAGGCCTGCTTCCTCCCCTGGCTCACAGCTTGGGATTTTGTGGCTTGAGCCTTTTGTTTACTTCTTTCCCTTTACTTAACCTGTTTGGAAGGTCCTGACGGAGAGCTTGGTTGTTGGGGCCTTAGGACTGAAAAGAATATTGGATCTGGGGTCTGTTTCCAAGGCTCCTGGCCTGGCTCTCCTTACAGTTCTTTCTCCGTGACTGTGGAGCAAGTCACCCCACTTCTCGGAGGCTTGGTTTCTTCTTTCAGAAAAGGAGAACGTTAATCCTTTTTGCCTGATCTGCTCCCTGACCTGTGGTGATTAACATGTAACATGATGTATATGAAAATACTTTATATTGAAATGCTGCACCGATGTTCATGTCTTGTATTCCTGAAGTGACAGTCCATTGCCTTCGGGGCCTCAGGATTATTTTCTTGACAACGAACATGTGGAAACCCAAGGTTTTGTAATTGGCAAATGATAAAAAATGATGCCACCTTGTGAGAGCACGGTACCCATTCTAGTACTTCCGGAGCTGAGCACGCTCCCTCACTTTTTCCTCAGGCTGTTTTTCTAGCCAGGAAGTTTTCCCACCAGCTTGGTAATTCTAAGATGAAAAATGCTCTGATCCCTGGATTTTGTCCCGTACACTAACCCAGATCATTAATTTTACTTATGGAAAAAAAAGCCTTAGCAGAAATGGAATATTTCCGATACAGGATTGTTCCTCTGCATTAGCGGTTACACTGTCCCCAGTTCGCATCATTTTAAGGGTTGTTTTTGAGCCACTGACCTCAAAAACCACACCAGTGAGTGACTTCCACGAGTGCTGCACTCCCCTCGCGCTGGAACGAGGGGCTCAGTACCCGTGCGGCCAGCAGTTCTGTTCTCCTTGAGGATTTGCCCTCCCACCAGTTTCCCACCACCCTGGACTGTGAATGAAAGATGAAGGGTGGCAGGCGAGGAGGGACGGGCAGGTGCTGCTGTTTCCTAAAGTTAATCCCGGAACGGGCTTTTTGGGTAGAGGGCTGGCTACATGGCTGAACTTTAAGACCGAATTGCCTCATAAGCTCCATCAAGGTAAGGTTTGATTAACTGTTTTCTGGATACTTAGCAAATCAGCTGGCTAACCTTGTATTATATTGATGAACAGTTCTAAAAGTTGTTTTTTTTTTTCTTTAAATCACTAGTTTGGTAGGATATGGATAGATATTCTTTAAAAAATGGTGTCAACATTAGTCACAGGAGTTCTCTTCCAACATCTCATCTTCTAGGGGAAAATGCCTATATGGAAGCATAAGTGCCCTGCACTGTGGTAAATGGGGGCAACAGTGGGTGAAACAGCCTCCCGGGCCTGGGGCCAGGGGATCCCTCACTCACTCATATAGAAGCCGCAGGGGGCACTGTTGGGCAGTGCAGTGGGCACCAGCCCATGTGGGCCTCATGGTCACAGAACAGAAGCCTGACCCACCAGGGGACAAGCCCCAGAAACGTGTCCCTGACCCCAGGGGCATGAGCCTGCTCAGGAGAACTGTGTTCAGACACTGATTCATTATCCCTTTCATGACCATCTCATTTGGGCTGGTCCTGCCGAAGGATAAAGGCCAGAAGCAAAGTTTACACATCCTTGAGAACAGAGAGCTCATGAGTTTGGAGAGGGAGAGTCCATGCACAGTGGGACAAGACAGATTCCGGAGTTTTGTTTGAAATCTGTGTTCACCATTTTCTTAGATGTGTCCTTGGACAAGGTACTAATCTTTGAGGTTCAGCTTTTGATAGGCCAAATGGGGCAGCTAAAATGGAGTGAGCCTTTGCTACATGCCAAGCACTGTTTTAAGAACTTTACCTGTATTAAATCATGTATAGCCCTTCCTGACAGGTTCCATTATTTTCCCTATTTATGGATGAAAGGTATGAAGCACAGAAGGGTAGGCCACTTTCCTGGGTTCACACAGCTAATAAGTTGGGGAACTAGGATTTGGAGCCCAGTGCTCGGGCTCTAGAGTCTGTATTCTTAGCCACATGGAACTGGTTAGCCAAGAGAGAGAAACGGAACATGCTTCTAGGAAGCCACAGGTATAAGAATTAAATAACTGAGAATTAAGTCCTAGGCTGTTTAGCAGAGAATACTTCTTTTAAATTATCTTTCTTAAAAGAGATCTCCAGACAGAAACTTTTAGAAAAATGCAGGACTGCAAGAAGCTATCAATCTGAAACCTCAAGTTTGACAAAACACTGCTATTTTTTGTCCTTTTGCTTTGTTTTGTTAATGGGAACGATTCCACTATTTGATTATTCTTGAAGCTGTGGCACTGAGTTTGGTTATTAAACTTTCAACTGGGAACAGTACAAGTTCATGTCCCCATACACCCTAACCTGAGTTTCACTCTCAAGCCCTATGTATGATATTCCAGGAAAATATTTTTTAACATATCATATGCTCCAGATGAACTTACTTTGTAATTGAACATTGAACCAAGTCAGCCTTTGAGGCATGGGGAAGACCAGAAAGCACTTACCTGAGAGGTCCTACGGTCCGTTACTAAGTAACATTTCGTAAGCTCAGCCTGCAGATATTTGAGATTTTTTTGGTCAATAATTTATTTTGTAAAATGATCCTTGTGGTACATTGGTACCTATTGTTTTCCATCATTGTTCCAGTTTAGCTGATATACTAGTGAAAATCAGCAGAGGGTGATAAATACCAGTATAAAAATTATCCTTAAAGCATCAGAATTAAGAAAGGACAGTTACATTAAAGGAAATTAGAACAAACAAAAATCTAGTAGATAGTAGAAATATTTGAAGCCTTTATCCACCTTTTAAAGAAATTTCTGTTTATCACAATGAACTTGCCTACATTAAGTTTCATTTCCTTATAAAACATCTGGGAATGTATCTTGTGTAATCTCATGGCAAGCACAGTTTAAGATACTATGACTTCACTTGTTATCAAATTATGCAAATAGCTCTACCACAATTTGTGTGAGGGAGAACTCAGTGCATCTAGCACTTGTTCTCTTTAAGTGTCTTTCTGAATGAGCTGTATTTCACTTGCTTTGCAGCTCCCAGAATGAAGACCCTTCCTTCCATTTTGATGGGAGTGGATATTCTGTTGTGGAGAAGACCCTCCGGGCAACCGTGACTCAGATAATTATGCTTTTTAGTACCTTTTCACCTAATGGGCTTCTTCTGTACCTCACTTCAAATGGCACCGTAAGAGTCTTTATAGGACACTGGGCCCTTCTGTGTGTGTACAGTTAGATTGCTGCTATGATATTTATGTCTAACGATTGCTCTGTGAGCAAATACTGATATGACGTGTGTGTGTATCTGTGTGTATGCATATGCCATTCTATTTCCCCATTTTTAATAATTAGCTTATTAATACAAATTTATTGAAGAGCCTTTTGAAAATACAGAAGAGTACCAAGTAGAAAATAGCTTTCCTGTCATTCTAGACTTCAATTAAACGTTTGGTATTAAATTTTTAAGCTTAAATGATACATTTTGTTCTATGTTCATGCTGACCACTGTGGCTTTATTTGAATTAATCCACATGGAATTCCATAATGAATCTTACATTCTTATTTTACTTTTTGTGCTGGCAATTTCTCTCAATCTTCTAGTTTGAAAAAGACACAAGAGATTCCACTTATCTAACTGAATTGCAGACTTTGGTAACAATGAATTTACCTTATTTGTATCAGTGTAGTATTCTAGAAAGCCTTCTTGGACACTTTTAGTTTCACAGCATAGACCTCTAACTTCTGGGCTAGATTGTTTTCTCATTTTCCTGGTGTGACTTGAGAACATTTCTGCCATCCCTGTCTTGAAGCAAAAGGAAACCTTGTGATAACAATGTAGCCATGGGTAACTCTTTTTTCTTCTTTACAGAAAGACTTTTTATCCATCGAACTGGTCCATGGCAGAGTTAGAGTTACAGTTGACCTGGGTTCAGGGCCTCTTGCTCTTAGTACAGACAGACGCTACAACAATGGAACCTGGTACAAAATCGCCTTCCAGCGAAACCGAAAGCAAGGTAGGGGCACAGATGGAAGGACGGAATGTTGGTCACCCGCGTAGGAACAGAAATCTTTCCAGATTCACTGGTCTTTGTTAACTTCAGCTTCTTGAATATTCTCAAATGATATTCTAATTGAAAGCCAATGTTTTCTTTGAAATACTAAATGCAAGGATTCGTGTTTTGCTGGAGAAATATTATAATGCCATTTGTCTATACTTTCCAAGTGCACTATGTAAAATTAAATGCAGAATTGGAATCATAGATCAAATCCATTCTATTTTCTTCCACACACAGTCTCTGGATTTACTGATTTTTGTGCAGAGTATTGTCATTTGTCCTTTAATAATCAAGAAGCTTCACTGGTCAAATTTGCAGAATGTAAAAGAATATATCTTTGAAAATGAACTTTATTTTCACATTAGTGTAGAAAGTGATCTCATTTTCCTACCCGCTCCTTCTGATCTCCTTTCAGGACTCCTAGCGGTCATCGATGCACATAATACTAGTTATAAGGAGACCAAGCAAGGTGAAACCCCAGGAGCATCTTCTGATCTCAATCGTCTAGATAAAGATCCAATTTATGTGGGTGGATTACCTAGGTCAAGAGTTGTAAGGTATGGTATCACATGGCAGAATTTTCTTGTCCCTGACTGCCAGCTGTATTCATTCCCTAGGGCTGCCATAACATGGGGTTCACACAACAGATGTGTCCTCTCATGCTCTGGAGGCTACCAGTCTGAAGTCAGGGTGTCGCCAGAGCTGCTTCCTCTTGAGGGCTGTGAGGAAAGAATCTGTTCTGTGCCCCTCTCCTAGCTTCTCGTAGTTTCCGGCATTCCCTGGCTTGTAGATGGCATTTTCTCTGTGCCTACACATTGTCTTCTCTCTGTGCGTATGTTCCTCTGTGTCCAAATTTCTCCTTTTTATAGGGCCACTAGTCATATTGGACCTACCCTAATGATGTCATTACCTTGATTACATTATAAGGTCATATTCACAGGGTTAGGTCTTCAGCGTCTTTTGTGGGGGACAGAATTTAACCCATCACATCTGCTTTGATTCAAACCACTATATGCCATACTAATTGGGAAGTAATGAAAGCCTTCTGCCATTTAACTAATGATTTTCTATTTACTACCTTCAGAACATCTAGAAATTGTTACTGTGCAGTATTTGGAGATGCCACTATCCATACAAGTCATTCTCTCTAGACATTTGAGAGTGGTAGAATCTCTTTCAGGGAAGAAAATTCATGCTTTCTGCAGACTTATCTGAATTCCTCTCTGTGTGATTAGAATGAATAATGTATGTGAATGTTGAAAGACCAGCATCAGGAAATTGGATAAAAGATGGCAGAAGAGAGAGGCAGTGACATCCCTTTATAACACTGATTCCTGTTTAGCGTTGTGACTTTAATAATTTACATAAGCTTTCTGTGGTTCATTGTCTTCAGTTTTGTGATTTTGGATTGGCAAAGTTAAGCTCTAAGTTTCTTTCCCAGCATTGGAGAAAATGTCATATACCAAAGACCAGCAGTCAAGGCAAGATGGATTCCAAGGAGTGGATCATTGAATGTGCAAACTGAGTCACCCTGCCCAGTATCTTCAAATGTAAATTTGGAGCACTACCCCATCTTCAGGGTGAATTCTTATACAGAATCCTAATACGCGGCATAGAAGTTCAACCACTTCAGTTGCTATAGGTTGAATAGCCCAGAATCTACTTCTCTGCACTCCCCTCCTGTGCCAGAAGTTTCTGAAAGTTCCAGGAACAGAGTTCACAACTGCATTCACCCCTCTGGTCTTGGAAGGGAACTACACGCAAACATTAGGGCTGTTGGTCATTTATCCCAGGTCTTCCCCATCTGCCAAGATGGAACCAGGTCTGGGAGCCTGTCTCCGCATCCCAGATTCCAGACATCAGTGTTCACATGGTGGCACCAGGGGTGCTCCTGAAGCCACGAGGTGTGCGATAGTTCATCTGTACTTCACCTAAGTGACACACAGTGTAGACACTGGAGAAAAGGATAGAGCCCCTTTTCTAGGAAGGCATCCCAAATCACAGGCTTTCATGCTCGAGGGGCCTTGGATATCACCAAGGCCAGCCTCCTCATTTACAATGGAATAAAGTGAACTCCAGAAAAGTGGAAATTTGTCCTAAATCATACAGTTGGCTTAATGGTCCACACTTCATTACTCAGCACAGAGAAAAAAGAATAACATGTGACTAACAGGAAAACAAGAACATCAAAGTTCTCTTGTGATTAGCTGGTACTTAAGAGATGTTCTGTAGTCTCCAGATTTTGCAAGTGGAAGTCTGACTGTATTATAGCCTCACCACAGCCATCAGTGTGGCAACATCTGTCAGGAAAAATGTGGTGCTGACTTGGGATCTAAGAAATAGGGTTCGGGATAATCCCAGACTTCACCAAATACAATTGTTTCCTTCGGGACAGAGTTAATGAGCGTGCTGCTGGACAACAGCCAGTGTGTTCTCCCTGGCTTTGTGATCCCATGGGAGGGAAATGCTCTACTCTCTGTGGGGGTCGGATTGCAATCTATCTGCTATGATTTCCTTCTGACAATGCTTGATCTTTCTTCCAATTGGCCTGTGTTTAATGAGTGTATTTGTGATGTCATGACTATACGAGTTCCCATCAACATGTTAAACATTTTCATCTGGGTAGCCTTCTAAGTAGTCTGACTCACTAAATTCGATCCCTTTGTTTAGTCCTAAGGAGAGCACTCTTCTTTGGCCTGAAGATTGCACCATCACTACCCTTCCTAGAGGGAGTCCTAGACATTTCTGCAGAATGACACATGGAAACAGATCCTCTTTATTTGTAGGTCCATTTTTATCCCTTCTTACAAAAATGGAGTTATAAAACCCAAATTTAATTGTTGCTTTCCTGTCCTTCCTCACAGGAAAGGTGTCACCAGCAAAAACTATATGGGTTGTATCAAAAACCTGGAAATATCTCGATCAACCTTCGATTTACTCAGAAATTCCTATGGAGTGAGAAAAGGCTGTATATTGGAGGTGGGAAGCATTTTATTGATATTGGAATGAGTTTCTATAAATGTCCCCCGACTTACCGACATAATGTCACAACATCTGGACCCATGGGACGGAGGGGAAAGTGGCATAAGTTCCTCCCCGAGAGATTCAGCTGCAGGTGGCCTGATGACACTCTGTTGTCTCCTTTGTGACCAGCCTATTCGGAGCGTGAGCTTCTGGAAAGGCAGCTATGTTGAGCTGGCACCCAAGTCTTTGTCACCAAAATCAGTATTGTTGGCGACATTTTCCACCAAGAACAGCAGTGGCGTCATCCTCACTGCCCTGGGCAAGCCTGGGGAGAAACAGGGTCATCGGCAGGCCCATGGGGTGAGTAGCTCGAATGCCTTCGCTGTCAGCTGTGAGCTCAGGAAGGAAATGACTTGAGGAAACATTGGGTGGAAAATAACTTAGCCATCAACAATTACTATAGCTGTGTGACTGGTTGTTTATGGGTGTGTGTTTTTAATAACTAAAAGTTACTAATACTGAATGCCTTTCACTTATGAATCAGTGATTTCTTTGCTTCATAATCCATCTTCCTTGTCTATGTCCTTAGAAGAAAGGTACTATCTACCTCTAATTCTTTTAAAACTGATTCAGATAGGATAGACTGAGTAGTATATTAAGGCTAAGAGAGCAAGTTCTTAAATTCTATAGAGTTTTGTAATATGCCACTTCATGAGGCAGGATTTCTTATCTGTGAATAAGGTAGAAAGGAGCAGAAAGAGAAAGGTGGCCTGTGATGAGCACTGTGGGCTAACAGTAGGAGAAAAGAGAAAAGCTGATGGTTTTCCATGTTTGTATTCCATCCCAAGAGCCTAGGCGCTCTTTACCCTTTCCTTGCTCAGACTTGCATACATCATGTAGTCTGAAGAGACTTCACAGAATGCTAATGTGTTGTCTTAATGACGTGGAGACCATGTGACTGCAATTTATGCAGTACTATCCTGTCCTGTGCGAGCTACTCACAGACATTGCGGCACAATTATCACAGCCATGCTGCAGGGTGAACGCTGCTGCCTACATTTTGCTGAGGAAGAAATGGGGACAGAAAAACTGCTTAACCTGCCCAAGGTCACACAGCTAATGTATGTCAGAGCCAGGAGAGGAGAACTAGTCTGCAGGGCCGAATACCCCAGGAGACACTTGGTGAAGGTCCAACAAGATCGGATTATAAGCTCCACCAATCTCTTTATTTTTAATTTAGTTGAGATGAAATTCATATAACATAAAAGAAATAACCATTTTAAAGAAAATAGTTTAGTGGCATTTAGTGCTTTCACAGTGCTGTGAGGCCACCTCCTCCACGTAGTTCCAAACATTCTCGTCACCCAAAATAAAAGCCTGGTGACATTAGGCAGCCACTCCACATCCTCCCCCAATCCCTGGCAACTACCAGTATTCTTTCTGTATCTGTGAGTGAATTCACCTATTCTGTACATTTTGCATAAATGGACTCACTTAGCATGTGTTCGAGCTTCATCCACATTGTAGCATTTGTCATCACTTCCTTCCTTCTTATGGCTGAATTGATATTCCTTTGTGTGCACATGGCATAATTTGTTTATTAGTTAATTGATGGACGTTTGGGTTGTTTCTACCTTTTGGCTGTGATGAATAATGCTGCTATGAACATTTGCATGCAAGTATCTGAGCACCTATTTTCAGTTCTTCTGGGTATTTAACCTAGTGTTACCAAGTCCAAGTTCAATGAAGTTCATGCCACTCACCGAACAACATGCCAATACATCGAAAGACAAGGTGTTAGGGCAAGAAAAGTGACTTTATTCGGAAAGCCAGCAGACTGAGAAGATAGATGGCTGGCTCATGTCCTTAAGAACCATCTTAACTCAGGGTTGATTTTAAGCTTCTTTTATATTAGGGAAGTGGTGGGAGCAAGAAGGGTTGAGGTCAGGAGGTGAGAGTTAACCTCAGACATCTGGACATCAGCCAGGGTTCGAGGAAGATTGTGAAACTCCTTGTCCTTGGCTCATTGACTCCAGTCATTTTGTTGACATGGGTCTGGCTATAATGACCCTACAAATACTTGACAATCCAGTCATCTTATACATATTCTTTATTTTTTCAGGGGAGATGAGTTTCAGGTAAGGGGCTGGTTTCATTAATCATAAGTCATGAGCCAAATTCCTTTTGATGATTAACCAGCCTGTAGGTGGGGCTGCAGGGCTGGGCAGAAGCTTTTTGACCCAAAGATTAAGCAGTAAAGGAGGCAAATACAATATGAAGGAATGAAGGAGGAGATGCCGGCCTCTTTCACTCTGTTACACTAGGAGTGGAATTCCTGGGTAATATGATAATTCTTTTTAACTTTTTAAGGAACCATCAAACTGTTTCCCTCTACCAATCTAAACAGGACCTCTTGCAAATCAAAGTTCGCTACTAAGCAAAAAAGAATGTGGTCGTCCAGTGCTAGCAAGGGTGTTGTAAAGCACATTCCAGTTCTCAGTGCGGCAAAATAATTTTAAGACCTTTAAACATTTTCAAACACTTCAACCTTTTAATCCCATTTTTAGGAATATTAGAAACTACTTCACAGGCAAAAAGTTAAATGTTCATTTTGTCTGGTAATAAAAAATTAGAAACTACCTACATTTTTAACAATAAAATGACTAGATCAATGACTTACAGTGTATGTGTCTGTTGATACATAATGGAGCAATAAGTAATAAGGATGAAGACTATGTAGAAATGGAAATCTTTGATATGGTTAGTGATAACAGCATAATGCAGAATGTAAATTATATGAACAGACTAGGAAGTAACTTATAAAATTTAAATTAGTCATGTTTGATGGTGATATTGTTAAGAAATTGCTTAGTTGGTGCTAATATTCTCACAGCAAATACATAAGGTAAATTTTTAAATCACATAGCAATGTTTTTTTTCAACGGGAATTCTCTGTGCAACCTTTCCAGCCTTTCTTTTCCATCATGCTAATTGAAGGCCACGTTGAAGTGCACGTTAACTCTGGGGATGGAACAAGCCTGAGAAGAGCTCTCCTACATGCTCCTACAGGCACATACAGTGATGGACAGGAGCATTCCATCTCCTTGACAAGGAGCGGGAGGTATTTATGTGACGAGGGCATGGGGACCTCATGAGGCTTCCCCAGTAAGGACCTGGGTATGGTGCTCTGTGTGGTGAAGTGACTGGAGTGATTAATATGAACACATTAGCATTCTGAGTTTTTTTAGTTCCAAAGTAACTCTAAAACTCCAGAATACCTCCGTGAGATTCAGGTTCATCTGCTTTATTTGTGGAATTTCATAATAGAACAACCTTAATCCTGCCCTTTTCTGGGGTCCAGTATAAACTTTCTTTACATCAGATTAATTCTGTAACAAATGATTTTATAGCATTAGTAAATAGTAAGTGGTAAAATAGTAAAATGTAAACAGACTAGGAAGTATATCAACATGCCTGTATATTTCCCTCCAAAACTGTAGACCAAATGTTTTAAAAGCACACTAGAGATTTCATCACAGGTAAAGAAGTGAAAGAAAAATACCCTCTGAGAAGCAATTGAGTTGAATGATACTTAATAACATTCTATTCATTTTTGGAGAATGTTCAATTGTAAATTTTAGTTTTCAAAATTCACCTTTTTATTCATACATAACATCATGTTGAAATTTATCTTCAGGGAACTTATATTGTTCAGTAAGAACTCTGGAATTATGTATTAAAATAGACAGTTATGTCTCATTATATTTAAAAGATTCTTAAATTTTTTTTCCTCTGACCTTGTAGAATTGTCACTGTCCAATTGGATGAGACAAATCCTGTGGAAATGAAGTTGAGTCCATCAGTGGAAAGCAGGACAATAAATGTATCCAACCTGTACATAGGGGGAGTTCCAGAAGGTGAGGGGACGCCCATGATCAAGATGAGAAGACCGTTCCATGGCTGTATCAGAAACCTGATTTTTAATATGGAGTAAGTATAACTGTGCTCTGAGCATGTTCTTGTACTTTCTGATCTCTTAGTGCTAAGTGCAGACATTAATTTGCTACCTAATTTTGCTGTCTGAGATTGCCTACAATTCTAAGGGGCCCTAAATAATGAGTGAACCCCATTGTTCTATCATACGTTAAAAAAAATCATTGAACATTGATCGTAGTTCCACAGGACTATCAATGAACAGCAGAGGTCAAATACATTTTTGGCATGCATTTAAGAGAGTGTAGAGTTTTATGATACAGGTTTCTTGTTGTCTTGAGCACACTGCTTTAAGGGAGCATTGATAATTGGACTGCTTGCAGCTTCAGATTATTGACTCTTCCCAAAACAATTACTATCTAATTAAGAACTGGAAGTCTCTGTTCCCTGTGGAACTTGTGATGAGGAAGACAATTCACATGTGCCCATGGGCCTTTATTTCCTCCTCATTCACCCTCTGCCTGGAGGACAGCAGTCATGCTCCAACCCCGGGACCCAGATCCACACGGGAGAAACTAAATGTGCGCCGAGCGCCAGGAGACAAGTTCCCCTCCTAGCTGGCCGCTGACTTGCCTTGTGACCTTGAACAAGGACTTGCATCTTTCAGGGAGGGCCCTCTGCAAAAGAGCCTCTTAGGAGTATTTGAAATTTGAAAGAACAAAATGTTGCATTGGGTTTCAACACAATTATAATGT
This sequence comes from Phataginus tricuspis, assembly GCA_029783875.1. Classification (NCBI taxonomy): domain Eukaryota; kingdom Metazoa; phylum Chordata; class Mammalia; order Pholidota; family Manidae; genus Phataginus; species Phataginus tricuspis. The sequence continues at coordinate 2,072,580 of JAQQAC010022866.1, forward strand.
CAGAGCCTTAGTTTAGTTACTTATACAGTTGATATATTTATTCACTCAGTTATCTGTTTATTAATTAGGCATCTTTTTGCTCCTGAAAGCCATGAGGCTGGGAACTTGAGAGGGCAGAAACGTTTTTGTACTGCTCACAGCCATATCGTCGGAAAGTGCCAATAGGTTACATGCAGACAGGAGACATGTTGCAAGGGCTGCAAAGTAAAGGGACTTCTGACAAGGCTCCTTCACGACTTCCTGGCACAGAAAGAAGTCAGGGTTAACTGAGACCCCTATGCTGTGAGACCCACAGACAGGATCTTTCTCTGAGGCAGCCCGGCCAGGGCTGCAGGAAGAGGTGACAGCCCACTCCTAAGGGATGCTCAGGAATGACCAGATGGGCAACACTGGCATGGGCTTCCACTTCAGATGGAAGAATCAAAGAAGAGAATATACAACATAGGCTATATGGACTTCAAGTCACTGTGAGAGATGGTCGATTAGGTTACTCTAAGAGTAATATATTTATGGTTTTTTATGGGTTTTAAATGTTCAGTAATGAAATAACATTGGTTCACGTGTTCACACCTTAGTTTTGAAAATACTTTGTTTGCATACAGACACTTGGATTTCACTAGAGCAGTTGGCTATGAACAAGTGGACTTGGACACCTGCTCGCTTTCAGAAAGGCCACAGCTGGCTCTCCACAGAGAAAACGGCGAGCTCCCGCCAGAGCCCCAGCCTCTACCCCGCACAGTAAGGGGGACCTGCTTTATTTATATCAGTCAGGGCCAGTCCCAGTAGAGTGCAGCCCTGAGGAAATGAAGGGGGTCTCCTTCTTTACAAAGGTGTTGGGAAGGCTGACGGCCACAGGAGCAGTGAAGACTGGAAGGAGGCAGGCTGCCAGGGGAGGTCCCGAGGGGCCACAGGAGACAGGTCCTGCCAGGGAGGCCCCGGGCGTCCAGTGGGGAGCACTTGCTTCTTCCTGTCATCTGCCTCCATGTACCAGCCCTGCCTGCCATTGGCCACACCACCTGGAAGCCTTTTTTAAGGAGCCTGGAAGAAGTCGCAGGGGTCACCTCGTGACGAGCAGCAGGGCGGGGCAGGTGGGGCGCGGTTCCCCAAGCAGCCTTGCAGAGAGCACGGCACAGTGTGGCGGATCACGGACATAAGGCTCAGCTAGCCTTTTGGCAGAGTTCCTATAAGGACTCTGCCTGTGGAGCTGAGCTGCTCTTGGCTGCACCTTGCTCCTGTCCACAGGGATTTAGAGACCGCAAACTTGGAGGCCCTGGTAGGCATGGCACCTGTGGGCGCTTCCGTTTTCCTGGTAGCCTCTGGCCCTTCCCAGAGCTGAGGCAGGGTCGGGGGAGCGAGACCTTTGCCCCCTAGGCCTCGTGAAAGTTCGTGGGAACTGAAGTGAACTTGAGTGGGAGGGAGGTGAGCCGCAGAAGTCTCACTGCCTTCTCGGAGAGAGAAAGGGGTGGTGGGTGAGTTACTCAAAGCAGAGAAGATTGAAGCAGTGCAAACGTGTTTGGGGTGGTTGGGGTTCTGATACAGCTGCCTTTGAGACATGTCAGTGGAGGTCCTGGGTGTGCGGGCTGAGTCCATGTGCCTCTCTTACAGGAACGCTGTGCCATGGACAGAGCCCCAGAGTATGTCCCCGGTGCTCACCAGTTTGGCCTCACGCAAGGCAGCCATTTCGTGTTGCCTTTTAATCAGTCGGCTGTCCGAAAGAGGTATGCACTGTACTCAAGCCCTTACGAGACGTCTCTCTGCTAGATGAAGTGGGAGGGTCTTCAGCAGTGGGCCTTGTCCAGAGAAGCTCCGAGCATTGTATCATGGATTGCTCGCCCGCGACCACATGGCAGCAGTGAGAAGGCGGAGACAGGAATGCAGACTTTGTGTAAATCAGATGCTTAAAACATGGTTAGGTGAGGCTCCTGTGGTTTGTCTTTGCCCCCCTTAGTGGTGGCGGACGGCTGCCTGCCCCTCAGGATGTATGCAGCGAAGCACAGAGGTGTCTATCTAAGTCAGCCATCCTTCCAGAAGCCCACGCCCTCGGGATCTGTCATCATCTGGGCCGTCACCCCCATGCAACTGTAGAGCCCCTGATCTGATGAAATGTCCATCCCAACTCTCCCTGCGTCCCCGAACCCCTGGCGCCACACCCACACTGGC
>JAQQAC010022866.1:2075239-2128884 GCA_029783875.1 Phataginus tricuspis
CGCATGCTCCCTCTGGCCCCACCCCTGCCTGTCCCCAAGTGAAGCTGGCTCATCTCCCACAGACCTCGGGGCCGGGGCGGGCCAGGCTTCCTCCAGATCCCACATTCCTGTCCTCCTGTGACTCTCCAGCTGCCTAAGGGCCAGGCCCTCAGACTCTGCGCTGCTCCTCGCCATCATCTCACCACGGCCCCCATCCCGCTGTCTTCAGTCACCCAGCACAGCAGGATTCAAACCCAGGCCCTGTGGCCCCACAGTCTATGCTGGGGCTCCAGAGATTAACCCCTCCCTGGTAGTTTCCAATTTTTAAAACGGCAACTCTCCAGGAGCCACCACCACCACCACACACAATATCCCGGCTCTGCTTCACAGTCAGACGTCCTAAAGGGGCACCCCCGTGACTCTCCCCTCACTCCTCTCTCATCCCCTCCGCAGCCCCGCAGTCAGCCTCCCCGACTCCTCCATCTCTCTGGCCATGGTGTCTTCTGCACTGGACCCTCAGTATATCATACACACCTGACCACTCATGTGTTTCTCAGTTCCTGCTATCTGCCTGCCTACCCGCCCTTCTCAGTCTCCTTTGCTGGCCCCTCTGCATCACAGAAGGCCCAGGGCTTCCACTGCACATCTCCCAGGGGGCCTTCCACACTGCAGTAGCTTTAACGTACCATCTGTTTGCACTACCACCCCCACCTGCAGCCTGACATCCTCTTAAAACGCAGGAGTTGGTTGGGACAGGCTCCTCAGTAACAACACACCGAAAGGGATTCAGTCTTTCTCTCCTGGTCTCTGCCATTTCTGTAGATGTCATCACCATTTACCTGGTGGCCTGAGGCCCACGCCTACAGATTATTTTCTTTCCCTCACTCTCCAAATTCTGTCCATCTGCAAGTCCCTCTCTTCTTCCACCAGAACATTTCATGAATTAGTTCACCACCTCCACACCCTGGTCCAGCCACCACGTGGCCTCTGTGGACTCTTATAACAGGGCCTGTCTGATGTCTACCATCACCCTGGCCCATCTGATTTGTGAAGTGTTCTTCTAAGATGTAAATTAAATCACACCCGCCCCCCTTGTTGCTACCTTCCTGTGACTCACCACTAGACCTGAAATAAAATTTAAAACTGCCTCCCAGAGCTCCTCACCCACAGGACGGAACCACATTCTCCTTCCCCAGGCCCCATATGCTTTAGTGACGCTGCTCTTCCTTCTGTGGGAGGACCGCAGACGCCCCCTTCCCTCCATCCGTGTGGTACCAGCTCCCGTGTGGCCCCAGGTGGGGATTCTGGGCTGTCCAGCAATCACGCCTATTGCTTTAGCATACTCTGTACCATCTGAAAAACAGACACAGGCCCATCCTGCTGACTGTGTGGGGCTTGCTCCTGTCTGCCGTTCACATCTCAGCTGAAATGCCTTCTTTTCAGAGTTGCCTGCCCACTGCTTGAGGTAGCCACCAGCTGGCCTCTTATGACCTATCTGTTAACTCTGATATAGTTCTGGGATCCGTGTCATGGGAGACGGGCCCTCCTCTGCTCGCTGCTCTAGCCCCCCTCCTAGACAGGCCCCTGGTGGGTGTAGGTATGCAGTGACCACTAGCTGGATGAATGGATGGATAAATAAAGGAAAAAATGAATGACTCTCCTCAAATGTTAAATACAGTTGCTGGAACAATTCTGGATTCTCTCTTTGAGTTAATTTTAAGAAGTAAAACCGAGAGCTTATTCTTTTCTGAGGGCTGAGCTCTTTTCCTCCAGGCTCTTGGTTCAGCTCCGTATCCGAACATTCGCCCCCAGCGGCCTGATTTACTACCTGGCTCATCAGAGCCAAGTGGACCACGCCATCCTCCAGCTGCATGCCGGCCGCCTCTACTTCATGTTTGACCTCGGGAAGGGCAGGACAAAGGTCTCTCACCCCACGCCGATCAATGATGGCAAGTGGCACACGGTATGTTCTCCGGAAGCTCGTGATCACTTGCTGCGAGTTTTATTCCTTCGGTCCCTGTGTCCGTGCCATTTCACTGTAGGGAAATTCAGCCTTTGATTTCCAGCTTGCTTTATGTCTGGTACCTCCCTATAGCATATACGCTCCTTGCAGGCAGGGACCTTTTCTGAATCCTGAAACATCCCCGGGGCCTAGCTCAGTGCCTGACGCTTAGTAGGCACACAGTAGCACTGGTGGAATGGCCGAAAGGTCTGAAAGGTGACCAGAAGTAAACCGAGCCAGCACGTGGCATGAATGGGCTGAATCTTAGATCATGGCATGTGCGTTCTTAGAACTCAGGCTCCGGAGCACGTTCTGTTCTAGAGTGTGCTTTAACTGGGCCTGCTTCCAGGCTTCTGCCGGGCTCAGTCTCTTCTCAGCATCGACTGGGCACAAACTGGCGCCATCCTTTAGGATTTCTTTCAGGTCAGTACAGCTATAATGAACAGCTATTACAGATAAACATCTGTTATGGTTTTCTCAAATTCCTTAAAAATTTTGGGTGTTTTCTTTTTGCTCCAGGTCAAGACAGAGTACTTTAAAAGAAAGGGCTTCATGACCGTTGATGGCCAGGAATCCCCCATGGTGACCACAGAGGGTAATGCCACCACCTTGGACGTGGAAGGAAGGTTCTACCTCGGAGGCGTGCCCCCTGAGTACAGGGCCCGAAACATGGGAAATGTGAGCAGCAGCTTCTGTGTAGTGCCTGTTCTACCTTTATCATGGCTGTGTTTATTTTGTGGAGTATGTTAATGTTTCAGTTATCTTGTTTGGACCTGGGGCTTGGCTGCAGGAAGTGAACCAAGGCTGCAAGCCTTTCAAACCACATCCCGACATTGTGTGTTGGGGCTTCCCTTTGAGGCCCAGCCAGCCTTTCCTACCTGTTCGTTAATGAACATTTCCCTTTCCACAGCCACTTAGTCCAGTATAATCCAGGAAGGTCCGGTGAATTTGTATTTGCAGATTAGAAAACTCAGCAATCTTGACTTCCACAGTATTTCATCAAAATAATAGTAAATGCATTTGCTGCATTATTAGCAGAGATACTCAAATAGGAGCTTGAAATTAGACATTTTTGTGAAGTATTATGGCAATTAGATTTTAACACCCAGAAGAGGATATTTAACGGGTTTGGCTGAAGTGTAGGAAAGGTCTGCCTTGCCCTGTCATTACTCTCACCACCATCTATTCTCGTGTCATCCGGGGCAGGTCACCCACAGTGTCCCCGCTTGCATTGGGGAGGTGATAGTGAACAGCCAACAGCTGGGCAAAGACAGCCCGGCGTCTGCATCTGCAGTGACCAGGTGCTATGTGGAGGCCCAGGAAGGAACTTTCTTTGAAGGAAGTGGATATGCAGCTCTTGGTACGTATTATCAACAATCCCGAGAGAAATCTTCTGGTTTAACCTGCACTCTGAGATGACAATTATGTGGACCTAGTGGACAAGGCTGCGGCGAGACCGTATTTAGTGAAGTGATCCAGTTTATTCCAATTCTTCAGCATCTAATATCGATGTCTTCTCTCACTGTGCTATCCAGATGGCCTGATGAAGCCTTCCTCCTGCCTGGAGTGGTGTGACTTCTGGCCAAGGGCGAGCACGTAGTACCAGTTTTGTCTGTACTTTTCCTAAGTTATGTAAGGCATAGTCTCACTGTCCAAGTTTATAAAGGCCTGTGAGCCAGAAATCAGCAGCATAAGATACTTAGATCAGCCAGCCAAATGCAAGTCAGATTTGATGAAGAAATCAGCTCTGTTTAGAATATTAAAAACATGAATCACTTATAAGAGGAGTTTAAATCTCTAAAATGCTTTAGAACATAAAGGCTTAGAATCAGCCTTTGTACTGTAACTGACATTCCCTGTCCATTGCAGATGCCTGATTCATCGGTTTGCGTGCTGCTTCCATCAGAACTGTGCTTCCCTTGGCCCCTGTTTTGCTTCTTGTCCCAGGGGACTACATTCCTCTGGCCTCCTGGGAGGCTCTGGTGGAAGATGGGAAGGGGGGGAGGGGGAGGGGGAGCAGCTGGCGCACTCCTCTCCTTCACGCTGCGTGTCCCAGCTCTGCAACCCCGCCCTCTCCCACTTTTCCCACAGCCCTGGGCTGGACAAGAGCCGGTTACTGCTAATAGCCCCAGTTTGGCTTCTCAGCTTTTTTATCACCTGAGTAAAAAATATGTTCAATTAAATCCCCACTTAAAAAAAAAAAAACCTGGCGTGGACTGCAGTACACTTAGTGAAGGATAATGGAGCCAGGATGTAGCTCCTGAGGAAATAAAGTGGATCTTCCTGGATAGACCAGCCAGGGCTTCTGTGGAGCCAGGCCTCCTGATCCCCAGTCAGGGGCCAGAATGCACAGCCCTGCCCGGCCGAGCCCGAGCCTTCCTGGGGCCGGGGGGCCTTACCCCTAACCCATTATCCTTGTGTTTTCCAGTCAAAGAGGGCTACAAAGTCCAATCAGATGTGAACATCACACTGGAGTTTCACACCTCCTCGGAGAATGGTGTCCTCCTGGGGGTCAGCAGTGCCAAGGTGGATGCCATCGGCTTAGAGATGGTGAAGGGCAAGGTAGGTGCTGAATCTCGGGGCCCTCCTCACCCCAGTGGCAGACACAGAGCAGCTGTAAAAGAGAAGACATTCCTAAATCCAGATTTCCAATAATCCACTTTCATGGAATGCAGAAACCTTTCAATTAATACTAAAAACTGGATGATCCTAAAAAGACTGTTAAAAAATAACTTTTTGTAATTTTAAAATTAAACAAAGCAACACTGACTGCAATCTCCCTAATATGTGTTAACTCTTGATTTGAAAATAATTACGGATTCACAGGAATTGCAATAAAATGTACGGGGAGGACCTCATGCGCCCCTTCATGACATTGACGTAATCCACAGAGTTCCTTCAGTTGCAATAGTTGTGTGTGTGTGTGTGTGTGTGTGTGTGTGTATGTGTGTGTGTAGCCCTACATAATTTTATCACCACCAACATAGTTAAGACACTTAATGCTATCATTACCACAAGACCCCCTCAGCTGCCCCTTCTTATCCACACAGACTCCTCTCCTGCATCCCTAACCCCTGGCAACCACTAGTCTGTTCTCCATCTCTAATTGTTATTTCATGAGTGCTTGTATAAATGAAATAATGCAGTATGTATTCTCTCAGCCTCATTTCCCAACGGCGCGCCCAGGTTGATCCGTTCATTGCTTTTTATTGCAGAGTATTCCATGGTATGGATTAGCACAGTCTCATTTTTTTAATTCAAAAAGTGTAATTTTTTTCTGTAACTACTCTGCTCTTTCATTCAGCCTCCAGCCTTTCACATGTTGGAAACAAAATGAACTCAACAACTAGCCATACTTTATAGTCTCTTCTGCTTTAAACTGCCCCCTTCAGAGTTTCTCCAGGGTCTCATTCTCCTTCCTCTCCCCTTCAGGGATGGAGGGTGCAGGCAAGATGTGAGGGAAGGGCGTCTTCTTTGCCCTTTTTCTTTTCTGCACGCTCTCTCCTGACAGCAGTTGAGGGTAACTCTACTCTCCTGGCCCTCAGGCTCAGCCTCCATCATCTGTGTCCTAGGCCAGCTGGCCCTGGCTTCAGCACACTGCCAGTGTATGGGGTCTGCTCCTGAAGATTTAGCCGACATCCTTTGCAGATCGGGTTTTGCCTGTCAACAGTCATGAGCACTTTGTCAGCCACCTTCTGTATCCCCCAGCAAGGGTCACATGAGAATCTGGAATTTCTGCCGTGCCACTACTAAGCCATGGGGTGGCCTCTCAGGTCTCCCTACCCATCTGTGCTCGGCCACCATTTCTACTGCTCTGTGGTCAGCTCGTTTTGCTCTGGGACTGACACTTGAATTTCCCTAATTGCCTCCTGGAAGGCCAGGGACAGCTCTCTCTATGCTCTAGATTTCCCCCAGTGATCTTACTTGCTTGTTTCTAGTATTTCTGCTCACTCCCCACTGGGTTTCTGAGCCCGAGATATCCTAGAATGTGGACGGGGAGGATATAAGAAAGTGAGATCTCTGACCCCCTGCCTTTCACCTCCCTTCCCCTCTTCCTCCCTCTTCATTTGAAACAAAACCACCTCTGCATCATATTGCTATGTCTCTACCCTGTGGTTCACAGCGCACTTTTTCCTCCACTGTACTTCAATAGAATTTTGAAAAATTTTGCACATTTTTATATGACATCTGAACAATGTTATCAGAAATCTAACAGTTGCAAAAAAAGCAACTTCTGATGTATATTTTACCTCTGTTTATTGGCTTATTATGTATTATTCTTTAAAACATTTTAGATGTATATTTATAATGTACATCTTTGACTCAGTCTCGGTTAAAATACTACTGAGCAGCTTCACATAGAGCATAAGAACCTTAGAATAATATACTTAAAATTCTTCCCTCCCATCTTTTGTAGGTCTTAGAATTTTTTGTGTGTTCCCCCTGCCATGGCAGGGCCCCTGTAGTGTATCAGAAGGGACCTAGTTCCTTCACAGGCGCCAGTAACTGCCATGAACTGCTGCGCTCTGTAAGCCCATCAGCTTCTATTGTCCTAAAAGCCAGGTGCTGATTTGGGTCACAGTGCTAAGGGAGTGACTCTGGTTGGTTCCCATGGGTGGCCATTGGCCCTTTTTGAAATTTAAGGAATAAGAGAACATCTGAATCCTATTTAAGAGGCTATTTTTCAAACTCACTATTTGTTTTTCATAGTTGGCTGTCCTTTTTAGCAGAAGGCTGCGATTTTATCCACTCCAAGAGCATGACATAAATAGACTGTGCTTCCTTAAATATGGAAAAATTCACCAAAATGCTTGTTTGCCACTGTTTTAGATCTTGTTCCATGTTAACAATGGTGCTGGTAGGATAACGGCCATGTACAAGCCCAAAGCTCAGAATACTCTTTGTGATGGAAGATGGCATACACTTGAAGCCAGCAAAAGCAAACATCAGTTGGTTCTGATTGTCGATGGGAACACAGTTCGTGCTGAAAGTCCACACACCCAGTCCACCTCGGTGGACACCAACAATCCAATTTATGTCGGTGGCTATCCTGGTATGTATGAATGTCTGCTTTGCTCATTCACTTTTAAGGACATTGCCACTGGGGGAAATCTCAGTTCCGGCATAGATAGAATAGGGATTAAGAAAAACATTCTTTGAGTGATAAATCCTTTACCATTTGAGAAAGGCTATTCAAATACCTAGGAATACTTGGAAAAATTAAAACAGTGTACACACTTAAGGTGATCATCAGGTAAGACTGAGAATAACGGATGTGATGCAAGCTGGAGGACTCTACTGAGGGGCTCGCCTAGGTGACCTGCAGAGTAGGGAGTGATCTGGGGACAGGAAGTCATTTTAGAGGACAAACACACATCTTATCCTCTCATGTTGATTTTGGATTAGAATTATGCATTTCATATATTCCAAGTCATTGTTACAAACAATAATAAAATATTTTTATGACTTTTTGAGTCACAACTATGCCTTAAAATGACTATAGATTAAAGGTTTCGTTACTTACACTATCACTGAAGCCATTATTCTAAGTTGGATGTAGAAAACACTTGAGATTATTTTTGCTCCTACTGTGCTATCCCTGTCATGTGATACAGTGAAACAAAACTTCTCTTCTTCCCTTAACAGCTAATGTGAAGCAAAACTGCTTGAGCAGCCAGACCTCCTTCCGGGGGTGTCTGAGAAAACTCACTCTGACGAAGGGCCCACAGGTGCGAACCTATGACTTCAGCAGAGCTTTTGCACTGCGAGGAGTTTTCCCTCATTCCTGTCCCGGCACCGAGCCCTGAGCCTTAAGGAAGCTCCTGGTTGGGAATCATCGCTGACAGTTTGAGGAGAATTCTTTTTGTGACTTAAAATCTCTTCAGTTCAGATTTCATTTCCAGCTCAGGTTAAGTGTTTCCAGACAGACATTTTGTGTTTCTGTTAAACTAAAACCACATGTGCAACAAATACCTCGATGAAATAGTTTAAAATGGAAATTGAATTTACTGGACTGCTTTTTAAAAGTTGTTCTAATGAATCTTTGTGAACATGGGTATCCTGTTGGTTACTGAACAGTATTTCGTGGTTTGAATTTAGAGCTTCTAAAAATATCACTACAGGTAATAATAGATTAGAACAGAGAATGAATACTTTCATTTCTTTACCAAAAATGAAAGCTCTGATTTCTGCAGCGACAGGCAAGGGTGCTGGTTAAGATCCAGCAGAGGGCACCAGCTGTTTGCTGCAAAAGCCTTTGCACAGGCCCCAGGGAATCATGCGGACAGGGAATAAGCGAAGGAGATGGACCTTCCCTTAGGAATATTACTCGTCAGGACCTGACCTAACAGGACTTTTGCAGGATGAAAACAAAACAAACAAACAGTTGGCATCACAAACACTTAGCCAATTTTATTGTAATTAGCTGTTAATGATAATAACCGTAGATATGGTAATATACTAGTTACTGTCAATTTTATTTTCACCCTTTGGGATGAGAGTTTTCCTTGATCAGCTACTTTTTCTGGGAGAATGTCATTTCAAAAGAAGGGAAATTTCAAGTAGCCAGACATGTATACTGTGTTAATGAACTAAGCATTTTAACCCCCGGACTTTGGGTATCTCCCTTGGTTCCCCTGTGAGTGTTTTCCCATTCTGCTCTGTGGCCATGGCTGGGTCGAAATGGCTGCTATCCCGTATGCTTCAGAAAAATGATTTCATTTTTCAAATGCGTACTTGGAAAGGTCGCTACCTCTCTTAGCAATGACCTACTTTTCCAGTATGGAAGGGGATTGACTCAACTTCTATTTCTGTGGGAGAGTTTGATGTGGCAAACCAGGAAGGCAGCTGTGGCCCTGGTCCCTCTTCTGTGCCTCATTCATGTTTCTGAACACTTCTGGTGATCCACACCTCCTGGCAGATGTCTCTGGAACTCGTCATTCCTTCCCAGTGAAACTTCTCACGAAGACATCAGAGAAAGGTGGCAGCCAGCTGCGGAAGGCCTGACTGTTCCGGGCACCTGGCCTTTAAATGACGCAGACAGCGGCCGGCCTCAGGCGGCTCACTGGGGCAGCCGGGACAGCAGAAGGGCCCGAGGAGCCCCTCACTGTGCTGCAGGGGCCGTTCTGTCCATGTCTCTGTGCAGACCATGTACAGCGGGCGATGATGGCTGGGACATTCCAGACCTTGGACTACCACGGTGGGCGAGGAATTGATCCAGACCAGGACAGAGAGCAGATTACAGAAATGCCCCACACTTCGTGCCTCCCTCTCCGCCCTCTCCCTCCTGTCTGCTCACTCTCACCACTCACTAACAGAGCTAAAACAGAGACTGGGCCTTTCATGGTCATAGCCACAACTATTCATGAGGCCTCCCTTAAAAGATCTCAAGGGCAATCCACTTCTGTCCCCTCTGGCCTTTCACTGAGCTCACAGCAGAGAGATCCAGTGTTCTCTGTCTCTCCAGGGTGGTAAAGAACCTGGGCTCAGGTCAGACGCCTGGCTTTGACTTACAGCAGGGCCTCATGCTGGTCCTGGGACCTCTCGGCAAGGCAGGGTTCAGGTCTTTGGGGCTAGTTTGCCAGATAAAATAGAGGACACAAGTTAAATTTGAATTTCACAGAAGCAATGAACAAACGCATTTTTCACTGTAAATATGTCCTATTAGCATGGCATCCTATATTTTTTATTTGCTAAATTTGGCAAGTTTATGCTAAATCTGGGGACTTCACAGAGCACAAGGGCCTAAAAAGATTGCTCCCCATTCCCTCACTACCAAAAGACTCAAAATCTTAAAAATCTACATCTTAAAAGACATCCAACAAAATCTATTGAAGATCACATCTTTCCCATGATGCTTTTATTGAAACATCATATATATTTTTTTAATTCTATTTTTGGTTGCCCAAGCATTTGCTTAATCTGCCTATTAACCCATCACTCCATTTATTAAAATTGTGGTACAATATAGATAACATAAATGATGCTATTCTAACCCTTTCATGTACAGAGTTCTGTTATATTGGGTATATCCACACTGCTGCGCACCATCACCACCATCCAGCTCTGGGACTCATTTCATCTTGCAAAACAAACTACACCCCTTACACGCTAACTTCCCCTTCTCCTCACTCCCCAGTCCCTGGCAACCACCATTCTACTTTCTGTCTGTATGAGTTTGACTACGCCAGTTATCTCAGTATTTGTCCTTCTGTGACTGATTCATTTCACTTCCCATTATGTCCTGAAGGTTCGTCTACGTCATGGCGTGTGCCGGAATTTTCTTCCTTTTTAGGGCTGAGTGCTATTCTATAGTGTGTTTACATCACATTTTGCTTATTCATTCATCCATCAATGAGCACCGAGGTTGTTTCTACCTTTGGGCTATTGTGAATAATGCTGATACGAACATGGGGGTACAAATACTTGCTTGAGTCCCTACTTTCGGTTCTTTTGGATATATACCTAGAAGTGGAATTCCTGGATCATATAGTAAATCTATTTTTATTTTTGGAGGGAACCTCCATATTTTTCTTCATAGTATGTAGCACTGTTTTTAAGACACAACTCTCTCATCTGTAAAGTAGGGTTATGATACCATTATCAAAAAGGTATGTATTTAAGAAGTATTATTCAAACTGACTAAAAAATAAGAGAACACCTGGAGAAGCCAAAAACATTAACCTTAATGAAATTTAATCCTCAGTCACACCTGCCCAATGATGGGCTGGTTTCAAGGTAAGATCATTATTAAATATCAAAAACAAGAAAAAGAAAAGTAACTAACCCATTTAACACAGCTGTATAACTTTTGTTAAGGCCCAATTTATATAATATATTACTGATTTTCCTATAGTGTCTACACAATAATCTCTAAAATCATGCATCATAATCTGGGATGATACACTTGTGGCTGAATATGAACAACTATATATCAACACAAGCTTATGAATTAAGTGCTAATTTAGTGTTCAAACCAGAAATCGATATGCAAATAGGTAAAATGCTGTATTAGAATTGTTAGGCCAGGAAGTATATGTATTTTCACCTTAAAACACTATAAATCAGGAGCTAAATCATGAGATAGCAGTCTGGGAATTTACAGGGTAACTAATGAGGCTTTGCAAAATGCACAATAGCAGCACTGGTGGGCTGCAGTCCAGCTCAAAGTTCTTTCAAATGCACAGTGGTGTTTGGGTCTAGAGAAGGGAGTGTGGAAGCATGACACGGGTCTACGCTGCACAGCTCAAAGAAAGGGCACTGTTGGGAGTAATGGGGGGTGCCACTGACAGGTGGAGAGAGAACAGAGTGGATGGGGCCTGGTCACGGAGAGCCCAAAATCTAGACAGGTAGGAAGGAGACAGGATATGATTCCTTGCGAAGCACCAGTGTTTTCCATCAGAGGAGTATAGTACAACGAAACAGTGCACTTGAAATCATAAACTGGCTGGAGAGCACAGCCTTAGTCAGCAAGATTAACTGGTGGCTGATAACCAGAGCAGTGATAAATGACAGCAGCATCTACAGGAATGTGAGGCTCCAGCAATACATTAGCTTTAGGCAGCAAAGAATGGCAAGGCTCGACAGGGAGCTCGGAGAAACGAGAATGGTGATTCTGTGGATGGAAAATAAATGTAGAAAATCACAAGCGTAAGTTTTGCATGTATTGAATTTGAGAGGAGGGTGAGAGCACATCTAAAGGGAGGTGTCCTAGCCGGCTGATTGGAGAGCATGGGGGGCTGGATGAGTAAAAGAGCTGGTGGGGGCCAAGGGCATCAGCACTCCTGCCCCCCCCCCCCCCCGGGTGCCATGACCCCCACACAGTCCTGGTTGAAGAAGCACTGAAATGGACCTTAGAACTACAACGAAGGCACCGGCCAAGAAACTCTCATTGGACATTAGTGTATATGTGCGTTTCCTCAGCCCTGGTGGGTATTGATAAGGGTTCTTCTGTAAAAAAGCTGTTCAGAGACTCAATGGATTCTGAGTCTTCTGGATTCTGCAAATGGTTTCTCTTACTATATATTTCATTTTCTAAAGGTAATTTTTTTTTAAGACGAGGGAAGCAGTGGCACAGAGATAAGGGAGTCTCACGACATTTCTTATGATGTTTGGTGACATTTCTTATGATGATGTTTTCTTCATCTGTAACAGAAACTCTTTCATGTCTGATTTCCTATTTTAAAATCTCCTGACAGCCGTATGTTTACCCTTCAGCCATAATAAACTCCCTCCCCACACTGTTCTCTGCTTTTTTCTCTTGCTTGGAACAGAGATTGGAGACATTTATGCTGTGCCCCCAACCCAGGACTCTTTTCATAACCACAGCCTCTGTTATTCTTACGCCAGCCCCTGAATCACTTGCTCTGCATGTCCCAGTCCAGCACAGTTCCAGATGTCTACAAGAAACAACAGCTTGAGAAGCAAGCCTCAGGTCATTTTCCTAGCTTGCACTGCTGTGAAAAGCAAAGCAAATGTGAGCACATCTCCTATCATCTTGTGATAACTGTTTCTTTCTTTGGTGTATTTTGAAGCATTAAGATTTCTCTGTCAAATTAATACTTCATATAATTTTCAAAATTCCAGAACATCACATAAATTTCAAGTCCCTATTTTACTGCGTGCAGCTACATTTTTATCTTCCAGAATCTTCAGGGTCTTCCTGGACGGCCCAGTGCAGCGCTGAGGGCTCTGCTTAGGGATCTGTCATTGTTGTTCCGTGCCTCAGTTACCCTCAGGACGTGTGTGCTTCTCGATGACGCTTCAGCTGTTCCATACCTCCTGGAAGGTCCCCATTGTGTTGGCTATTTCTTGGACAGCTCTCAGACCTAACGTTATTAGGGCCTGTGGGGGATTATTAGGAAATAACTGTTGAATTTAATATTAGTTTACCATTTTTTTCTAAAAATACCTTAGCAGTGTAGTCCTTCCTATAAATTTCAAAAGTTCTTTGCAAATGGAATTCCTCTGCCATCTAATAAGCATAGAACAAATGGTAGAATAAGCCCATTTTTCAAGATATTCCCAAACGAAGTTCTATAAGTTTAACTGTTTTCATGATATGTAGTGAAATTTTCAGCTTAACATATTCTGAAATGTCAAAACTATTAGTTTTTTTTCAAAGAATGACAGACATGGCTCCTGTCCATTTTCCTCTCTCAGTGTCCAGCAATGGAACTCGCTGCTGAAGCAACACCACAGTCTGAAGCAAGGACTTGGATGAGAACGTAACAGAAATCATGTTTTTCCTCTCTGGATAACAATTTAGTGATTTTTTTTTCTCCTCACTGTATATGTGGTGGGTAACACTTAATTACAAAGCATTAAAATAAAACTCCAGTTTAAATATTGAAGAGCAGCCGTCTACATAATTAGAGGAATTTCATAGCTATGAAAGAGTAAATTTTATGGCAGTTTGTTTTAGCCAGAATCACTATAAGCATCAAACATTTCATCAATAAGCTAATTTTTAGCATGTGTTCAAAACCCAAATGTGATGGTCTGTTAGGAATGAAAAACAGTAAAAGCTTTGAAAAAATTGAAGGATGCTGAGCTGTGTTCCTATTAGGTGGTCAGAAGAGAATGATTAGGGAAAGAACAGCAGTCAGGGAGCAGATGGGACCTTGCGAGGTTGTATTTGGGGCCTTGCAGCCAGACTAGAAAGGAAAGCAGGGTTTACAGGTGAAAGTTAGTGAGTCTGATTAATACTTCATGACTTAAGTGTAATGCTGTCCCCTGGAAGTTTGATTAAATTGAACGTGGGATTTAAGAAGAAATATGAATGAGAAGGGAAAAAGTAAAAGTAGAAAATGATCTGGCAGCCAAAGTCATTAAGTGTGGCTGGAAAAAATTGTTCCCATTTAGAAGACTCCGTAACGTTTCCATCTTGTAAGTAAGATCAGAAGTGAATCAAAGGAATCATGTCTTCGCAAGACTACTTTTTCCTCATTTCATTAAGTGTTATGCTGGAATTGAGTAAATTGAGGGGGACAAGAGGAAAAGAGGAATCCTAAACTGGTCAAGTGACTAGGCAAATCAATTATTACTGACTCGTGACAATTCCCAAAGTCAAGGGGAAAGGTATATATACATGTATGTGTTTTTTTGTTGTTGCTCTTATTGTTTCAGTGTTATAACAACAGAAAATGGGAAAGAACTTGTGATCTGAATATAATTCAGTTGATTTCTTATGAAAACAGAAAACTTCAACAGTTCTTCAGATGCATACAGCAGGACCCAGAGTCTATCATATGTAACACTCACAATGTCCAGGATGCAATTCAAAATCTCTCAACATATATACAACTCGAAAATAGGGCCAGTTCTTAAAGGAAAAAAAAATTCAATAAATGCCCATCTTGGAATGGAATTATCAGAAAAGACCATAAAGCCACTATTATAGCTGTGCTTTATAAGGTCACAGAAAACACATTTGAAATGAGTGAAATAATAAATTCTCAACAGAGGAATGGAAAATAGAAAAAGGAACCAATTGAAAACTACTGAACTAAAAAATACAATATCTGAAGGGAAAAAAAATCACAATGTACTCAATATCAGAATAAAGATAAAATAAAGGATCAGTAAGCTTGAAGATAGAACAGTAAAAATTACCCACCTTACTAAATAAAAAAGATTGAAAAAAATAAACCCAGTGTCAGGTACCTATAGATAACATCTAAAGATCTAACACTGTATGCTTAAAGTCCTGTAGGGAGATGATAAAGAGATTGGAGCGAAAAAATTTTTTCAGCAAGAATGGCAAAAAACTCCCCACATTTAGTGAAAGATGTAAATTCACAGATTCAAGATACTTAGCCATCTCCATGCAGAATAAACACAAAGAAAACGATGACTCAGCACATAATAATTAAACGTCTAAAATCCAAAGTTAACTAAAGAATTACTTAAAGCAGTTGGAAAGAAAAAACACATTACATACAGGATAACAATGATTCAAATATCCATGAATTTCTCAGGAGAAACTATGAAGGCTGGAAGACAGCAGGACCACATCTTTAAATCATTAAAAGAAAAGAGCTTATCAACCTGGGATTCAAAATCCATGAAAATATGAAAATATCTTTCAGTAATAAAAATGAAATAAAGATATCCTTAGATGAAATAAAACAAAGATAATTCATCAGGAGCAGGCCTGCTCTTGTGTCCAGAGCATACAATAACTCTTATCACTCAATAATGATATAAACATCTCAGTTAAAAATAAGCAAAATATTTAAACAGATATTTCACAAAAGAAGAAATATGAATGGCCAACAGCAGAAGAAAAGTTGCCCATCATCATTAGTCATTAGAGAAATGCAAATTAAAAACCACAAGGAGATCCAGCTACCCATTCTCTAGAATGGCTGAAAGTGTTGGCAAGACGTCCAGCAGCTAGACCTCTTGTGCACTGCTGGTGGGAATGTAAAATAGTACAACCACTTTGGAAGACTAGTTATTTTGTAAAAAGTTAAATACGTGCCTACTATGGTCCCAGCTATTCTATTCTTGCTATTTATCAAAGAGAAAAACATACATCCCTACAAAGACTTGTAAGTAAATGTTCTTAGGGGCTTTATTTATAGTAGCCAATACCTGTAAATCCCAGATGCCCATTAATAGAAGAATAAACTATAGTATATTCATAGAATGGAACACAAAGAAATAACAAGGAATAAACTATTGAGACATCAACAATATGGAGGAATCTCAGATATATGGTGAACGAAAAAAACCTAACAAAAATAGATACTGTATGATATATATAAAATTCTGGCAAATACCTGGGGTCAGGGTGAAGAGGAGTAGATTCCAAGTGGGCGTGAGGAGACTTTTTGGAGGGGTGACTGGTGACTATTGAGTTTATGGGGATGGCTTCATTGGAGTGTACATATATCAAAACCAATCATTTTAAAGAGCTGCTATTTAACTATACTTAATATACCTCAATAAAGTTGTAAAAAAATCTATTAGGAAATGTGACTTCCCCAAATCCCCTCTCTTTAGTCCCATAGCTGTTAAGAGAGGCCCAATTTGAATTGCACTTGGGCATTTGAACTTGAAACCTCAAAGAATACTGATAACACCGTGCAGGGCGGAGGGCGAACATTCCTTCAGGGAAGAGATTGTCTCTCTGCTCTCCCATGACAAGACTGACGAGGGACCTGGGGGCTTTGTAATTCTCCATTAAGTGAAATATTCTGTGATTGCTGCTGCCAAGGTAATTAAAATGTCTGTTTATGTCAGTTTTAACTACAAATTTTCATGTATTTCCAATTTCTCCAATTACTTTGCTGTCAGTGAAGTGATGAGAAATGAATTTTTAACTGAGGAGCCACCCTGAGTTAGGCCTCGGGGTCGTCATCTTAAACCTGTACAGACAGCAAGTAAGGACAGACAGACGGCTTCAGTGATTTGACCCAAAACACTCTGGAAGGAAATTTTAAAAAATAAATACAATTATTCCTGGACTTGCCTAATAGGTCCATGCAGAAACCAGGAGAATACGCCAGGAAATGAATCTTGAGGATTCTGGAAGGAGTGGGACTGAGAGGGGAATGGAATATAAGGCCGGCTAAGAGAGTGTTTGTTGCTTCGTGGGCATTTTCCATTGGAAAATAAAATATGGTTCTTGATTTCACTTATATATTTTTTCTCTCACTGGACTGTCCGTAAATCACTGAGAACTCATTTCAGTCATTTCAGATCATCAATCACTGTCACTCTTAATATTATGTTTTTGGTCATGTATAGAATATCTTTAAATACTAAAATTCCATTTCTGCTGTGACAACCCTTTGCAGATGTTCAGTGTGTATTTTTCTCAAATTTAAATATACTTCATTTCCACTAAATGTGGATGCTCCCCAAATTTCCAATATTGACATTTTCTGTTTCACCTGACTATAATTTGAATTCCATCTACCGCAAAGGTTGGAAATATAACCTAAGTGCAAAGGATTCCAAGAGATTAAAAAAACCAATATCCACAGTCCCGACTTTCAACATCCAGTTGCTGTTGTCTACTAGGCATTTCCACTTGCATATGTCACCCAGCACCTCAAACGCACCTTGTCTAAACATATCTATATCCTTCCCTCATCAAGCCAACCCAATTGGCTTCATGTCTGGATTTTCCTACTTTTATTGGTGTCACCAGCATTCTCTCACTAGATTAAAAATTCTCCCCTTGTTAGAAATGTTAGAAAAATCTTGATACTCATATCCAATCAGCTACTCAGTATTACTGCTTTCTCCTTCAAAGTGTTGTTTGCATTCCCAACTTTATTGCATTTACCAGTTTATGTCTTTTTTTCACACATTCAATAAATAAATATTGAGCACCAGCTATACGAAAGGTGCTATTCTTGGTGCTACTCAGTGAACAAAACAGACCAAGTCATGCTCTCATGACTTCATCTGTCCTTTTCAGCTCAGGGCTCTCTGCTCAATGCAGCCAGCTCATGCTGCTGAAACACTCCTTTGATCATATCACTGTCCCTCCTCTAGCCTCTCAGGGGGCTCTACAAAATAAATTCCACCCTCCTGTAGTTCCAGTCCCCTACAGACTGTAGAGGACCTTTTCAAACTCCCTACGTCTCTGAATCCTCGGTCTCAGTCAAATAGGGCTCTTTGCTGTTCATGAATACCTCTTGGCTCATTCCCACTGCACTACTCTTGCTAGTTCTATTTTTCCATCTGTCATTTAGTCCTCTCATCTCTCTGCATGTGAAATTCTAAAGTCTCCCTCTTCTGTGAATTATTCCCAGCCCACTTCTACCTTTCTCTTCCACTTCTGAATGATTTCATCACATACACGTGGCAATTAATCATACTTTACCCTAGGGCAGATCAAAGAGCTCCTTATCAACTGCATTGTTATTTACATTTGTCTTTTCCCCCATCTTAAGCAGTGCTTCTTAATTAACAGTACTTGATGCAATGTATCTGATTGCAAGAATTTGAAATGACTTCTTTTAGGAATCATTAGTTCTGTCAAAGTGCCTTTTTCTTAAAATTATTGAAGTATCACTGATATACAATCTTATGTTGGTTTCAAGTATACAACACTGTGGCTCAACAGTTACCCATATTATTAAATCCTCACCCCTACTAGTGCAGTTACTGTCTGTCAACATAGGAATATGTTACAGAATCATTGTCTATATTTTCCATGCTGTACTACTATCCCCATGACCAATTTATATTATGATTGAGAATTTTTGTACCCCTTTTTCACCCTCACCTGCCCACTCACACACCCGAGCCCCTCCCCCATGGTAACCACCAATCACTTCTCAGTGTCTATGAGTCTACTGCTATTTTGTTCATTTTGTTTTGTTTTGCTTTCATATTCCACAAATAAGTGAAATCATATGATATTTGTCTTTCTCCACCTGGCTTATTTCACTCAGCATAATACCCTCTAGGTATATCCATGTTGTTGCAAATGGCAGGATTTCTTTTTTTATGGCTGAATAATATTCCATTGTGTATATATACCACATTTTCTCTATCTAGTCATCTATTGATGCACACTTACATTGCTTCCATAACTTGGCTACTGTAAATATCTTAGCTATAATCATAGAGGTGAATTTATCTTTTTGAATCAGGTATTTTATTTTCTTCAGATAAATTCCTAGAACTGGAATTGCTGGGGCATATGATATTTCTATTTTTAGTTTTTTGAGGAACCTTCATACTGCTTTCCACAGTGGCCACACCAACTTACATTCCCACCAACAGTGTAAGAGGGTTCCCTTTTCTTCACATCATTGCCAACACTTGTTACTTCTTGTCTTTTGGATGGTGGCCATTCCAACTTCCAACTGTTGTGAGGTGATATCTCATTGTGGTTTTGATTTGTATTTCCTTCATGATTAGTAATTTTGAGTATCTTTTCATGTGCCATTGGCCATCTGTATTTCTTCTTTGGAAAATGTTATTCAGGTCCTCTGCCCATTTTTTAATTAGGTTATTTGTTTTTTTGGTGTTGAGGTATATGAGTTCTTTAAATATTTTGGATGTTAACCCCTTATTGGATAAATCATTTATGAATATATTCTCCCATACTGTAGGTTGTGTTTTTCTTCTGCTACTGATGTCCTTTGCTATGGAAGCTTTATAGTTTGATGTAGTCCCACTTGTTCATTTTTTAATTTTGTTTCCCTTGCCTGAGGAGATATGATAAGGAAAAAATTGCTCATGCTTACATTCAAGAGATTTTTGACTATGCTTTCTTCTAAGAGTTTTATGGGTTCATATCTTACATTCAGGTCTTTAATCCATTTCAAGTTTACTTTTGTGTACAGAGTTTGACAGTAATCCAGCAAAGCTATTGAAATAGACAGTAAATGTTATTTTGCATATGAAATCATGGGAACTATTGAAGTTCAAAGGGAAAACATGGAGAAGGCTATTGACATGTTCAACACATTTTATTAATGTGGACAGATCAGAAATGGAGATGATTCATCTATACTCACCCTGTTGGTCACCATGCCCAGACAGAAAATGCAAAGCAATATGGATTAAAACCATCAACATTATAACATAGGGGGGAAAGGAAAATGATTCTCTTTTTAAGATAAGTTAACCCCCTCTTCAACTGAATCTAAAGACACTGTCATGAACCGTCCTTCCTTCCATCTGTTCACATTTAAGTGTTGGACTGGCTGTTGAAAGAAGTCTGCAATGTGGGAATAAAAAGTTTTATTCTCTATCCAAAAAAAAGTAGCTTAGAACCTATAAAAGGTATATTAAAATAACACTGCTGCAAAGCATACAAATGATAATTGGCTATGCAAACAAAAACTTAGATTTGTTAAAAAATATTTAAATAGATAGACTGAGTAAAGCAGATTGCTTTTCTTAATGTTCAGGGGACCTGAATAGAACAAAAAGTTAAAATATTTTTTGACTTTGTAAGAGCTAGTATATTTGGGGGCTATTAATAAGATTGTATATACCAACTTGTAGTTCATTAGACATTATAAGACTGAAGGAAAAGGTGAGAAAAAGTCCATGAGATAGGATGCAAATAAAACGTAGAGCTTAGCTCCTGCATAGACAATAAAAGTCACTGCACCTGTAATTACTTTTAAAAAGCAACCAAGTATCTTTAAGTTTAAAGGGGAGGAGAGCAAAGGATGTATTTTCATATTTCCATATGGGGAAAATGAGCTGTAAACAGACCATAAAGTGGAGAAGTGGGGCCTGGATCAGTTACTGAAAAGCAATAATAATGAAAATATTTATGTGTCTAGAGTTTGAGTTCTAAACAGAGCTCTAGAATTTTCACAGTGCTCTTACATGTAAGATCTCATTTTACCATCATCATCTCCTGCAACAAGCAGAATAAATGTAAGGAGTAGGTAAGAATCCTACAGAGGAGAAAGTTGAGGCTCAGAGTGTCAAAATCCTTTATGAAATGCTTCACATCTAATAAATAACAAGGTACACAAGTAATCTGATTGTTGTTCTAAATCCTTTGGAAACAGCTACCTAGTTCTTGAATGGCAGCACTAACCTGACATGCAAAATTTTTCCTGAATAATTTGAAACAAAGGTAATCTATAGGGGAGTATTTTTAGGCAAAATTATTAACCAAGATAATCCTGATGGAGTTTTATTACGTGAATTGCTCTCAGGTAGATAACAGAAAAAAGAAAGCAGCCACAAGATATTATACTTCCAAGGTGCTACAGACAATATTCATTCATTGAATAAACATTTATTAAGCAACTACCACATGCTAACTACATGCCAACCACTGTGTCAGATGTTAGGGATCCGCGGCAAGGAAAACAGGTATTCATCGCCGTCCGCAGAGTTTACTATGCAGAGTGTAGGAAGTGGGATGAGTGAGATATATTTCAAGTTTTATTTTTTCAAAAAGAAATACTTTAAAAAGCACTAAGAAGAATAGAGTGCTGCTATGTTTTGAATATGTCCCCCACAATTCATGAAAGTTTAAAGCTACCCCACAAGGGGATGGTATTAGAAGGTGGGGCCTTTGGGAGGTGATTAGGTCATGAAGGTGGAGCCCTCAGCAGCGGGATTAGTGTTCTTATAAAGTAGGTCCCAAAGAGCTCTCTTGCCCCCTTCTACCACATAAGGACACAAGAAGTCTGCCACCCAGAAGGGGGACATCACCTAACAATGTTTCCATCTGGGTCTTGGACTTCAACCTCCAAAACCATGAGAAAAACATTTCTGTTATGAGCCACCCCATCTACAGCGTTTTTGGCACACCAGGCTGAAGGGCCTGAGACAGGTGCTATGCTAGCCTATGAGGGGAGGACCTGGTCTAACCTGGTACTCTAGGGGGCAGAGTAAGCTTGAGAAAGTGGTGTCAGGACAGGGATCTGAAGGTTGAGCAGGAAGTACTAAGGCAGGTGAGAGAGGGATGAAGGCAGGTAGAGTTCAGGGCCCCTGTAAATTTCAAGACTCTTGTAAGTTTCAAGAAGCTTCAGGGAGCTTGTAAGTTTCAAAAAAAGAAATTCCAATCCAACTCAGCCATTCAAAAGTACACTTAGATAGACCTTCGCTCTTGGTTGGTTATGCCCTATGCAAATAAGCATTTACTTTCAGCCAGTCAAGAGTGGGTTGTGATGTCATTAGTTCAGTCCTCTATATGTCCTAGGGCAAGGGACTTCCTCCTCTGAGGAGGCAATATAAACCCCAGACCCCATAGCCCTGACAACATCCTCTCTTAGAGCCCCTTCTGATTAGCAGGAACTTTCTTTTTCTTTTTTATTAAGGTATTATTGATATACACTCTTATGAAGGTTTCATATGAAAAAACAATGTGGTTACTACATTTACCCATATTATCAAGTCCCCACTCATACCCCGATTCAGTCACTGTCCATCAGTGTAGTACGATGCCACAGATTCACTGTTTGCCTTCTCTGTGCTATGCTGTTTTCCCAGTGACCCCCACACCATGTGTACTAAACATAATACCCCACAATCCCCTTTTCCAACCCTCGCTACCTACCCTCCCACACCCCTCCCCTTTGGTAACCACTAGTTCCTTCTTGGAGTCTCTGAGTCTGCTACTATTTTGTTCCTTCAGTTTTGCTTCATTGTTATACTCCACAAATGAGGGAAATCATTTGGCACTTGTCTTTCTCCACCTGGCTTATTTCACTTAACATAATATCCTCCAGCTCCATCCATGTTGTTGCAAATGGCAGGATTTGTTTCCTTCTTATGGCTGAATAGTATTCCATTGTGTTGTACCACATCTTCTTTATCCATTCATCTACTGATGGACACTTAGGTTGCTTCCGTATCTTGGCTATTGTAAAATGTGCTGCAATAAATATAGGGGTGCACATGTCTTTTTGAATCTGAGAAGTGTATTCTTTGGGTAAATTCCTAGGAGTGGGATTCCTGGGTCAAATGGTATTTCTATTTTGAGTTTTTTGAGGAACCTCCATACTGCGTTCCACAATGGTTGAACTAATTTGCATTCCCACCAGCAGTATAGAAGGGTTCCCTTTTCTCCACATTCTCGCCAACATTTGTTGTTGTTTGTGTTTTGGATGTTGGCCATCCTCACTGGTGTGAGGTGATATCTGACTGTGGTTTTAATCTGCATTTCCCCGATGATTAGTGATGTGGAGCATCTTTTCATGTGTCTGTTGGCCATCTGAATTTCTTCTTTGGAGAACTGTCTCTTCATATCCTCTGCCCATTTTTTAATCAGGTTATTTGCTTTTTGGGGAACCTTCTTTCTTCTCTCATTAATAGAGCTTTGCTGGTTGCTCTGTGCTCTTGCCTGCTGGCTCTGCTCTTTGTTGCTTCTGAGACATGATCCTGGGAAAAATAGCGTCTTAGCCGATAACAGTATTAGGCCTGGTGTTGGAGGCCAGGAATAGGTGGAAGCGTAAAAAGTTTAGGCAGAAAAAACAGGTGGTACAAAGGTTCTGAAATGAAGTGGCAGGGAGGAGCGTATCCCATCCTAAGAAATGTCAGTGTTGTTCTGGTAGCTGTCACTTCCCAATTCCCTTTCTCCAACTTACTTCATTTGAGTTTCCATATCCACAGGTCCAGATATTAAGGTATCAGCTTGGGCCACGATGGGAATCTAGTGGTCACTTCTCTGTAACTATTTCCACACTCGGCAGCACCCAGCTGTCAATGTGAGCAGAGGCTGTTGACGCCTCATACTGTACCCTAGGCATTCTCATGCCTACCTGATCCTACTGCAGACACCTGTGTCTGCAGGAATGCTCTCTCTTGACCTGCTCAGGGTGCTGGCCACTCTGGGAGTAGCCCCCACTCAGCCAATGAAGCAGCCCCTGCTCCTGCCTGGTTTGATTCCTTCATGTGGAATTTCACTTCAATGCCTCAGTGTCTGGAGCTTGGTCTGCCTCTCAGATCCTCAGTCCGTTTATTCGTCCAGCCCAGCCTGTATCTCCGGATGGGATTCTAGGTCATTTCAATGTGGAACGGGTATCAGTTTACCCTTGAAGAGAATGGTACAAACGAGATGAGAAAACAGTAGGTGTACGACCCAGCTAGTGGTGAGGAAAGGATGCGGGCAGAGGCCCCGAGCGCGTCAGGCCCATCCCGCAGCGGATTCAGGCCTGCTCATCCGGGCAGTGGGTCTCAGGAGTCACAGAACCCGCTGGTCTGTGCTACTGCAGGAGAGACCTGACCCGGCTGCAGAACACCCTGACCCAGGGGCCTTATTGGCCTCGACGGAATACTTGGCTCCGCGAATGGGGCATTTTTACAGTTCCCTCAGCCATTTCCCTTTCCTCAAGCAGAGCGGGAAAACTAGGGGCAAAGTTCTTCAAAGCCATGCCATCTGGGTCAATGCAGTGAGCGGGATACACTTGTTGTCTCTCAGGCCCAACCCACCGCTGCTGGTGGTCAGGCTGGACATAGTGGGAAAATCTGTGCCTGCCTGCAGCTGAGGCCCGGGGCAGGGCTGCGTGTCAAGGGGCACGGCCTGAGAATGGCGGAGACCACTTGGCGGAGGCGGGGCGTCCCAGGCGCCCGGGTGTGGCAGTTGGGTCAATGGGCGGAGTCAACCTGCAGCAAAGGGGCTGGGATGGAGAGCAGTGGAGGGGGGGCGGGGCCAACGTGGCAGTGGGATTGGCGGCTGGATGTGCCGCAAAGGGGCGGGGTCAGGAGGGCCAGGCTCCGGCTGGGCCAGCCTCCTGTTTTCGGTAGAGTTGTAGGTGGCAGTTGGTGTGGCAGTTGGGAAGAGTTGAGAGGTGTGGTCTCGGGCCTGGGGCGGGGTCATTCATAGCTAGGCTGTGTCCAGCTCTGCAGAAGGCGGAAAACCGCGGCCATCACAGGCTGGAATGAGCAGCTTCCCCAACGTGGTTATTCTGTAAAGACAGAGCAGGCCACTGCTGGGCGAGAGAGGTGGGGAGAGAAGCTGGGAACAGTGGGTCATCACCTAAGATGCCAAAGTGTTCGTGAGGAGCCAGCGGGCATTTCTAGTGAAGTGAGGTGTCATCTTTCATAGTCTCACTTTTAGTAAACCGGAGTAAAAGAATCCATTTATCCAGAGTGGGCTTGGGTGATAAGCCAAACAAGAGGGTAAGGGAGTGTGTGCTGTTAATGAGGGCAGCACTGGAATGGGCCAGGCAGCTTACCTGGGACAACTGATGGAGGCCCTCTGATGGGCCCCCAACTGGAGTTCCCCTGACACTCAGGAACGTGGGGAGAGGTGTGGGCAGCAAGAGGAAGTCCAGGCACTTGAGAATGGTGGGGGCTGGGGCAGGCTCAGACCTTTTAATGTGGAGTTGGGGATGAGCAGGTTCTCTTATGGGTCTGAGGTTGTCGTGTGCCTTTTTTGTTTTCTTGCTCCAGAGAGCGTGGCCAGAGCCGACAGATGGACGCACCAGGGAGGCCAGTTCAGACTTGATTAAAGGTAAGTATGCGGCTGCCAGAACAGAGGGAAACTCCCCATTCCTGGGACCAGGCAGTCATTTACCAGGAAGGCTGAGATTTATAGTGGAAAGAGCATGGCTTTGGAAAATAAGTCTCTCTCCTTATAGTTTTGAGCTGGTCGTTTAATTCTCCAAGCCTGTATTTCCTCATTTCTGAAATGCTGGTAACATTCTCCCTGCTACCTCATAAACTGGGGCAGAGGTTGAATTTCATAGCAGCATATGAAAATGCTTTGCACACTAATAACAAGAAAAGCTAACAATTATTACTGACTCCCATTCCAGTACTATTTAAAGGGCTCTCCATTTAGTCTTATTTAATGCTCACATCAGCTCCTTGTGGTAGATATTATGGTTATTATCCTCACTTTACAAATGAAGAAACTATGGTTACTAGGGCTCAGAGAAGTAATTTGCCAAGGTTGAATCATAGGTAGGAGCAGAATCAAGGCTTGCATTTGTAGACTGTGTCCAGACCCTATTCTCTCAACACTGCACTATAGGATCTAAATCCGAGATTTCTTTTGTTCTCAGTATATTATAGAACAAATTCCAAATTTGGGCAAGATACAGAACTATGTTTCTTCTAATTCCAAAAGTAAGATTTGCTGATTCCAATAATAAACTCTACCAACAGGCCTTTTCTTATTATAGCTTACTTT
This sequence comes from Phataginus tricuspis, assembly GCA_029783875.1. Lineage (NCBI taxonomy): Eukaryota > Metazoa > Chordata > Mammalia > Pholidota > Manidae > Phataginus > Phataginus tricuspis. Next base: position 2,100,805 of record JAQQAC010022866.1, read on the forward strand.
CAATGAGCCTGAAAAAAACCCTTTTTTATCTATGAAGGAATTCTAGCAACATATAAAGATTAAGGGAAGGTGCCTAGTAACAAACACGCAGATGAAAACTTGACCTGAATAAAAAGAACACGGAGGAGAGTTGTGTGAGGAGGTAATTTTAAATGATTTGCCTCTCAACTAGTACTTCTCAAATTGCCTATAGAGAAGGACCATTTTTTAAAATTTTTCTTATCCATTATGGACAGATGGTTTTGCAAAATTCTAGAAAAAATGATTTACTAGAAAAATGAAATGAAAAAACAGACATAATACAAACCCAGTCTTTAAAAGAATGAATCTGCATTTTATAATCCATTAGTAGAATAAATATAGAGAAAAAAGAATTTTAAAATCAATACATATTCATTGAAAGCATATAGGTTATTAATATAGAGAATCCCTATTATCTAACATTTTGTCATTCCACAAACGTGCTCACTTTTTGTTAATGTCCTTTGGGTTTAAGATACTACTTGCAGGGGATAAGGTATATCTAAATGAACTATGTTTCATTGTAAAAACTCTTAGAGGAGCTAGTCTCATAGAGGTATGCTAATTATAGTATAAGAGGAGATTTTAAAGTAGTTTCAGCAAGTTCAAAATATTCATTTTTAACTTTGATCCAAAATGAAACAAAACAAGTAATGCTGTATTTTCAAAATTCATTTTAATCCATCAGTAGCTAGTTCAACAATTTATCTAGTAAAATTATAGTTCTATTTCAAGTACACTTTATTGAAATTACCTTTCAATAAAAGAGCCATGATTTCCATACATATGGATCGTCTATGAATAAAAAAAAATTGAAGCATTTGTCAAATACATAAGATGTTTATACTTTTCAAATTGCTATATTAAGAGCATAACCTACTTCGTTGATGGTCATTAAATTATGTAACATGTTAAAAATCTGTAAACCTCTGTTCTTCCAAGCTTCTTTTATTTTCCCCTCTACCAGAAATTCCTTGGCAAACATGTTCCAATACCTCCTTGCATAGAAGTATAAATTTTTTTAAAAATGTTGAAGATAGCAGACAAATAAGCAAGACTGGCTATCCAGTTTATACTTTAAAAAATTAGAATCAAACTAGCTTATTTTATAGAAACATGAAGAATTTTTCTCATTGTTCAGACACTGACACAACTGTTCTGCTCCATAAAGATATTAACTCAGTACGTAGTACCAGTTATGATTCAGCTTCCATATTATTATATCATAAAAGGAGTGATCTTGAATTTGCCCCATTGGGTTTTGCTGCATCACTAAACACACGTTTTAGTTTAGCTGACATACTTCATAGCACGACTTTTCTCCATGAAAGAAGTTGTAAACTGATTATAGTCAGTTGCAAGCTCTCCATCTGGGTACCTCTTCCAAAATGCTTTTCTCTCATTGCAGTGGTGCCATCAGAACACAGTCCTACTCAAAACTTAAATTCCATAGCACTCTGTTGGCAATGTAATCCTTCATAGTTTTTTTTCAGTTCAGAGCTAGTTGTATTTGTCAGCAATAAAGACAGAAAAAAAAAACTTATTATCCTGTTCAAATTCATTTTAGCAATATCTGTGCAGTTGCCAAGTTGTAATGAGGAATAGGTAGCATTATATGTTCTCTGAGTTGATCTTAAATCTTAATTGCCCATTCCTGAACACATCAGATTGGAAGGTACTATTTGGGCCCTATTTTTCCTGCGTTTCACGCAATCTTTCCAAGCAAACATCACCAGTGCAATCTTTGGCTAATCTCTCAGCAATTATACATGGACGTTTAGTCTTAGCAATTTAAGGAGAAATTCTCTGTGAAGCCCCCAGAAGCTTTAATGTTTATATGTACGATACTGAGCATCTGCCTCTGTCAGTCTTTTAATTCAAAACTCTCAAAGAATTCATTTTTGTTCTGAGTTTCTTCAGTAAGTAAATGTCACCTTAGTAATGGTTTAGGCTGTGGCTTCATTAGTGCTTTTCCATGACTCATACCACGGTTTAGCGCTTGGGCGTTCAGATTCACCTGCCCGATACAGCTACCAAATATGTGTGTGTATTTAAGTCTTAACTAAAAGTCAAAATTATTATAAAAACAATAAATTATAAAGGAGTCATCAGTGCATACAGATTATACAGTGTTGGATTATAGCTGACACACCTGGAAATGACACACAGAGTAAGGAGGTGGTCCTCTGCACCAGAGGCACCCAGGCAGGGTCACGTGGCACTCAGCCACTCCGCTTCCGCCACAGCCACCCTGTCTACACCCTGTTCACTGAGACAAGCTCACTGATCGTGTGCTTGGGCTTTGGAGAAATGTCAGATTATTACACATACGTCTCTCAAAGCTTCCTCTTGTTGTTTCTCTTTCTCTTTCTCTTAGACCAGTAACAGTTTGCCACCTGGCACCAAACCACAGACCACACTTTGAATAGCACTGTCAGAGAACTCAAGATCGGCACATGTCAAAAATGCAGCCCCTCTCGGCTACCAAATGCTTCCCTGGCAATAGATGACAGGAATGCCAGTGTTGCTCTAGTCTGGCTTAGCCCTGCTGATTGCGTGTATCTTCTTTAATATCGCTGCTTCTCCTTGCAGATGTGCAGGCTGAGGGCAGAGGTGACTTGCTGGTGGGCATGAAGCTGGATGCAGAGAAAAAACTAGAGCCAGGCCTTCTGGACATCACTCAGGAGCAAGAATGCACAGCCAGGGAGCCCAGCCCGTGGCCTCTCTGAGCCGGAGCCTTCTTGGGCCAAGTAGCACTCACCCCTAACACTGGGTATCCTTGTATTTTTCAGTCAGAGGGCTACAAAGTTCAATCAGATGTAAACACACTGGAGTTTTCATGCCTCCTCAGAGAATGGTGTCTTCCTGGGGATTAGCAGCACCAAGACGGAAGCCATTGGATTAGAGAAGGTAAATGGCAAGGCAGGTGCTTAGTATCCAGGAGTTCTTCTCCTCCGTGCTGGTAACAGAGTAGTTAGGAAACCTATTCACACCTATCACCAACTTCCAGTTATCCCCTCTGATGAAGTAGGAAAGGTCTAAGCACACTAGAGAGCTGATAAAGAAACACCTTTAGTGACTCTGATTGCAGAAGAGCAGTGTCCTAACCCTGCTCCTACTGGGAAGCCCAGATCCTGGTGGAGCAGAAAGGGAATCTCAGGTCACCCCTTTAGGCAGAACAGGCTGTCCCAAACCAGGGCCAGGGCCAGTCAACACCCTGCGGCTGAGTAAGTCAGTGGCCCGCAAAGGAAGAGAGCAGGACAGTGAAAGACTAGATGTGACCGCAGCCCATTTGGGTGCCGCCGGAGGGAACTAGGAAGTTTCTCTTATTATTTTACACAGCGCCCTGCAAGACAGTCATTAGATCTATGAGGTCTCCAGACACTGAAATTACCTTTTTTTTTTTATAAAATAGAAATTGCTTTTGAGTTTTCACAGGATTGATCTTTAAGACCTGCCCGTCATTTAATAGCATCTGAGGTTTTCATTGTTATAGCTGCTCACAAAGCTACTTGTGAAAAATAATTTGCAAATGTACCTCCCCCTTTAATCTTTCCAAAAACATAGGGTAAAAAGACCTGCCTTTAGATTTTCCATCCTCCTGGCAGAGGCTCTGAACTCAGGCAAACCTAAGTTTCTTTTCTTTCATGTTTTTTCCCCCCAAAAGCTTATAACTTTTCTCTTTACAAAAAAGAATGCAGAATAATAACAGTGGGGAAAGTACTTTATATGGGTATTCCGTTTTTGGAAACAAATAGAAAATGAATAGAATATTCTAGCATGAAGCTGGTAAAACATTTGTGAAAGAGATGATAAATCTAGTTCAGTCGTTCTCAAATGGGAAATTCTGCCCCCAAGGACATCCATCTGGAAATATTTTGGGTTGTCTCAGTGAGGATGAAGGGGAAGTGCTATTGGCTTCTAGTGGGTAGAGACCAGAGATGCTGTTGAACTTTCTACCACACCCAGAACTTCTCCTGCAACAAGGAATTATCTGGCCCCAAATATCAACAGTGTCAGGTTGAGGAACCATGATTTATTTACACCTTTTTCTTCTAAGGTCACATTTTTCTGGATTTATTTATAAGAATTGTTGATTCCTGATATTTTACTCTTTGGAGTGTTCTACACGTAAAGTTGTTCTTTATGTAAGTACTTAGTTCTATCTGTAATATTTTGAAAATTAATACAAATTTTCCCAGTTTCTTGAATAAAGCGTATTTATGAACTTTGCAATTAAAAAAAATTAGAAGATACAGAGAACAACCAATTTGAGTATGTTAATACTTATAATTTTGATAGTTTCTAGAGAAGTGGATTGTAATGTCAGTCTTACAATTTTCCAGGGAACCTTTGCTCAAGGAAGACAGCCAAGGACAACAAACACACTTTTAAGTTAGGAAGGCATCAGAAGGCCTGAAAGGACGTGCTGTCTGAGCAGACGGAAGTTCTTGCAGGTCGCCCCGTCTGTTGATGTGTCGGAGCTCTAATGCTGGCCTTAGCTTCAGTCTCACATATTTCGTCCTCAGATCAACCCCTCAGGCACAGCAGAACCTCTGCTAATTTCGTGTCCACCGAAGAGTCTTTCCAGGGGTGCCAAGTGCGAGGCACTGCCTCTTGCACAGATGGTACTCCTGCACTCGTGGCCGTCATGGAGGTCCTGGCGGGACGCTGCTTCAGGGCACTGGGGTCAGGTCCGAGCGTTGCCTTGGGACTTCAGTTCTCCTCTGTGTGTGGATTTGGTGTCTTCAGTTCCTTGTCCTTGGTAGCTGACCCAGGCTGAAGAGAATTCCTTCATAAAGTAAGAGATTTGGAATTTCTCCAGGCAGGGCTTGGAGAGTTAGATGGTTGCCTGAGTGGGTTTTTCAAAGAGCCTTTGCTCTTCAGGCATGTGAGCCTGTCATTTCCACATAAGGCAACACTCCTGACTCTGGGGGGATAGCTCTGTTTTGGGGTGCTCAGGGGAGAGAGAACCAGCATAAGGTGAGGGCTTCTGAGACCGCCATTCGGCACTTGTTTCCTGGTATGTCTTCTCTTGCTGATTTATTTTTGTCATTTTATCTTGAAGGTGTTACTCACTAAAGGAAGGTGGACAGAGTATTTTCCCTACCAGAGGAGGCAGCAGCCATGTCTCCTGTATGGAGGAATCGTGATCAGTCCAGTTTGGAGGGCACAATCCACCTGCCAGAGCACCCCATCCTCAGGGTCTGGCCAGCAAGCATGGGGAGCTGCGGGGGTCCCTTCTGACTGAGCTGAGCTCCGGAGTTTCTGGCTGTGTTTCCAGAGACACAGACGGCAGACATCACTGCAGTTGTCTCGCAATGTCATTCTCTACCACATAGAATGCCCTGGGCTCTCTAGCAACTTTACACAAGCTGAGATGTAGGAGAATTCAAAAAAGGAAGACTCTTGCCCTTTCTTTCCTAATTTTAGGCCTTTTAAAAAGTATGAACGCTGATTTTTGTCAGGGAAATATCAAGAAAAAGAAACTTACCTTCTTGGGGACTGAAGTCTATGCAGGTGGCTCAGGTTGTCCTGCTCCTCGGCCTGTTGCAGTGGTGGCTGGGAACAGTGCTCTTTGGGGTCTACACTGAACATTGCATCACTCTGGAAGGAGATTATGATTTTGTATAACTTCTGTAAAGGAAACATTGTTTTTTGATGGTTGTAAGACATCTGTTAAGTGTCATTACCCAACTAGGAAAATAGCTCAAGAATTGTACTTGTGACAGAAACCAAACTCTCCTCTGTAGCCATCAAATGTAATAGAAACTTACTTCCTTTAACCCGACCAGTAGTTGCACAGCAGCTCACCTAGAGATTCTGTCTGCTGCTTCAAGTTTCATTCCCACTTTAAATTACTGAAAGCTGGTTTGGGTAACTCCTTAAAGAATGTCAACTTTGTGATTTCAGATCCATTCAGAGTTCCTCAGGGAACGACTAAGATGATGCATCCATCTTGAAGCCCAGGGAAGGCTGAGGTAAAGCCCTCTTTTTTCCCTGGCATGTCCCAAAAGACTGTGTGCCCCAAGGAATCTACAAGCCGCCTCCAGTCATGTCCATTGCCACTACCATCCAGTGTTAACCGTAGCCTGGCTCCTGTAATCCCAATGACTGCAGCGTGCCTTCTGAAGAAGCACTGTGAAAGTAGCATGCTTCCCTTCAGTCTGACTCGGAAGTTGTTAGCTGCAGGAATCCTGGGCTATGTGTGAAACCGTGTGAAAGAACCACGTAAAGACCCGGTTTCTTTCCAGTGGAAATTATCATTTTGCACAGGAGATATTCCTGATTGTTCTTGACAGTCTAATGATCTTAATGTTTTCCACACGGCGACCCTTCCTGGTGTTCCTTTCTCAGGTGATGGCTGTGGGCAAGGCATAGCTCTCTCCCAGGGTCCAGTCGGCCTGGGAATTCAGGCACCTTGTCACATTTTGGAGCCCAATCCCAGAGCCCAGAGCCCTGACCTAAGCTTTGTATTTTTTACAGCTTTATTGAGGTATAATTGACATACAATAAACTTAACACATTTAAAGCATACGGCGTGATGAGCTTTAGCTCACGGGTCCCTACGTGCATTATCACACTCAAGATAATGGGAGAGTCTCCTCATGCCCCTTTGCAATCTGTCCTGTCCAAGCCTCCCTTAAACACTTAACACACTGTTTCAAAGCTGAAGTCAAAAAGTATGAAAGCTACTCTACCCCTTCAACAAGCCCAGAATGAGGTAAGATGATTATAGACCAGTTGTAGTTTTGGCCCTCAGTAAAATACTAGTTGCTTGAATTCATCAATTAGAGCAAAAATATGACTGATTCTAATTGTACCCCTTTTATTCGCCACTAAATCTTTGTTGATTTTTCCAGTTTTTCTTACAATTTCCATGAAGTTTTAACTTTGGTTTATTTTCATTTTATCCCTGACATTACAAAGCAGGTTGGCTGTTTTCTCATAAGCTCCTGGAGGTGAAATGTGCCCCACACGAAAATGATGCTAGTAGGTGGCAATCACCCATATTTCAAAATGGCCAGAGCAGCAAAGAACTTGTATTCAGTTACACTTTTCTTAGGCCCTTCTTTTGTTAATCCCTGGAATGGGTCCCAGTAAATAGCACTGGCAGGGCCAGGTATAACTTCATTGTGTTAAGCACCTGAAAACAGAGACTGTTCCTTTTTGACCTGGAAGATAGAGCCTAATAAATAGGTCTTCTCTAATAAGACATTCATTTTCCATTTGGTCTATGCAGCTGTCCCTAATATAATTCATGGTATTTAGGAATGATACATAACAAGGTTGAACATTATCAATATCAGTTAAGTGCTAACTTAGCACTTGAACTGATGATGAGATGGAGAAAGTGCTCTATTAAAATTGCTAGGATCAAAAGACACAGTGCACCTAAAACACTATACAATCAAGGATGAAATTGCAGCTCCGCAGGGTGGGAAGGCATGGGAAGCTTTAAGAAAGTAGGCCTTGCAGGACGTGTAATGGTAGTGCCTACAGAATTGCAGCCCAGTTTGCAAAGTGTTTTCATTTCACTGTGACAATGGGACTGTTGGGGCTGGGGTGGGTGGTGTGGGGACATGACAAGGCTAAGCTTCTGGGGATAAATGAGGGCCCTGGGGTGGAGTAACGGGAGAGATAGGAAAGTAGGTCAGGCCTGAGCATGAAGAACCCAACAACATTCCCTGACGCTCAGTTCTAGTCAATTCCTTCCAGAAGAGGCCACCACTTTTTTGATGTCTATCACTGTAGATTAGTTTTTCCTGATGTTGAATTTCTTATAAATGGAATCATGTCATATGTACTCTTTCATGCTTGATTTTTCTCTTCATACAACATTGTTTTGAAATTTACATATATGTAAAGTTGAATTCCTAGGCTACAGGGAAGGTGTATGATTAACTTCATACTATTCTGCCAGCTTTCCAAAGTGGTTCTTCCGTTTTACATTCCCAGTAGCAGTGTATGAGAATGCCAGTTACTCCACAGTCTTGCCAATGCTTGGTATTGCTACTCTTTGTAATTTTGGCTAACGTTAAGTTGGGGTACTAGACCCAAGGTGCTACCACATTGTGGTTTAGTTAGTGTTCCTTTGATGACTGATGATGTTAAGTACCTTTTCATGAATATTGCCCATTTCTGTACTTTGGGTGGAATGTTAGTTCAAATCTTTTGCCCATTAGGAAAAAATGAGATGTCTTTTGGAGCTGTTTACATATTCTCTGTGTAACATACACACAGACATTTCTTCCGAATCTGTGGCTTGTCTTTTAATGCTATTGCTGAACAGAAATTTTAAATAGTGTAGATCCAATTTATTTTATTTTATTTCCTTTTATAGCTCAGTTGCTCAGTTTTTGCCTCTGTAATAGTGTGACATGGCGAGGGCTGTGTGGTGGAGAAGTCTGTTCCCGATCTGTCATCTAAGGACATGGAGATAAGGACCGCCACAGCGTCCACCGCTGTGCAGTGATTAAAATGTTACACAAACGGGGAGCGACTACTGAGAATGATCTGTTGTAGAAGTTCATACGATGACAATCTGAAGAGTGTACATGTGATTGTTAGTTGATAAAACTTAGATGGACTTATAAAGTGTGCCTCCTCCATTTCCCACTTTCTGTCTGACTGCCAGAAAATGTGTAATTTACCACTGGGAAGATAAGAGAAACATGTCTTATGGTAGGTCCCAGCATCCCTGGGACTCCTGATTCTTTTCAACCTCTTGTATGCTTTGCTGTCAAACCACACTTTCAGCAATCTCTGAGACTGAGGTAATGCCCTGGGTCCCTTGGTATAGCCAGCAGGATTCCAAATCCGTCCAGTGGAAGAGATTGCTCCGTAACTGGGCTCAGGATAAGAACCTTCCAGGGTGGTCAAGAGAGGACGTCATATACTCCCTAGTCAAGACCATGGGACTAGATAACCTAAATGTGCCCTTGAAGTGACTTACTGGGTGCCTAGGAATGACAGCTTCATTACTTACAGAGCAGAAAACATGCCTTCTTGGAACAGGGTAAGAAACTGTCAGGGGATGATAATTTCGATTAGTCTTCCAAACATATAACCAGATGCACCAAGAACAAGAAAGGGTAGGGGAGGCACATCTGCTTGGTTATCAGTGTCCATTCTCTGTGCCAAAAGCCGGGAGCTACATTCAAGGGAGCAAATGAACCTGGAATGAAGCTGTATTTGTGTAGGGTGCCAGAAGAGGGACTCAGAGACGGCCTGCTTGTCCCGTCTTGAAAGAAGTTGATGAAGTCCACGAGGCCGTTTGTGTTGCAAGGGACAGAAGCTAGCACTTCTGGAACCATGTGGTCCCCATGTGTAGTACTTGAGTCTAGGAGGTGACCTGCAGGGGCACCACCTGCCCCACTCAGGCTCCTTCTGCACCTGGGTGCCTGGAGCCCTGTGCCCACCCCAGGGGAGGCCAAGAGGAGCAGCGGGGTGCCTCGTGCCAGTCAAGTGCATGCCTGAGCTGTGGGGCAGGAGTGCCAGGAAGCCACTGGCTGCCTGTCTCCCCATCACCTGGCCCGGGCCTGGCTTCCACAGCAGCCGCGATGGTAGGGGCAAAGCTTCAAAGGCCTCCTGCCCCTCATCCCATGCAGGGGACAATCTGAATAACTGTCCACTGGAGAGGAGCAACACAAGAGGGCAGCGACATCGCCACAACCACAAGCACCCTGCGTGGCTCAGACTGTGACCGACACTGGGACCGATCCCATGTCCTTGTCGGCCAGCGTGTGACAGACACTGGTGAAGTTGGACGAAGTTCCCTAGGGTAATTAATGACAGGCTACTTTAAAAGTGACAGAATCTAAATGTTTAGAAGTTCAAGCCCAAAGGACCTGGGCCTACCTGTGTTTATGACTGTTGTACGTCTGCTCTCAAACGTGATCACCCCATGGCTTCCCATGGCTTCCAGAGTTGATGTGGGCTAGGGCAGAATGGATGCAAGGGACTCCCAGAGTTTTTATAAGAGTAAAGTTGCTTTTAACTTAAATTTAAAACAACAACAACAACAAAAAACAACCTTGGGTAGAATGGATTTTAGCATAAAGATTTAAAAATTCACATGCTAAGTTTGCAATGTTTAAGAGGGGACACTTATTAAACTCAATAGAAATTATGGTTTACTGATTTGATGTGTTAAACTGTTATGTACTATTATTTGATCCAAACATGCTTCTGGTCTCCAGGACAAAGATATTGTAGTTTTATTAAGATTAACTGGACATATAAAAAATGGATTGGTCAAGAGATGACAGGAATATAATGTCCTATAGAAAAAGTCAAATCCTAATGATCATATGAATATTACTATGTATATGTGTATGTCAAGTGGGTTGAACACGGGTCATGAGTGGAAAACCTATAAATGAAGGGTTGACATGACCTCTTTTCCATCTTTTTGGAAATCTGACCTTAGGCTAACTTCTGGACATACCAGCTATGCTGGCAAGCACAGCTCTTAGTAAAGGAAAGGCAGATCTTATGATGCAGGTCTTTGCTTATAACCTGTGAACCTTGTAACCTTTTTCTTCTGAAACAAAAAACCTTTTCCTCAACTTTATGGGTAGCACCATGTATTGATAAATGGTTCTGGCTCTGGTGGGTACAGAAAGACCAAAGGCAGTAAGTCCCCAGACTGATTCCTCTGTATGAATTGCTGAGGAAGACTTCAACCTCAGAGAAACACCTGGGCCTGCTTTGCTCCTTCACGAGCTCTTCAGAATCTTTGCATACTGATTTTTCATGGTGTCCAAAAGATGAGTAAATTGCTGCTACTTGGTGTTGTTTGTAATCAAGGGACTTCGTTCAATTTGTAAATTTTTACACTCCTTCCAATAGAGGTGGCTAAGAATGTCACACAGGCACCCTGAGTTTTTTTTTTGTGTGTGAATGTTTTGTTACAGTTATGGACAGAATGGCATTGTGTGATATTAACTTGCTAAGCTGACATGGAGGATGTTAAATTTTTATGTTCAGTACACTTTGGGCATATATACATATAAGATAATATGTATCCATACTTCTTGAACCACTGCATTGCTGAACCAGGAGCAGGGTTAGAGGTTATATAACTGATAAGTGAGAAGAGAATAACTGTGGGTCGCTCGTTAGAACTAGATCACTTTGTAACTCTTCCCAAAATATCTGCTATTTAAACCTAGCTGATTACTTAAGATAAGTTGTTGAAGCACTGAAAGACTTATGAAACTAGAAAGCAACTTCCACCACCCTGTTTGATTATTGAATAGGTGAATTCACTGATTATTATTAATAGGTATGTTTTATTGATTTTTGGAACTTACATGTCCAGATTGTTGTTATGACACTGAGATGGAGCCTTGGGGCAGTGTGGGAGAGCGGACAGGGTGAGAGAGGACCACTGAAGATACTGTCATCTACGAACACCAGCTATGCTCCATTCCTGGCCCACATCTTCAGAGTGAGAAAAATGTGGTAAGATCACAGAGCAAACACTCAGAATAAATTCTTGTTAGCTACAAGTTCATAAAGAAATTCTAAGAATGCACATATGCTTCCTAGTTGATGCATCTCAGGTAAAACTACTCAATAACATATTATCTCCATTCCCCTACCTCCTAGCCCCTATCAACTTCTGTCTGAAGATATTTAGAGAAAATATAACTTAGAAGACAAACATCTAATGGGAATGCCAGCATTGCCCAAACTCCAATTCTCTCTAATTTACTTTTATGTTTGTTGTCAGATCATATTTTGAAGAAATCTTTGGAATTGAGAAAATGTCCTGCAATATTGCCTGAGAATTCTTTGCTTAGTCCATCATGAAGAGAGTCTCCAAAGTTTTCTTCTAGAAGACTTAGACCTTTAGCCTTCACATTTATGTCTCGGATCCAACTTGAATTAATATTTTGTACTTTGTGAAGTACAGGTTAAAGTTCATTTTTCCCCAAGAGGCTACCCCACTTGCTATAGCCCTGTTTTAAAAAGTCTTTCCATTCCCCACTGGATTGCTAGGCTGTTTGTCAAAAATCAACTGTCTATGTAAACATCTGAACTCTAGTCTGCTCTACTGATCTTTCTGTTTCTCCTTAAACCAATACCATACTGTATTACTGTAACTCTGTAATAATTCCTGAAACAAGTAAGTCCTACAATTTTATTGTTCTGTCTCAAGACGGTGACTATTCTAAATTCTTTGAATTTCCATTAAATTTTAAAATCAGCTTCTCAATTTCTACAGTAAAAAAGGGTGGGATTTTGGTTGGGATTTATTTGCATCAATAGGCCTATCTGGAGATAATTCACATCTTTAAAATGTTGAGTCTTCCAATCCATGAATATGGACTCTCTCTGCATTTAGTTAGTTCTTTGGTTTCTCTTGGCAGTGCTTGTGGTTTTCTCTAAGTAGGGCCTGCATATCTTTCATTAAATTTACTTTTAGGTATTTTATATTTCTTAAGATATTATAAATGGTATTGCTTTTATCATTTTATTTTCCAGTTATCTTTGGCTAATATGTAGAACACAACTAGTGTTTGTGATTTACCTTGATCCCGTGACCTTGCTAAATGTACTTATAAATTCTAAGTAATGTTAACAATAGATGCCTTTGGATTTTCTTGACATAAGCATTGTCTGCAAATTAAACACTGTTACTTCCTCTTTCGAAACTCTTTGCCTTTACCTTTTCTGGACTTACTATACTAGCTAAGATCTCCTGTATATGTTGAATGGAAAGAGCAAAAGCAGGCACCCTTTCCTTGTCTGTGATCTTATAGTAGGGCTCCTCAACCTTAGCACTATTAAAATTTGGGTCAAGACAATCTTTGTTACGGGGCTGTCCTGGGCATGACAGCATGAGTAGCAGCATCCCAGGCTTCTCACCCGCTAGAGTCTAATTGTGTCTTCTCACTCCCCACAGGTGACAAACAAAAAGGTCTCCAGGCAGTGCCAGATATCCCCCAGGGGACAAAATCATCCCCACTGAGGACTGAGGTGTTAAGAAAATGTTCAGTATATTACCAGTGTGATGTCAACTGTAAGGATTCTTTTTTCAAAATTCTACAATGGAAAATTTCAAGCATAAAGAATATTACATTAAATACTGGCATATACCCACTATCTTTCTACCATAAATTTTACTGTATTTGGCCTGGTGGATATCTATCCATCTATATTACTTTTAAGCACATTTCAAAATAAGATACAGATACTGGTACACTTCCCCCTAAATACATCATATGCATATCATTACCTAAAGTTCAATATTTATATATTACTTGCAAATTTTTTTCTTTTGAGGTAACATTTCCATGATGAAATGCAGAAATCTTAAGTGAACATACACTGCGTTTTGACAAATGCATAGATCTGTGTAACCCAGGCTTCTGTCAAAATGTAAAACAATATTGTCCCATAGAAATAAAATGCAAGCCACATATATAATTTAGAATTTTCTAGTAGCCACATTAAAAAAGTAAAAAGAAACTGCTGAAATTTACCAATATAATTACCAATTATCTAAAATGTTATAATTTAACATGTAATATTACCAATAATATTACATTCTTCCCTATTAAGTGTTCAAAATCAAAAACAAGTAGAACATATCTCAGTTCAGACTAGTGTTGTGAATCAAATGACCATACAAGTGGGCACTTATCTCTGTGCTATTTTGTTTCATTGATACTAAGTGTTGATCTTTACTCTCATCATATTGTCTTAATAGCTGTAGCTATATAGTAAGTCTTGAAATCACTCATTCTAAATACTTCTTTTTTAAACTTGTAAGATTACTTTAGATATTCCAGATCCTTGGACATTTTATATTTCCTAATTAGTTCATCAATTTCTATGCAAAAAGCCTACTGACATTATGATTGGAATTGCATTGTCTACAGATCTACTTGTTTAGAATTGACATCTTGCAACGCTCTTCCAGCCATCTCCTCCCATTCAGAAATATGGTATATCTATATATTTGTTTTAGCTCGTCTTTAATTTCTACCAAAAATATTTATAGCTTTTAGCACATGTTTGCATATATTTTGTTAAATGTATTCATAAGTATTTTATATTTTTCTATAATTATGGTAAATGAAAGTTAAAAAACTGACTTTCCATTTGTTTGCTGCCAATATAAAAACACAACTGATTTTTATATAAGTCTTTTATGCCATGGCTTTGTTAAATTATTAGTTCTAACAGTGGAAGATACCCACCTTAAGCTTTTCTACACACTCACATTATTTGTGAATACAGGCCACCTTATTTCTTCCCTTCTAGTGTTTATGCCTTTTATTTCTTTATCTTGTCTTTTGTACAAGACACAGAGTAAAATATTGAACTTTTTAAAAAACATTAATGGGCACTGAATTTTGTCAAATATCTTTTCTGTATCTATTGAAAGTTTGAATTTTTAAAGTACATATTAAAAACCTGTCAGGACAAAGTACCACATCAAAAAGAATTTAGGAAATAGTGCTTGTTTATTCCATCTATCCCCTACCTACGACCATCTGTCCTTACCATAGTGTTACATGGTCTTTGGTCAAGACCATCTTCGGCTGTAAGTGATGGAGGCGGAGCTCACGCACAAACCTTCCTGCTCGTCCACCAGCACCCCGGTGCCCTTAGACTATCTGAATGTAAGAATTCTCACGACAATGCTGTTAGTTTTTCTCTCTTTATTTTTGTGGATAAAATGCAACATACATATTATACTTAACAATGAAAGCTGATGGGGCAAAAGAATCGATATTAAGTTTGAGGTGGGAGACAACATAAAACATTGGCATTATATGATTTTTTTCAAACGAATCACATAGTTTTAAAAACTAGCTGGAAAATGGAAGATGTTATTTTTAAACTAAGGTGTGTGTGTATGTGCGTGTATGTAAAACTGTTGAAAATACTTGAAAGAAACATTTTAACCCATGTCATGTTATTTTTCATTAAGCAACATATTTATGGAAAACAGTTGTGAGAAGGCCTGTCAGAAACTAGAAAATATTCAATACCATTGTATATATTCTTTTCAGGCGTGTAATAGATTTGTGAAGAACCGTTGAAATGCGCTTGATAGAAAGAAGGGACATTTTCATCTCATGTTACTTTTCAGTTAAGTGCGATGCAATGAAAATGGTTGAAAAATGCCTGAAAGAAAAGATGAATATTATTCCCACCTTTGAGAACCTGCACCTCAGTATGGCTAAACACACAAGACAATGACTGAAAGACACAAATTCTCTCATAGTCTACCACAGATCACAGTTACAGAGCATTTTTGGCTTTAAAGCTTTTGCTAAAAATATTTTACATCATTAAAGGTATATTATTAAATGTACATTGAAACATAACTGAATGACTTAAATAATAAGACTCAGGGACAGTTTGTAACAAAAATTGTTAAGGTCCGTTATTTTTCCCCAATAAAGGCAAGTGAGGTAGTTTATACTGTATATACATTGTAAAGAAATTGATATTCCAGTTGGTTTGAAGACGGTTGACTCCAAGAATCACATCCCCAAGTGAGCTGCTTAACAAAGGGATTCTCTTTTGCAAAATGAAGAAAAAAATGCGCCAGTTTTCAGGTTGTTTCTGAATAAGTATTCCCAAAATATTAACTTCTCTAATACTTTCCTGAATATTATTTTCCTAACTGTATACCCAGAGTACTTGGTTCTAGGTAGGGTGGGAAGCTGTTAAGAATAGAATTTAGAGGCCCAGTGTCTGGCTGTTCTTTTGTTTGCAAATAATACCATTCATTTTTCAGGTTACTGTAAGTCTTCTATAACTCTTGCTAAGGCAAAAATAGCTTTCTTCAGTACTTAGTGAACAGGCATTTCTGAATTTTAATTGTAGAGGTTTATTTATTCTTTAAGAGTAAAAATTAGTAAAAAGAACCTCATTACCCACACACAAATTAGTCTCCCTACTGAAAACTTTTCTACTGAAAAAACTAAGAATAAAAGTTACATCCACTGATACGGGGATTGACATGGCCTTCCATATTATATAGTTACTTGAAAGTTGTCACACCCTTGAATATATTGAAGCGATTAATCTAAAGTTATTGACTCAACTACATCTCTGACATCTAAAACCACATAGAAGTGGGTAAGAAACCCAAAAGCTTATTTTTTTTACCTGCCATCTGTTAGCCATTTATTTAAAACTGATGACAAGTGGAATAAAGCGTAAACCTTTAGAACTTATGTATGAGGTCCTACTGTGTTCTCAGTCAAATGAATGAAAATTCCCAAATAAAAATTAGATGAGTAGATCTGTGAGTTTTCTACATAAACACAGCATCACTTAACTATTCTAAATGATAGGAACTACCATGAGAAAAATCAGTTATGGTTTCATATATTTATAGAAGTGTAAGGTAGCTAATATGAAGAATTTCTTCTGTGTGTGGGCATAGTTACTGCCACTTTATATCTTGCAACCTAACAACTACATAAAGTAAAATGTTTACCTCTGTTGTTTGAATTGTAAAAACAAAAAAGTAATTTTTCAGACTCTCAAAATTCATCATGTAAACTCATGTGCTATCAGTTAGCCATACATTGCAAAAATGATGAAATGTAAGAATATGTTTAAATATAAATCTTTAAGACATATTCATCTTCCAATGGGTTTTCAGTCAAAGGAAATAAAAATTCTCAAACAAGCAAATAAAATGAATACTTCAGTTTTCTATAAAAACAAAACAAAATTCTAATGGCCAGAAATACAATTATACATGTTGAATATAAGTAATGTTTTTATACTTATCTAGGCATAATGCAGCATACAAAATTTTCCTTATATATATGCGCTTAAACTATTACCACATTATGTTTTGAGACTGGTAAGCAGATAAAATGTTTTCTGCATTGTGGGCAACTTTGCCTACTGTTTGACTTGCAAGAGAGTCATTTGGGTATTAAATCTCATTAAAACCAGTATAAATTCATCAAAATCTGAACCTGTGGATTCTAATCCAAAGCACACACATGAGATAAATGAGACCTCTTTCCTCATTTCCAGGAAATCCTAGAAGGACAGTATCTGTGGTCTCAAGATGAAAGGCAGAACTGACACCTCAGCAAGTTTTAGATTTGCTCTCGACTAGAATCATGGAGAACTGGGTGTTCTTGACAACTGCAGGTCTGGAAAATGGCTCTGCAGGATCTCAACAGCATGACATCTTTCAGTTTACCAGATATGCATCTGAGTTTAAAGCCTGATACTGATCCTCCAAGCTTGGTCATGTCGATGACTGATGAACAGAAACAATATCTGCTTTTACAGAATGTACAATCTGAATATAACAGTATTTTTCAGTATTGTTGGATAAAGAACGGTTGGCTAAAGAAGGTTTTGTATTTTTCAATTGGGGCTGCAGAAGTGACTATTAACACTTGCAAAATATTTTTTTAAATGTTATGTTTGATCAGGAAAGGCAGTCTGTGTCTGGCACACGGAAAGCAGTTCATTGAGCACCATAATCATGATAAGAAAATAGAGGCTCTGTGACTACTATGTACACAGAAGGTTATGGAAGCATAAGAACACTCTTTGTCAAACTAACCTTCCCCATGGTGACCTGTGATCATAAGAGAATAAGCCTTACAAATACAGTTTTCAAGAGTTCAAGATGAAGAAATGACCTTTTGCATCAGAATGTGGACAGTGATAATACAGGATGACAAACAGAACACAGTGTTCTTTAAGCAGAAGTTAAGTCAGAGCATAAATATTGTATGTGTAACTTTAGAAACTGAATCCCTTTGGAAAGTAGATCTGAATTATTTTGCAGAGCAGAAATTACCGATATTTCTGACATTCTTGTTCAGAAAGGTCAATATATATCTATAAGATAAGTATTTAAAAAAAAGTCTTTTCCACCTCTTATATTTGGTAGCATTTGCTACACAAAAAAGTGTTTATCATCTCCAGGTGTAGGACCAAGTTCATTTCTGCTGTGAAGTCAAAGTACCAGCAATGATTAGACTTGCATGTTAAAGATTAGTCTTTCTTCTGGAAAGATCACATCCTCTTTCCTTCACTCATTTTAAGGAACCATCATGAGAAAGCATCAGCCCACACAGTCAACCAGGTCCTCTTCCAAAGTTCATGCTGACAGTGCAGGAAGACACCACTTGGGCTGAGAAATACCAACAGGGTTATAGGGACAAACATGTCAAAAGTAATGTGGCTTTTCCCCTGCCAAATGGAGGTTCTTCTCGGTATATAACACACGATCGCTGCCATCTGGGAGGGTACTTCAAAAACTTGATTTCGGTTTTATCACCCATTCTGCTTGAGGATTTACATGATACACATCCAATATATAAGCATCTGGATCCAAACAATGCTGCCCTAAAAGAGAAAACGAAAGAATGTTTTTGAGAGTGCACACGTCTGTGCATGCATGTACATGTGTGCGTGGAGGTGTTTGTGAGGTCTGAATGGGATCACAATATTCTCTCAGGCAAAAGTAAAGTAGATACATTTAAAGTTTCGTAGCAAAGCCAACCTTCCTTCCTGTCTTCCTTCTTCCTTCCCCACTTCCTTCCTTCATTTCTTTCTGACTGAATGACTTCAAATAAACCCCATGCGAAATTGTGGAGAAAACAGACATACCAATCACATGCAAATTGAAATACCACGTCATAGAAAATTACAGGAAGAACAGTTTCAAGTATAATCAGATCATGTCTATGATAATACATGTCCTCTGATGGTATTATGGAGTAATAACTTGACCAGGACTAGAGAAGAGTAAAATTAAGTTCTTATTAGGATTGTCATTTCATTTCTTTGCTATGGATACAATGCCCATAGGCAGGGGATCTGGTAATGATACCAAAAAGATCATTCCATAGGGTAAATATGTATGAAAATCTTTATGTATAGTGTGTTTGAAATGTATACTTAAGCCTCAAACAAAACCACAATATTTGATTACTTGCTTGCTTGCTTCATTCATCAAATATTTCTTGAGAGTTATGTGCCAGGCACTAGTCTAGGGGCTGGGCCACAGCAATGCATCAGACAGCCAAAACTACTTGCCCTCAGGGTGCTTGCATTCTAAAAACAGCACAAGGCAGCTGGCAAACGAGCAAGCGTGGAATGAAGGCAGTCTGATGTTGGCAAGATCAATAGCGAACAGCAAAGCTGGGAAGGCACCTGGAGAGTGTGTGCTCCAGGAAGGTCTCATGGAGAAGGGGACAGAGTGGCAAGCACCTGGAAGAGGGGAGTGGGAATGAGCAATCCAGAGGAGAGCGCGTGCAGCACAAGTCAGAGCAAACGCAAAGGCCCCGAGGCGTGGTGCGTGGTGCCAGGATACCCAGATCTGGTGCTGAGGGGAAGTCTGGGTATAAATTTGAGAGGCATCAGCACACAGGTATACTTAACGCAATGGGGTAGGGTGAGCTCACAAAGGAAGTTACTTATAGACAGAGAGGAGTTCCAGCGACAGCCCTACAGCTCTCCAACGTGAAGAGGCTGAGAAGTACCAGGCAAGAGGCTCAGAGGAGCGGCCCGTGAAGGGGGAGGAAAGCCAGAAGCTGAAACCAGGTGAAGAGGGTGCTTTCTCAAGGAAGGGAAAGATCAACTCAGGCAGTAGTTATAAAGACAGAAAGAATGATGGGATTTCACGACCTGAGAGTTCTCTGGTGACCTCAACAAGGGAGCGATTTCAGTGAAGTGTTGAGGGGTAAAACTTGACTGGAGTGGTTTCAAGAGAGAACAAGAGGAAGAAACTGGAGTATAGACAACCAATTCAAGGAGTTCCTATTGTGAAGTGGAACCAGAAATGGGAGTAGACTTGAAGGGGGCCAAGAGAGTTTTGTAAAAATGAGAGAAATTACCACATTTTTAATGTGGATAGGAATGATGAAGTTGGGAGGAAAATCTGGTGGTGCAGGAGAGAGTGGCGGGGGTGTGTGCATGACTGGAGCAGTGCCCGAGTCAGGCAGGAGGGGACCCAAGGCGAAACACGTGTGGAGTGGCCGGTGCGGGCAGGCCATCTGGCCTGGGAGCAGGGCACGCAGAAGACATGGCCACGGAAGATAAGGACACAGTTGCAAGTAGAGGGAATTTTCTTTAGATTCTTTTTTGTTCCCGTTCAGGGAAATAGGAAGAATGAACTTGAGCTGAGAGTGAAAGCAGGTAAGTTAAACAAAAATGGTATCATGTTTCTGAAAGTTTCATGATGTTCTCTCCTTTATTTTGCATGTATCTCCTGAAATACTTTCCAACTCTAAATTACATTGGTTTCTTTTAGGGTAATCAGAGAATTTAGGAATAAACATTATTAAAGAATGCTTACCTATATTTCCTCCAATCTCATATAACCTTTGGTTCTGAATCTTAATGCGTTCTGATGAACCATGACTGAAAAAAGGAGAAAGCAATATAATTTTAACCCTCTTCCATGATCAGAAGTCAGTCTGTGGATGAAATAACCATGGCAACAAAACAGCTCATTCTGCCTGGAGGGAAATACACCCCAGAAATAATTGTTGTGACTGAAGTTTTTATAAAAACAACTGGTTTTTATTTTGACAAAGACAATCACCTGAGGCACAGAGAGGACGGGACTCTCCCAAACCAACAAGGCCAGCTGTGCTCAGTCCGGAGCCCTTCTATCTACCTGTTGGTTCCATTTAGTAAAGCAAACGGTTACTGACACATGTAGGCTCGCCAAGAGGCAGCTGGATGCTTAATATTGCCTGTCATTGGTCACATTACTCTCAGTTCAAGAGAAGTCAGGTTTCATTCCTGTGTTTGCCAAAAATTGAATGAGATTCTCTCCTCAGCCCACGTCCTTATTTCTAAGCTTGCCTAATGCTCTGCAGACTGTGTAACGTTGACTTCATTGAATGTCTCTATCCGATAATAAAAACAAATCATGGAAAATAACTCCCCAAGTATTACACAATCTGATGTTCTCCTTTCCTTTCTGATGTTCCAAGCCTTTGCTATCATTTTCTTTCTGTTTGGAGAACTTCCTTTAGCTATTATTTATGGGTAGGTTCGCCAGTGACAAAATTCCTTAATTTTCCTTT
Organism: Phataginus tricuspis; assembly: GCA_029783875.1. Taxonomy (NCBI): domain Eukaryota; kingdom Metazoa; phylum Chordata; class Mammalia; order Pholidota; family Manidae; genus Phataginus; species Phataginus tricuspis. The sequence continues at coordinate 2,121,885 of JAQQAC010022866.1, forward strand.
GTCCAAGAATATATATATTTCCCCTTTCCTCTAGAAGAATATTTTTTGCTGGATATAGAGTTCTTTTCTTTAGGACTTCAACAAATGTTATACAACTTCCACGTTGCCTCCACAGTTTCAGATGAAAATTTCACTATAATTTGAATTGAAATGAATTGCTTCTCTCTACATGCTTTCAAGGTTTCCGTCTTTAATTTTTATGAGTTTAATTATATTGTTTTGGCATAGATTTCTTTGGTTTGTCCTATTTGGGTTCATTTAGTTTCTTGAATATGTAAATTTATGCCTTTTGCTAATTTGGGAAGTTTTCAGTCATTATTTATTCAAACACTTCTTCAGTCCCACTCTGTTTTCCCTCCTTTGGGTACACCGATGATACAAGTGTTAGTTCTCTTGTTATAGGCCTGAGAATCCCCGAGACTGTATTCATTATTTTTGGTTTGTTTTCCTTCTGTTGTTCAGAACAGATAATGTTGTTGGTATGTCCTCGACTTTACTGATTACATCCTCTGTCATCTCTACTCCACTATTGAGCCCATCCAGTGAGTTTTTTATTTCAGTTACTGTATCGCTCAGTTCTATAATTTCCATTTCATTCTTTTTTGTAACTTCTATTTCTTTGCTGAGATGTTCTACTTTTCACTGGTTTCAAGAGAATTTGAAATTGCTTGTTGAAGCATTTTTTGGATGGCTGCCGTATAATCCTTGTCAGACAATTCTAACATTTGATTCAATTTAGTGTTGGTAGACGATTTAGTGTTGATTGTCTTTGCTCATTCCTGATTTTCCTGGTTCTAAGTATAATGAGGGATTTTGTATCATATCATGGACATTCTGGATATTATGAGACTCTGGATCTTATTTAATTTTCATTTTTTGGTAGGCAGTCCTCCTGCCGAAGTTTAGCAAAAGGTCTGGGTGGGTGTGTATTTCAGCTCTTTGCTGGGCTTCACTGACATCTGCCCAGTGAGTGGGTGGGGTACCACCCGCACTGCTTCACTGCCTCTGATTAGGGGTGTAAGTTCAGGTCCTGCTGGCCTCTGCTGCCACCAGGGAGCAGGGGAAACAGATGGTTGCCTCATAGCTCTGTTCTGCTGGGTGAGCTCAGTGCCTCCTGGGCCTTACTGACTCTGTGGGAGGAAGGGATCCTGGTGGTTAAAGACTCCCCTGCATTACCTTGCTCCGTCTGCTGCTGGGCTGAGGTGGAGACTCAGCTCGAGTCAGGGCACTACTGAACTGGGTCACAACCTGCTTCTGTTGGGTGGGGCACAGTAGATCAGTGGCCCTCTTGGTCCCACTGACACCAAAGGGGTGGTGGTCTGTTTTATTTCTCTTGGTGTTTGGTGGAGTAGGCTAGGTATTGCCAAAATGTTGGAAGGCAAGCCACCCTTTCTCCAGGATTTTGGCTAGAGGGAGCAAGCTTTTCTTGGAGCTGTTTTTCCATCTGTGCCTGTCCCAGGCTGGAGGTCTCCGTAGCACCCTGCCAGGGATACTGGAGGCTGGAAGGAAGCCCCAGAACTCACTACCATGGAATTCCACAAGGCTCCATGTCTCCAGGCAGTCAGTACTCACTCATCTTTCTGCCTTCCAGGGCCTTACTGTTCTGTTATGTCCAAGGTTTCTCAGTTGTGAGAGGGAGGACCTGGGAGGAATGAGACACCTCTCCCCTTTTATTACATAGACACAAGAGGTGATAAGTAGTCAGCCAGAAAATAAGTCTCTAGTAAACAGGCAAAAATGGATCAGGTTACAACTTTTAAACTGAGAGAGGACTCAGTTCTAACTAGTAAGACAGTGGACAGGACAAGATCTTTTGATGAAGCTGATACAAAGGATTTGAGTGTCATTGGTTCTAAGTTATTTTTATTAGAAACCTTTTCTTCCTACATGAGAGGAAAGGTCTGCATGAGAGTACACACACAGTTTGTGACATACATAACTAGGAATCTGTTGGATGCACAAATCCCTCCAAAGGACTTTCCAGTCTCTCTCCTGCTGCCTTGTGGTAACTCTTCTTAGCTGTGAGGAACCGACAGCAGAGGGGAGTAAATGTGCAGGGCTCCTGTGGCCTTCTACTTTACGTACGCTTTCATTTTATATATCTACATTATGTACAAATTTTACATGTATATAAATATATATTTGTATATATTTATATATAAATATATATCTAAGCTATAAATTTTAAATATAGTTTATATATGGTATATAAATATATATTAGCTATACATTTTATATATAAAATATAGTTTATATATATTATATATGAATATATATTGTTTTTATATATATATATACAATCTCATATATATATAACATATATATAAAAAACATATCATGTACATATCATAAATATACAACTTGGATTTTCAAAAGTGAATACACCATTTACCCATCCTCATATCTAAAAAGGGAACTTCTTAGAAGTCACTAGTCACACCTTCTAAGTCAGTTATCCCTCTGCCCTCAGAGAAAGCCACCATCCTTGCTTCTAGCACCATAGATTTCTTTTATTGGCCACTCATTTTTTTAACTGGAATTATTTTTGAGATAATAGTAGATTCTCATGTAGTTTTAAGAAATCATACAGAGAGATTTCTTGTACTCTTTGCCTAATTCTCCCCAATAGTAACATTTTGGGAAACTATAGTATACTGACATTGATACAATCCACCCATTTAATTCAGATTTCTCATTTCATTTACACTCATTTGCGTATATTAAGTGCAATACAATCTCGTGGAGGTTCTTTCACTGACCACCACGTTCAGGATATGGACCAGCTCCAGCACCAGAAGGTCCTTTCTGTTACCCTTTCATGATTAGATGACTGGTCCCATCCTCCTCCCATGATCAGCCCTCCCCAACCTTTGGCAACCACTAATCTATAGTCTATCTCTAAAATTTTGTCATTTCAAAATGTTATATAAATGGAGTCTTACAGTATGTAAATTTCCATAATTCTTTTCTCAACATGGCTCTCCTTTTTTAATATGACTGGAAAGTTTCTTTTTAAGGGTATCTGTCAGTGTTTTACCAAAGCCCATCAAACTGTACCAGCTGTCTAATAAATAGATTTAAACTAGTACTTCTCATCTTTTAAAAACCTCAGAGCCAACGTTATCCTTGAATAAGCATGTCTAAACAAAAATTATCATGATTTATGCTGTCTTTTTTTTTTTAACAATTTATTTTGGTATCATTAACCTACAATTACATGAGCAATATTATGGTGATTAAACTCCCCCCTTCTTCAGGTCCCCCCCACCAACCCTATTACAGTCACTGTCCATCAGTGTAGTGAGATGAGAATCACTACTTGTCTTCTCTGGGTTGTACATCCCTCCCCGTGCCCCCCCACCATATGTCTGTTAATCGTAAAGCCCTTTTTACCCTCTTATCCCTCCCTTCCCGTCCTTCTTCCCCAGTCCCTTTCCCTTTGGTAACTATTAGTCTGTTCTTGGGTTCTGTGAGTCTGCTGCTGTTTTGTTCCTTCAGTTTTTTTTCTTTGTTCTTATACTCCACATATGAGTGAGATCATTTGATACTTGTCTTTTTCGGCTTGGCTTATTTCACTGAGCATAATACCCTCTAGTTCCATCCATGTTGTTGCAAATGGTAGTATTTGTTTTTTTCTTATGGCTGAATAATATTCCATTGTGTATATGTACCACTTCTTAATCCATTCATCTACTGATGGGCACTCAGGTTGCTTCCATTTCTTGGCTATTGTAAATAGTGCTGCAATAAACATAGGGGTGCTTCTGTCTTTTTCAAAGCTGAGCTGCTGCATTCTTAGGGTAAATTCCTAGGAGTGGGATTCCTGGGTCAAATGGTATTTCTATTTTGAGTTTTTTGAAGAACCTCCATACTGCTTTCCACAATGGTTGAACTAATTTGCATTCCCACCAGCAGTGTAGGAGGGTTCCCTTTTCTCCACATCCTCGCCAACATTTGTTGTTGGTGGTGTTTTGGATGTTGGCCATCCTCACTGGTGTGAGGTGATATCTCATTGTGGTTTTAATCTGCATTTCTCTGATGATCAGCGATGTGGAGCATCTTTTCATGTGCCTGTTGGCCATCTGAATTTCCTCTTTAGAGAAGTGTCTATTCATGTCCTGTGCCCATTTCTTAATTGGATTATTTGTTTTTTGTTTGTTAAGGTGCATGAGTTCTTTGTATATTTTGGATGTCAACCCCTTATCAGATACATCATTTCTGAATATATTTTCCCATATTGTAGGATGTCTTTTTGTTCTACTGATGGTGTCCTTTGCTGTACAGAAGCTTTTCAACTTGATATAGTCCCATTTGTTCATTTTTGCTTTTGTTTCCCTTGCCCGGGAGGATATGTTCATGAAGAAGTCGCTCATGTTTATGTCCAAGAGATTTTTACCTATGTTTTTTTCTAAGAGTTTTATGGTTTCATGACTTACATTCAGGTCTTTGATCCACCTTGAGTTTACCTTTGTGTATGGGGTTAGACAGTAGTCCAATTTCATTCTCTTACATGTAGCTGTCCAGTTTTTCCAACACCAGCTGCTGAAGAGGCTGTCATCTCCCCATTGTATGTCCATGGCTCCTTTATCAAATATTAATTGGCTGTAGGTGTTTGGGTTAATGTTTGGATTTTCTATTCTGTTCCACTGGTCTGTGGGTCTGTTTTTATGCCAGTACCAAACTGTCTTGATTACTGTGGCTTTGTAGTAGAGCTTGAAGTCAGGGAGTGTAATTCCCCCTGTTTGATTCCTCCTTCTCAGGATTGCTTTGGCTATTCGGGGTCTTTTGTGGTTCCATATGAATTTTAGAATTATTTGTTCCAGTTCATTGAAGAAAGCTGTTGATAGTTTGATGGGGATTGCACTGAATCTGTAGATTGCTTTCGGTAGTATAGCCATTTTGACAATATTTATTCTTCCTAGCCAAGACCATGGGATGCATTTCCATTTGTTAGTGTCTTCCTTAATTTCTCCTAGGAGTGTCTTGTAGTTTTCAGAGTACAGGTCTTTCACTTCCTTCATTAGGTTTATTCCTAGGTATTTTATTCTTTTAGATGCAATTGTGAATAGAATTGTTTTTCTGATTTCTCTTTCTGTTAGTTCATCATTAGTGTATAGGAAAGCAACAGATTTCTGTGTGTTAATTTTATATCCTGCAACTTTGCTGATTTCAGATATTAGTTCTAGTAGTTTTGGAGTGGAGTCTTTAGGGTTTTTATATACAGTATCATGTCATCTGCAAATAGTGACAATTTGACTTCTTCTTTACCAATCTGGATGCCTTGTATGTCTTTGCTTTGTCTGATTGCCATGGCTAGGACCTCCAGTACTACGTTGAATAACAGTGGAGAGAGTGGGCACCCCTGTCTTGTTCCCGATCTTAGATGAAAAGCTTTCAGCTTCTTGCTGTTAAGTATGATGTTAGCTGTGGGTTTGTCATATACAGCCTTTAGGATGTTGAGGTACTTGCCATCTATACCTATTCTGTTGAGAATTTTAATCATGAATGGATGCTGAATTTTGTCAAATGCTTTTTCAGCGTCTATGGAGATGATCATGTGGTTTTTGTTCTTCTTTTTATTGATGTGGTGGATGATGTTGATGGATTTTTGAATGTTGTACCATCCTTGCATCCCTGGGATGAATCCCACTTGATCATGGTGTATGATCCTCTTGATGTATTTTTGAATTCGGTTTGCTAATATTTTGTTGAGTATTTTTGCATATACGTTCATCAGGGATATTGGTCTGTAATTTTCTTTTCTGGTGAGGTCTTTGCCTGGTTTTGGTATTAGAGTGATGCTGGCTTCATAGAAAGAGTTTGGAAGTATTCCCTCCTCTTCTATTTTTTTGAAAACTTTAAGGAGAATGGGTGTTATTTCTTCTCTATATGTCTGGTAGAATTCAGAGGTGAATCCATCAGGTTCAGGGCTTTTGTTCTTGGGTAGTTTTTTGATTACCGATTCAATTTCGTTGCTGTTGATTGGTCTGTTTAGTTTTTCTGTTTCCTGCATTTTGAGTCTTGGAAGGCTGTATTTTTCTAAGAATTTGTCCATTTCTTCTAGGTTTTGCAGCTTGTTGGCATACAGATGCTCGTAATATTCTCTTATAATTCTTTGTATTTGTGTGGGGTCTGTTGTTATTTTTCCTTTCTCATTTCTGATTCTGTTTATGTGTGTGGATTCTCTTTTTCTCTTAATGAGTCTGGCTAGGGGTTTATCTATTTTGTTTATTTTTTCAAAGAACCAGCTTTTGGTTTCATTGATTTTTTCTATTGTTTTATTCTTCTAAATTTTATTTATTTCTTCTCTGCTCTTTATTATGTCTCTCCTTCTGGTGACTTTGGGCCTCATTTGTTGTTCTTTTTCCAATTTCAAGAATTGTGTCTTTAGACTGTTCATTTGGGAATGTTCTTCCTTCTTTAAATAGGCCTGGATTGCTATATACTTTCCTCTTAAAACTGCCTTTGCTGCGTCCCACAGTAGTTGTGGCTTTGTGTTGTTGTTGTCATTAGTCTCCATATATTCTTTGATTTCTGTTTTGATTTGGTCGTTAACCCATTGATTCATTAGGAGAATGTTGTTAAGTCTCCATGTATTTGTGGGCCTTTTTGATTTCTTTCTAAAATTCATCTCTAGTTTTATACCTTTGTGATCTGAGAAGTTGGTTGGTAGGATTTCAATATTTTTGAATTTACTGAGGTTCTTTTTGTGGCCTAGAATGTGGTCTATTCTGGAAAATGTTCCATGTGCACTTGAGAAGAATGTGTATCCTGCTGCTTTTGGGTGCAGAGTTCTGTAGATATCTGTTAGGTCCATCCGTTCTAGTGTGTTGTTCAGTGCCTCTGTGTCTTTACTTATCCTCTGCCTGGTTGATCTATCCTTTGGAGTGAGTGGCGTGTTAAAGTCTCCTAGAATAATTGCATTGCTGTCTATTTCCTCCTTCACTTCTGTTAGTATTTGTTTCACATATGCTGATGCTCCTGTGTTGGGTGCATATAT
>JAQQAC010022866.1:2129384-2290433 GCA_029783875.1 Phataginus tricuspis
TTTTTTCTATTGTTTTATTCTTCTAAATTTTATTTATTTCTTCTCTGCTCTTTATTATGTCTCTCCTTCTGGTGACTTTGGGCCTCATTTGTTGTTCTTTTTCCAATTTCAAGAATTGTGTCTTTAGACTGTTCATTTGGGAATGTTCTTCCTTCTTTAAATAGGCCTGGATTGCTATATACTTTCCTCTTAAAACTGCCTTTGCTGCGTCCCACAGTAGTTGTGGCTTTGTGTTGTTGTTGTCATTAGTCTCCATATATTCTTTGATTTCTGTTTTGATTTGGTCGTTAACCCATTGATTCATTAGGAGAATGTTGTTAAGTCTCCATGTATTTGTGGGCCTTTTTGATTTCTTTCTAAAATTCATCTCTAGTTTTATACCTTTGTGATCTGAGAAGTTGGTTGGTAGGATTTCAATATTTTTGAATTTACTGAGGTTCTTTTTGTGGCCTAGAATGTGGTCTATTCTGGAAAATGTTCCGTGTGCACTTGAGAAGAATGTGTATCCTGCTGCTTTTGGGTGCAGAGTTCTGTAGATATCTGTTAGGTCCATCTGTTCTAGTGTGTTGTTCAGTGCCTCTGTGTCTTTACTTATCCTCTGCCTGGTTGATCTATCCTTTGGAGTGAGTGGCGTGTTAAAGTCTCCTAGAATAATTGCATTGCTGTCTATTTCCTCCTTCACTTCTGTTAGTATTTGTTTCACATATGCTGATGCTCCTGTGTTGGGTGCATATATATTTATAATGGTTATATCTTCTTGTTGGACTGACCCCTTTATCATTATGTAATGTCCGTCTTTATCTCTTGCTACTTTCTTCGTTTTGAAGTCTATTTTATCTGATACAAGTACTGCAACACCTGCTTTTTTCTCTTTGTTGTTTGCTTGAAATATTTTTTTCCATCCCTTCACTTTTAGTCTGTGTATATCTTTGGGTTTGAGGTGAGTCTCTTGTAAGCAGCATATAGATGGGTCTTGCTTTTTATCCATTCTGTTACTCTGTGTCTTTTGATTGGTGCATTCAGTCCATTTACTTTTAGGGTGATTATTGATAGATATGTACTTATTGCCATTGCTGGCTTTAGATTCATGGTTACCAAAGGTTCAAGGGTTACTTCTTTACTATCTGAGAATCTAACAACTTTCTTGTTAAGTTATTGTGAACGCCGTCTGATGTTTCTTTATCTCTCCCTTCCTATTCTTCCTCCTCCTTTCTTTATATATTAGGTGTTTTATTCTTTGCCTTTAGTTGGTATTTGGATGGTCTGCTTTCTTTGCTGTGCTTTTATTTTCTCTGGTGACATCTTTTTAGCCTTAGGGGTGTTTCCTTCTAGAGCAGTCCGTTTAAGATATCCTGTATTGGTGGTTTATGGGAGGCAAACTCTCTCAACTTTCTTTTGTCTTGAAATTGTTTAATCCCTCCGTCATATTTAAATGATAATCGTGCTGGATACAATATTCTTGGTTCGAGGCCCTTCTGTTTCATTACGTTAAATATATCATGCCATTCTCTTCTGGCCTGTAAGGTTTCTGTTGAGAAGTCTGATGACAGTCTGATGGGTTTTCCTTTGTAGGTGATCTTTTTTCTCTCTCTAGCTGCATTTAATACTCTGTCTTTATCTTTAATCTTTGCCATCCTGATTATTATGTGTCTTGGTGTTGTCTTCCTTGGGTCCCTTGTGTTCGGAGATCTGTGGGCTTCTGTGGACTGTGAGACTATTTCCTTCCCCAGCGTGGGGAAGTTTTCAGCAATTATTTCTTCGAAGACACTTTCTATCCCTTTTTCTCTCTCTTCTTCCTCTGGTACTCCTATAATGCGAATATTGCTCCATTTCGATTGGTCACACAGTTCTCTTAATATTCTTTCATTTTTAGAGATCCTTTTATCTCTCTCTGCCTCAGCTTCTTTGTATTCCTGTTCCCTGTCTTGTAATTCCTTGATCGTGTCTTGAACCTGATTCAATCTGCTGTTGAGCCCGTCGATGGCTTGTCTCATTTCTGCATTGTCTTTCCTCACTTCTCTCACTTCCTCCCTCAGCTCTTGCACATTTTTCTGTAGATCCGTCAGCATGGCTATGACTTTTATTCTGAATTATTTTTCAGGAAGACTGTGCATATCCATTCCTTCAGCTTCTTTCTCTGGGGTGTTGTTTGTCTGAAGCTTTGTCTGTATCATATTCTTCTGTCTTCTCATGACTATAGAATTGGTTGTTGGTACCACGGAGAGAGAAGAAAGGCGAGAAAAGGAAAAAAAAATTCTACTAATAATAACAAAAGTAAAAGGAGAGAGAGAAGAAGGAAAAGAAAAGAAGGAAAAAGAAAAGGCAGCAACACCTAAAAGAAGAGAGAAGAAAAGAAAAGAAAGGAAAAAAAACAAACAAACAGAAAAAAACAAAACGCCCACCAGGGGTGGTTTCTGTGTGAATGCTGTAGGTGGCACTGTTGCTCCACTATTCCAGAGCCGTGGTCGCGTCGCTCCGCTTGGCCCTTTAAAGCTGTGGCCGGGGTGAGAATGAATGGAGGTTCTCTGCTGCACTCCCGTCTCTTTAGGACCGCTGAAAAACAAAGCGCGCGCCTTTGTCCCCTTTTTTTTCCCCTTCTCTCTTCTCTTGCCATAAGCCAGCCGTGAGCAAGCAGGCAGTTCAGACCGCTGAAGAGCCAGGCGCGTGCTTTTCTCCTTTTTTTCCTTTTCTCTTCTCCTTCCCTGAGCCAGCCGCGAACCAACAGGCATTTAAGCCGTGCTTTGTGCGCCCGCGTTCCCGGGCCGATCCGGGGCTGGTCATCTCCTGGGCCTGCACTTCCACTCCCTCCCGGCTCTGAATCCTCTCCTTCCGCCGGTGCGCTGGGGTGGGGGAGTGCTCGGGTCCTGTGGGTTCGCAGTTCTGTTTCTTACCTGCCGTCCGCTGCCAAGTCCTCTCCGGTGTTTCTGCACGGTGTGCGCTTTCCTGTTTGTTCTGGTCTCTTTTTTAGGAACAGTTGCGTTTGCTGTGTTTTCATGGGTAAATATAATGTTGGGAGGAAAATTCTGTCGTTCCGTTCACGCTGCCATCTTCCCGGAAGTCGATTTATGCTGTCTTAAGGTGACTTATGGCAGCAAAAGTATTTTGATCAAAAGACTTATTTAGTAGCATTAGTAGGAAAGCAAGAGAGAGCTACAATATTCATCTAACTACATAAAACTCTGTCTAATATGGCAGCTTAAACCCCAAAGGACACTGGGATAATGGTATTCCTCTATCAAGATATCTACAAAACTAACTTGTTTTATGTTTTATTTTAATAAAATAAAACTCAGTAGCCACCTAGAGGGAAGATACTTATTAAGAATCTTATTTGTGGAAATTCCTTAAAAAAAAACACAACAACTTCTTGGTTACTAAAAATTCTATGGACTACTTCTTTCTCTACTTTTGACTTTTCATCTACTGGTAAAGTCTCCAAAGTAAGATTTTCATCTTTCAAAAAGGCCAGATTTCTAAATGCCTGGGAAGTCACTCATCTAAAAGAAGTTCATCTTCCTTGTACAGAGACCTATATCCACTTTTACTCACCTGTTCTCATACTGAAATTTCGCCAGTATGTCTTTGGCTTTTGTTTGACTATTGAGTTGAATGGCCATGGACACCTTAGAGAGAAGTGGAGCGTGGACCCTTATGACTCCTTCCGGCACATCAGACTGAGAATGAGGAAAAAGTCAGTACATTCTGTCAGACTAGCGTGAAGATTCAGTTCAATGATTCCACTTAAGAGACGTGAAGCCCATGTTATTCTGAATTAAAAAACATGTAAACATGACCAGTATTTAACCAGAATGAAACCCTGCTTTCTTTTTAACAGGAGATTCACTAATGACTAAACCTAATCTGGGATTTTACTATAATGCTTTACGATAATGAGAGAAGTAAATCTGGGTTATGACAAAAACCTAATATTCTATCAATGCATTTTCTTGAACAATGTCCTAAATAAGCCTACTTTAAGCAGAAATCTGTATTTCAATATACTTTAAGAGATCAATCGTCTGAAAATTTTAAGGATCAGTTAAAAAACATGGCTTTTCAAATATCCCTTTTGTTTAGTCAGTGACAATGAATGGCTGGCCCAAACTGAGTATCTCTGCTTTCATAGGACAAGACTGGCTCTTGTTAGATGAAATTTTTAAAGAACAGTGCCATTTAATTAACAGAACTTTCTATTTTATCAGAATTGACTGGAAAATTCTTTTTGTTTCAAAATTTTGAACAATTTAAAAATTAATCCTCTATCTAGAGATGAACAGAAATAAATTTCTATTTGGGAATCTGGCTACTCTTCACAATAATTTTAAGTCTGAACATTCTCACAGGATGGTATTGCTGATGTAGAAGGTTTATGTGGATCAACTAAATACATATCTTGGAAGGAATACATTATGGGTTGAATTGTGTTCCCCAAAATGATATGTTGAAGTCTTATCTCTAAGGACCTGAGAAGTAATCTTATTTGGAAACCAGGTCATTACAGATGTAACTAAGATGAGGTCTTACTGGAGGTCATACTGTATCCAATATGGCTGGTGTCCTCACATGAGGAAGACTCAGACACACATACACAGTGAATGTCAGGCACAGATGGAGGCAGCGGCTGCAGTGGTATATTGACAAGCTAAGAACACCAAGAATTGCTGGCATCACCAAAGGCTAGGAATGATGTCGGGACAGATCCTTAGACGGAAACAACCAGGCTGATACATTGATTTTGGATTTTTAGCCTCTGAAACCGGGAGAAAATACATTTCTATTGTTTTAAGCCGTCTACTTTGTGGCATTTTGTTATGCAAGCACTAGGAAACTAATACAAAATATTTTAAAACAATGTCAATTCTTATAGACTTTTCTACTATTACATGCAAGACAGGAAAGCATGCCAGGGAATAGATACTGAGGGATTTGGATGTGGGGGAAGAGCGCCCCTGGGCTCACTGCAGCCGAGACCATACTCTTAAAATGCTCTTTTGGGCCTCTCATGTCCTTCTATTTCTAGCTCCCTAGAAGCTTCTGTAAGATAAATTCCATAGTCCTGCCACTATTGAACCAGTGATCATATTAATCCCATTTTCCCTATAACTTCCTATAGTGCTCACACATGTGTACAGAATGTGGACTGCACATTTTGAGTCATCAGTTAGTTGAGCTGCAATAACCTCTTTCATGGACCACCCTGAAAACGTCAAGTTTGAAGGATATATTATGACCAAAATGACACACAGATATGGTGGATGTAGCCAGGGAATACTATGTAAGGAGTTAATAATTAGGTAGGAAAGGAAATTGTTTTCTTACCAATCTTCTTGAAGAGGGTGATTTTTGTAGTACCTTTGAAGCTTTGGGACTTGTAACCTAAATAAAACACATTTAGTCCTTAGGATTAATATTGAGAAATAAGTGTGTGCTGCTGTTGGAAGTATAAACTGGTATAGTCTTTATGGAAAATATTTTGGCAATATTTATCAAATTATAAAATGCATATATACACTTTAACCCAATGATTCCACATTTATAAATTTATCCTGTAAATATACTTCCTTTGTGAGAAATAATATATATGTAAATTTTTTCACAAATGCATAAATCTTTTTTTTTGGTATTATTAATGTACAATTACATGAGCAACATTATGGTTACTAGACTCCCCCTATTATCAAGTCCCCACCACACACCCCATTACAGTTGCTCTCCATCACCGTAGTAAGATGCTATAGAATCACTACTTGTCTTCTATGTGATATACTGCCTTCCCCGTATCCCCCGCTACATTATGTGTGCTAATTGTAATGCCCCTTTTCCCCCTTATCTGTCCCTTCCCACCCATCTTCCCCAGTCCCTTCCCCTTTGGTAACTGTTAGTCCATTCTTGGGTTCTGTGAGTCTGCTGCTGTTTTCTTCCTTCAGTTTTTTCTTTGATCTTATACTCCACAGATGAATGAAATCATTTGATACTTGTCTTTCTCTGCCTGGCTTATTTCACTGAGCATAATACCAGCTAGCTAAATCCATGTTGTTGCAAATGGTAGGATTTGTTTTCTTCTTATGGCTGAAAAATATTCCATTGTGTATATGCACCACATCTTCTTTAGCCATTCATCTACTGATGGACACTTAGGTTGCTTCCATTTCTTGGCTACAGTAAATAGTGCTGTGATAAACATAGGGGTGCATATGTCTTTTTGAAACTGGGCTCCTGCATTCTTAGGGTAAATTCCTAGGAGTGGAATTCCTGGGTCAAATGGTATTTCTATTTTGAGTTTTTTGAGGAACTTCCATACGGCTTTCCACAATGGTTGAACTAATTTACATTCCCATCACCAGTGTAGATGGGTTCCCTTTTCTCCACATCCTTACCAACATTTGTTGTTGTTTGTCTTTGGATGGTGGCCATCCTCACTGGTGTGAGGTGATATCTCACTGTGGTTTTAATTTGCATTTCTCTGATGACTAGCGATGTGGAGCATCTTTTCATGTGCCTGTTGGCCATCTGAATTTCTTCTTTGGAGACGTGTCTGTTCAGTGACTCTGCCCACTTTTAATTGGCCTATTTTCTTTTTGTCTGTTGATGTGTGTGAGCTCTTTATATAATTTGGATGTCAACCCCTTATCAGATATGTAATTTATGAATATAGTCTCCCATTCTGTAGGATGTCTTTTTGTTGTACTGATGGTGTCCTTTGCTGTACATAAGCTTTCTAGTTTGATATAGTCCCACATGTTCATTTTAGCTTTTGTTTATGAAAAAGTTGCTCATGTTTATGTCCAAGAGATTTTTGCCTATGTTTTTTCTAAGAGTTTTATGGTATCATGACTTACATTCAGGTCTTTGATTCATTTTGAGTTTACTTTTGTGTATGTGGTTACACAATAATCCAGTATCATTCTCTTACATGTAGCTGTCCAGTTTTGCCCACACCAGCTGTTGAAGAGGCTGTCATTTCCCCATTGTATATCCATGGTTCCTTTATCATATATTAATTGACCATATATGCTTGGGTTTATAACTGGGCTCTCTCGTCTGTTCCATTGGTGTATGGGTCTGTTCTTATGCCAGTACCAAACTGTCTTGATTACTGTGGCTTTGTAGTAGAGCTTGAAGTCAGGGAGCATAATTCCATCCACTTTATTCTTCCCTCTCAGGATTGCTTTGGCTATTGGGGTCTTTTGTGGTTCCATATGAATTTTAGAACTATTTGCTCTAGTTCACTGAAGAATGCTGTTGGTATTTTGATAGGGATTGCATTGAATCTGTAGATTGCTTTAGGCAGGATGGCCATTTTGAATGGCCATTTTGCCAATATTAATTCTTTCTATCCATGAGCATGGGATGTATTTTCATTTATTGTTATCCTCTTTAATTTCTCTCATTAGTGTCTTATAGTTTTCAGAGTGGAGGTCTTTCACTTTCTTGGTTACGTTTATTCCTAGGTATTTTATTCTTTTGGATGCAGTTGTGAATGGAATTGTTTTCCTGATTTCTCTTTCTGCTAGTTCATCGTTAGTGTATAGGAATGCAACAAATACCTGTGTGTTAATTTTGTATCCACAACTTTGCTGAATTTGGACATTAGATTTTGTAGTTTTGGAGTGGATTCTTTAGGGTTTTTAATATACAATATCATGTCATCTGCAAACAGGGACAGTTCGACTCTTTCCTTACCAATCTGGATGCCTTGTATGTCTTTGTTTTGTCTGATTGCCGTGGCTAGGACCTCCAGTACTATGTTGAATAACAGTGGAGAGAGTGGGCACCCCTGTCTTGTTTCCGATTTTAGATGAAAAGTTTTCAGCTTCTCGCTGTTAAGTATGATGTTGGCTGTGGGTTTGTCATATATGGCCTTTATGATGTTGAGGTACTTGCCATCTATACCCATTTTGTTGAGAGTTTTAATCATGAATGGATGCTGAATTTTGTCAAATGCTTTTTCAGCATCTATGCAGATGATCATGTAAGGTTTTTGTTCTTCTTTTTGTTGATGTGGTGGATGATGTTGATGGATTTTCGAATGTTGTACCATCCTTGCATACCTGGGATGAATCCCACTTGATCATGGTGTATGATCCTCTTGATGTATTTTTGAATTCGGTTTGCTAATATTTTGTTGAGTATTTTTCCACCTACGTTCATCAGGGATATTGGTCTGTAATTTTCTTTTTTGGTGACGTTTTTGCCCAGTTTTGGTATTAGAATGATGCTGGCTTCACAGAATGAGTTCGGAAGTATTCCCTCTTTTTCTATTTTTTGGAAAACTTTAAGGAGAATGGGTGTTATTTCTTCTCTATATGTCTGGTAGAATTCAGAGGTGAATCGATCTGTTCCAGGGGTTTTGTTCTTGGGTAGTTTTTTGATTACCGATTCAATTTCGTTGCTGGTGATTGGTCTGTTTAGTTTCTCTGTTTCTTGCTTGGTCAGTCTTGGAAGGTTGTATTTTTCTAAGAAGTTGTCTATTTCTTCTAGGTTTTCAAGCTTGTTAGCATATAGATGCTCATAATATTCTCTTATAATTCTTTGTATTTCTGTGGGGTCCATCATTATTTTTCCTTTCTCATTTCTGATTCTGTTTATGTGTGTAGATTCTCTTTTTCTCTTAATGAGTCTGGTTAGGGGTTTATCTATTTTGTTTATTTTTTCAAAGAACCAGCTCTTGGTTTCACTGATTTTTTCTATTGTTTTATTCTTCTCAATTTTATTTATTTATTCTCTGATCTTTATTATGTCCCTCCTTCTGGTGACTTTGGGCCTCATTTGTTCTTCTTTTTCCAATTGCAGTAATTGTGTCTTTAGACTATTCATTTGGGATTGTTCTTCCTTCTTTAAATAGGCCTGGATTGCAATATACTTTCCTCTTAGAACTGCCTTTGCTGCATCCCACAGAAGTTGTGGCTTTTTGTTGTTGTTGTTGTTAGTCTCTATATATTCTTTGATTTCTGTTTTGATTTGGTGGTTAACCCATTGATTAATTAGGAGAATGTTGTTAAGTCTCCATGTATTTGTGAGCCTTTTTGATTTCTTTCTAAAATTTATTTGTAGTTTTATACCTTTGTGATCTGAGAAGTTGGTTGGTAGAATTTCAATATTTTTGAATTAACTTAGGTTCTTTTTGTGGCCTAGTATGTGGTCTATTCTGGAGAATGTTCCATGTGCACTTGAGAAGAATGTGTATCCTGTTGCTTTTGGGTGAGAGTTCTATAGATGTCTGTTAGGTCCATCTGTTCTTGTGTGTTTTTCAGTGCCTCTGTGTCTTTATTTATTTTCTGTCTGCTTGATTTGTCCTTTGGAGTGAGTGGTGTGTTGAATGAAGTCTCCTAAAATGAATGCATTGCTTTCTATTTCCTCCTTTAATTCTGTTAGTATTTGTTTCACATATGCTGGCACTCCTGTGTTGGGTGCATATATATTTATAATTGTTATATCGTCTTGTTGGACTGACCCCTTTATCATTATGTAATGTCCTTCTTTATCTCTTGCTACTTTCTTCGTTTTGAAGTCTATTTTGTCTGATACAAGTACTGCAACACCTGCTTTTTTCTCCTTGTTGTTTGCATGAAATATCTTTTTGCATCCCTTCACCTTTAGTCTGTGTATATCTTTGGGTTTGAGGTGAGTCTCTTGTAAGCAGCATATAGATGGGTCTTGCTTTTTTATCCACTCTGTTACTCTGTGTCTTTTGATTGGTGCATTCAGTCCATTTCCATTTAGGGTGATTATCGATAGATATGTACTTACTGCCATTGCTGGCTTTAGATTCGTGGTTACCAAAGGTTCAAGGGTAGCTTCTTTACTATCTAAGAGTCTAACTTAACTTTCTTGTTAAGTTATTGTAAACACAGTCTGATGTTTCTTTATTTCTCTCCATTCTTATTCTTCTTCCTCCATTGTTTATATACTAGGTGTTTTATTCTTTGCCTTTAGTTAGTATTTGGATGTTCTGCTTTCTTTGCTTTGATTTTTTTTTCTCTGGTGACAACTTTTTAGCGTTAGGAGTGCTTCCCTCTAGAGCACTCCATTTAAGATATCCTGTAGTGGTGGTTTATGAGAGGCAAACTCTCTCAACTTTTGCTTGTGTGGAAATTGTTTAATCCCTCCATCATATTTAAATGATAATCGTGCTGGATATAATATTCTTGGTTCAAGGCCCTTCTGTTTCATTATGTTAAATATATCATGCCATTCTCTTCTGGCCTGTAAGGTTTCTGTTGAGAAGTCTGATGGGTTTTCCTTTGTAGGTGATCTTTTTTCTTTCTCTAGCTGGCTTTAATACTGTGTCTTTATTTTTGATCTTTTCCATTTTAATTATTATGTGTCTTGGAGTTGTCTTCCTTGGGTCCCTTGTGTTGGGAGATCTGTGGGCTTCCATGGACTGCGAGACTATTTCCTTCCCCAGCAAGGGGAAGCTTTCAGCAATTATTTCTTCAAGATACTTTCTATCCCTTTTTCTCTCTCTTCTTCCTCTGGTACTGCTATAATGCGAATATTGTTCTGTTTGGATTAGTCACACAGTTCTCTTAATATTCTTTTATTCCTAGAGATCCTTTTATCTCCCTCTGCCTCAGCTTCTCTGTATTCCTGTTCTCTGATTTCTATTCCATTAACAGTCTCATCTCGTCCAGTCTGCTGGTAAGTCCATTGATCACTTGTCTGATTTCTGCATTGTCTTTCCTCACTTCCCTCACTTCCTCCCTCAGCTCTTGCATATTTCTCTGTACATCCATCAGTATGGTTATGACTTTTGTCCTGAATTCTTTTTCAGGAAAGTTGTGCATTTCCATCCCTTCAGGTTCCCTCTGTGATCTTGTCTGGTTCTGGGTAAATTTTGTTTGTACCATATTCCTCTGTCTTTTCATGGCGATAGAAGTGGTCACTGGTAGGTGCCACGTATGTCAGCTGGGCTCTCTAAGACTTAAGAAAAAAAAAAGAAAATAAGAAAAAAAAAGAAAGAAAAGAAAAGACAGAAGAAAAAAAAGAAGGAAGGAAAAGAAAGAAAAGAAAAAAGAAAAAAGAAACGCTCACCGGGAGTAGATTCTGTGGGGATGCTGTAGGTGGTGCTGTTGCTCCATTATTCTGCAGCCATGGCTGCACTGCTCCACTGGGCCCTTTGTAGCTCTGGCCGGGGTGGGAACGAATGGGAGGCTGTTAATCTCTGTGGGAAGTCTGAGTGCGGCTACTTTTTCCCAGTCGCCAGGCAAGGGGTCCGAAGTTCCCCAGGACTCACAGCCTGCTGGGCCGAGTGTGCTGGGACGATCCTGGGCCCCTGCCTCTTTAAGACCACTGAAAAAAGGCGCGCACTTTTCTTTTGTCCCGGGGAGCCAGCTGCGAGGACCCGGGCGCGTTCCCAAGCTCAGATCCTGCACCCTCTGTCTCTCCAATCTCCGATACACCATGCGATGTGTGTCAGCGCTCCCAGCACAGATCACCAGGGCTGGTTCTTTGGCGGGCCTGCACTTCCACTCCCTCCCGGCTCTGAATCCTCTCCTCCCGCTGGTGCGCTGGGGTGGGGGAGTGCTGGGGTCCCACCGGGTCGCGGCTCCGTATCTTACCCGCCTTGTGGGGTGCCGAGTCCTCTCAGGTGTAGATGCAGGCTGTGTGCTGTTCTGTATCTTCTGGTCTCTTTTTTAGGAATAGTTGTATTTGTTGTATTTTCATAAATACATATGGTTTTGGGAGGAGATTTCCGCTGCCCTGCTCACACCGCCGTCTTCCTGGAAGTCCCAGGTATGGAGTTTCTTAATGATTGAATCTCCATCTTAAATTCTTTCCTGACTCTTGAATAATTTTCTGTACCTCCATAAGCATGTTTATGATTTTCATTTTGAACTCTCTTTCAGGAAGATTGGTGAGTTCAGTTTCATTTAGCCCTTTTTCTGGGGTTTGCGAGATTTTGGTCTGAACTAGGTTCTTTCGACATTTCTGTGTGGTGCCTGCCAGTGCCCAGAGTCTCGTCTCCGGAGCTGTTCATCCCCTAGAGTGAGGCTGGAGGTCATAAAGAAGCGGAGCTGGGGCCTGGGGGGAGGAAAGAGCTGTCTCCTGAATCCCTCCTGCAGTGCCTGTCCCCGTATGAGAGCCAGTGGGCCGGGCACCCAGGTGTGAGCCTCAGTGCTCTTCATCTCTAGCTGTTGTAGGCGGGGCCTCCCTCTGACTGGCCTTATTCCAGCGCAGTGACTGCTGGTTTGTATGCAGGTGCCGGCAGGTCCGTAGGAAGGCTCGGCAGGCTGTGTGCCACAGTGGGGTGCCTCAGACCTGAGGAGCCAGCCAGGGGAATGGAGCACCTGAAGCTCCTCAAAGCTCCCAATTTACTGGGAAGAGCGCACCCAGGCAACCTTGTCCCGCTATCCCTTCTCCCGCGCAGCAAGCTCTGTGTAAACCCTGCCCCTTCAGCAGTCCTCTTGCTGCTAGGAAGCCTGTCAGACTGCCCGCCTTTCCCTTGTCCCAGAGCAGCTGGGTGTGGATCCCCATCCTCCAGAAATGGCTGTAGTCTGTTTCTCAAGCACTCTGCCTGTCCGAGCTCTCCATCCTTCAGAGCACCACACAGTGTAGGTTTCTGCTCACAAAGCAGATCTCCAGGGCTAGGTGTTTCACAGTCCCAGGCTTCTACCCACTTCCTGCTCTATTTCTCTTCCTCCTGCCAGTAAGCTGGGGTGGGGAAAGGGCTTGGGTCCTGCTGGATCAAGGCTTTCATACATTACCCTGTTTCGTGAGGTCTGCTCTGTTCATGAGGTCTGTATGCAGTCTGGTGCAGCCTTCTTTCCTGTTGCTGTTTTAGGGTTGTTTGTATTAACTATATTTTCACACTATCTGTGGTTTTGTGATCAACAATCTCCTCCACATCCCAGGATCTTCCCCTTGTGTGCCCCTTAGATAAGATCCCCCACCCCGACACTTTAGGTTTCAATTGACAAATCTGGCCTGAGCCTGGGCAAAGGACCCTTAGGTTATGTCTCCTTCAAGCTCTTTGCAAAGTTCCAAAGACAAAGAAAACTTTTGTGCTCTGAGCACTGGGGAGAAAGGATTTACTTATACAGTTTCCTGCTTTCACAGAACTATTCTGGGATTTATGAGTTAGGATGGTAACATCATATGTCATAATAAAACTGGTAGCAAGCGCATCTATAGAGAGAAATTTGATAATAAGAATTTCATTATGAAGCATGCGGGTACTGGCATCTTGTCCATGGCAAATACTGGACTGAACATAGTTTCCAGTTTTTCATCTGCTCTGCCAGGACGGAGTGATTGGATGGCAAGAATGTGGTTTTTGGCAAGTTTAAAGAGGGCATTGATATTGTGGAAGCCATGGAGTGCTTTGGGTCCAAGAATGGCAAGACCAGCAAGAAGATCACCATTGCTAACTGCTGACAAATCTAATATATTTGACTGGTGTTTTATTTCAACCACTAGACCATTTCTCCTACAGCTCAGAAGAGCACCCCTTCACCCCTCTCTTGAAACATCCCATAATCTTTGTGCTCTTGCTGTAGTTCTTTGGGTTCCATATTTTCCTTATCCCTCTCCAAGTCTTGCTGGATTGCAAAGTTTATGATTATGAAATAAATACTGAAACAAAATAAAATGAAGAAGAAATTAACACATTCTGAGATAAACTGTGAGAGCTCATTGCAAACAGACCTGCTCTACAAGAACTGCTAAAGATAGCCCTTCAGGCTGAAGTAGGGATACTAGACCTACTCAAATCCACAAGAAGAAATAAAGAAAACCAGTAGAGGTAACTGCATAAGTAATTACAAAAGGAGCAGTATTAGTGTTTTGTTTGTTTATAACTTTCCTTTATTTTTTCTATCTAAGTTAAAAGACAAGTGCATAAGCAAGAATTATTAATCTATCTTAATGGGTATACAATATATAAAGATGTAATTTTTAGCAATAGTAACCTAAAGTAGGATTGGTAGAGGTACATATGTAGGCAGTTTTTCTATACTATTGATTTTAACGTGGAACTAATATGAACTAGATTGTTATAAATTAGGATGTTACTTGTAATACCCAGAGCAACCACTAAGGAGATGATAAAAGAAACAGATGTTTCTTTTATCAAAAATAACAGTAAAGTGGTATACTAGAAAGTATTCTACACAAATAAAGGCAGTAATGGAGGCAACGAGGAACAAAAAACCTATGAGACATAGAAAAAAAGGATTGAAGGTAGAAATAGTTCTTTAACAGTTATGGGACTTCAATACCTCACTTCAAAAAATGATAAAATGACTAGTCAGAAGATCAGAAAGAAAAAAGAAAACTTGAACAACCCTATAAACTAGACATAACATATATCTATGGAACACTCTACATAACAGCAGAAGCCATTCTTCTAAAATACACATTGTCCAGGATAGACAATATGTTCAGCCACAAAAAAGTCTCAATGAATTCAAAAATATTAAAATAATATAGAATATATTCTTCAACCACAATGGAATGAAATTAGAAATCAGCAAAAGAAGGAAATTTGGAAGATTCATAAATATTTGAGAATTAACATACTCCTAAATAACCAATGGGTCAAGGAGAAATCAGGAAACACTCTGAGATGAACAAAAATGAGACACAACATGCCAAAATTTATGAGATAGAGTAAAAGTAGTGGTCAGAGGAAAATGTATAGCTGTAAATGCCTACATTAAAAGAAAGATCTCAAACCAAGAACGTAACCTATTATATTAGGAAACTAAAACAAGGAAGGAAATAATAAAAATTAGAATTTTAATAAGGACCAGAGAATAGAAAAACAATAGAGAAAAATCAGTGAAACAAAAGTTGGTGCTTTGAAAAGATCAACAAAATTGACAAACCTTTAGCTAGACTGACCAAGAAAAAAAGAGAAGATTCTAATTCTTAATCAAGTGGGGATCAAGTTTAATTAATCAAGTTTAATTATTACATTAATTAAAAATTAATTTAAGTGGGGACATTACTACTAATCTTACAGAAATAAAAAGGATGATAGGGAATAATATGAATGATTTGTATGTCAACAAATTAGATAATATAGATGAAACACACAAAACCCTAGAAACACACAAACTATCAATAATGGCTCAAGAATAAATAGAAAATCTGAATGGAACTGTAACAGGTAAAGCTACTGAGTCAGTACTCAAAAAGATTCATATAAAGAAAATTCCAGGTACAGGTAGTTTACTGGTGAATTCTACTACACATTTAAAGTTTTAATACCACTCATTCTTAAACTTGTCTATAAAAAACAGAAGAGGAAGGAATACTTCCTAACTCATTCCATAAAGCTAGTATTTACCTTACACCAAAGCCAGATGAGGATATGACAAGAAATAAAAACTACAAACCAATATCCCTTATAAATGCTGATGCAAAAATCCTCAACAAAATACTAGCAACCTGTCCAGCAGAATACTAAAAGGATTATATAACTTGGCCAAGTAGGAATAACCCCAAGAATGTAGGGTTAATTCAGCATATGAAAATGAATCAGTGTAATAAAGCTTATTAATAGAATGAACAAAAAAATGATAATCTCAATAGAGAAAAAGCATTTGACAAAATTGAATACCCTTTCATGATAAAAACACCCAACAAACTAAGAACAGATTGGAGTTTTCTCAAGGCCCATCCATGTTGCCATAAATGGCAAGATTTCAAGGGCATTATGCTAAGTGAAATAAGTCCGACAGAGAAAGGCAAATACCGTGTGATCTCCCTTACGTGTAAAATCTATATATGTATATAAAATCAAGCTAATAGATACAGAGAACAGATTGGTGGTTGCCAGAGGCAGGGGTTGGGGTGGGAGAAATGGTGAATTGTTTTTGTTTTTGTTTTTAGTTTAAATAAATTGAATGAACAAATAATAAAATAAAAGAATAGATATGAAAAATCCACATATAATATAATGGTGAAAAATTGAAAGTTTTCCCCTGAAGATCAGGATCTCTGCTCTTGCCTTATTTAATATTCTATAGGAATTCTAGCTGGGATAATCAAGCAAATAAATAAATAAAAATAAATAAAAGGCATCCAGACTGGAAAGGAAGAAGGAAAATTCTTTTAACAGATAACATTACAGTACGTGTAGAAAATCTTAAAGAATCTACGTACACAAAAGCAATCTTTTACAGCTAATAAGTGACTCCAGAAAAACTGCATGGTACAAGATCAATATATAAAAATTAGTTGTATTTCCATGCTCTACACATTAGTCATCCAAAAGTGAAATAAAGAAAACAATTCCATTTACAGTGGTATTAAAAACAATAAAATACTTGGAAGTAAATATAATCAAGTAAGTGCAAGATTTGTACAATAAAAACTTTAAAAGATTACTGAAAGAAATTATAGAAAGCCTAAATAAGTAGAAAAATAATCCAAAATGGAATAGAAAACACTATTATTAGGATGGCAATACCTCCCAATCAATATACATTTTCAATGCAATCCCTACTGAAATTCCAACTACTTTTTTGCAGAATTGGGAAAGCTGATTGCAAAATTTATATGGAAATTATGTGGTCTAAAATAACCAAATTTACTTGAAAAAAAGAGTTGGAGAATTCACACTTTTTCAATTTCAAAACTTGCAAGAAAGCTACGGTAAGAAAAATAGTGTGGTGCTGGCATAAAGATAGACATATAGGCCACTGGAAAAGAATTAAGAGTCTAGAAATAAAATTATACATCTATGGTCAATTTTCGACAAGAGGGCCAAGATCATTCATTGTGGGAAGTAGTGTTTTCACCAGATGATGCTGGGATAACTGGACTGCTACATGCAAAAGAATGACATCTCATATTATATACTAAATGTAACTCAAAGTGGAACAAAGAGGTAAATATAAGACTAAAACTATAAAACTCCTAGGAGAAAATGCTGGGCTAAATCTTCATGATCTTGAATTTGACAAAGGATTATTAATGACAACAAAGACATGACCAACAAAAGAAATAGTAGATACATTTTTTCATAATTGAAAACGTCTGTGTATCTAAGGACACAATCAAGAAATTGGAAAGACAGCACACAGAATGGGAAAAATATTTTAAAATCATATGTCTGATAAGGGACCTGTATCTAGAATATATGAAGAACTCTTTCAACTTAATAATAAAATGCCAACCCAGTCAAAAATGGACAAAGGATCTGAACAGACATTTCTCCAAGGAAGATATACAAATGGCCAATAAGCACATGAAAAGATGCTCAACACCATTAATCATCAGGGAAATGCAAATCAAAACCACATGAGATATCACTTTATATCCACAATATGACTACAATAAGAATTCTGATAATAACAAGTTTTGGTGAGGATAATGAGGAATCTGTATCTTCACATGCTGCCAGTGGAAATGTAAAAACAGTGCAGCTGCTTGGGAGGCTTCGCATGTAAAAATAGTGCAGTTCCTCAGATGATTTTGTATGAAGTTGCTTTAGGACACAGCATATACCCAAGAGAACTGAAGACATGTCCATACAAAAACTTGTATATTAATGTTTATAGCAGCATTATTCCTAACAAGCAAAAATGTAAACAACCTGAATATCTATCAGTGCATGAATGGATAAACAATATGTGGAAATCTACACAATGGAATATTATTTGGCTATATAAAAGAAAGGAGTACCGATACACATTACAATCTGGATGAACCATGAAATATAATGCTAAGAGAAATAAGCAAGTCACAAAACACCACGTATTACATGAGTTCATTAATTGAAAGTCCAGATTATGGAACTCCATAGAGTTAGAAAGTAGATAGCTGCTGCTTAGAGCTGGTGGGAAGAAATGGTGTGAGGTGTTTTAGGAAGATAATAGCCAATATTTTTGAGGTGAAGAAAATGTTCTAAACCTGACTGCATCGATGGTTGCATATACCTGTGAATATGCTAAAAAACACTGCAGTTTATACTTTAAATAGATAAACTTTACCATATGTGCTATATTCTGAATACGATAAAGTTTTTTAAAAAATGAGGGATGCAAGAAAAAATTTTAAAAAAGAATGAAGCATTTGATACATGCTACAATACAGATGAAACTTGAAAACATGCTCAAGTGAAAGATATCAGACACAAAAGGCCACATATTATATGAATCCATTTATGTGAAATGCCCAGAATACAGACAAAAGTAGATTAGTGTTTGTCAAGGGCTGTGGGGAGTGGGTATTGGGGAGTGAGTGCTTAATTGGGTGTATGGGGTATCTTTTAGGGATGGTGAAAATATTCTGGAATCAGTGGTGATGGTTACACAACACTGTGAATATATTCTTTGCCTTTAATCAATAAAGGAATAAGGCATTCATTATGATTGTGATAAATCAATTAGCAATGCTCCCACCTTACTGCCCTCACATTTACCATTCCTTTCCCTGGATGATCTTTCCCCTCTATACTCCCTTCAAAATGCTATCCATCCCTCAAGATGTAGCTCAAATGTCACTTCCTCCATGAAATTGCCCACAATTCCCCCTTTTGGAGCTCGTTTCTTTCTCCTCTGTGTGGTCCTGGCACTTTGTCTGAGCTTCTAGTCTAGCACTTAACGCGTATTCATGGCTCTTGTATACATTTGTCTCCCACATTAGTGTGTAAGTTCCTTTAAGAGCAAAGTGAATTTCATGAAACTCTGCATCGTAAAGGTCAAATGCAATGCCTGACATTCATGCTCACCCTCAAATTAAAGCAGTAAAGAAAATTCTTCTAAAACCTGTTTCCTTTTAGCACCTCCACACAAACTGTGCAAAAGCAAAGGTTTTAGAATGAAATGAATTTACACAAAATAACCTGAGAATTTGGTAATATTTTATTGCCAATCACTAAAGAAATCGCCCTCTAACATTAGACATACTGTAAACTGTATAGCCCTTAAATCTAGTTCACAGGCACCATCAGCCTCTGCAGGACCCATTTTAGCCTTATGTGCTTAATAGAATACTAAGCAATCTTCATGATAGAGATGTTTGAAGAACTTCAACCAAAAAGCACATTAATTCAACAAAAAGGAAAGACCACACTACTCTGCTACGGATACAATTTCCACAGTGTTTATAATCACAAGACTGATACTTTGTGAGGATGTGAAATTTTGGTTCTAAATCACAAACTCCTCTGGGCTGTGCTTTGAGAAAGTAACACCACTCCCACCTTCCGTTTGCTGTCATTACCTCTCGCTCTATGGTTTTCCTCCTGAGCAGCTTTTTGACACTTGGCAGCTGTTTCTTTAACAACATGGTGGCTTCATTCATTCTTCTGACTTGAGTGATTAAGAAAGATGGAACCTGGAGAAGAAACATAGCTTGACTAGAAGGAAAACACTCGAATTCAACCTGCCTGGAAGATGTTGCCTTCAGATATGCTAACTCCTTCCGGCTGCTCAGCATTCTGGAACCAGGAGCTGCGGCATTTGTCCTCGTCAAGATTAGAGAAAACGATTAGGATTCCTGTTTAAGGGGAAGAACATGTTCAGAAGCAGCCCTTAAAGAATGCATGAAGAGGCCCGGGACTATCTGCTCACCCATCCTCCCTGCGACTACGGGGTCGCTTGCTCATGGGCCCTGGTGGACCCCTGGAGAGACCACCACAGTCATCACACCATTACTCACCTTCCACAAAATTTTCTGGTACTTAAGCATCAGGCGGATGATGTGGGCTGCGGTGTTGGCTAACAGTAATTCTTCATAATCAGAATGTTTGCTTCTGCTGAAGAAAAGGTTTGGTGCCATTACAGTGGAAATGTTCCATATACTCATTCGGTTTTTGGATTCGTTGGCAATCACTTTATTGAAGAATGTCATGAGGGCCTAACAAGAAACAGCATGTGTGACACTACCGTAAAGCATCAGAAGGCGCCGCTGGTTGCTATCACTCATTTTCATACCCGTTCACTGTGCCTCTGGAAACTATCAGGACTATAGAAAGACTAAGTGTGTCACATTTCCCCTTTGATTGCTGAAAAGTGGTACAAGAAATGGGAACCGTTTTATTCAGTTCTCTGGTTCATAAAAGTAGCTCCACTTTTATGGAGTTTATTATACTGGAATTTCTATAAATAATAGTTTCTTACTTTCTTTTGTCCTAAACAAGTTTAACAGATTAAAATTATGTGGTAATCTAGGAAGAGAAAACACTGCAGCTCAAATAAGCATGAAATGCAGTTTTATTGTGGAAGAAAAGTAATTCTAAAAATTTCCTTAATTTAAAGCATTACTACTGAAAACTGTTTCTTTGGAGAAGGAAAATCTATTTAAGAAAACACAGTACCTCATTCCTCAGTCCAAATGTAAACTCAATTGAAATATTAAAAACTTTTACTTTTTTAATGTCATTTTTTAATTGCTTTTTAATTTTTGGCATCTTCAGTGGACGAAAAGGAAATGCTAACGTGCAGTTGTTCTCAGCATTGGAAAAAAAAATTTTTTTAATAAAAGTTTGGCTTAAAAAAAAAATTCCCAGAACATTTATTTCCACAGTCTTGATAAAAGACCACAATCCCACGTGAAAGTACATCACTGTATTTAAAGGCAAAATTACATTGCAAGAGTTTCCCCCGACCCCTTTTAGAGAGAAACTCAGAAAGGAGTTTCCATCCACCTCCTGATAGTTTTACACTCATGTCTCTCAGGCACTGCAAGGCCCACCCCCTCTCATTTTCTCTAACTTCTCCAGCTACGATGTGTGTTCACGGGTTGTATGTGTGTGCATGTCTGTGCACACCAAAGGCTCACTTTATCTACTAGAGCTAGCTTCCTTCTCTAAAGCTCGGGCATTTTAAAATCGCCGCTGTGGCTTCCTGAAATTCAATGGTCTTGTGTTCACTCCTGTACTGAATGTCTTCCCGTTCAGGTCTGGAAGGAAGAAATGTGGGACGAGGAGAGAGTGGAGATATGTGGGCACCTTGCACCCTGCTCAGCTTTTCGGAGAAGCCCGCCCCGGGGCTGTCAGCCCGTCTGTCCCTGCTGGGAGCCGTCTCCATCCTCCTGCAATCTGAGCTGGGGCTGGTCTGCTCAGCCCCCTTTGGGCCTCCACAGGGCGGGTGGGTGGCCCTGGCTTCCTGTCGGAGCTGGTCTCCTTGTTCTTGATCAGCGGGCTGGCCAGGCCACCTAGCAGGGCGTGGTGGGAGGGCTGTGCAGCCTCCCCATCAAGAGGCTGTGCTAGGTCTGCTTCTTCATCAGCCTGCTCGTTATCTCTGTGTACCAAGGCCCTGGTGCAGAAGCTATGTGACTTCCTCCTTACCCGTGCTCCCCCAGCCCTGCAGCCCTGTACACCGGCCAGAGCTTCACCTTGACCTGCTCTCTGCACTGGCCGCCCTTGCCCCTGTCCACTGCGTGGGAGATCAGATTCTAGAAACACATGAGCATCCTAGGCCCTGCTGGCCCTGCTCTGCGCAGTGTAGTACTGTCTCCGGCTCACCAGCCCTGCCCCACGTTGAGTCTTTCCTGTTGGATCTCTGTATTTAGCATCTTCCCCACCATCTGCTTTGGATTTCAGGAAAGATTTGCTTCTCCCCTAAACACCACCACCTATTCACCACCACCACCACCACCACCACCACCACAAAATTGTCTCAAAGCAAAATACAGTTTGTGAGGGAAAGTGGTCCAGGGCCAACACCACTCTCTTAGCTCCTAGCCTGAGCTTTTTCTTCCCTTCTCCATCAACTGGCTCCTGTTTTCTGTTCTTTGTGAACCATTTTTTAAAAATCCTAAACTTTTTTGGTGGGAATTAGAATTTAATTAAGGTAAAAATTTCTGATAAATTCTTGCTATCCAACTCAAGAAGCAAAGAAATTTGGCTGGAGAGAGATGTTTGTGCTACTTAGAGTTAAGCATCTATCATGAGCCAGACACGGCTACGTGGTTCACAGGTGGAAAGTAAGCCAACCTTTTTTATTGAAATACATTTGACATAACAATAGTGTAAACTTAAAGTCTACAACATGTTGATTCAACACATTTATATATTGTAATATAATTGTCATTGTAGCGATAGTTAGACCTGTTACATCACATAATAATTTTTTTGTGGTGAGAGTAATTAAGATCTAATTTCTTATCAAGTATGATGATTACTATATTGTTGTCTAAATTCATTATACTGTGTATTAGATCTCCAGGACTTATCTGCATGTACTAATTGCAAGTTTGTACTCTTAAGAAACATCTCCCATCCAGTCACATAGTGGTTCTACTTTTAATTTTTTGAGGAACCTCCGTACTATTTTCCACAGTGGCTGCACCCATTAACATCCTAGTGGACAGTGTATAGGAGTTCCCCTTTCTTCACACCCTCACCAACACTTGTTATCTCTTGTCTTCTGGATGACAGCCATTCTAACAGACAGGAGGTGATACGCACTGTAGTTTTGATTTACATTTCCCTGGTCATTAGTGATGCTGAGCACCTTTTCACATACCTCTTGGCCATTTGGATGTTTTCTTTGGAAAAATGTCTATTTAGTGTCTCTGCCCATTTTTTTCATCACATTGTATATTTGCTGTTGAGTTGTACAACTTCTTTATACATTTTGGATATTAGCCATTTACCTAATATATGATTGGCACACTTTTTCTCCCATTTTCTAGGCTTCCTTTTCAAGATACTGCTGCAGCAGGACATGCTCTATGTGATCAAGCTGGATGTATGCACACAGTCTGGACCAAGAAGAGGCCCATGTTCCTCTTTAAGCAAATACTCATCTTTAGTGAGCAGCTCAGGAAGGGATTCCTCTGTCTGTACAACTTGCTCGAAAGGAATGTCAAGATGAATTACTTGGTCCGAGAGGAGAACATGGACAATGACCCCTGCAAGTCTGTGCTCATGAACATGAAGACTTCTCAGCAGGTCAGTCTGCAAGCTGCCAACACTCACATTCAGCACAGGACATCTATCAAGTCCTAGCCACACAGTGAGACTTCTTAAATGCATGACAGTTGCCCACTGAGTACCCATGGAAAGATAGGAGAACAGCTGTGGTGAGGTTCCAGCCTGCTCATGTGCCTCAAGCCAGCCCATGCCCCCAAGTTTAGACACTTATCAGAACTTCCTGAAATTTGCCAAGAGGACTGAAACCCTAAAAGGGAGATGCTCTTTAGCTGGCCAAGTTTGAATTCTGCTATAGTATTTGTAATGAGAAGGTGGACAGCACCTTGCAGTAATAGCTAATATTTATTTAAGGATTACTGTGAGCCAGGCATTATTCTTAGAACTTTTCATAAATCCATGGATTGTATCATCATTCCAAACTCTGTGTAGTAGGTACCAAAAATAATATTGTTTTACAGATGATAAGGTGGAGAAGGATGAAGTAGCTTTGCCCAGCATCAGTTTAAGTGGCAAAGCCAAGATCGGAACAAAGAAACCTGATTCTTAAGCCAGATCTCTTCATCTCTGCACCACACTGGCATCAATCTTAATTTCAGTCACAATGTAGAATGAAAACCATTTGTGTGTGTGTGCCATCTTCACTAGTCCCATAAAGTTTTTGAGGATCTCATTAAAAATATATTCAATTATTTGATAATTGCTGCATCCTCAATTGCATGAAAGGGTAGATGACATTGACCTAGATAGCTGACACCAGGTGCATTTTTTTTTGTAAAAGAGCACTGTTTACTCAATGCCAAAAGAAAACTAATAAATTTTTAGCTTTTGAAAAATTGCTAGATTATATTAGGAACAGATGTTCTTATGCCATAGCCAATTCCCATCTTTGAGCTGAGGATATGATATAATTGACACAGATATTTATACTATGTACGAGTAAAAGTCATTATCACATTGAAATAGCTGGTAAGAGCTAGCACAAAGAATCACCTTGGTTTACTGGCCTCTGAAATTAAGGGCTCTTTCCAACTCATACTTTCCCTGATTTCTGAAGATTCCAAACACCTGTTATACTTTTAACAAATTTCCTATTGTGTACAGAATCATTATCAAGCAAGAGAAACTGATTTCTGCCAACATGCAGCAAAGAAATTACTTTGAAATAGGAGTAATTCAAAGGAAGGAGAATTTGGAAGAACTATGGAATATGATTCTATCAAAATTCTAGCATATGTTAAAGGACAAGTCATTTTTCTGAGCTTAATTTTCCTTATCTGTTAAATGACAAGATCCTATCAGGTGATCCCTAAAATTCTGAAATTCTAGGATTGTTTAAATTGAATTGCCTTCATAAATTGTAAGACATGAACACTGCAAAAGTTTCATTGAAATGAAAGATTTCAAATTTTCTCCCCAGAGAAAGTCCTCAGACCTTTTGCCACTAGACGGACATGAGCAGCTGAGGATCAACAATTACACAGCTTCATATTCTGCAACTTACATAATGGTCTCATTTGCTTATGACATTATTCCATTTAAGTCTACCATCGTTGCTTCTCCTACTGCTAACCCTAACCCAGTGTCTGGCACTTGGTGGACACTCAGCATCTCTTAATAGAACGAATGAATGAAATTAAAATGTTCAAAGAAGGTTCTAGGATTTACATTGTTTCCTGTCTTCAGGAAAAAAGTAGTGGGACTGTGGAAAGGCGACAGGCTGACAGCACGCCAGCTGGCTTAGTAAGTTGTCGTTCTGGTTTTTACTTCCACCTAAGCCGTTTCCTCTGACCCATAAGAGCTGAGACAGACCATGAGGCTGATACACATACCTGGGCTGTGTCCCTGTTGGCGTCAGGCAGTGCCATGACCATGAGGTGTAAGGCTTGAAACTGTACTTTGATGTGAGGCCCTCCTAACAACAAAACAGAAATAACCACACATTTTCAACAACACTGATGCATTCTGACAGCATTTCTTGCTAACATCTGGTGGCAGAGGAGGGCTCCTGCCAGTTTTTCAGTGGTAAAGACTCAGATTTTGTGTTCATTTGGACAGGGGACTGTCTACCAGCTCCTCCTTCACATCCCAAGATACCATTGTAAAGGCAGGTAGCCAAGGAGATCCTCAAAAATAATTCTGGATTTTATACCATTTCTCTTTTCAAAGTACTTTCACAGACCTTGCTTTACTTTTTTGCTATAAACAGAAGGCTTGAAGCTCAGTTCAAAGAGAAAATAAATATTTCCATATAATGAGGCAGTAATATATAATTAATATTAGCATAGATTCTGGGAGCAGGTTCAAATCCTGCATCTACTACTTAGTCACTGAGTGACCTTGGGCAGGCTATTTAACTCCTCATTGCTATTAGTTTACCATCTGTAAAATGGAAGTAGTCATCATACCTACCTCACTGGGATGCTATAAAGACTGAATGAGTTATGTGTATAGTGTTTATATCAGTATCTGTACACAGTTACCTCTGTGTTTGCTTCTGGTTAATGACATCTATTCTAGATCTTAAATGGACATTTAAGGAAGGTGACTGTAGTTGGATCTTGGAGACTGAGAATTTTTTCCTTGATAATGACAGAAGATGGAGCCAGAGAGTTGGCATTTATACTTGTGTTCTTAATGCTGGCTCTTTTCCCATTTTAGGGAGCGGATTTTAGGGATTCCATCCACATCTGGATAATTCACAACCAGATGTGCTGAAAATGTAGCGTAGAGCTGCTTTGCATTGTCTCTCTGTATTCTCCCCACAATGGTCTCTTGGTGGAGAGTGCCTGAAGGGAAGCATTATTTCCTAGAATTCCTGGGGAGTTCTTGGGTTGAAGGAAAATCCACTATATTCAATGTATGGAAAGGCAGTCACCTACACTCTTGTGACCAGCTACTAGCTTACATAGGCAGTGTGCACCTGAGTTAGGAGTAGATGACTAATGCATATAACTACGTAACAAAGAGACAATTGCAAGGAGTATTTATAGGATTGTATCATATTATCTGAGCACAATCCGCATGTGGATTTTTAGAGATGTATGTCAAATTTGAACACAGAAATGACACAGGTCCAGGATGTTTTTGAAAGTGGCTGATGCCCATTGATGTGAGTTTGGCTCGATACCAGGAACTAGCGAGAGCACATCTCGATACAGAGTAATTAGGGACAAGCAAGGCATTATTTGAATGCATTAACTGTAGGCTATGGGCTGTCTATGATCTTGCAGTGCAATCCAAGAACCTGTGGCACAGAGAACAAGAGATGCTGATGCAGGCTCTGCATTTTCATCAATTCCAGAGAAATTACAAAGTTCCCTTTTAGATTAAAAATCTAAACTGGCAAATGATCCATTTTCATTTTACTTTGGCTATTTACTTGGTCATATGCAGTATTGTGGTTAATAGTTTCATAGTTAATTCACTTAATGCATTTTTTTTCCCCTAAGGATATTATTTTTCCCAGAGAATCATCACACTTTTTATGAAAAGCATCTAAGTTTGGATGGATAAATTATTTAGTCTTTTAATTTTGTGAACAATTTGTTGGTCAAGTCTGAAAAGAAAAGAGAAAGTAATTATGCTAAAAGATTCCACATTCCCCAACCTGGGCAGCTTAAACACACACACGCATATGTCCACAATTCTTCCTGTCAGGAAATCTCATCACAACTAGCACTTACTCTAGGTGGCAAAAAGGCCCTTTTCCCTGCTGCTAGCAGCCCAGAACTCTGGGTTTCCTGCAGGACTGGCAGGTATCAATCAATCATTGTAATATAGTATTTTTCACTTTCAAAGTTATATGAAGATACATGGACTCCTTTGTGAACCTTTTCAGCGTACTTTCGAGATTTTCTCCCTTCAGTGAAGTATACTGGCTGCAGTCAGACAGGGAACACTGAGGTCAAGGAAAGCTAAACGATGGGTTGGCCTTTCTTAAATGTGGTTCTCCCAACAGGCCAGGCACCAGAGGCAGGACTCCTCCTTGCCTCATAATACCAACCAAACACAATCCTCTGTGGCACCAGTTTGTTTGGACACCACAGATCAAGGCGAAGCTAGTACTTCTGCAGCCATTTGTCAAGAGCACAAATTTTACAGAAAATACTGTGTTTTTTGGACTTACAACTTACAGGGAGGGGTTCTTGTGGTATGGCTGAGTGCTCCTCTCTGATCAATCCTTCTGAAGATAACTATGAACTCTCCTGAGGCCAGGGAGAATGAACGATTGCAGGCACATTTAGGAGAAGAAGGGACACTTGGAATTAGGGAATGGTACAGGGGGAGTATCCCATTTTTCTGGTGTTTAGTCTGAGGTCAGGTCACAGTTGGTGCTGCATGAGGTGGCTAAGACTCCAAAAAAGAAAACAACCGGTGTTTCTATCCTGAACAGCTAGAGGATGGGGTTATGGATGATCACAGTCCCAGGGAATTTATGGGATAAGGCCCTGATTCTGCTGCAAGATCCACCCAAATCTTGGCTGACCCAGGCATGTGTGCAGTAGCACAAGTAAGGATTCAAAAACAGAACGGAGGGGTGAGCTGCTGCCCAAAGACCACTGGCAATTTGAGTTCAACCAAACTGCCTGCTTGAATATTCACAGACCAAAACAAAACAAAAAAGCCTACTCTTTGGAGAAATATTACAGAAGGCAAAGTCTCCAAAACACAATATTCACAATGTTCAGGATATAGTTCAAACTTACTTGACATACAAAAGTAACCCATTCTCAAGGGAAAAGACTATCAATAGAGACCAATCCCAAGATGACCCAAATGTTGGAACTAGCAGACAAGGACTTTGGAGCAGTTATCCTAACTGTGTTCAGTGGCATTAAGGAAAATATGCTTATAATGAATGAAAAGATAGGTCATCTAAGCAGATAAACAAAATACTTAAAAACCACCAACTGGAAATTCTAGAGTGGAAAAAATACAATATCTGAAATTAAAAAAAGAATTCTCTCTTTGCAAGTTTCTCTCATAAAACAAAAACACTACATCTTACAAAGAAAAGAGACACTGGTCACAGATGGCAAGTGAATTAACCCTTAAAAAGGACTATCTTCCCTAGATGTTCTCTTTTCCGAAGATATGATGGACTGCTTTCTGAATCAGGTTTAGTTAAAAATTTTAAAGATTTGGAATCTCTTAATTTTTAGGACAAATTTTGCCATGCAACTTAGGATCTACTACTTTCTTTTGCTTTAAGGATTTCATAGTTCTGGTCAACCTGCAGAATGTTGTAAATTGGCAGATACAGATAGAACTTTTTAAGCTCCTATAATGTTTCAAAATTAGAATTTCTGGCTGATATTTTCAAGTTAAAAGTATTCCCATTAAAGCTCGCATTTTGGCTCCCACACCTGCATGGTGACCATTATCTAGAGCTGAGCAGCGGGTAACGTATTTACATAGACCGTGTCCTCTCAAATTGGCCATGGCCCTTTTCTGTCCATGTAGAATCACCACTTACTTAACATGCTTGTGCATATTTAGGCTTGTGATCCCTGAATTCCTTAGGTTAATAGTCAAAACCCCACTATGCACCTTTACTCCACTTTATAAAATTCCTTTCATCACACCCTGCACAATACTCAGCCCTTAGGCTGAAACAATGCCAAATTATTTTCTCACTGTCAATACAATGCACTTTCCATTCTCTATGCTTTTATCCAAGTACCTCACTTAAGGTCTAATCTATGTAACCATGTAATTTTCTGAGATACTATGTGGCATTGATATTTTCAGAGACAAAGCAACTTCTGTGCAGCATTTATTGTGTGCTACATCATCAGACCCGGGCCTTAGATGTAAAGAGAGAGATCTTATATTTGTTGAGGGACTATTACACACCAGGCACTACTCTGGATGTCTTCATTCAATACCCACAAAGACTCTGACCAGTAATCATTATCTTTAATTTACAGGTGCAGCAATGAAGCGCAGAAGGGTTTATCACGTGGATAACAGATGGTTGAATAGGAATTCAAATCTCAAGAGCCTGGTCTTTCTGCAAAACTCTCTGCCTTTTAACGATTATAAAACCCTCTAAATCATACCATCCAGACTTGGATATATAAATATGTAAAGAGATGACTGTTTATCATTAAATTCAATATTTTACCAAGCACTGCCAGGGAACTGCAAATCTGTACATTTATGACCACATTTGATAATGCATCTTTCCTTCGCTCTGTTTTACTTTATTAACCTTATATCTTAGTCCATTCACTCTTCCTCCACTTACTTTCCATTAGAGTGATGAAGGCCGGTATATATTCCACAGGGAAGAGAGAGGTGGGGAGTTCTCTAAAAAATGCTTTCAGCATTACTGCCGCTTCTCTATGGCACATTCTGTCCCATTTAAATTTATCAGCATTAAACTTGGCATCCAGTTCTTCACGGTATTGCTGAAAATGAAGGAAAACAGTAAATAGTCAATGAGTTGTCACCACCTGAGCCCCATTACCCCTTTGAAAACTGTCACTACATACACTATTTTTATAAATAGATTGGAAAGCCAATATCTACAAAGCCTAATGCAACATGATTAAATAATTGAACTAGCTATTTCTGAAATGAGTTTTCCCTAAGTCACTTAAGAGTGATGCTAATCTTGAAATAATTTGCTAATTCTACACAACTATAAAATTATTTACTCAAATCCTAGTTTCATTTCTGTGGTTTTGGCAGAATACCACCTAGCCCCACATGACAAATGCACTGCTAGATTTTGACAAAGCCTCCATTTCCCCTTTTTTTCATAATCCCTTCCTTCTCTCATCCTGTTCTCTATTTCTAAATTAGATCAAGAATGTATGCCTCTCAGCTAGCTCACATACAGAATGAGAAAGGTCCCAGTGAAGGGACTCTGACCTCATTGCAACATGCAGACCAGTGACTTCTTCCTGGAGTGGTTACAGCAAAGTGTTATGCCAAGACGTACACATGTCCTCCACATGTTTGCATGCTTGCCCAATCCTTCATAAGGTTTGGAACACTGTGTAAATACTTCAGAGAAATGACTAAGCCTCCATAAGTTCTACTTGGGTTATACATTTTACGTTATCAATTCATTTGGTTATCAGTGCCACCCATTCTCCAAGTTTCTTTTTCAGAATCAAACTCATTTTCTATTGCTCCTCTGAACTACAGAGTTTGCCTATTAATAACAGGCAGTTATAGTCAGTTTCCCAACTGATGTTAACCATTCTAAAAAGGATACTTAGCAAGATAACTTGGAAAACCCTCATTTTCTTTTAGGACTCTGCTTTATTCCCATGAAAAGCCTGTTTTCCAGGCTTGAATGTGCACAGCCATAGTTAGTTTGTACATCTGACTTTTTCCTCCCAAGTTGCAGCTTATTAACCAGCCCAGACATCAATGCTCTCTTGGCTCCTGGGGCCTGCGAAACAGGGCCCTGGCAGGACCCATCTCTTACAGAGAAGCAGACATGATTCCAAGCCACCTGCCAGCTCCTTCTGATGACATCAAAAGGAGAGTTTTTTCTTCTTGTCCTTGAGAAACTCAATTTAATAGGAATAGTACAACTAATCAAGCGATCCTTTGCTAACATGTACACTTTGTAGAGCCCTGAAGCATACATATAAAGCCCTTTGTAGAATAAGAGACAGATCATAGACTAGGCTCTGGAGGAGAAGAATGCAAGATATCCATTCTTTGCTTGTAGGCATCTCGTAGTCCAGTGAATGGGACTACTTCATGAATTCAAAATGCTAATTCAGGGTGGTAAATGCTATAAAAAAAGTTTTATGTTGTGTGATAGGCCACCATGAACAAGGAATATCAAACTCTGCTGGGGCCAAGTCTTGAAGACTGGTAAGGAGCTTGCCAGGGGAAGAAGGCATAGAAGGGCACCCTGGACAGAAGAAACCGTGCAAGCAGTGATACAGATGTAAGGAGATCCAGGGTTCCTGGGGAGCTCCCATCAGCTCAGTGTTGCTGGAGCATCGTGGGCAAGGAGGAGAGGGGGGAGGAACCGGAGATGGGGGAACAGAGCACAGCCAGTCCTAAGGGGACCGGACTTCATTCCGTAGGCAGTGAGGCAACATAGAACATGTCCAAGCAAGAGAACGACAAGGTGAGATTTACCTTTTCTGACAGTCAGATGGAAAAGTGGTTTGGGGGAGTTTGGAGCTCAGCGCTGGTTGGGGTGCAGGCTAAAGGCACGGAATTGGGCCACGGCACCATTTGCATAACCAGACTAACAGGCATAAGCTGGTATAAGACAGCAGGAGAGGTGACATTCAAGAAATGCCTAAGACAGAAAACTCTTAAGAGTCAGTGATGGATTAACTATGAGACTCACAGGGAGAAATAAGAGTCCAAGACAATTTTCAGAGAGCTAGCTGGAGTTAAAGGCAGGCGGAGGTGCTGTTAATAGGAAAGAGGAGGAGGGGCAAATGGCTTCCTTCGCTGCCTGATATCACTGCTATGAAGCAAGGGAGAGACTGTTCTCAAGTGGGCAGGAAGCCTCAGCGAGGGCAGAATAATTCAAATTCATTTCCAACATATCTGCCATAGGAAGCCATCTGAAACAGAATGTGACCCTCATTCTAACTTGTCAATGGTTCCCTGCCTCTTAAGAGGCATTGTGGCTCTAGGGTCAAGAGCAGGTCCTATAACCAGATACCCCAGCTCCCCGCAGACGACTAGTTACAGGACCTGTGCCTCAAGTTTTTCACTGTGTCACAGGGATCTTAGTGACCTCACAGAGATTAAATGAGAAAACACGATGGAAAG
Organism: Phataginus tricuspis; assembly: GCA_029783875.1. Classification (NCBI taxonomy): domain Eukaryota; kingdom Metazoa; phylum Chordata; class Mammalia; order Pholidota; family Manidae; genus Phataginus; species Phataginus tricuspis. Next base: position 2,160,985 of record JAQQAC010022866.1, read on the forward strand.
CTCAGAGGGCAGGGCCCGCCCCCTGGTGGGCACTCGGTGAACGCTGGCCGCTCATCCAGCCCCTCTGGTTGGTCAGGTGTGAGCCAGGAGTGTTACTAGGGGAAACCCAGGCACACGCGCGGCGGGTATTGGGGTGATCAGATCACTTCCTCTTTCTGGACGGCCAGTATAAAACAAAACCGAGAGGAAGAATGTCCTCTTTTGGTTCTGACCAGCGCAGACCGGAAGGCAGGAGCAGAGCTGATATTTCTGTGGTGGCCCCAAACGTGCACCATATAAACCAAGTGTTGAATTTACCTTGCCACACACAGGAAGCATTTAAAGGTTAAAGAAGTCATGTTTTCTGTCCAATGTTAATGAGAGCACTAGCCAAGCATAGAAGCCATGTCCTTAAATCTGCTCCGAGCAAATCAACAACCTTCCATTTCTGAGGTAGTTTTATAAAATACAAAGGACCTGCCTTCCACTTCAAACACCAGTTCAGAAAAGGAAACCAGCAGACCAGGTAACGTAATTATGAAACACTTACAGCAGCCTCAGAATAACTGAAACTAGTCAAAAGAGAAAACCTGCATGTCAAACAGTCTGCCTTCTTCCATAAAATATATTCCCCAGTGTTTGTTTCAAATTTCTGCCATTTTTGGAAAAGAAAATAATTGGAAACACCAAAGTATTAAATTGGTTCCAAATGATCTGCAGCCTCAAATACAGGAATGTTTGAGCCCTGGGTGGCTAAAACTCGCTGCCTCCCCGCAGGGCTGCGTTGCCTCAGTCTTACCAGGCCTTGAAAGCACGAACCTAGGCCGGATTGTTCATGATGATACATCAGTTTTAGTGTCATCCACATGGCACAATTTGAAGATAATTATAATGGATTTTTTTAACTGTCTTTCCCCAAGCACATTCCTAGAAAAAATAGCCTAACAGATGAAATTACAAAAATAATATAAGAAGAAAGTAGCTTAAAGTTTGAACAAAGGAGAGAAACAGAGATCCCTTTAATATATCAAGTTACAATGTGTTTCTAACAGAAATATTCCCGTTTCTGCTCACTGGCCCAGATTTCTTTCACAGTGGTTTTCCTGGAGCTCGAACCGTAAAAACATCTGGATTACATTTTTTCAGACTAACAAGAGATAGAATAAACAGGCTGAAAATAAATGAAGTACATTAGTGAAGAAAAGGGACTTTTACCTAAATGTGGTTCATGAAGGCATGTGCCTATAAGGCATTATTAGCCTTCAATGAGCATTTTCTAGCCAAATACTAGCTAATGAAAAATAACTTCTGCCATAATATTAAACTTTAAGCACACATAAAATGCTATGTAATGTTTTCTTTCTATTGTTTTGAAAAAGAGAATTTTAAATCATCTCTATTATGCTTTACACACACACACACACACACACACACACACACACACACACACACACACACGCCAGGAATTCAGCTTCTCAGTTATGGAGGGAGGCTTAAGGGGATGGAGTCTAATCCTGTGTAGGAGATGTGTCTTCCTGACCCATCATTTTGGTTCTCTGACTACAGATTTAACCAAAATTAGTGCTAGCTTTCATCCTCATATCAGAGTATGTATACAACCATATCTTTGAGAACTTGAGACAAAAAAACAGACTCAATTGAGAAAACATACACCTGAAGGAGCCATTAGGAATTCTCCTGCCTTCCAGGGACTTGTACCAGCACTTAAGCATCTGTATTCCCAGGGAAGTTACAGTCCCCAATGCCCCGACCCCTTCTGCCACTGGAAGAGTGTGGGGCCCCACTCAGATCTCCATCAAACAATAACTTGCCATTCATCTGCACAAAACCCAGGTAGCTGACCCCGCAGCTGTTAGCCCCTTCCTCCCAGCAAGTCCCAGCCCTCGCTGGGCCCGTGTTGGTGCAGAGGCTCTGCAAGCTGCTCCCCGGGCCCAGCTCTCAGACCTCTTTCTCAGGCTCAGCCTGACTCCTGCTTCCTCCCCTTCACCCTTCAGGAGCTCTGCCCCCAATACTCCTCTTCTGCTCCTAACTGGGTCCCAGCATCTGCTTTCCAGAGCTTCCAATACAGTCAGCCTATTTATTCTCCATTTCTACTTAGAAAACATCTCATCATATTTCTGTATAAAAACTCTGGGACTTCTGATACAAATACAATATTACCCAAAACATTTACTGAGATGAATTAATACAGACATGCTTTCCACCTCCCCATATTTCCTTTTAATAGTTCAAAATACAACCAAGTTCATTTTCCCCTCACCCTGAGACTTTTTTTTTTCTTAAGGACTCATCATTTTAAACTGCTCAGGTTTTCATGTCCACTGAGAGCAGGGAGGGGCTCTTCATCATCTATGCACACCATATGCCTACCATATCTTACTGGAAATTTATGAGAAAAGCTTTTTTCTAATTATTCTTTTACTGAAGTAAGAAAGCAGAGTAAAAGGATTCACATTGCATGGGTGGTTTTATATGTAGAAACCAACATGACCTTAAATGGAATTGGGTTTTAGAAGTGCTGAGTGACTATTCTAGTGGCCACTCCTACATTCTTATAAGGACATTCAGCAAAAGGAGAGCCAAAGAATATTTCCAAGGTTAGAGCAACAGATAATGAACATACGAGTTCATATATATTGGCTTAATGAATCTCATGACTGAGAGGAACACAGCAAACTAAACGGTTCAACGTAAATGATAATGATGGGACATTCCAACTTTTCCAAACTACAGATGAGCAGCAGTTTTTGATGGATTGATGTGTTCTTTGGTTGTGGGTGGTTTTATTATTATTGTTTTAATTTAACAGGATAAACAACTTAGGATCAGGGAATAAGTACTCTAGTAAGGAATACTAGTCAGGGCCGGCTAATAGTATTGAAAACAACACAGGACTCAGTACCCGAGGCTTGTGTGGTGGAGTCTAGCCAGCTTAAGGGTTCTAAATGGAAGAGAGAAAGTGTTTGGTACCTTGACCTTGGCAGTACATCCTGAAAGTCGAAAAATTCCTTCGGATTCCAGACCCGATTCCTCAACTTTCTCAAAAAACTAGAAAGCAATAATACATTATAAAAATAAATACCTCCATGCATAAAAACAAAGCAAAACAGAAGAAACAAAATAACAGTAGACTCATAGACACTGAGAGGGGACTAGTGGTTACCAAGGGGGAGGGATTGGAAAGGGTGGAAGGGGAGGGAGAAGGGGATTCAGGGGCACAGTAATTCTTAATCACAATATAGTTTGGTCAAGGGGATGGTAGTACAGCATGGAGAATACAGTTAATGATTCTGTAACATTTTACTATGTTGACAGACAGTGACTGCACCGGAGGGGGTGAGGACTTGATAAATATGGGTAAATGTTGAACCACTGTGTTATCTATCTGAAACCAACATAAGATTGTATATCAATGATACTTCAATAAAAAAAAGGTTGATATATTAAAGCCAATAAAAATAAAATAAGTATCTCCATGTGAGTCCAAACATCTACAATAGTAATGATGATAACAACCGATAAATTACCAAGCATACATACATGTGTTGCTTGAATGCTTTGTTAAATGTTCACAACCACACTAAGAGGTCAACATTAGCCTCCAGTTTGCAGATGAAGAAATGGAAACTTACAGCTGTTACATCACTCTCCCACGGTCAACGTCAAATGTAATGGTTCCGACTCTCTCAGGTATGTGCCCTCAACCACTAAAGTATGCTGCCACTCAACCACTTTAAGATCTGATTGCTACACCTCTCTTGGCAGACTGATGAATAAGGAAAGATTCTAAATTTACTATCAGTAGATGCAACCACTCTGGCTAAGAAACTATCTAGGGAATCCTAGAAATCTAATCAAGGAGGTAGATATTATAAAGTTTTGTAGCTCTTGTGAGCTCTCACGGTGATGATGGTGGCATTAAAATAATGACAATAGTAAAAACTAACGTTTATCGTGCTAACCTTATTGTATATTCCCCACCATAAGCATCTCCATTCTACTGCTGGGCGTCTGAGGCATGGAAAGGATAAAGGAGCTGCCCAAGTTCACAGAGCACAAGGGAGGATCCAGGGTCTCTACCATTTTCCCTTTAAGAAGTGATGTGCCTGGAACTAAGGTGGTTCTTGTAGGTATGAAGAGATACAGGTATTTAGGAGGAAGAAATATGTCCCTAGGAAAAGACTCTCCCAGAGGAGTGAAGTGTAATATAATACCCCAGCTGTCTTAAATGAGGAGCACTTAACAAGTCAGCAGTAAGAATAGCTAACATTTCTTTCTTGAGTTGTTAATATGATGGAAATCCAGATTTAGTTAACTAGCACTTTTCATGCACAAAAATGCTAAGCTTTGCACTATGTTTGGCATTGACATAATCATATAAATTCAACACTGAATCTTCTCAGTCTTAGATTTGTATGCATTTTCTTCAAACTCTGCCCTTGACATGGAGGACAAAGGGCATTAATCCTGGTCCTAATCCAAGGAAGGAAAGAAAATCTTAGAGTCACCCTGGACCTTGGCCTTGGGTGTACACTGTACTGCAGAATTTCTCATTTACATCTCGCTGGCGGTGTGTTCTTGGGTGAGGTCATCTCACTGCTAAGCCTCACATGCCCCAGCAGTAGCAGGAAGGTGGCAATTCCAACTTCCTTGGACTGCTCGGTGCTGACTTGACAGGATGGGACGTGGATGTACCTGCCCCTGTACAGGGGAGAAGCCCCACAGACTGCACCTGGGCACACCGGCATGTTGCTCACACCCTCGGGCTCCCTCTTGCCATCCTCACTGCTCCCATCAGCAGCCAATCAAACACCTGATTTGAGGAGCAGCTCAATTTGAGGCATTGAGAGCAAAATTTAGGAAGACCATATATAGGAAAGAGAACTGTGACTGTGAATCAAGTAAGGCTATCCTTCCTGAGTCAGTATTTTTATACACCACTTAATAACTCTTTTTAAAATTGACCAAGATTTGTGTTTAAGACTTGGAATTTTAAATGTGCCACTGGCTGTCACTGTTGAATAAATGCATATTTAGGTAAACCCGTATAAATTGTCGCTATAAAAAACATGACTTAAAATCAAATCAGCTATTCAGCAGTGATGGGCACAGATATATTAGCATATGATAGTTCAGATAATATCATTTTTCAAAACTCCCTTCCACCAAAGTTCTTCTTTGTCCAAATGTATCCTATCTTCCCAGTTTACCTTAAAAACTTTTAGAAAAGCTCATTTTTAGATTTTATTTAGCTTTGTTTGGAAAACTTATTTAAATAATTAGACATTTAAAAGCATTCAACCTGTGATAGACCTTAACAGAAACTTATATGATCAGTAAATGTATTGCTAATAATTAATGGTCATCTTTTATCCCAGACAGAATCATGAAAAACACACATACCCACAAATAACATTTTTGAAATACTGGAAAAATGTAACTACAGGAAGCCATGGAACAGAGTGTCTGTGCCCATCTCCTGAGGCATCAGAGTTGGACAATGCTAACAGGTTCCCGAAGTCCCCAGGCTGTGGGGCGTTAGGGAGATGCAGGCAAGAAAGCCGAAGGTCACCAAGGATCTGGCTCTTAGAGGGCTTTAGTGTATTTACATATAAGAGAAAACTCATTAGCGACTTTACAAATACCAAACTGCAAGCATGAAGCTCTATTAAGTCCTGATTCACTTCTATTCTGCGCACCTTCTGTAATACTAGGGGAACTTTGACTCCAGGGTCCTTCTTTCGGTCACTGTCCAGTAGGGCTGCCAGTGGAACTCCAAAAATCCCATTGTCTTCATCATAAAATAGTTTAGAGAGAAAGAAAATAAGAATCAGAAAAGCACTATTTTATTCCAGTGTGTCAAACTGTTACAGTCAGAAAAGCGTTAGTCTTCTCAATTACCTCGTCCTTTTACTTTCTCTGTTTTGTTTCTTTTCAGCTGAATTCCAAAGGCATCAAAAAAGGCCGTCAATTCAATCAGAGAGAGATGGCGGATTTTCTTCATGTCTTCAGCAGATAGATCTCCTGCTTCAGATAGGCCAAATCTGGTTTTCTGAACAATAAATCTCTAAAATACATATTGGGGATATTTGTTATTTATGGCAAAGGAAAATTATTACATCTTCATTCAAATGCTACCTGGACATTCTAAATCTGTACTGCAAAATGTGCTATTTCTGAAAAATCTCTGAGGAGCATGCTGTGTTAATAGAAATGAATGTGACTTGTAGTACATTTGCAGTTCCCTACTATGCTAAATTAGAAGCAAACCAATGGTCTGCTGTATATGATAACATTGCCATCACAAATGTGCAAACTGCTTTCTTCTAAGGAACACCCTGTTTTGTCAACCACATACCACATGGAATGTACCTAACATGGCACAGGTGACACACGCATATAAAACACACCAGCTGAGTACTCCCAGGAGGGCTCCCCAAATATCTTTTTTGTGGGGGACTATAAACCCTTAAAACAGGCATTATCTGTTCTCTTCTGCATACTTTAAAAGACCAAGTATTCTCCCCACTAAGACTGATTGCACATGCTTGCAAAGACAGCAGTTATTCTACCCTAAAAGTCAAATTGAGATGATTCCAAATATTCCTATAAAAAGAAAAATGCATAAAAAGTGCTTAAAGAATCCTATCATTTTGAAGACAACAATATTGTTATGTTCTCCAGTTTCACACTAGGAAACAAAATACACTAAAGTAGTAACAAAAAAAACCTTTCAACAATCCAAAAATACTGTGAAGACTGTAAGAAGTAAGACCTCTTGTGAAAGAGATTGTTTTTATATATTCTCCACAGATATGCTTTGCTGTCAGAAAACCTGCTATTGAAAAAAAATGCTTAAGTTAAAGAAAGCCCATAGTTATTTAAATTACAAAGCTTTAAGTACACATTCTCCACCACAGTTCCCTAGGTAGAGTTCCTTGGGCTTTGTAAAGTATCCACCCATTCATTCATTCATTCGTTCATTCATTCAACAAGTGTTCCTTGGGACTTCAAGGATTTAACAACAAAATGTTAGAATGGGTTTTGGAGTGTACCTTGTGCTATAAAAAGCTGGGTATATTACTTTCTTTCTGAGACCAAGGCCCCACATAACAAATAACACATAACAACAATATAAACAAGAATCGTAATTATGTATCGAGTTAGTTACCACTTGCTCAATCCGATGCAAATGGGAGGCTGACCTGCATCCATGGGAAGCAGACCAAACTCCAGGAGGAGACAGCTTGGGTGAGGGGCCTTTGGGCCAGTATCCTCTCTTGAAGATCAAGGGACCCCCCCCCCGGAACCAGAATCTTGCTGGATTCCCTCTTTTGCCCCGGAATTCCAAGGTACCCTCCAACATAGAGACCATTTAGGGACAAGGAGGGGTTTTGGAATTTGACACATGTACGTTTAAACCCACTCTCTGCCTCTTACTGGTGGTGGGGCTTTGGATTTGTTACTTCCCTTCTTTGGGCCTCAGTTTCCTTGGCTGTAAGATGGGAGTAGCCACCAGGGGCTTACTGCAGGGACACCTAGTGCAGCACCAGGCCCGTAGAAGGAAGACACTCAGGGAGTCTTACGGCTCCTGCCCTTCCTCTCCCTCCCCTCCCTCATGGGGTGGGAATGATCCACCACCTTGGGCAAAGACCGTCTGTTTCTCTATGCCCCATTCCTTCAGGTCCGAAGTGCCTGGGCCTGCTCGTCGTGCCTTCGGCCCCGTTCAGCACGGGATATTCAGGGCTCCACATCAGGAGTCCTGCTCACAAACGCATCAACTGAGTAGCAAATAGATCAGTGCAGCCTTGTTCCTGTGGCAGGCTTTCAGGACATGATATCCCTGATGTGTGTGTGTGTGTGTGTATACACATACACACACAAATGCATACTGAGGTTTTCAGGGTAATGAAGTATGTGACTCTACTTGCTCATCCCATAGTAATAATATAAATTCATGCGTTTATTTTTGATGAATTTTTGTGTCTGTCTTCTAATTGCTCACTTCTTGTTGCAAGGACTGTGATTTTCTGCAGTACCCCCTGCTGGCGTGTGGCTTCTAGAGGGACAAGCAGTTATATAGTTAGAATCTGCATTAACTTTCAAGCGAAGTAAGGATCTAAAGTGCATGAAAGCATACAAGCCAGAAAATCCTTTTTCTTCTTTACAGTGGGATTCAAGCACACATCGCCCTCACAACTCCTCATCAACCCAGGGCTGCCAGGTAGGGCCACGCAGGGTGTGCACTGCACACAAAGAAAATGGTGCCCCAGTGTTATGAATACAAATGCTTGACCTCTCCCCACACACAGAATTTTATTTTTAATCCTAGTTTGGCCCATGGAGAAGTAACAAGAAGTTACTGGAATAATTATGAAAGGTTTTACTTACAGTTAAAGCATAGTCTTCTCTCTTAAAATCTGACTTCTTAAATTTATTTCTTTTTGGAGCCTCTGTAACCATTTCTGAATAAGATACTTCAAATGACAGCTCTTCAGTTTCTGGTGTAATGTTTTTTTCCAGATAATCATCATCTAAGAAGACAAAGCATGTAGACTGTAATATGCCATTACATCAATCAATACCATTTACTGTGCAATAAGCATAAAATAGTTACATGTTAATAAGCCTGTTAGAATGTTTACATCCAAGGAAAAGCATCAGACTCTTGTAGAGGATTTTCATTAAACACTAATGTGGTGTCATCAGACTTCCATCTGAATGAACTTTTGTAATCATTACTTAACAAACTTTCTATTTAATCTGAAGATTTTAATTTTAGATTTCTATGTCTCATGAACAGCATTGAAGATTATAAGAGGAAAGTCCACAAATAAGGTATTTCTATATTTTCTTATGATGTTAAAATTAAGTCCACCTAGACCCAATGTTGCTGCTACTGCGGAAGCAGAGCTTAAGGCCAAGGGAGGAAAGGTAGTGTTTACATGGGAATTCCTGCCTCTATTCATTCTTCTTGTTTTCTTACCCTAAACTATGGAATGTTTGCCTCTTAAGATTTGTTCAGATTCAATTTGGACTTAACTGCTAAGTTTGGTCAGGTGAATTAATCCAAATTCTTGTGATCTGATACTGGTTACCTGACTCTGAATGATGTTTACTAAGAAAGAGCTGCATGGGTGACAAGTAATGTCCCATATAAATGATTTCCTCCAAGGAATCTGAAATTAAGACAATAGATTCCTTAACCAAAAGCAAGTGAATAGTCCTAAACTCTGATTTCTGACTAAAATTTTGGCTTGCCATCTTGTTTCACTGCCTGGCAAAACTGTTCATAGACAATGAGAAGATTAATTTTATTACAAAGAGAGAACTCAACTTTTACCCTCTCTATACACAGTGACTAAAGAGCAACCAAATAGAACAAGAGGGATAAAAACCAGAGATGGTAGAAGACCTACTTAGCCTTACTTAAAAGTTACATGGAGAAATGTGTAGATTAACAGATTTTAAATTGTGGCAAGTAACACTAATAAAAAACACAATAAATGGATCCAGTGAGAACTTAGGAAATTACGAAGGGAGAGTTAGGATTTACCCATAACCCAGAGGCTTGTGTTCAAAGAAGAAGAAGAAGATTAAATATTAAATAATACTCTAACTTCTTAAGGACCTACAGGCAAATTCATGGGAGAACAGCAATTATACACGTTGATGCTCTAAACCACCAGACAGCCCATGTAGTCTTTTATCTTTTAGTGGTAGGATTTCAACTTTATTAAAGTATGGCAGCAAATAGAATGATGTGGAATAATTTCTGGCAAACCCTTTCTCTTTGAGTTTTTTCTTTTGATAACTGCTTTATCAAGATATAATCCACGTGCTTACAATCCATTCATTTAAGGTGTACAAGTCAATGGCTTTTCGCACACTCACCAAGCAGTGTAAGCATCACCACAATCAAGTTTAGAACATTCCCACCAGCCCAACTTATTTGAATTTTGAAGCTAATGCTGAAAGTCTGGGGATCTGTTGTATAGAGAAGGGTGTGCAAATTTAGGGAAAACTTGCAAGAATCACAAAAGTATGGCTTCAAGGAGCTTATTTCCCATAAGGAGGCCTTGCCATTCTGCACTGAGCTCATGTAGCATGTCTACCACTCAAGTGAAAGAGGCCCAGTTAAAAGCAAACCCCATAACCTTGCATGTCACAGCTGCTCCAGTGCTACACACTTGAGCAAAATTAGAAATTCTTGGAAGTGGCCTACTTCCTAACCTGCTTGCAACAGTTAACCAGATACAGATTACGTGTGAAAGAGGCTCCAAATCAGACACTATCCAAGCGAGTAGTTGCTCAATGATGTGGTGGTAGTGAAGGAGGAAAGGATTCTGTTTCCCATGTGGCTCAATTAATTTTATCTAGTGCCACGGAATGAGGTGTTTGGAGGTGGGGGGAGGAGAGGGAGGAGAACGCACTGCACTCTGCCTGGGGAAAGCCCCCTCCTACCTGTATCGAGTGCCGGAAGAAAAGCGAGACGACACAGCTGAAGTTCAGTGGGGGGGTGGTACAACTTACCACGCACTGCATTCTGAACTGACTGTCCAGGGTCTGCTGATCCATTGGGATGAACTGATATATCTGGAATAGTCTCAACGATAGACTGTGAAGCAAGGGAAGAGGAACAGAAAACATTTTACCATATAAACATGGTCTCCTCCGTATTCCAGTCAGAGTCAGTGCTAGGGTATACAAGAGCTCTTTTCACCAGGAGCAATGCTTGATCTCATACAGGACCAGGGCCTGCGTCTGATGTCCTGCCTCTGCAGCTCAGGCCTATGCAGCTCACACAGGCTCCTCAAAAGAGAACTGTGTCAAGGTCAAAGTGACCATGTCTTCTTAGCTCGTAAGTACTTGTTGCTCCGACCTTTCCTAAGATGTAGACATTACAGTGCTTGAAGTCACACAGTTTGACAATTATTTGTATTTTTTATTCTTGATGCAGTAGGTCACACATAGGGTCCTAGAGTCTAAGTGGTGGCATAGCGACCTGGCTAGCAACAGAACTATGGATTGCTTGAATTCTAATCCAGGCTGTGCCACTTGGAGCAAGTTACTAGAATTCTCTATTGCTTAGTCCCCTAATCTATAAAATGAAGATGATAACAGAACATATTTCAGAGTTATTATTTTAAATGACATACAAAAATAACATCTACAAATATCTGGTACCCAGTGATCACTATATGAGAGTTAGCTACTATTACTATAGTAACATATTAATTCCTTCATTACAAAATACAGAATGATAACTACCCAAAAATTAAGTATGTTTTCTAGTTCAGTTTCTTCTCTTCTTAATTAGCTACTTTCTTCACTGAGAGCCTGCCCAAATACTGCACTCCATGCAATGTCAGCAAAACTTGAGTATCTATCTTTTTAGAGACTCCTGAAGCAAGTGACTACTCAGGTCTGGATGGGTAGTAGTACAAAATTTACACACAAATCCTATCATTTCTACCAATACAAATATTAATGTGGGAGTTATCTGTGAATATGTGTGAGGGGAAAATCTGCTATTCCATCAACAATCTTTTAGGTACTATTCACTTATAAAGGCTGTCCTTTTTTTTCTCCTAGAGCCTGGTGTTATTCTCTTTTATTCTCATATTTATTTGGCAATAACCAAACACCTGTTTCATGAAGGATCCTTTACGTCCTGTGCTACAACTTGCATAAGGGAGTCTCGAAATCTGGCCCCTGTGTTCTCTTTTTCTTATTCTATTTCAAAGGAGATGACACACTTTGTCGTGTATTGATTTGATACGATATCAAATCCACTTGTTCATGACAAAGAAAAAAACAGTTGTTTTGACATAAGAATGAAGTCAGATGTGTCAGGATGTCCTTATCTGTTCTCCCTGATAAGCCATCAGTAGCTTATGTTATTGATAGCTGGGAGCTTCTCAATAAAAATATATGAGGAAGCAACTATGGCAAGGGGACATTACAACTATGACTACCTAGGGTGAGCACTGTCTGAGAGTGCTGGGTCTGGGAAAGGTGGCTCCTTGTTGATCTAAACAGCCCTGTGAAGCCCTTGAGGCATTAACTCCTGCCGTGGCTCTTACTGGCAGCAGCTGAAGCCACGCAGCCCCCTGCCAAGATCACCTTGCCCACCAAGCTGGTGGGATTGTGCCCTAGCCACGTGCTCTGCCCCAGGAGATGCTCACTTCTGCACTGGCAATGGACGTCAGCTCTGTGGGCTGAGCCCCTCCCCCGGGCAGAGGCACACCCAACTAGATTTGGACTTTATTCCTTTCATTTCCCCTTGGCTGGAACAATATATAGTGTGTCTTACCTGCCATTGGTTTGGAGTATGTTATTTCTTTATTGGCTTATTAAGGGACATTATCCTGCATGCTATTGGCTTGTGAAATTCCCACAGTGAACCTTGTTAAATAAATTGCTGGCAAAGACAAACTCAGCCTCTGAGCATAACCTGCCTCCCAAAACAAAACACATCCAGTGACTATATGTGATGTGTGGCCAATTATTGGTGGATAAGTGAATCCAAGGCCAATTACTAAGCCATAGATGACCGATTGCTGTAATTAGTTAAAGAATTTAGGCAGCCCAAACTACCCTGTACTGGGATTGGAGAACAGATTTTGGGGGAGTACTATTTTAAATTCCAAGTTGCAGAAGGTTAGCAATATCTGCATGAGTTCTCTAACTTAAAAGTAGACTTTGGCTAACTGGTATTTCCTTCACATTAAAGAAATACCATGCCAACACTTTCCATGCTCATTACTTACGAGAGAAATGCACTGACTTAAAAGATGTTTCTCACTTTCCTGGCAGGCTGCGTGGCTTTTCTCAAGGTTTGAGTCTGTGTATTATACCTCTGTGTACTTAAGCTGCCTGTGTTGGGTCAATACAGATAAAAAAGTCCCCCATCTTCCTCTTCTGCCCTTGAGATCAGAACTGATACATCCACATCTGGCAACTACTGTGCCAAATTCCCCAGGGATGAACTTAAATAAGCCACATTTACCAACAAATATACAATACATTTTGAAATAAAAAATATAATAAAAATTAAAAATCTATCCAAATGTGAATTTAAAGGCATTCCAACGACATCTTGGACTAAAAATTAAATCACAACTAAAATTATAAACTGAATATTAATGACAATGAGAGCATTAAATTCCCAAAATCCATGAGACTAGCCCAAGGATTAGCCAGAGGTTAATTTTTAACCTTAAATGCAACATTAAAAATAAATTAAACATGTTTATAATTCAAGAAATAAGAAAAAAATTTATCTAACTGGATCCAAGAATGAATGAAAACTTAATAATGATTAAATAAATACAACAGAAAAAGCAGGCTTTATTAATTAAAGGTAGTGAGCTCTTAAAAAATATTGCTGACACAACTATTTACAGTTCTGATAAAAGACAAAAATTTTAGGAACTAAAAAGGTGTAATACCTACCTTCAGATAAAATTTTTAAATTACACACCTAAATAAATGTGTGTGTGTATATATATATATGTATATATACATATATATATATACACACACAAATATATACTGAAAATCTAAATTATTGGGATGTTTTGCTAAAATACATTACCAAATTCCATATAAGTTGGGATAGAAAGGAATATAACCCCTAAACCAAAGCCTCTGAAAAGATAGCCAAAGCACTATGCCTACAAGGTGCCAAGCCTTGGAGGTTTCATAAACAAATTACAATACAACTTTACATATAATAAATTTCATAGAGTACATATCTACACTAAGGTTTAATAAATGGTTTTAAAATACTTAAAAAGATTCAAAATTCTCAACACAGTAGTACCACTATTTGCGTAACTATGGTAACAACAAAAAAAATTATATATACAGGTTAACTCCACTATTAGGACAGTGGTTTAAAATGTTAAAATAGTAGCAATCGTATAATGTGATGTAACAAAAGAATAACAACACAATGAGTAGGGTTTATCTAAGCAATGAAATTATAGTCTGACATTAGAAAAACCTATTAATATAAGTTCCTAAAGTAACTGCTTAAAGAAGAAAAACCATATACTCATTCTAATAGATGATCAATAATCATCTGATATAATTTAACCTCTATTCCTGATAAAGCCGCTACAGGGCTCAGAAGCCTGGAATAAATATTTTACTTAATTATGAAGCTTAGAAGAATTATGAGAAAGTTAAGAATTTACAAGAAGATCCCTATGATTATTATTCGATGTTACAGGTGATTGTGGTCAGTCCAATAAGACCTGGGGAAAAAAAGATGAATAACTATTCTAAAGACTGGGTAAATCAAACTTGCAATATTTCAGACAGTATCTACACAAATTATAAATTCAAATAAATCCTTAAAATGAAATCAAATTTTCAGAAAGGAAGTTATATAAGATACTTTTGTGAGAAGCAAAAATAATTACTTTCTCTATTTATGTGCAGAAACAAACTAGAAAGGCATTGTGAAGAAAAAAAAAGCTTACCACTTAAAATATCAATGAAATCTAGTAAGTTCCTAGTAATTAACCAATGGAAAAAAGTGTAAAAAATGTATAAGAGAGAATATTATGAAGTCTTATTGAAGGATAGAAAACAAAGATAAATGAAAAGACACAATTATTTCTTCTCAATGGGAAGAATCAATATTTTAAGAATGTGAATTCTCTCAATAGTAATGTATAAATTCTATGGAATTCTTAGTGAAGTCCTAGCAAGATTTTTTAATGAGTGGTCAGAGCAATTTTAAGTTCACCTGCAAGAAAAATTTTCTGAAAGAAAAGAAAATTTTGATGTAGAACAATAAGGATTAACACAACCTAATAGATATCAAAAACAAACTATAGAATTATGGTAAGGATAGATACAGATGGGAGATTTCACTTATCATAAAGGTATCATTTCAAATGTGCAGAAAGATAAAAGACTGGGAGAAAAAACGTATTGGTCAAGTCAATACCTTTGAACAAAAGAAAGTTAGGCTGCCTATCTAATACCATTCCGCAGCATAAATTCCAATAGGGAAAGCTGTTGGGACCCTCTGAAGTCTTGGAGATGACAGTAGAATGTCCCGGCACTTAGCATGGCAGGTGAGATTTACCTTTACATGTATCGTGGTCAAGGCCCCCGAAGCCCTCACCACCACTTGGGTGAGTTACTGGAAACCCCACCATCTATAAGAGACAGGGGAACCCAGCTGTGGTGCCTGTCTCTCTTTATCAGCAAAAGGCAGGGAGCTCGAAATGTATTTCCCTGATGGTAAGAAGGTACAGAATGACTTTCAGTACAGGTGCAGTAAGAGTTAAGCTGGCATTTGTGGGCTTCACCAATTTGTTTATCATTTTTAGGTAAAGATAGTCTGTGTAACACAGTCCAAACTAAGTTACATTGGAGACTGGAACCAATGAAATTTTTTTGAGTCTCAATACTGCTGAAACTTGTATATATGCTATTATCAGCATTTAGTCAGTTTTCAGAAAAAAGAAAACAAAAACAAAATCAGACTTATTAACTTACCCCAGGAGGCTCTGTCTATAACTGACCCACAAGAGCATTTTCTTTCCCTTAAATTTTTCAAACTTTCAAGAATATCTGCAGACAATATGTGCCCACTAAGGATTTTGTAGATGAGTGAGTGAATTAATGAATCAATGAAGCAGTGATGTGGAGAAGCTAACATCAAAGAATGAAGAAATATAAAAAACTGACTAGCATTAGTCTTCTCAGAAATAAAATTGTGATCATGGAACCACCACGGAAAAACCTAGAAAACAAGGCTACCCAACCTCCTCCTCTTTAGCAATTCAATTGTGTAACCGTTGCGCTTCAGGCCCTGCTCGGTCAGTACGTAGGACCACATGCAGTCCTTCGTTGCTGGCTTGTACAAGATGCCCGGGGTGGTAAAGTAAGCTAGAGAGGGGTCCATGGCATCAGGAACTTTCATGCTAACTAGAAGGTGTGGGGGGACCGATGTGGGCATTAAGCAAGGCTTGCATTTTAGATCAATGACTTGCAGCTGTGGGAAGAATGAGATTGAGGGGCAGAAGCTAAAGTTAGGGAGATCACTTAGGGGCTACTTCAGCAAAATAGAAAGATGATCAGTTTATGTACTAAGGGAGTTGTAGGAAAAGAAGAGAGTAGAAATATTCTAAAACTATTGCCAAGGTAAAATCCGTCAGTCTCAGAGATGGGCATGTAGAGGGGAGAGGAAAGACAGAGCTAAGGCTAACATTTAGGGATGAGTTTTGGGCACATGGGCACAACCATGTGAAACAGAAAATAAAGGATCCCAGGCAAGATCTTAGAACAGAAGTGCCCAGTCACAGGGGTACAATACAACTGTGCAAGGTCTAGGGCAGAGGACTCCTCACTTCCTCCCAGGTACCAGAGTTTACCAGTGACTTGCTCTGTTTTCATCAAAAGGTGGGGTAGACTGGAGATTATCTCTAAAATAGAGACATTATCCCTTATTTGGATAAAGATGCAACATAAATCAGATTATTGGCAAATAAGCCACCCACAGCCCCATCACATGTAGTTCTTAAACTCAGTAAGGGATAATTTAATAGGTAAATAAAAAATAACTAAATTCTATCTTTAAAACATCTAAAAAACAACAAAAACTAATTTTTGTATGTGTGTATCCAAAGTGGACGATGTTTACTTAATCTTAGTCCTCATGGCTGAGCTCATACAGAAAAATTAAACTACCCTGTAAATATTTTTTTCAGTATTTCTCAGTATCAGCTAAAATATAAATAGTTTCTTCCAATTATTTTCCAAATATAAACATCTTGAGTGGAGAACATGTTAGCTTTTGGGACGTGTGGCCCTACCTTCCACAGGGAAGTCTGCCCAGGTGTGAGTACCAGCTGGTCAGGGAATTGCACATTTCCCATTGGATAGAGCCTCCTGGGGTAAGTTAATAAGTCTGATTTTGTTTTTGTTATCTTTTCTCTGAAAACTGACTAAATGCTGATAATAGCATATATACAAGTTTCAGCAGTATTGAGACTCAAAAAAATTTCTTAAATGGGAAAGTAAAGCTTAATTTATAGCCAGTAGGTCGGACATTGTGGGTAACCCTTAGCCTATCTGTCCCATAACCTCTAGGCTCTTGGAAAGTTACTCATTGACAAGATTCACTCACATTATTTTATACTTCTTATATGATCATTGTGCAACAAAACAATCTCACAACCAGAAATTTAAAAACACAACAGAAAAGTTCATTCACATGGGTCTAATAGCATTATCTCCCTCAAAATTAAGGCTATCCAGGAAGTGTTACACATGTGAATGTCAACTATTCTACGTCTAAAACTGGACAACAGATGAGAAACTACTGAATGTGTCCCTCCATCTGCTGGTCTGCTGTGCCCTCTGCTGCCTTCCATCAACTTGCCACTAGACAGCTCCCCCCTCATATATCAGGTCCTCCTTCTGGTCCATTCTATCACCCCTGCCAGAGCCCCTGCACAGACACCAAGTGAGGATTCCTAGTAGGGAAAGGGGGCATGATGAGTTTCTGAAAAAGAAATGTACAAGTTCTGTTACTCAAGGCCAAGATGAGTGTATTTGCCTGAAGTGGAAGGTTTGTGTGGGTGAGTCCTGAGCTCTAAGGCTGGAAATGTAGGCAACAGTGGAGAGCCTTCAATATCAGGATGAGGGGTTTTTCATTCATCCTGCAGGTAATAGGACCTCTGGGTTAAGATGGTAGAGTTAGGCCAGGTCATCTGTGTGAACTCGGCCAAGATGACCCAAGTTAACAAATGCCTCCAGGCTTGATACATGCAAAGAGTAGCTTTTGGTTTCTGACTGCAGTCGTATTACTTTAAGGAGTCCTCTTTTAAATGACACTTATTCACTTCTTAGGTTTGGGTCTCCTCCTAATTGCTCCAAGGCGGTAGCAGCTATGGTTTCCTTGCGATCTTAGCTTAAGGTCTTCTCTGTTTTGAAGAAACTGCTTCTTCTTGCCTTGTTCTTGCAGTTCTGCCCTGACATGCGATTGTCTTGGCATGTGATGACTTACCAAAGACCCACTCCTGGGAACTGTACAACTCCCTTCTTCATCCTGGGACCCATTAGACAGGGTGGTACTGTTGAGAGAAGCATCATCTGGCTAAATGGAGAAATAAAAAATACCATTCTTATTCAGGCAAATGCTTTCTGACGTGTTCATATCTTCCACTATGTGTACATATGTAGATACGGGTAGCGATATACAAAGTTAAGACTGCCTGGGCACAGACAATTGCATCTAGCACTCCAGGGATTGTTACTGTGAGCCAATGAAATGCCAGGCCCTCTGACAGATATGGACTCTGCTATTGTCTGCCCCGAACATCATTTTCCTTAATGTATTTTGGTTTTGTTCCAGGGAGTGAGGTGTTAAACCAAAGAAGCTGATGTCCAGGCTTCTTTGTAGCTAAGAGTGATCATGTGACAAGTGTGGTCAATGAGGTGTAAGTGTAATTTTAACAAGAGTTCTTCCAGAAAAGCTAAGGCTTTAAGGACCAAAAAGAATAGGGTCAGTTGATATATGAGATGACAGCCAAGTTTCCAGGCATCTTGTTCGAATAAGGACGACCACGGGGACGGACGGCAGAGCTGGAAGATCAGACCTGGTTGGGGTCTGAGCTAAAGCACATCATGTGGCTGCCGTGCAGACCTGGGCCACCTTTCTCAAGCATCTCCATGTGAAGCAAAACAGCTCCTACCTTTCTATTACATGCAGCCAAACACAAACTCAACTTGTCTAATGTAATTTTTAACCACCCTACAAATATCTTTTGCAGTGGTTAGAATTCAGTAGCAATGGCACCAAGTTGTTTTTTTTTCATCTAGAAAGCTGGAACTGAGGTTTTTGCATTACTGAAAGCAAAATGGCTTTACTGAAATTTAAAACATGAACATTCTTTTCTTTACTAAAAGACCCTTATTGCAAAACTGAATATATTTTATACTTATGAAAACATACAACATTTTGTCTTTTAAAAAACTGCTATTCATCTTGCTTTACCATACTTTCTAATTTTTCTATAGACGGTATGCATTACTTTAGAAAATAAAGGATTCTTTTTTAGAAGAGGCAAAAAACATAAGAATTAGCATAGGAAGTTTATATCAAAATGGTGAACTGGCAATCATCTACCTCCCCTCACCTCCCAAATCACTAAAAATGGCAGAAAACATATATATTTTTTTAAGGAACAGATTTTTAACAGTATTGGAAACCAACAAAGAATTTCACTGTAGACCAAGTGATAGAAATTTCTAGATGGAAAGTAGAACAAATTGGTTTGATAAAATAAAAGCCTCTACCTAAAAGCAGCATAAAACAAAATTCTAAAGAGGAAAGTGAAAAACAGATAATGTAGAATGTATAAAGAGTAGGAAGGGTCATGGGTAAAGAGTTAAGAAATGTTTATAAAGTGGGAACCAAGTAGACCACCCCCAGCCCTAAATATGTGGAAAGCCCCTAGCTATAACCCTCGGAAAACAAACCCCAAATGCAGTCTGAATCAAATGAACTAGCTGCCGTGGGGATGGCTGGGCTCCTAAGGCAGGTGTAGGGGTGAGAGGGAGAGAAGTCAGGAGGACAAAACAAGACAGAGGGAGACTGAGAAATGAAATGAGCTTTGCCTGGAAGTAATAAATTAGACTTCTTCATGCCCTCCATTGGCTTTGCTTTTGGGGTGAATGTTTCCTACCTACCTGCCCCCTCTACATACCTTAAAGTTAAGTATACCCACTCACTTACAAGAATACACAAACAACTGTGGCTTTGGGGGAAAACTGATCTACTTGACTGCAGAGGAAACATACAGCAATTTCCTACAATAAATCAAAAGTCAACAAAGTCCTGCACTACGTCTGCAGAGAACATTAGGGCCCAGAGGGCTGCATTCCCACCCGGAAGGGTGCTGGCATCTTCTGCCTTGTGGAACACTGCCCAGCCCACGTTTCTTTGGATGGAGCCTATGGTGGACCATCTCACCCCTGTGCTGTGACAGGATTCTCATAGACAGGGTGTGGGGAGGGACTGGGGAGCTAGATAGAAAAAAAACATCCAGGATCCAGTCTTGGTTAGAAATTCCCTAGAAATGGAGAAAAAGCCTAAAACTGGAGGATACTAGCTGCTATCCAATGGGAAATGTGCGATTCCCTGACCAGCTGGTACTCACACCTGGGCAGACTTCCCTGTGTAAGGTAGGGCCACACGTCCCAAAAGCTAACGTGTTCTCCACTCAAGATGTTTATATTTGGAAAATAATTGGAAGAAACTATTTATATTATAGCTGATACTGAAAAATACTGAAAAAATATTTACAGGGTAGTTTAATTTTTCTGTATGAGCTCATCCATGAGGACTAAGATTAAGTAAACATCATCCACTTTGGATACACACATACAAAAATTAGTTTTTGTTGTTGTTTTTTTAGATGCTTTTTTAAAGATAGAATTTATTTTTTATTT
The DNA here is from genome assembly GCA_029783875.1 of Phataginus tricuspis. Classification (NCBI taxonomy): domain Eukaryota; kingdom Metazoa; phylum Chordata; class Mammalia; order Pholidota; family Manidae; genus Phataginus; species Phataginus tricuspis. Next base: position 2,181,469 of record JAQQAC010022866.1, read on the forward strand.
ACCTATTAAATTATCCCTTACTGAGTTTAAGAGCTACATGTGATGGGGCTGTGGGTGGCTTATTTGCCAATAATCTGATTTATGTTGCATTTTTATCCAAGAGAAATGAGAACACACCTCCATTATATCCCATGAATGTTCATGGCATTATATATCATAGCTCAAAACTAAAAACAACCCAAATGTTTATCATCAGTTGAATAGATAAACCAATGGTATATTTATGCAATGGATTCTTATTAATAATAAAAGGATCAAGCTTCTAATACATCCAACAAATGGATGAACCTAAAGATTATTTTGACTGAAAGAAGCCAGACACAAGAGTTCATTAAATATTTATAATTCCACTTATATGACAGGTGAAACCAACCTAAGGTATTAGAAATCACAGTGGGGCCCGCCTGTGGAGGAGTGGAAGGATAAATCAACTAGATAGGACCAGAGAGAAACTTCTGGGGTGCTGGAAAGGTTTCTATTTTGACTGAGTATGGTTACATGGATGAAAACATTTGTTAAAAGTAATTGAATTATACATCTAAAATGTATGAATTTGTTGTTTGCAAATTACACCTCAGTAAAAACCATAAAAATAATTTGATTCCTTAAAAATAACTTAATTCTTATTTTCAGAGTGATTTAAGGAGCTACAGCTGCTATGTATCAAGAACCTACAGCTAAAATTGTGGGTAAATCATAGAGAAAAATGTTGCTCTTGGAAAATATATGTTTGCTGAAGTTTACAAAAAGAGTGAGATAAGCTAAAAACAATACAATCATGAACAAAAAATTACTAATCTGGAACATAAAGATGAAGAAATCAGAGCAAACAGACAAACATGAGAGAAAACTTAGGAGATACTGAAATTCTACTCAAGCAAAGCCATATGGGTTCTAGATGGTGTGGGGATACAGAAAATGGGGAGGAGAAATAATTTAAGACCTAATGGAAGACAATGTCCATAACTGAAGAATGAAACAGCTCTCAGATGGAAAGCGACCATCTCACTGAGTAGTGAACAAGATGCATGAAATACAAGGCAGGTCCTCGTGAAAGTTAAGAACTCCAGCAACAAATACAAAATACATTCAAAGTTCAAAAAAGTTGCAGAGAGGGTACACAAACAAAAAAGATTATTCATAAAGGAATGAGATTCAGGCAACTAAAATAAGAAAATAAAACAAATAATGCCATGTAAATGTGTAACAGTCAGTCAGTGAACCCATAAGGGAAATGCTACTGCACAGGTTTTTCCAGGAAAGCCCCGGTTTTCTGTTAATAACGGTCAGTTGGCACACATTCCTAGCAGGAATATCAATATGGTATCTAGTTTGTTCGCCATCTTAAAGGGATTAAATCTGCATGCTATAGTGGCAGCAAGAAAGGAAAGAGAAGTTCATGCTAGGTTGATATAGCCTTGGTCTACCTATTAGTGACTTGTTTTGTGATTAAAACAAACTCCTACTTGTTTAAGTCAAGTTTCTCAAAATTTTCTTTTCTATGAAGCAAACACAGATGCAACTGATAGTTTTTTAACAGATGGTATGATTGTATTTACAGTGAATTGTGAATTAATGTACAGCATAGCTACTTGATTTTCACTTAAGACACTGGAAATAAACGATTGGCTAGTTTGCTGTTTGAACAAACTAACACCTCAAATTGACTAATTCATTTATGTCAACTGCACATAAGGAAACTATCTTCTTTGATGTATACAAGGAGTGATTTGTAGAGTAAATTGATGATGATTATAGATTGGATTGTAAGCCTTTTTCTTAATGCCCAAATTTAGTGGTGTTTGTGATTTAGAGTCCAGGGTCAAGCACTACATGAATAGATGCTTCTTTTATTGTAAGTAGCTTATGGAAAAATAAATATGTTGGATATTAATGAAATGATATTACATGGATTCCTTTTAAAGGTTTATTGAGGTATAACTGACAATTAACAGCATATATTTAAAGAGTTTAAAGCATACAATTTGATGAGTTTTGAAAAATATATACATCTGTGAAGCCATCACCTCAGTCAAGATAATGAACAAAACCAGCACCCCCCAAAAATGTCCTCATGCCTTTGGTCATCCCTCCTTCCCCACCCCTCGACAATCCCCAGATCCCCAGGCAACCATTGATCTTCTTTCCTTCCCCATAGGTTCCTTTATATTTCCTGTAATTTTTATATAAACTGAATCTTTTTTGTCTGGCTTCTTTCACATGGCAAAACCATTTTGAAATCCATCCATGTTGCAGGCCACTGCTTTTTATTGCTGAGCAATGTTCCACTGTGTGGTGTACCACGGTTTGCTCATGCATTTACTAACAGATAAAATTGGGTGGTTTCCAGTTAGAGCTATTACCCTATAAACACCTGTGGATAAATCTTTGGATGAATATATATTATTTATGAGTAGAATGGCTGAGTCTAAGGTAGGCAAAGGCTTAACAATTAAAGCAGCTGCCAAATTATGTGTCTAAATGGATGGACCATCTTACATTCCCACCAGCAGTGCACTGAGAGTTTCCAACTGCTGGAATCCTTACCACCAGTTGGTATGGTCGGTCTCTTTAATTGTAGTCATTTTACATGGTTATGTAGAGATTTCTCACTGCAGGTTTATTTGCATTTCCATAATCAGTAATGATACAGAGTACGCTTCATGAGATTATTCGTCATCCTTTTATCTTCTCTGGTGAAGTGTCTATTCAAATCTTTTGCCCATTTTAAAAGATGAAAGAAGACAACAAAATTTTACTATGGGAAAACTTAGGGATGTTTTTGACAGAGAAAGTTGATTTTGCTTTCAAAAGTAGAGGATCTTGGTGGTTAAGTCAGGGGAACCAAAGTTTGGAAATACCAGTAGGGAGCAGACTGTGGATAATTTTAATGTGAAAAAAGGATTTTTATATTATTTCTATAAACAACGGGAAATTGTATTCTGGAATAAAAGGAAGGGTTAAGTCAGATGACTGAGCTTCTCTCTCTGAAACCCAGTAGAGTCAACACAACATACTTAAAAAATAGGAAAAAAAGAATCCCAGCATTCCCACAATTTGTGGTCAGAGGTAGTCCAGGAATACTGCAAATTCTTTTCCAAAAATCCACCTCTGTCCCCATCCAAACAGCACCAAGGAAGACAGCAAATGGAGAAAATTTCGAAAGACAACTACTCGCTCCTCCAAATCGTGAGGGGAAATGACTGACAGTATGAGCGCCCACGCCTGGGCCCCAGGGTGCCCACCTTGCAGCTAAGCTCCGGGACCGCTGCAGGGGGGAGGAGAGGACCTGAGGGGATTCACCATTTTGCTTTTCTTGGTCTGGGAAGAAGTTAGGAAAGCAAATATGAGGATGTAAAAATGGAAAGGAAAATAAACTATGTAAGCTCCACAGGGAGAGAAAAGATAGCACGGGAGGGAGAAAGTGCGAGCAGCGGCAGACGCGGGAAACAGCTCCGGGCTGAACCACAACTAGACGGGCGCCCTGGCTGTGGATGACAGAAGCGTGGTCATGCGGTTCAGGTTCCTCCTGAGGAAGTGGGGGGCAGAAGTGGCTCTGGGAAAAGCAGGGCCAGGGAACGGAGAGGGGCATGGGGCCCTCAGCACTGACAGTGTGGTCGGAAGTAGGGTGCCTGATGTTCACCCACACCGGGGAAGCAACAGGAAATGGTGGACGCCTGCTGCTGCCCCAGCAGGTGGACCTATGACTCAGTGGAACTAACATGCCTACAAGAATGTTTTAAAAGAAAAGAAAAATACATAAAGGAGTAAATCTGTCAAAAATAAATGCCTACAATCCTTAGTTTTCTGGGCGTGTATCTGTTTTTGGACCATGCAGTTATTTATGGACTTTATCATTAAACTTGGGTTCATTCACGGCTGGATATTTTCCTACAAATCGATTAAAAATAGATAGGTATGTTGACAGCTGCGGCGGTCCAGCCATCTGAATTACGTTACACTGTTTTGATGTTTTGCACAACTGTGTTGAAGAAATGGCTCCTCCTTTCAGCCCTGCCCCCAGTGCTACTGTAACTTACCAAGGGAACACTTGCTTTGACAACTCCAGGCAGCTCTTTTTTCTCCTGGGCGCCATCCAACTGAGAAGTAAGGTGGTCACAGGAATCACCTGGCTAATGAAATAAATCAAAGTCATTTTTATCCAAGCACATCTTTCCCAATGTGATTGCTCATGCAGATACACACTACACTAGACTCTGTGTCAATGTACAGCCATGTGGAGATGCCCAGATTCAACGACTGCCTGTGCGATGGTAACAGCATTCACCAATTTGTCCAGAATTAACTGATACTTATAAATGCCATGCATTATAATAGAAATTGGTCTCAAAAGCAGACATTGCTTAATTGCCTGCCAAAATCCAATTTTCTTCTTTAACTAGTGAATATCAGGACTGTGCTCCAAGATGCTGTGCATCTGACTCATGTGATGTCCAATGAGAAGATACAAGTGGAATCCTACTTGGTGGAACATCCAGGAAGGCTACTATTTTCTTATTAAAGAAATATGGAAGGAACCAGCTGGTTGATACTTCTTCCAGAATATGGACAGGGTGCCTGTGAGACCCAGACAGCCTGTGAACATTAATACCTATATGCTAAGTAGAGCCAGATGGAAAGATGAAGAAGTTGGTGGATCACGATAGGGATACTAGCTGTAACAGCCTCAGACTTCTTATTTTGTAAGGAAAATAAACTCTAATTGTCTAAGTTGTATAGATTAGTGACAAAACTATGCTATTTTGAAATCCGACCGACTGCATTTGCAATGATATATAAATTAATAACAAGAATAGTCAGTGTTTTTCAATTATGAAGTTGAAATATATTAGACTGATTGATTACCTTATAAGCACATAAGACTGAAACAAGTATTTCATTCCCATTCACCAAATATTGGGAAAGCTCTGATTTTCATTGGGCAGCAAGTGTACTTGGAGAGTATTCTGATTATAATGGGCTGCATTGTAGGCCTTGTGCACACGCTCTAAGATTTTTGACAGCATTTGCAATACAATGGTATTCCCCCAAATAAGTTGCATATGTTTTTATTCCATGATTGAAAATGCACCTTTTTGCAAAATTAAACATACTAGATATTAATGAAATCATAAACTGTTACATGAGACCTTAGAAACTGTTTATTTTTCATCTTGCCTTTCCGTGTTTTCTGACTTTCCCCAAAAGCATATGTACTATTTGAATAAGAAAAACACACACCTATTTTGAAACAATCCTAAAGAGTCAACACAAGAAAACTTAAGTCAGGATGGAGGACCGAGAGCACACCACTCCCACCCACTCAATGAGGGAAAGTGTCTATACCTATAAGAAGAGTCCAGATGGCCCTGGAAGCCAACAAAATGTTCTAATAACAGATGAGAAATTGTTAGAAATTCCTGGAAAATTAAAAGTAAATAATTTATTTTATAACTGTAGAGAAATTTTCAACCTAAGAATAGTATAAGGCAACATTGCTGACAAGGAACAGACAAATCCACAAGAAGCAAACGGACAATGAACCCAGCTGAGTGAAAAATCCAAAGGGCAGGAGGGGCCCTGGGGCAATAGCCAGGATACTTTATAGTAAAGCATTTCCTCGATGGAGGGGCCAGCCAGGCCTCCCACCAGCTCCCATGATGATACACTGAACAACAGGCAGTGGGTACGTATGGCCCCAAGAAAAGCACCTTGAACCCAGGGAACTACCTGACCAGGGAAGATGTCCAGAGCTGGCACCTCAGTATCAGTTCACTCTGGACCTCCATGAAAGACATGGATGGGAGAAGAGAGGAAAACATCAGCTGTGTCTGGAGGGAAAGAATGGAGTTGTTCACTACTCTCCCTTTGGGGCTGAAGGTATGTGCCTGTGTGTGTGTGCGTGTGTGTGCGTGCATGCATGCACGTGTGTGTACTCACCCTCACGTGCTGCTCAAGGAACTTCCACTCACACACTATTCACATGCCTTACTGGCTTACAGAGGACTCCAAGTCAGCCCCCTTTTTCTCCTTCGGGAAAATATCTATGCAACAGCAGAGAAATCATTCGGCAACAACGAATCCTAAGTCCTGAAGGAGCCAATGCAGTCCACTGATAAACACAAATCAGTCACCATGGATCATCAGCCATTGAAGAAAATCAACATCGTAGGAAAGTATAGTGATAAACATATTGGTAAAACAAGAGAACTTGTGGAAGAGAAAAATGCTTATAATAAAGTAAAGATTTCAGAGATATTAGAGAGGCTATAGCAACCATAAACCAGAACTACTTATAACATTAAAGGGGAAATCAGATAAAAAGGAGTCCTTATGAATTAATAGTATGATTACCAAGTTAAAAAAATCAAACTGGGCCTAGCATTTTGATATTTACCAATTTAGGATTTAAGACTTTGGATATGAAACCTTATTTACCAGAGATATTTCTTCCCAGATTTGCTCAAAGGATAAAAGGTGCAATCTGCTAAGGAGATGTAATATATGTGATTACGCAAATTAGCATCTTTACTATTCTCTGAAGTCATCTGTTAAGCTATCCTAGTCACCCTCCCGGGGAGAGAACAGTGCTCCCTTCTCATTCTGTAACCTGGTGAGGAGTTCACTGGTGTGCCTGGAGTGGAATTTTAATGTGCTTTTCCATCTCAGTGAGAGATTCTTTCATGTGTTTAGCACCACACTTGCCCGTTGATGAACCTTTAAAAGGTGATAAACCTTCAAAGAATTGATGAAAAGGGATAGTAATAAAAAAGAAAAGAAATAAAATAAGCGCAGATGAATCATGAGAGTCCGCGGCTAGGCTGGGAGTGTAAGCGAGGAATGATACCTAAAGGGCGGTTTGCTACGATGAGCTGCCTTGACCCCTGGTACAGTGAGAGGGCCACGAGCCGTCCCTCCCCAAGTTCCCCTCCCATTCGGTCCCCTCAGAGAAGGCCCCCAGCCAGACAATGCTCCTCACCCAGGGGGCCAGACACAGTTCTTGTTCACCCCAAGGAGTGCGTTTCAGTTCCCAGTCGGCCCCTGGAATTATTCGAGCAAGCCCTTCACACCCTCCCATGGGAACCAGGGGCACCTCAGCCTTTTGATCCTCTGAAGCCTGCTTCCACAGCCCCTGGTCGCTCGCCATGTTCCAAGGGCGCCCATGGGTGGCTCTGTGTGCTGGGGGAGTGCTCATCCCTGGGGCTGTGAGAATATGTGACAAGCAGGCTGCTGTGGCTCTCATCTGTCCAGTGTCAGGAGCATCGCACTGAGCCGTCTCTGTAACCGGAGGGTGGGAGTCCCTCCCTGTGACCTGAGGGGTGACGAGGAGGAAATCACGACAGTAGGTAGAGTCAGGAGGGGTACAAGGCTCCAGAAACTCATCATCTGAGACCCCTCCAGTGTCTCCTCTGCCTTGAGGCTCCTCTGGCTGAGGGGATTGGCGATGGCTGCTGGGAGGGGGAACGGGCAGACACAGAGGAACACACAGCTGGGATCCGGGGTCCCAACTGGAGGTAAGGTATGGATGCCTCCCTGCACTGAGGGAAAATCTGAGTACACCTGCTGCCGAGAACAGAAAATGTAAAGACCTCTGAATAGATGGAGTGAACATTCTTATGAAAAACATAATGAAAACAGAGAAAAAATTAGAGCCCAAATCTGCAAAAAAGGATTGCTCACAGCCCCAGCTGACCACTGGCCACCTCCAGACCTTGGCCTACCCTCAGGCAGCAGCAGAGCAGCCAGAGCATGAACTGGCCACATCCAAAAGCCTTGGGCAGAACTTTAGAAGAGATAACGCCTCTGTTAGGACAATTGCAAGATCCAGACAGAGAGTCCCTCATAAAATACGTGCAAGATGAAAATAATGTTACAGAAGCTAAAGATCATCGTTATCATCTTTATCAGATCAAGGGCGGTACAGGGGTTATTCTTAGAACAGCAAAGAATCCCTCTTCCTCTGGTAGGAAGGGAAAAAAGCAGAGCTAATGCGAAGGATAATGAAGCGTAACAAGAAGGATCTCTCTGTAAATCCGCTGCCATGAGTCCCAGTGGAGTCACATAAACCCACGCCCCTCTGTGTCCCCTGTTCAGGGTGCACTGCCTCGAGAGGACCCATGCCTCATGCCAAGTGGTACAAGTCATGGCATGGGATTCACTGCACAAAATAAAGTCTCCTAAGAAAGCTTCAGTGGCAGTTAGGAAGCCAAATTAGCACTATTAAGCTTTGAACTAAAATGGCCAGGGTGGGCTCTAATGCAATGTGTCTCCCTCCTCTGCCAGATGGTGTACTTTTCCCCATTTATTGTTACGCATTTAAGAAGCTGTAGTGTTGTCCCAACAAGACATTTACATTTTGAAAATAACTACAATGTCAAAATATGTCTCATAATAATTAAATTAATATTAAAAGATGCAAGGCATGGAGCATAAGATTTTCCATTACGCATTCAGCAGAGACCAAAAGCTCAGCGGGCCACCTCTCCGACACTGGGGCTTTTGGCTGAGCTGAAGCTGTGGCTGGTTTTGTTCTGGTCTGTATGGGTAAGCCACATAATTATTTGTGGGATTGACTAATTATTCACTGCTGAGTTTAAGAGTCTCCTTTTTCTTTCTTGTTACAAGGTAAATGGACATTTTTTTTTTCAAATTTTCCTGACTGCCTTGAAATAATGACTTTGTCTAATCTTCTCACTCTCATTCCCCCTTGCTTGATCTTACCAGTTGACCATTTCTGCAGGGAATTGCTGATATCCCTTCTTCATCCAGGGTCTCATCCAAAAGAGGAGTTGAGATACAACAATAATCATCTCGCTATTGAAAAAAATGAGAGTGCATTTTTACTCGGGCACATTCTCCCAAGGATAAGTGTGCATTCAATCACGTGCGATGCATACTCTGTGTACATTCACAGAAGTATGTGGGGATGCCCACAGAGGTGACCGCTGTGCTCTCATCACTGCCTTCACCCATTTTTTCAGCCAATACCGAGAGCCCAGTGTGGGCCAAGCATGATAGGCACTGGTCTCTATGAAAGATATTATCAATTGCTTAACCCAAACCCAATTGCCTGTCTGTCTTCCTTAAATGCATCCTGATTTTCTTTCAGGAACTTTTCTGTCCAACTAAAAAACATCTATTTCTCAGGCTTTTTTGCAGCTACAAATGATCACATAACATTTCTGGGCAATGAGGAGGTAACTGGAACTCTACCAAGTAATATTTCCAGGAAACTAAGATCAGAGGGACAGAGTCAGTTGGCATAAGTTCCAGGAACTGCCAGGAATATGGATATGGTCCCAGGAACGGCCCAGCCAACTTGTAAGCAAAAGGATGAAGACCACACGTGGAAGACACAATGGGAAGAGAGGGAGCTGGAGCCAGGCTGAAGCAAAGGAACACCTACCTTCAGCTTCTTCTTAAAGAGGGAAAAACAAACCCGCATTTGTGTAACTCATAATTTCTTGGATTTTGTATTAGATGCAGTTAAATGAATATAAATCATCAGGTTTTTAAAAATGGCCTGTGACTATATTTCTACAATTATAAGCCATTCCCACCTTTAACTAGTTGGTTATAAATAATAAAATTATAAATAAATTAGATAGACTATTTTGCTAATTAAGTGCATTACTGAAAGGGTATTTGAATCCCATTATCTGAGTATTAGGAAAAAAATGCATTTGGGCCCTGCGGTTCTGCTCATGATGAACAGGACTGTAGACCCTGTATTATGCATCCAGAGGCTGATTTAGTATTTGTGATTTAGCATATAGTAGCTCTACTAAAATGAGGGTTAAATATTCTATTTATGGTTAGAATTCCAAGGAAAGTAAAGTTATTGGATACTGAGTTAAATGATAGCATTTTATTGGGGTCCATAGAAGAAGTCATTTTTCACCTTGCTTGTCCATATTTTCTAAGGTTCCAGTAACAATTATGTATTACTTTTATAAGGGCAAACATTTTCTTGAAAGGAACCAACATTAAGAAATTTGGATCAAGATAGCAAAATGCACATACCACTTTCTACTCCCCCTCAAATCATTCAAAGTGTCAACAGAGATGTCTTTTTTAAAGAGTACGTCTAGGAACCATTAAACATTTCTATTAGCAGAACACAGATTATTGGATGTTTCTGGAAGATAAAAAGCAAGCAAGAATGGTTTGATAAGGGTAGAGAAAAACCTCAGCGTGAAAAAAGTTACAAGAATAAAATGTGCTGATCCAGAAAAAGCACATTCCCAGAATGTGAATAAAAGGAGCAGGAAAGTATCCCCTAATTCCAAAGACAATTACCGAAGTGACTGAAGAACGTTTTTCTGAACAAATAGGCCAGGAGACCTTTCCTCCCTCTAATTCGGAACAGTGGGCAGCAGCTAAATGTGAGTCCAAGATGAAAGCCAGCAAGTGTCCTCCTGGTGACAGAGTGACCACCTGCCTGGGAGGGGGACAGTGGTTGCCCAGCATGAGTAGTCCTGAACAAGGAAAGCTGAATTGCCCTTTACTGGCACCTTCTAAATGGATATAGACAGGAAGTTACATTTGCCCGAAAAGAAACAAATTATGATTCTTCAGGACTCTCATTATTTTAGCACTGGTGCCATATGTATGCGTCTTCAAGTGAAGTGTGATAGCTGACACTGACACAGTCTACCGACCACTCACACAGGCCCAGACTCCTATTCACAGGTGAGTTTCTGGGAGAAAACTGGTTTGCATTAACTGCATGGGAAACATACAACCATAACTTATACTAATCAATCAATCTAGTCCTTCATTAGTAAATATGAATTAACACCCAAGGAGCAGAATTAATTGAACAATATCAATGTAATGATGCCAAAATAAACAAATGACACTGAAGGAAACAGATAATTCAAGGAAAAGAAGAGAACCTTGGGATTTAAGATTTATGTAGTACCTTCAGAGAACTGAGAAGGTATTACAACCAAGAAATAAGAAGAGATAGATTAAATAAAGAGGAAATCAGGGGAAAAGAGAAGCTTTAGTAAATTAACAGGATGATTGTTAAATTTTAAAAATTAATGAAGACAGAAATATGAATACAATCATGGCTGTAAAAAATGAAGTTGAAAGGGTAGCCAAGAATGCAGAACAAACACTCCCACAAACAGACTGGAAAATGTAAGAGAACATTTACGAGACACTGAGACTCAGTCCAAACAATGCAGCAATCATCTAACAGGAGTTGCAGGAACTAATGAGAAAATGAAGGGAATAAATATGTTAGAGGAAAATACGCAGACCCGGAAGAATGAATGAGTTTCAGAGTGAAAGAGTTCACTCAGCAGTGACCAGGATGAATGTCTTCTTAGAAAAGGGAACTGGTAAAACTTCAAGGTTCCCATGATAAAAGCAAAATTCAAAAGCACCCACATTTGGATACAACGAAGTTTCATATAGACACAGTGCTTCCCCACAGCAGTGGGGCATGGAAGATAACAGGACAATATATTCAAAATGCTGAAGGAAACTGATTTTGAGCACAGGATACTAGGTGCAGAAATTTAGGAAAAGCATTAGTATAATCTACATATCTATATTTTAAATTACTGAATTTATATCTTCACTAGTTAGTTAAGTACACCAAGTCAGATTCATACATCTAACATTAGTGCAAAACTACCTTACAAAACTTATGATGTTAAATTTTCATTAAGGAACTGAAATGGGAAGTTTAGGTAACTGTTCCATTAATGTAGGTAACTGATGACAGAAAGAAAGAGAGTAGGAGAGGATAATGGAGGAAGACAGAGAGAGGCAGAGAGGCAGAGAGGGCAGTGAAGGAAGGAAGGGAGGGAGGGGGGGAGCACAGACCAGCACCGACAGATACTTGGAGCAAGAGGAGAGAGGGGAGGAGGAGCTGGTATTTATGCTATCGAATTTAAATAAGAAACTTAAAAGTTTAGGTACGTCCCCAAGAAATTTCCAAGTTACTTGCAGAAGCAGATGGTGAATTTGTTAAGAAAAAAATCTGTGAAGATTTTTATTAGACTTCATACATTGTAAATATACCATACTTTTAAAAAAGCTAGTGTTATATGGCTTTTCCGCATTTTTGATAAAGAGCAATCTGAACATGTAAGCAGTGTACAGGATACCAGGCTCACCCTGCCCTGCAGAAGCCCCATTTCTCAAGGCGGTACAAGACCTCCACTCCCTGGAACAGAAGGTCTTCCTTCCACCTGCCTCATTCTCAGTTCACTCCGGAACTGGCGCTTTAGCAGCGAGACTGGAAGGTGGCCAGCAAAAGCCCCTGGCCGGTCCCCTCATCCGCCACAAGCGTGACCCTCTCTCTGCCTTTGCTGGAGGTACAAGCCTACAGTTACTGCACCTACATGAGTAAATGACTCTTCATTTCTTTGCACCCTCACAGCCCCAGTGAGGGAGCCCCCCTTACAGTCCCCTGGATCCAAGTGGAAGCAGCAGAAGGAGCGCTGTTCCTGTGTGAGCAGAGACCCAAAGTTTAGGGACCCTAGCGAGGTGAATTATGCAGTTTCTTGAGCAACTGGAGGATTCGGGAGAAGCTACAGACCCTTTCTGATTTTTCAGTTTGCTGGGGAAAAGCAAAAATCTTAGTCTGGAGTGGCTGGCAACAGAAATGGGAAGGAAGCATGTAGGCCAAGTTTCTAGGACTCCCTCAAGATGTGGGACAGAACAGAAAAACTGACCCATGGGAGAGCCTTTTCTCTGACAGGCATCTTGGCCAGGACTCACGACTGGAGTCCTTGCCTAAAGCTACGGGCATCACCTTTACTCAGCTACGCCTACAGAAAATCTCACCATCCAGAAAGACACAGGTTACTGCTAGGTTGAAAGTTCAAACAGTGTGTCACTAAAAATGCTCGTACCTCAGGTATATAGTGGTATACCACAGAAGATTCTAGAACGTCAACATATTAACTACAAGCCACATGTGACTACTTAGATTTAAATCAATTAAGGGTAAATAAAATTAGAAGTTCAGTTCCTTACACTAGCTCCATTTCAAGAGCTAGTGCCACATGTGTCTGTACTGGACAGCACAGAAAGAGACCATTTCCATCACCACAGAAAGTTCTAAAGGACAGTGTTATTCTAGAACACTATTAGCATAAATGCAAACATTAACTTGGTATATGTGAGCTGCCCTGCAACCACCCAGTGTGACTAATATATTGAAGAGAAGATGTAACTTACAAACAACTTAAAATAACTCAAACTGGAGACTGTCACCAACAATACTTGCCCCACAATATTCTTGAAGTTTAATTTATATCATTATTAATATTATAGTTAAAAAGCTAAGAAACCGAAATCAGAGCGCCCAGCTAACTTGCTCCAGACAACTTTATATGAACTGCAACAGAATATCAAGTTTCCTTTGTCTATATACTAATTACTCCCAAAGGTACAAGAATACTATTTGCATGGAACCTAAGATATGATGTTGTTCAGAGAATGTATCCAATTAAGTATTATTGCAGGAATGATACAATTACTTCAGTGCAACATTGCAACAGTGCAATGAATGAATGAATGAATGATGAATGAATGAATGCCAGCTAGCAGTAAAACAGACACAGAAATAGGAGAACATGACTAAACAGCCTCGGGAGCAAAATTGGGGCCATGGAATTTCTGAGGATAAGCCGGAATTTCAGCCAGCATATCTCAGAAAACATGTGATACTCCCTTATGGTTTTCTGATGACTCCCTTGTCCTGTTATATCTTTCACTTTTTACCATTTTCATTTATTTGAACATAAAGGCTACACTACCCACTCTCCTATCCCCACCCCATTTAAAACAAACCACTTGGACTTGCTTATAATACTTGGGTCCACTTCTCTGAAGCTTCTTTGCCTGGTCAGAGAGTTTCTAATCAGTGCTTACATGTAAGGAAAGGCTCTGTAGATCCCCATCCACAAAGACTTGCTCCATTAACCAAATAAGTTATTCTCCAGCTTCAACAAAGGGAACATTTAGTGTTGAGGGAGACTGCTGTAAGGCAGATAAGAATTGCTCACTTAAGTTTCAAATTTGTACAATTTTGCACTGTGCTGTCCGCTTTAGTTTTCTTTACAAGCTGGAGGGTTACCAGCCTTTTCTGATACTTCTCCCACATTCTGCTCTCCTCCCCCAGTCAAACCAAAACTTTGGGCCATATTCATTACTTACAGGAGATTCACTGACTCCAAAGATGTCTCTGACATCCCTAACAGATTGCTTGTTCTTTTTTCTCATGGTTTGAGTGTAAGTATTGTATCTCTTCTTCACTGCAGCTGCTTGGGTTCGAGTCAACGTGGAGAGCAAGGCTTTGCCGTCCTCCGCTTCATCACCTGAGATCAGGGTTGATAAACCCACGTCTTGCAACCACTCTGCTTCGAGTTCTCCTTCTGCAATTACCAAGAGATGTTATCACCAACGTTACCAAGGGATGGTTAGGACATTCTGTCTGACTGGATTCCCTGTATATCTGTAGTTCTGTACATATCAGTGAATAATAGGTATCGGTAAACAGAATATTAAGGCCATCCTGGCCCTTGAGGGCATTATTCTAAATGAAATAAATCAGAGAGAGAAAGAAAATACCATGTGATTTCATGTTTACATGGAACCTAAAACAAATAAACAAACCAAGTTCGTAGATAGAAAGCACAGATTAGGTGATGAGATTGGTGGTTGCCAGAGGCAGGGGTGAAGATGGGGTGAGGAAAATGAGTGAAGGGGGTCAGAAGGTACAACTTCCAGTTACAAAATAAATACATCATGGGAATGTAGTGTACAGCATGGTGACTGTAGTTAATAATACCATATTGCATATTTGAAAGTTACTAAGAGAATAAATCTTAAAAATTCTCATCAAAAGAAAAAATATTCTGTAACTATGTGTGGCGATAGATGTTAACTAGTCTTATTGTCATGATCATTTAGCAATAGTGATAAATATCAAATCATTATGTTGTGTACCTGAAACTAATATAATGTTGCATGTCAATTATATCTTAGTTATTAGAAAACTCCTTTCTTTCCCCAAACTCATTATGGGAATGGCCTATAAGAATGAGTGAGGTCAGTGCTGTAATTTTGAAGTAAGTCAAATTTTAAAGTATTTTCTAGTAGAGTTAGGTTAATGAGCACATTTGGTAAAGTAATTTTTTCTGCCAGAGAACTAAATATATAAGCCATATTGGTCTGCCAACTAAAAATATATATATAAAATGGATCACTTCTGGGAAGATGGCGGTGTGAGCAGGGCAGCGGAAATCTCCTCCCAAAACCATATATATTTGTGAAAATACAACAAATACAACTATTTCTAAAAAAGAGACCAGAAAATACAGAACAACAACCAGGCTACAGCTACACCTGCGAGAACTCAGTGCCTCACGAAGCAGGTAAGATACAAAGCTGTGACCCGGGGTGACCCGAGCACTCCCCCACCCCAGCGCACCGGCGGGAGGAAAAGATTCAGAGCGAGGAGGCAGTGGAAGCACAGGCCTGCCAAATAACCAGCCCTGGTGATCTGCACTGGGAGCACTGACACACATCACATGGTGTATCGGAGATTAGAGAAACAGAAGTGCAGGATCTGAGTCGGAGACAACAAGTGGGTCTCCTCAGCTGGCTCCCCAGGACAAAAGAAAAACGGGCACCATTTTTGTTGTTGTTGTTTTGTTTTTTGCTTTCTTTTGTTGTTGTTTTTTTAATTTTTTAATTTGGTTAAAGTCTTAAAGAGACAAAGGCCAAACAGCGGAAAAAAATCATCCCAGCACACTCAGCCCAGCAGGCTGGGAGTCTTGGAGAATTCTGGACTCCCTGGCCAGTGGCCGGGCAAAACAGCCACGCCGAGGCTTCCCACAGAGATCAGCAGCCTCCCATTCATTCCCCCCCAACCCCCATCCGGTGCCGCAAAGGGTCTGGAAGCCTTCACAGCTGCGGGACAGCGGAAGAGTGGCCCTGCCCACAGCAGCCTCACAGAATCTACTTCCAGAAGGCGCGCAGCTAAGTGGGAAGGACCCCAGAACCCACATCAAGGGCTGGAAAGCACCAAGGGGACCAGAAGGCACCCAGCGAGAGTGCAAACCACTGCAGTGCTATAGGCTAGGCAGCTCCGGGGATTATCCCAGAGACTGCCTCCTGGTGGGCGAAAAACCAGTACAGGAACCAGAGAAGGGCAAGGAGAACAACAACTAGGAAGTGACTTTGTTCTCCCAGCTGACACACATAGCATCTACCAGCGACCACTTCTATCACCATGAAATGACAGGGGAATATGGTACAGACAAAGACGACCCAGACAACCCCAGAGAGAGGGCCTGATGGGATAGATTTATATAATCTTCCTGAAAAAGAATTCAGAATAAAAGTCATAACCATGCTGATGGATCTACAGAGAAATATGTAAGAGCTAAGGGAGGAAGTGAGGAAAGACAATGCAGAAGTCAGAAAAGCGATCGATGGGCTTAAGAGCAGAATGGATGAGGTGCAACAGACAGTTAATGGAATAGAAATGAGAGAACAGGAATACAGAGAAGCTGAGGCAGAGAGAGATACAAGGATCTCCAAGAATGAAAGAATATTAAGAGAACTGTGTGACCAATCCAAATGGAACAATATTCACATTATAGGGGTACCAGAAGAAGAGAGAGAAAAAGAATTGAAAGTGTTTTGAAGAAATAATTGCTGAAAACATCCCCAAGCTGGTGAAGGAAACAGTTTCTCAGTCCATGGAAGCCTACAAATCTCC
This sequence comes from Phataginus tricuspis, assembly GCA_029783875.1. Taxonomy (NCBI): domain Eukaryota; kingdom Metazoa; phylum Chordata; class Mammalia; order Pholidota; family Manidae; genus Phataginus; species Phataginus tricuspis. The sequence goes on from JAQQAC010022866.1 coordinate 2,198,225, forward strand.
CAACACAAGGGACCCAAGGAAGACAACACCAAGATACATAATAATTAAAATGTCAAATATCAAATATAAAGACAGAGTATTAAAGGCAGCTAGAGAGAGAAAAAAGATCACCTACAAAGGAAAACCCATCAGACTATCATCAGACTTCTCAACAGAAACCTTACAGGCCAGAAGAGAATGGCACGATATATTTCACGTAATGAAACAGAAGGGGCTTGAAACAAGAATACTGTATCCAGCATGATTATCATTTAAATTTGAGGGAGTGTTAAAACAATTCCCAGACAAGCGAAAGATGAGGGAATTTGCCTCCCACAAACCACCTCTACAGGATATCTTAAAGGGACTTCTCTAGATGAAAACATGCCTAAGGCTAAAAAGATGTCACCAGAGAAAATAAAATCATAGCAAAGAAAACAGACCATCCAAATACTAACTAAAGGCAAAAAGTAAACTCAACCATCCACCAAAACAGTCAAAGGAAATGTAAAAGAGTACAGAATAAAACACCTAGTATATAAAGAATGAAAGAGGAATAAGAAGAAGAGAGAGAAATAAAGAATCATCAGACTGTGTTTATAATAGCTTAACAAGAGAGTTAAGTTAGACTGTTAGATAGTAAAGAAGCTACCCTTGAACCTTTGGTAACCACAAATCTAAAGCCAGCAATGGCAATAAATACATATCTATTGATAATCACCCTAAATGTAAATGGACTGAATGCACCAATCAAAAGACACAGAGTGACTGAATGGATAAAAAAGCAAGACCCATCTATATGCTGCTTACAAGAGACTCATCTCAAACCCAAAGATATACACAGACTAAAAGTGAAGGGATGGAAAAAGATATCTCATGCAAATAAGGAGAAAAAAGCAGGTATTGCAGTACTTGTATCAGACAAAAAAGACTTCAAAACGAAGAAAGTAGCAAGAGATAAAGAAGGACATTATATAATGATAAAGGGGTCAGTCCAACAAGAGAATATAACCATTTTAAATATATATGCATCCAACACAGGAGCACCGACATATGTGAAACAAATACTAACAGAATTAAAGGAGGAAATAGAAAGCAATGCATTCATTTTAGGAGACTTCAACACACCACTCACTCCAAAGGACAGATCACCAGACAGAAAATAAGACACAGAGGCACTGAACAACACACTAGAACAGATGAACCTAACAGACATCTACAGAACTCTACACCCAAAAGCAGCAGCACACACATTCTTCTCAAGTGCACATGGAACATTTTCCAGAATAGACCACATACTAGGCCACAAAAAGAACCTCAGTAAATTCAGAAATATTGAAATTCTACCAACCAACTTCTCAGATCACAAAGGTATATAACTAGAAATAAATTTTAGAAAGAAATCAAAAAGGCTCACAAATACTTGGAGACTTAACAACATGCTCCAAAATAATCAATGGATAAATGACCAAATTAAAACAGAGATCAAACAACATATGGAGACTAATGAAAACAACAACACAAAGCCACAACTTCTGGGGGATGCAGCAAAGGCAGATCTAAGAGGAAAGTGTATTGCAATCCAGGCCTATTTAAAGAAGGAAGAACAATTCCAAATTAATAGTCTAAAGACACAATTATTGAAATTGGAAACAGAAGAAAAACTGAGGCCCAAAGTCACCAAAAGGAGGGAAATAATAAAGATCAGAGAAGAAATAAATAAAATTGAGAAGAATAAAACAATAGAAAAAAAAATCAATGAAACCAAGAGCTGGTTCTTTGAAAAAATAAACAAAATTGATAAACCCCTAGCCAGAATTATTAAGAGAAAAAGAGAATCTACACACATAAACAGAATCAGATATGAGAAAGGAAAAATCACAATGGATCCTACAGAAATATACAGAATTATAAGAGAATACTATGAAAATCTGTATGTTAAGAATCTGGAAAACCTAGAAGAAATGGACAACTTCTTAGAAAAATACACATTCCAAGACTGACCAAGCAAGAAACAGAAAACCTAAACAGACCAATCACCAGCAATGAAATTGAATCGGTAATCAAAAAACTACCCAAGAACAAAACCCCCGGGCCAGATGGATTTACCCCTGAATTTTACCAGACATATAAAGAAGAAATAATACCCATTCTCCTTAAAGTTTTCCAAAAAATAGAAGAGGAGGGAATACTTCCAAACTCATTCTATGAAGCCAGCATCACTCTAATACCAAAACCGGGCAAAGACCTCACCAAAAAAGAAAATTGCAGACTAATATCCCTGATGAACATAGATGCAAAAATACTCAACAAAATATTAGCAAATCGAATTCAAAAATACATCAAGAGGATCATACACCATGATCAAGTGGGATTCATCCCAGGGATGCAAGAATAGTACAACATTCGAAAATCCATCAACATCATCCACCACATCAACAAAAGAAGAACAAAAACCTTACATGATCATCTTCATAGATGCTAAAAAGCATTTGACAAAATTCAACATCCATTCGTGATAAAAACTCTCAACAAAATGGGTATAGACGGCAAGTACCTCAACATCATAAAGGCCATATATGACAAACCCACAGGTAACATCATACTTAACAGCGTGAAGCTGAAAGCTTTTCATCTAAGATCAGAAACAAGGCAGGGATGCCCACTCTTTCCACTGTTATTCAACATAGTACTGGAGGTCATAGCCACGGCAATCAGACAAAACAAAGAAATACAAGGCATCCAGATTGGTAAAGAAGAAGTCAAATTGTCACTATTTGCAGATGACATAATATTGTACATAAAAAACCGTAAAGACTCCACTCCAAAACTACTAGACCTAATATCTGAATTCAGCAAAGTTGCAGGATACAAAATTAACACAGAGAAATCTGTTGCTTTCCTATACACTAACAATGAGCTAACAGAAAGAGAAATCAGGAAAACAATTCCATTCACAATTGCATCAAAAAGAATAAAATACCTAGGAATAAACCTAATGAAGGAAGTGAAAGACCTATACCCTGAGAACTACGAGACACTCCTAAGAGAAATTAAGGAAGACACTAACAAATGGAAATTCATCCCATGCTCTTGGCTAGGTAGAATAAATATTGTCAAAATGGCTATACTACCTAAAGCAATCTACAGATTCAATGCAATCCCTATCAAAATACCAACAGCTTTCTTCAGTGAACTGGAACAAGTAGTTCTAAAATTCATATGGAACCACAAAAGACCCTGAATAGCCAAAGCAATCCTGAGAAGGAGGAATAAAAGAGGGGGAATTATGCTCCCTGTCGTCAAGTTCTACTACAAAGCCACAGTAATCAAGACAATTTGGTATAGGCACAAAAACAGACACACAGACCAGTGGAACAGAATAGAAAATCCAAACATTAACCCAAACATATACAGTCAACTAATATTTGATAAAGGAGCCTTGGATATACAATGGGGAGATGACAGCCTCTTCAGCAGCTGGTGGTGGAAAAACTGGACAGCTACATGTAAGAGAATGAAACTGGATTGCTGTCTAACCCCATACATAAAAGTTAACTCAAAATGGATCAAAGACCTGAATGTAAGTCATGAAACCATAAAACTCTTAGAAAAAAACATAGGCAAAAATCTCTTGGACATAAACATGAGTGACTTCTTTATGAACATATCTCCCTGGGCAAGGGAAACAAAAGCAAAAATGAACAAATGGGACTATATCAAGCTGAAAAGCTTCTGTACAGCAAAGGACATCATCAGTAGAACAAAAAGACATCCTACCGTATGGGAGAATATATTCATAAATAACATATCTGATAAGGGGTTGACATCCAAAACATATAAAGAACTCATGCACCTCAACAAACAAAAAGCAAATAATCCAATTAAGAAATGGGCAGAGGATATGAATAGACACTTCTCCAAAGAAGAAATTCAGATGGCCAACAGGCACATGAAAAGATTCTCCACAACCCTAATCATCAGAGAAATGCAAATTAAAACCACAATGAGATATCACCTCACACCAGTAAGGATGGCCAACATCCAAAACACAAACAACAACAAATGTTGGCAAGGATGTGGAGAAAAGGGAACCCTTCTACACTGCTGGTGGGAATGCAAATTAGTTAAACCATTGTGGAAAGCAGTATGGAGGTTCTTGAAAAACTCAAAATAGAAATACCATTTGACCCAGGAATCCCACTCCTAGGAATTTACCCTAAGAATGCAGCAGCCCAGTTTCAAAAAGACAGATGTACCCCTATGTTTATCTCAGCACTATTTACAATAGCCAAGAAATGAAAGCAACCTAAGTGTCCATCAGTAGATGAATGGATAAAGAAGATGTAGTACATATACACAATGGAATATTATTCAGCCATAAGAAGAAAACAAATCCTACCATTTGCAACAACATGGACGGAGATAGAAGGTATTATGCTCAGTGAAATAAGCCAAGCCGAAAAAGACAAGTATCAAATGATTTCACTCATATGAGGAGCATAAGAGCAAAGAAAAAAACTGAAAGAAAAAAACAGCAGCAGACTCATAGAACCCAAGAATGGACTAACAGTTACCAAAGGGAAAGGGACTGGGGAGGATGGGTGGGAAGGGAGGGACAAGGGGGAAAACGGGGCATTACGATTAGCAGACTTAATGTTGGGGGGACATGGGGAGGGCTGCATAACTCAGAGAAGACAAGTAGTGATTTTATAGCATCTCACTACGCTGATGGACAGTGACTGTAATGGGGTTGGGGGGGGGGACCTGATGAAGTGGGGAGTTTAGTAACCATAATGTTGCACATGTAACTGTAGATTAATGATACCAAAAAATATATATATATATATATAAAATGTGAATATTTAAACTAAAACCATAATAGAAAAAGAATGCCTTAATGGCACACAAGAGGACTTTTAAGTCATTCAAATGTGGGTTCAAATCCCAATGCCACAATTTACTAGTTGAATAACTTTGGAATGTTTTAAGATCTTTCTAGTTCTCCATGTCACTTTGGCAAAAAGAATGTAATAATAACAAAAACATTAGGGGGCTATGATCATTGTTTTATCCATTTATGACAGCTTGGAAAGAATGTGGAACACAGTATGTATTCAGTAGATATCCACTCTCTTACTTTTCTCCTTATTCTGAACATTGGGCAACATTTCCTTTTTTCAAAAGGCAACTAAAAACCTTAAAAGTTGTCATAATGAGAATCAATTATTATTGTAAATTGGATGTGCAGAAATAATAAAGAATTCAGCTAACTAGTGTATTGTGGGGACAAGAAATCCACTATGTGTGCGTTTCTGGAAACTATGCTAAACAGGTATTACCTGAATGAGGTTTATTTAAAGGACAGATCAGACTGATTTGTAAACAGCCTATCAAACCATTACTCTAAGATCCTTAGACTCAACTTATATTCTCGCATCATTGGTATATGAACAAAGCCTTCTAATGTGCTTTACAGTCCCCATTTCTTAGCTAAGCAAATATTTTATCTATCTCAATATTGTTCTTTCTTTTTCCTTCTGATAGTATTCCCCAAAATATGTCATTACCCCCAAAATATATATCCCCAAAATAATTATTCCCCCTAAATAATAGTTACTTTCTCTTGTACTAGAATATAAACTCTATGAGAAAAGGAAACATTACTGCTTTTGTTTATAATTCTAACACCAAGGTCTTGTAGAGTGCCTACAGAGAGTAGTGCACATATTTGTTTAATTAATTAAATTGCAGTTGAAATATATAATTAAGGAATTATTTTGTCAGAAACTGATGAATACAAAACATCAACTTTTAAAAATGAGTGTAGCTCTCATACATACCATTACTTAAAATCCAACAGCTTAGTAAGATTGCTGGGGTAACATATCAATAAAATGTTCCCAGTAAAAGTAGCATAGCTTGTATATTGATAACAGTCCTGTGTATAACAATTATAAACTCTGAACTAAGAACATAAAATAACTATTTGGAGGTAATGAAGAGGAACCAAGTATAGGCAGGAACTGAAAAATGATTCAATTTTGATAAAGAGAAATGTACTGGGTGAGATTCAAATTTATACAACTTTTTAACAGAGGTCACTTTCCCATCCCTACACTACAGGGTGGCTAGAACTCAAATAGAAAACCAGTTTTACTTATTTGAAGAGTCAGAGGGTAGTGTATGGGATTACCAAGCACCAGAGAGTGAGGACTCCTGCTAGCTGGGGGCCACATAGGAGACAGCTCCAAAATCCATGCATGAGCTCTGACCAAATCCTTCAAAACCTTGAACTAAAAAAGTATATGGGGACTTAAGCGTCTTATCAAGAAGTAGCAGATAAAAGGCTAAAATAAAGAGCAAGGTTTCAGTCGCTGCACAGAGCAGGGAAGACAGAGCTGGAGGTATGAGACCAGCCAAGTTAACTGCTAGAACTGAAATTAATGCCTTCACAGGAAGATAATAGCATAAAAATGTCTGAAACATATCAATAATGTTACATTACATTAACAATAATGTTCAATAGCTAGGATGTAATAAAGAAAGAAAACAAAAAATGGACTGATTTATCAAGAGAAAAGGTAGCCAATGTAAAGTGACTCTGAGATGACTCTGATGTTGGGCAAGGAGTTTAAAACAGCTGCTTATTATACCTCTGCTCAGGGACGGACCTAAAGGGAAAGATGTTTATGAGCAGGCAAAGAATCTCAGTAAAGACATGTAAAATACAAAAAAAATGAAACTAAAAGAACTAAAATGCAAGTTATAGAATTTCAAATTAAAATATATTGAGTAAAAAAATTTCTGGAAAGGCTTTATTAGAGACTCTAAAAGAAAGGGCAAGTTGAAAGTTAAATCTGTGTAACTTATCCAGTCCAAAGACAGAGAGAAAAATATTTTAAAATATTTAAAACAGAGCCCCAGTGACCTGCTGGCAATGTTGTCATATAATGTATGTGTAATTTGAATGTCAGAAAAGAGAGTGGTGTGGAAAAAAACTATTTGAAGAAATAATGTCCAAAGGTTTCCAAATCTGCTGAAAAAATGAACTAGCTCAGCTAATACCAGCTAGGTTAAATACAAAAGAAACTACAGTTAGATATCTTAAAGTCAAACTGCTGAAAACCAAATATAGAATAGAAAATTTGAAAGCAGTCAGAGAAAAGACAACAGACCACATACAGGGGAACAACAATATTAAGGCATTGTCTCCTTATCAGAAACAACGAAGTCAGAACACAGTAAGATGACACAATAACATAAATCCTGAAAGAAAAAAAACCCTGTCAACCAAAAATTATATATCCAGCAGAAATATCCTTCAAGAATGAAGGTGAAATAAAGTCACTATCAGGTCAATAAAAACTGAGAACATTTATCACTAGCAAACTTGCTCTGTAAGATATGCTGAAGGAAGCTTTTTAGGCTAAGGGAAAAGATAGCAGATGGATACTGGATATATATAAAAGTATTGGAAATGTTAAAACGTGGACATTATTTCTTTAAAAAACATGTGGCCACTTTCTCTTCCCACAAAATTCAGTCTCAGTGGCTAAAACCATTTGTTGGCCCAGAGCGAGGCAGGCATTTATGCAGAGGAGCAGTCTGAACAAGGATATTGGAGCCCCAAGTGGGATGAGAACAACCAGGAAAAGGAAAAGGAAAATGGTAATGTACAGGGGAACTGATCAAAGAAATATATATAAGATAATGGGAGCCAGTTTTCTCACGGTCTAAAAAGAAAGTCACAAATACGGAAAAGGAGAAGAATGGAGTGAACCTAGTGTAATTAGATTGGAATTGAAACTATAGGTATGAACTCATGTATTTCTATGTCTTTAGTTATAGACACAGATATAAATGTATGAATGTGTGCACATATACATATATACATATAAGCACATACATGTATGTATGTATATACGAACACACATATATGTGTGAGAGAGAGAAAAAAGTAGACAAATGCATAATCATCAGAGTTAAGATTTTAACAACCTTCTCACAGTAACTGATAGAAAAATCAGAAAACAATTAGTATGGGCACAGAAGATTTGATCCAATGTACCAACTACCTGAAAAACTGGGAACACAGCAAGGGTGTGAGCTGTCACTTCTTTCCAGCTTGTACTGGAGGCCCTAGTACAATTAGGCAAAATAAAGAGAGCAAGCATAAAAATCAGAAAGAAAAAGTTAAACTATGTCTATTCACCAATGATCTCTGTTGGTGTAAAAAATCCTAAGAAATCTAGTAGTAGACAACTACTAGGAAATGAATTTAGAAAGGTCATAAAATACAATGTGACGATACAAAACTCTCAAGCCCAAAACTAATCTATGATGTAAAAACATCAGAACCATGGCTGTCTCTGACCATGGACAGCAAGTCATGGGAATGAGGAGACTAGGAAAAAGCAAGAGATTTTTTGGGTGGATGGAAATGTTATCTATCTTGATTAGCAAAAGGTTACAAAAGTTAGCATTTGTCAAACCTGACTGAATAGAAGTTAGACCTGTGCATATACACCAAGGGAAAAAAAATCTGTAAATAAATATTAAACTCAAGTTAGTAGGTATGCTTTTCATAGAAGTTTAGGTTAGCAAACTTGAACATATTTTCTGTGTTCTCTAGGTCCAAGCAAATGAAAAACTAAACAGAGAGGAAAATCCGAGCCAGCTTTGTCATTGTTGTAGAAGGGAGTTACAGGATATAAAAAGGGGAGACAACATCAGATCATGTGGTGTCAGATCAGAATTGGAGGTTATCAGGAGAACTCATGATTTTTAATACAGATAGCTTACTAGGTGGTGAGAAAAAGGGTGTAGAATAAGGAGTATTTTCCTTTGTGTGGCTTTCTGTCTTCTGGATCTGAAAAGGCACAATGGACAGATACAATCAGAAGGTCTAAGAATAAATACACTTGGAGGATGGGTCCCCTGAATGGATTCCATTAAATGTGTGAAGGGGCCTTTTATTTCTAATAGTATGTGGAATACACTAATTGTGGTATGTCTAAACTATTATTTTTTGGACCTAAGAAGGACAGACTTGTAGGAAAGGGAATGAAGAATGAAAAAGGCTTTTAAAGTTTCCATTCGACTGTATAGTGTTCTTGAGGTCCATCACTGGCTAATGGAAACATTTTTAGGTGGCTACTTACTAAGCTACCTCAGTCTCTCCTGGATGTCCTCTGCTGTATGTACTTGTTGATAGCAGCACCTGCAGGAGATGATCTATGCTTTTAATCCCAGGTGATTTTGCTCTTTTTAAAAATTAAGGACAATTATCCTTTTCTTCTGTTTAGTTTCACTGAAAACTAGTCTATTTTGATATATTCAGCATGGCTTTTATTTTGTGAAATGTAAGATAATCCATTCTCTAAATACATTAAAACTAGTAAGTACCTCGAAGTCAAATATTTTCCCAAAAAATTATACTGGCAATTATTTTTCTGTCTCTTTTTTTGGGGGGGGACCGGTGCAGTGATTAATAGCTAAGTATACAAATGGCAAAGCCATCAAAATCAGAATCATCATCTGCTGGATGATAAGGAACCAAATCAACAGTAAGTACAGCATCCCTGAGTCATGATACAGAAGGGATCAATTTGAGTTTTGTTGACAGCTCTCATTCAGGTCATGTCACCTCATACAGAAGCCACCCTTCCCAAATCTGGTAGATATCAGTCAGAGGGAGCAGGCAGCTGACATGTCAAAGTCTATACACTCATTTGTTAAACTACTAGTGGGATGATGTCTACCTGCCACCAGAACAAGAGAGCATATAATCAGCGCAGAGGAAAACAAATCTAGCAGCTTACCATCCACAGGCTTGACCTCGGCTGGCGTCTGCTCTTCCTGTCCTCCCTGCTGTCCCACGTCGTTCTCTTTACTGCTTTCTATCTCCCGCCAGAAGTCCTCCATGGAGGCGCTGTCTACGGAGGCTTCTGAGTTAGAGCGGCTGAATGCAGAATGGAAGGAATCACTGGAGAGCATCCTGTTAATTCTTTGGCAGCGAGGAATGGATTTTCTAAAGAAATAATAATTTTCTGTTAGTGAAAATCAGTGTCTTTTACGTTGCAAGTCACCCCATTAAATTTAGGCTTAAAAATCAATGGAGAAATAGTGTTAGTGTGATAAAGAGGGTTTGGAGAATAACTTCTATTTGGTGGTCACCCTTCTTGTTTATTCTCTATAATTTATAATGACTCTATGGCCATGTAAGAATTGCTATGAAAATACTTTTTTATAATTTTCACACATACATACAGTAGGAAGTTATTTTTTATTTGTATTAGTTATTTGTATTAGTCAAAACATAGTAAGAGTTAGCCTCTGCAAAACAGATATGATGACAGAGAAGAGTGTCTGCTCATAACCATTAGGACAGCTACTAGCAAAAAACAAAAACAGAGAAAACAAGTACTGGTAAGGATATGAAGAAACTGGAAGCCTTATTCACCTTTGGTGGGAATGTTAAACAGTACAGCCTCTGTGGAAAACAGTATGGAGGTTCCTCAAAAAATTAAACATAGAATTACCATATGATTCAGCAATCCCACTTGTAGATACATAACCCAAAGAACTGAAAGCAGGGTCTCAAAAAGATAGCCTTACATGCATGTGCACAGCAGTCTTATTCACAATATCCACAAGGGAGAAGTAACTTAAGTGTCCACTGATAGATGAATGGGTAAGCAAAATGTGGTATGAAATATTATTTAGCCTTAAAAAGGAAGGAAACTCTGGCACCTACAACATGGAGCAACCTTGAGGACGTCATGCTAAGTGAAATAAGCCAGTCACAGAAGGACAAACTCTGTGTGAATCCAATTATATAAAAGACCCAGGGTAGCCGAATGTGCAGGGACAGGATGTAGAGAACGGGGGTTGCAGGGGCTGAAGGAGGAAGGCATGGGGAATGATTGCTTCACGGGTACTGAATTTCAGTTTTACACGATGAAAAGAGTTCAGGAGACAGATGGTGGAGACGGCTGCACCACGATGTGGGTGTGTTGATACCACTGAGCTGTAAGCTTAAAAATGGTTAGGACGGTAAATTTTATCTTTCATGCATTTTACCAGAGTTTTTAAAAATTGAACAAAAATCATCAAAGAATAAATTTTTTTAAAGTTGGCTTTTGAGATGAGATAGCGAAAGGAAATAGTCTGTATCAACTGGAAAACCCCTACATTCGGATGGGGAAGTGGGGCAGTGACCTGGAGCACGGAAAGTTAGCACCAGGAGAACTAGATCGGCACCAAGGGTCGGGCCCGACCGCTGAGAGGCGGTGCGGGCCCCTCTGTCACTACCCAGTCGGACCACTGCCCATCTAGAAGAGAAACAGCCAAGCAAGCCCTGGGCGGAATAGCTTCATGGAGCACTTTCCTCAGAGGCCGCTGCAAGGACTAAATGAATTTGCACATGTAAAGCATTTAGAACACAAAAACATCGGACAAATGTTAGCTTAAAAAACAAGAGACACAGTATGGGAGACAGATGCCAAAATGCTGGAATTCTGAGAGATTTTAGGCATTTATAGAAAATTAAAATAAAATATTGTATTTTATTTGTCCCACAATCCTAACCTTATTGTGGGAATCATTTCACAATACATACATGTATCAAATCATCACATTACAATTTAAGGCATACCTTAACTTTACCCAAAGCTGTATGTCAATTACATCTCCGTAAACCTGGAAAGACCTCAAAAAATATTTGACTCCCATGATATATGATTGACAAACACTACATTTCTTAGAAACTTGGAATGTCTGATTAACTGGAAGACCTGGGACCCCGACCGTGAAGAGAAACCACGTTACCTTAGGCCATACAGTCTCCTGCTCTTGTTCTTATATATATATATTTTTTTTTATTTTCTAATTTGGACAGTATGCAATTCCTTTCAAAGAAATCTTCCATCCTTCTTCTCCTTAGGTTCAAGTGGAATTGAATCAAAAGGCTGAAAATACCGCTTATCAATGTAAGGTTTGAGCTATTGCACCCAAAACAAGGAATCCTGGATGGAAAGAGGTAACCAGAGCAATGGCAAAGCCATGTCCAACTGTGGTATTATGGCTTCGTTAGGACAATCACCAATGCTCGATATGCACAGCAGCAGTGGACTGCTATCAAGTCTACCCGTGTCCTGTGCAGCATATGTAAAGCACCCAATATGCAAAAAGGTATCAAAGAGGAGAGTAAGAAAAATTTTCTGTGCTCATGTTGTCTACACCTCTAGGAATCCTTGATTTCTAAACCACCTTTAGTAGGACTTTCTGGAATTTTATCACTGATCTAAAGACTAGAAAACTATAAGTAGTTCTACTTTTCAACATTAACTGGCAGTGAGTTAGCCAATTTATTTATTTATTTATTTAAATTTATTTTATTTTAGTATCATTAACCTACAATTACATGAGCAATATTGTGATGATTAAACTACCCCCTTCATCAGGTCCCCCCCACCAACCCTGTCCATCAGCATAGTGAGATGAGAATCACTACTTGTCTTCTCTGAGCTGTACAGTCCCCCCCGTGCCCCAATCTCACTCATATGTGGAGTATAAGAACAAAGGAAAAAAAAAAACAAAAACTGAAGGAACAAAACAGCAGCAGACTCACAGAACCCAAGAACGGACTAATAGTTACCAAAGGGAAAGGGACTGGGGAAGAAGGGTGGGAAGGGAGGGATAAGAGGGTAAAAGGAGCCAATTTATTTTTAAAACTCAAAGCATTTCAGTAAAATATGAAATGTCCACTTCTATTTTTTTATGCTGTGCTGTGTGATAAGAATGTTTGGCAGCTCTGTTTGGTAATTGGGTGATAAGAGTTTTTCACCCAAGTGTTTCAACAAGGCACACATATTCTCGTGGTTGAAATATATGGGAAATTGACACAGGTATTAAGACAGTTATTGCCCCGTTCATTACTTTAAGGCTTTTAAGCCTTTTCCTTTTAAAAGACCAATACTGAAAACTATCAACAAATTCATAGAATTCTAGTATATAAACATCTTTTTCTTGTAAGACTATCCTGTTACCACTGCTCACACAGCCTACTGCCATCTTCCTACCAGAGTCAGGAAAAGTAGATAGATATCCAAAACGTTCTCTAATTCTGGATTTTTTTTAGGTTTATTTCTTCAAAAAATGAATATGCCTGACTTATAAAAAATTTACAGTCTTAGACATGGACCAAGTTTTAAAAAATAATAAGGCAGTGAAAATGTTTTGAAGAAGTGAGAAATTTGGGAAATGGTAAGTGAATCTTACAAGATGAGCAGCAGTTATATTTAGGGCTAATAATGATCATTTTAGTTACATAACACAGTTTCTTACTCATGCAAAGGGTATATTGGTGGAATCTCAAAGAAGAGATCATAAAATTCCACTGGGGGCACTGGGATCAGATGTAAAATTGAGATCATAAGCATCGGACTAATGTGGTTTCATCGGAGACAATCCACCCAAAGAATCCTTTCATTGCAATGATCGGCTGTTTTTTTGGCAAACAAGTAAGACAGCATTTTTGGGACAAGCACATTTGGAAAAGTTCCCACTTTTTTAGTTAGAGGTCCAAATATTTCCCCCGTTCATCCCAGGGTGGCATAGAGACCGTGACCTGCCTGCCTTTAAACTATTGCATGACTGTGATTCTCATGCTCATCCAAGATGTTGACTGCGTCTTAAACGGCAGTTTCATACCTCACCATATTAGGATAAATAGAGGTTGAGCTTCATCAGCTGTTTTTATTTTTTTATTCCAGATTAATGCCACAAAAACATTACATGACACACAGAATGCAATTATATTACACAGCAACTTTGGTTGGGAAAACACCATTAGGTTTAAAATTAGATTTTAAATGCATGGTAATTACTGCAAGTTCAAAGTGCCATTAACAACAAAAAAAATATTTTATTATTCCATTTTTTTCCCTCCATTATCTCTTTAGAAATAACGTGTATTACATCTTAATGATTACTGCAGATACATAACTTACTACTCTCTATCTGGAATTAGTATTTTACAGCTTCAAAACAGTGTAAAAAACTTACAAGAGCATAATTCTCCCTTTACCCTTTATATTACTAGTGTCATATATGTTGCCGTTTCACATTTACATCCCACAATAGTTAGGATTGTTATTGCTTTTAAAAAGTCAATAATCTTTTTAAAATTAAGTACAGTTAGCCCTGGAGCAACGTGGGTTTAAAGTGTGTGGGTGCGCTTACATGTGGACTTTTTAAATAAAGCACGGTACTCTAAATGTATTTTCCTTAATATTTTAATAATATTTTCTTTTCTCTAGCTTACTTTATTACAAGAAAACAGCATATATAAGAAACAAAATATGCTAACTAATGATGTTATTGGTAGGGATTCTGATCAACAATAGGCTATAAGTAGTTACGGTTTAAGTTTTCGGGACATTTTTATAAGTTTTGGGAGCAAAAGTTTTACATTGATTTTCAACTGAACAGGGGTTTTGGAATCCCTAATACCCACTTTATTCCACGTCACCTGTAGTCTTTTTGGTGCTCTTTATTCCTTCCTCCACATCCATGTATCCATAACACGTCATTGGCAATCAGCTTTGACAACTTCCTTTGGCATTGTTTCTTTTTCCTTTGCATTTCTTATACTGTAGACCTGCTGGCGACACATTCCCTTAGATTTCTTTCTGAATATGTCTTTATTTCATTTTTATTTTTTCTCTATTTTTATTTTTTTTAATTTTGCTATTATTAATGTACAATTACATGAGCAATATTATGGTTACTAGACTCCCCCTATTATCAAGTCCCCACAATACACCCCATTACAGTCACTGTTCATTACTGTAGTAAGATGCTATAGAATCACTACTTGTCTTCTCTGTTATACTGCCTTCCCTGGATCCCACCCCCTACATTATGTGTGCTAATCATAATGACCCTTTTTCTCCCTTATCCCTCCCTTCCCACCCATCTTTCCCACTTAATTTCCCTTTGGTAACTGTTAGTCCATTCTTGGGTTCTGTGAGTCTGCTGCTGTTTTGTTCCATCAGATTTTCTTTGTTCTTATACTCCACAGATGAATGAAATCATTTGATACTTGTCTTTTTCTGCCTGGCTTATTTCACTGAGCATAATACCCTCTAGCTCCATCCATGTTGTTGCAAATGGTAGGATTTGTTTTCTTCTTATGGCTAAATATTCCATTGTGCATATGTACCACCTCTTCTTTATCCATTCATCTACTGATGGATACTTAGGTTGTTTCCATATCTTGGCTGTTGTAAATAGTCCTGCGATAAACATAGGGGTGCATCTGTCTTTTTGAAACTGGCTCCTGCATTCTCAGGGTAAATTCCTAGGAGTGGAATTCCTGGGTCAAATGGTATTTCTATTTTGAGTTTTCTGAGGAACCTCCATACTGCTTTCCACAATAGTTGAAGTAATTTACATTCTCACCAGCAGTGTAGGAGGGTTCCCCTTTCTCCACATCCTCGCCAACATTTACTGTTTGTTTTTTGGATGTGGCCATCCTAACTGGTGTGAGGAGATATCAAATTGTGGTTTTAATTTGCATTTCTCTGATAATTAGGGATGTGGAGCGTGGAGCATCTTTTCATGTGCCTGTTGGCCATCTGAATTTTTTCTTTGGAGAAGTTTCTGTTCAGCTCCTCTGCCCATTTTTTAATTGGCTTATTTGCTTTTTGTTTGTTGAGATGCATAAGCTCGTTGTAAAATTTGGATGTCAACCCCTTATCGGATATGTCATTTATGAATATATTCTCCCATACTGTAGGATGTCTTTTTGTTCTACTGATGGTGTCCTTTGCTGTACAGAAGCTTTTTAGTTTGATATAGTCCAACTTGTTCATTTTTGCTTCTGTTTCCCTTGCTGGGGGAGACATGTTCATGAAGAAGTTGCTCATATTTATGTCTGAGAGATTTTTGCCTATTTTTTTTCTAAGAGTTTTGTTTTATGGTTTCATGACTTATATTCAACTATTTGATCCATTTTGAGTTTACTTTTGTGTATGGGGTTAGACAGTGATTCAGTTTCATTCTCTTACATGTAGCTGTCCAGTTTTGCCAACACCAGCTGTTGAAGAGGCTGTCATTTCCCCATTGTATATCCAGGGCTCCTTTATCATATATTAATTGACCATATATGCTTGGGTTTATATTTGGGCTCTCTCGTCTGTTCCATTGGACGGTGGATCTGTTCTTGTGCCAGTACCGAATTGTCTTAATTACTGTGGCTTTGTAGTAGAGCTTGAAGTCAGGAAGCATAATTCCCCCACTTTATTCTTCCTTCTCAGGATTGCTTTGGCTCTTCAGGGTCTTTTGTGCTTACATATGAATTTTAGAATTATTTGCTCAAGATCATTGAAGAATGCTATTGGTATTTTGATAGGGATTGCATTGAATCTGTAGATTGCTTCACGTAGGATGGCCATTTTGACAATATTAATTCTTCCTATCCATGAGCATGTGATGTGTTTCCATTTATCGGTATCTTCTTTAAATTCTCTCATGAGTGTCTTGTAGTTTTCAGAGTATAAGTCTTTCACTTCCTTGGTTAGGTTTATTCCTAGGTATTTTATTCTTTTGGATGCAATTGCGAATGGAATTGTTTTTCTGATTTCTCTTTCTGGTAGTTCAATGTTAGTGTATAGAAAGGCTGGTGATTTCTGGTACTAGTTTTGTATCCTGCAACTTTACTGAATTCAGATATTAGATCTAGTAGTTTTGGAGTGGATTCTTTAGGGTTTTTATGTACAATATCATGTCATCTGCCAACAGGGACAGTTTAACTTCTTCCTTGCCAATCTGGATGCCGTTTATTTCTTTGTGTTGTCTGATTGCTGTGGCTAGGACCTCTAAAACCATGTTGAATAAAAGTGGGGCGATTAGGCATCCTTTTCTTGTTCCTGATCTTAAAGGAAACGCTTTCAGCTTTTCGCTGTTAAGTATAATGTTGGCTTTGGGTTTGTCATATATGGCCTTTATTATGTTGAGGTACTTGCCCTCTATACCCATTTTGTTGAGTTTTTATCATGAATGGATGTTGAATTTTGTCAAATGCTTTTTCAGCATCTATGGAGATGATCATGTGGTTATTGTCCTTCTTTTTGTTGATGTAGTGGATGATGTTGATGGATATTTGAATGTTCTACCATCCTTGAATCCCTGGGATGAATCCCAGTTGATCATGGTGTATGATCCTCTTGATGTATTTTTGAATTCGGTTTGCTAATATTTTGTTGAGTATTTTTGCATCTATGTTCATCAGGGATATTGGTCTGTAATTTTCTTTTTTTGTGGTGTCTTTGCCTGGTTTTGGTATTAGAGTGATGTTGGCCTCGTTGAATGAGTTTGGGAGTATTCCTCCTCTTCTAATTTTTGGAAAACTTTAAGGAGGATGGGTATTAGGTCTTCACTAAATGTTTGATAAAATTCAGTAGTGAAACCATCTGATCCAGGGATTTTGTTCTTAGGTAGTTTTTTGATTACCAATTCAATTTCTTTGGTGGTAACTGGTCTATTCAGATTTTCTGTTTCTTCCTGGGTCAGCCTTGGAAGGTTGTATTTTTCTAGAAATTTGTCCATTTCTTCTAGGTTATCTAGTTTTTTAGCATATAATTTTTCATAGAATTTGCTCATAATTCTTTGTATTTCTGTGGTGTCCGTAGTGATATTTCCTTTTTCATTTCTGATTCTGTTTATGTGTGTAGACTCTCTTTTTTTCTAGATAAGTCTGGCTAGGGGTTTATCTATTTTGTGTCATTTTTCCATGAACCAGCTCCTGCTTCCATTGATTCTTTCTATTGTTTTATTCTTCTCAATTTTATTTATTTCTGCTTTAATCTTTATTATGTCCCTCCTTCTATTGACTTTGGGCCTCATTTGTTCTTCCTTTTCTAGTTTCATTAATTGTGAGTTTAGACTGCTCATATGGGATTGTTCTTCTTTCCTGAGGTAGGCCTGTATTGCAATATATTTCCCTCTTAGCACTGCCTTCACTGCATCCCACAGATTTTGTGGCGTTGAATTATTGTCATTTGTCTCCATATATTGCTTGTTCTCTGTTTTTATTTGGTCATTGATCCACTGATTATTTAGGAGCATGTTATTAAGCCTCCATGTGTTTGTGGGCTTTTTCATTGTCTTTGTGTAATTTATATCTAGTTTCATACTTTTGTGATCTGAAATGCTGGTTGGTACAATTTCAATCATTTTGAATTTACTGAGGCTCTTTTTGTGGCCCAGTATATGATCTATTCATGAAAATGTTGCATTTGCACTTAAGAATGTGTTGCTTTTGGATGGAGTGTTCTGTACATTTCCATTAGGTCCATCTGTTCTAATACATTGTTGGGTGCCTCTGTCTATTTTATTTTCTGTCCTTTGGTGTGAATGGTGTGTAGAATTCTCCCGAAATGAATGCATTGCATTCTATTTCCCCTTTTAATTCTGTTAGTATTTGTTTCACAAATGTAGGAGCTTCTGTGTTGGGTACACAGATATTTATAATGGTTGTATCGTCTTGTTGAACTCACCCCTTTAACATTATGCAATGTTCTTCTTTGTCTCTTGTTACTTTCTTTGTTTTGTAATCTATTTTGTCTGAGATAAGTACATTCTACCTGTGCTTTTTTCTCCCTATTATTTGCATGAAATATCTTTTTCCATCCCTTCACTTTTAGTCTGTGTATGTCTTTGGGTTTGAAATGAGTCTCTTGTAGGCAGCATATAGATGGGTCTTGTTTTTTATCAATTCTATGATTCTGTGTCTTTTGACTGGTACCTTCATTCCATTTACATTTAAGGTGATTATCGACAGGTATGTTCTTATTGCCATTGCAGGCTTTAGATTAGTAGTTACCAAAGGTTCAAGGGTGATTCCCTTACTCCCTAACAGTCTAAAAATCATGTTATTTTTACACTTATCCACTTTTCTCCAGTGTTACAGTGGAAAAGATTGTTGGTCACAACCCAGTCAAAGCTGGAACTGGAAGTGAGAACACTGTAAACACCTCATGCTGTTTTTTAACACTATTTGCCAGTGAACTGCTTATTCTGTCTAATCACAAGTTCAATTGTTCTGAGGATATTCCATAGAATACTGTTTTTAAAACATACTTTTTGCTAAGAAACATTTACTCCATGGGCCTTTATTATCTATTATTTTATGAAGAATTTAATATATAACAAGTTATTATCACACACACATTACATCATTTCGATCCCTATATTAACCCCATAAAGTAGCCAAAGCAAGTGTTAAACATCTCATGACACAAAGAGGGAAACAGTTCCTGAGAGCAAAGTGAGACACATAGTTTTCCACTGCAGTTACAGTAAGATGTAAGCTCTTTTCTATGACTTCATGCCCCAGTGTGTTCTGTCCTCAAACTTCTCCAGCTGTACCTTATATCACTCTGTCCTGGTATGAGATTGGCATGCTAATCTTTTCTCGGTTTCTTTAAAAAGCCAACTCTTTCTTCCCTTAGGAATTTTTCTGTTTTTTCTGCCAGGAACATTCTCCTGCTATTTGCACAGCAAGATGCTTCTCATCATTCAGCTCCCAGTGTAAATGTCATCTCCTCAGGGACTCTTCCAGCCACCCTAACATTCCACTAGTTGTCCACCATCTCAGCTTCTATATTTCCTTCTTCTCTTTCATCAACAATATACACTTCATCTACTCACTTACTTCATTTTTTAAGAACTATTCTCCCCATTAGAATATAGAAGAACCCTGTCTTCTGGTTTACACAGTATCCAGCCAATAACAGGAACTCTGAAATATTTGCTGAATGAATGGCTAGTGACAGGAGAGCAATGATATGAACTCAAACCTCTTCAATTCTGTCCATATGCTTTCCCTACAGTAACCTTTCTTATTTCAGAAGTCCCCTCAGGTTCTTATGCATCTGTGTAAAGCTATACATATTTTTATATCACAGAAGAAATAAAACATAGTGATTTAGAAAAAAACTGAAGCCAGGTGGCCCAGGTTTGAATGTGGGCTCTGCCACTTCCTACATCTATGACTTTGAGCAAGTTACTGAACCTCTGTGCCTTCATTTCCTAATCTGTAAAATGGAAATACTAATCATATAATATCCTGGGGTTATGATGAAGATTAAGTGAGTTAATATATGTAAAATGCATGGCACATAATAAACTCATAGTAAACTATAATTTAATTACTTTGTTAGCATGCCCATAGCTAGATTTAGGGTTAGACTACAATAGTTGCTAATTATCACTGGGGCACTAAAATAACACTAGAAATGTAAGGAGATAAATAAAACTGCATTTATCCTAACTCTCTGACACAACCCCACTCCCATGCCATTTTCCCAACGCCTTAAAGTCAGAAGTAGTCATCTGACACAAGTCTAACCAGTCAGTAAGAAAAAATTCCTCTCCATAGTATCAGTGCAATTTTTTGTTTTCCTGATATAGGTGCTATCCCTTTCTTTTCCTTCTTCTCCCATCTTAGAATATAGATAAGATGTCTGGTGCTTTAGCAGCCATCTTGCAACCATGAGAGAAAAGCTGAAAATATTGTAGTGATCGGCCTTACTGAGTCTCAGAAATAACATCAGAAGCTGCCTATCTCTGGACTTCCAGAAATGTAAGAACAATAAACTCCTATTTTAAAAAAGCCTACTCTAATTTTTATTGTTGTTGTTACTTTCATCCCAAATGATTCCTAACTGATATAATTGTAAGGAATACCTTAATAAGTCATTGGGGTTGGGTGAGATACCCTCTACACCCCACCAAAAGGAATACCAAAGTAAGAATAGACCTAGTCAATTACCTGTCTTTTAAAGGAATGTGGGGTCTACTTAATGTTTTCAACTTTAAGGGCTGCCAAATTATTAGCTTCACCCCATATCTTAGTCTGTCTTCATCAGCATATCATTCCTGCTAAAGACATCCCTGCCTAAATATACAGGTGATATATTCACATTGCTCTCAAATTAAACATATTCCAAGAATTTTAAGAAAAATATACCAAAAATCAAAGATTTCCCTTCTTTTTCTGAAAGAACAGAAGGACTGAATCCGCCATTGCCACTGTCTTTGAATGATGCTGGTGGTAGCACAGTGTGGCCTTCTAGAGAGATCACCTCGGATCCTGACCACAGTGGGCATCTGCAGCAGGGCTATTGCAAGAGAAATCATTCTCTGGGGAGCCCCTGGGCCCAGCCCCAGTAATGCAGCTGTTTGCCCTCTTAACTTCCTTGGGAGGCTATTCAGATAAAGTAGAGGATAAATTCCCTGAATTTATTCTCTGGCTTCTCAGTAATCTTTGGGCTCTAAAATGCTTATAAACAAGCTCAACTCAGATCATCTGTCTCACAAATAGCACTTGAAAGGCAATGGTGATTAAAAGAAGCTACAGTTTCGGACCAGCAAAAGCAAGCATACAGAGGAGGTTTCCCACTCTCTTTCCCAGGTTCCTCGGCTCCAGCCTGCAGTATCATCCTGGCATCCTAATCTTCCCTGTCTCTTTCCTGGCCTGCACCACCCCTCTTAGGGGAGCAAGAAGAAACCTAATGAAGCTATTCTGCCAAAAGGTAAACACATCTGTCTGAACCTTTCTGTTGGCAGAAAAAGATACAGAAAAATATGTATCTTAGGGGAGGCTTAAAGCACAAAACAGAGCTCAGTCACTCACCAGGGAATATTCAAAATGGTTTTGAAAGCTGGATTTTTTTTTTCACCAAGTGAGATGAAATTTAATCATCAGTTAAATTCTTACTGCATTTATGTATCACCTCCGAGCAAAAGCACTGGGCCAAGAATGGAAAGAGTGGCAATGAGAAAAGAATGATTTCCCACCAGATTCACTGGACCCCAGCAATTTACACAAAGAAGGGGGCTCAAATGGGGCAGCAAGCTCTGCGGACAGACAGAAGGACACAGTCTTTTTCTGAGGGGGGAGGAGGGGGTTGGCACGTTTTTTGTACATACAGTAATGAAATAAAAGTAACTCCACTTACTGACATTGAAGGTGATCTATGCTATGTCTCCCTACTGCTCTACCAGGAAAGGGCCACTAAACAGAATCAATGCTTGTATAGTTACCATGTAATTAAAATACAGCACTTACACGAGTATGTATAAAAACCCACATGACAAAATCAAAATATAATCTGTTTCTTAAATTTCCCCTGCTTTGACTGAGGGGATGTCGAAATGGAGAGAGATTGCTAATAGGTAGGGGGTTTCTTTCTGAAATGATGAAAATGTTCTGGAATTAATGTGAATATACTAAAAACCACCGAAATGCACACTTTAAAAGGGTGAATTTTATTATGTGAATTGTATTTCATTAAAAATTGTATGAGAAAATTGCCTTTCTTTAGTTTCTTTTTAAAAATTTTTTATAATTAAAAGTGCTTTGACACCAACGACACCCAAATGCTGGTGAGGATGTGGAGCAAGAATTCTCGTTCATTGCTGGAGGGTTTGAAAAATGGTACAGCTGCTTTAGAAGACAGTTCAGCAGCTTATTAAACTAAATACACCCTTAACATGCAACCTAGCAATCACTGTCCTCAGCCTTTACCAAAAGGAGTTGAAAACTTAGGTCTACACAAAAACCTGCACATGGATATTTATAGCAGCTTTATTAATAATTTCTAAAACTTGGAAGCAACCAAGATGTCCTTTACATAGGTGAATGGATAAATAAACTGGTACATCCAGACAATGTAATATTATTCATCCCTAAAAAGAAATGAGCTATCAAGCCATGAAAAGACACAGAGGAAACTTAAATGCTTATTACATGAGAGAAGCCAATTTGAAAAGGCAACATACTGTATGATTCTTATACATAAGGTAACTATATGATATGCTGGAAAAAGCAAAACTATGGAGATAGTAAAAAGATCAGTAGCTGCAGGGGGAAGAAAGGGGTAGAGGGAAGGAAGAATACATGGCACATAGAGGATTTTAAGGGCAGTGAAACTATTCTGTGTGACACCACATCATTACACATTTGTCCAAACCCACAGAATGCACAATATGATTGAACCCTAATGTAAACTATGAACTTTGCTGATTATGATGTGTCAGTGTAAGGTCATCACTGTAACAAATATACGACTGTGGTGGGGGATGCTGATAATGGGGAATGCTGTGGGGGGGAGGGAATGGCAAGTGGTAAATGGGAAATTTGGAGAACTTCTCAATTTTGCTGATCCTAACTCAGCTCTAAAAGATAAAATCTTTTTTTAGAAAAGCACTTTAGGATTTCAAATAACTTGAGAAAAGGCAAAAAAAAATCAAATTTTCAAAAAGAGCCATGGATTTAGAAAGATAGCTACTTCAGGCTGCTCTGAGCAAAGGGCAACAGTCATAGATGGGAAATTGTCTGACCTGCTCAACTAAAAATCATCTAAACATGCGACAGGCTAAATGTCTGCTTTGCAGGCAAAAGATATTACCAAGTGTGAGAATTTTATGTTCTCTCTGTCCTAATGCTAATACGCAGCTTATGAGCTTGATGCATATATTGATTTTGACATGGCTCAATCCCACAAGTCACTCATCACATTACCCCTAAAGATACATTAAAACTATGAGTGGAAAACTAGTTTGGTGACACCTAATGATTGCTCGTATTTTTCATTCAGTTAGGATATACCCAGGAGAGAATCTGTAACACAGAATGCGAGCAAAAAGCAGCTTTCTCTTGCTCTTTAGTAGAATTATATCCTTTATCCATTCAGTGACACAAGTCACTTTAAAAGTGTTGGTGATCTACGTTTTGTACTTCTGAAATTATTCTTCTCCAAGTAATCTGGAAAAATCATTTTTAAAACATTGTCTTTTATTTCAAATGTAAGTTACATATTCTGTATACTGTTTAGTACCAAGTTGCAGTGTATTTTTTATTATGTGGTTTTGAGGGGCTAGCTGTGGCTGGTATAACTATGCACAACTTTCAAAGTAACTAC
Source organism: Phataginus tricuspis (assembly GCA_029783875.1). Taxonomy (NCBI): domain Eukaryota; kingdom Metazoa; phylum Chordata; class Mammalia; order Pholidota; family Manidae; genus Phataginus; species Phataginus tricuspis. The sequence goes on from JAQQAC010022866.1 coordinate 2,222,200, forward strand.
CCAGATGAGTTCCCCGTTCTAGTATCATCTGAGGATTTGCCTTGGTTTTCTAGCTCCATATCTGCCCGTCTGGCGCTGTGATGGTTTGTTGGAATGCAACCATGTAACCTGTTCCCTCCCATCTCTGGTCTTTTTATTGTCATTATTACCCAGTCATTAAATGCTGAGCCAGGAAATGTGAAAACCTCTTCTATTGCATCCTTGCCCTGCTTTTCGATTTGTTTTCTCTGTTGCCCATCTTTACCTCCAAAAATGCAATAATAGCAGGACAGAATCAGAAAGAAGAGCAAAGGGATTGCCAAGCAATCTCTCCACCTGCTGTCCCACCTGGTCATTCTCACATGACGGGCCTTGAAAAGGTCCTTGGTCCATCCGTCAAGGCATTCCCCTGAGTGAGACTGGCCTTCTTTCTCATAAGGAAATGCCATCAGCTCAGCTTTAAACTGTGCAGTATGAAATACAAAATGAAATAAAAATACAACTTATTAAATCCTGATAGGAGTAAGTGGGCCATTTGGATGAGTAAATATCAACATTCCTTGATTTCTCTTCTCTCACAATATACTTTTTCTGCAATCACACTTATTGCATGATATTCTTAATTCTGGAGGGTCCACTTGAGCAACAGCCATTTTTTATCCCATTAGTTTTCACTGGCTAACTTTAAGATGGCTGCTTCCCAGCTGCCGCACAAACAGCTTTGAACTGGAAAGCTGTAACTAGGATTTCCAGTGGAACACAGGATCCGAGAATTGGAGAGCTGAGAAATGCTCAAATAAATCACCACATTTTATAGATAAGAAAAATGAAACTCAGAGAAGTTAAGTAAATCATCTAAGGCCACATGGCTCGTTACTGAGAACTATAACTACGAACTTGGTCTCCTGATGACTAATTCCATATTCTTGTTTCCCTGATCACCAGTCTCCTGATCCTTTTACATTTTACATCCTTTACTCACTCACCAAAAAACACGAAGCTTCAAACCTCTGCATTAGAGATTATCCTCTTTTTTCCCTTAATTTATTTCTTAAAAAGCGCATGTTGAAATAATAAAGTGGATCATATTTTTATGGGACTTACATCCCTAGGCAAATTTTCACTAAATAACAAAGAAAGCTATATGCAAAAGTATCCCCCAAGGTAAAGATTTTTTTAATACAAAGTTCTCCAAAAATCCTAAAGTGAACTCATAAAATTGGCAAGTGTAGCAGACAAAAAACACTGGATATGTAAGTTATATATAAAATATAGACAAATACTTCATATTAAAAAACAACTGCTATTTATCAGATCTATTAGCACCATAAAACATAAATCACATTTTTAATTTTTCCACAGTTGGCAGAGTATAATGTATTAGGATTTCTTGAAATAACACCAGCAATTTATGTCTTCTATTTTAAAACCATCCAAGAGAGTAGAAGCTAAGACTTCCATTTTACTCAATATTCCTTATGTTATGTAGAGCCAAGGATCACAGCCAGGTTAAAATAAAATAATAAACTATAAATTCATATTTTTGTTACTGTTGCTATTGTCAATCATCATCACGATCATAAAATTGAAGGTATTTTAAATTAGTTCTCAACATCACCCTCTCCAACTTACTTGAAACACTGTTCATTCTCAGATAAATTCTTTAAGCAAACCATAAGAGTCAGCAGTCAGAGCTCTTCACACTCTAAAAATGCCATAAAAAACAACTATCAGAATTAGGGAACTCAAGGCCCCTCTCACAGGAAGACAAAGAAAGGCATGGACCAGTAACCTGAATGTCCATATTAAATGTGAACTTTGGAAAGACAAAAGCTATAAATTCCATCAAAAGAGAATCAAATAACCATCCCATTGATCTATGTGTCTATTTTGGTGCCTGTATCATATGCTACTTTGATTATTACAGCGTCACAGTATAATCTGAATCATTAGAGCATGACACCTCCTTGGTTCTTCTTTCTTTGGTGATTTATCTTTTGCGGTTCCATACACAACTTAGGATTATTTGTTCTAGTTCAGTATCTGCTTCATATTTTGATAGAGATCACACTGAATCTAATGATTTCTCTGGGTACTGTGGACATTTAACAATATTAATTCTTTCACTCCATGAACATGGTATATGGTATGTCTGTCCATTTATTAATAATATTATAATAACTTAGTATGGTGACAGATGGTAACTACACTTACCATGGTGAGCATTTTATAATACATATAGATGTCAAACCACTATGTTGTACATCTGAAACTAGTATAATATGTCAACTATACTTCAATTAAAAAAAAATTTAAGAGAATCAAATAACTAATTTCATACTGGCTGACACCAGGTGATGGGGGCTCTTGTTGCCAATACTTCTAAAGCTCACCACATTCAAGATGAATGGTGTTAGTAGTTCAGTATCTAATCTCTGACAGCAGTCAGGCAAATATAGACCGTGATCAACAGTTTACACCAAGGGGGATGGAAAGTGATTTCTTTTCTATCATCTTCATCAGATGAAAGTTTTTCTTTCCAAAAGGAGTAAACCAACTAGGACGGTTTCCCTCCTCTAAGGTTTCCTGTCCATTCACACCAGTAACTTTATTCTTCTTTTTTTACCACTGGCTGAGATTAATTATGATAATAAATAATTTATTGAATAGACTGTTGTGAGCAAATCCATTGAGCTTTCCTCCATTTTTTAAAAAAATACAAATCATGTATATTGAGTAAGGTCTTGTTTAAGACTATATTTACTTCCATTTGTTTAATATACAAGTTGCCACTTAATATTATGGGTGTTTTGGTTTGTTTTGTTGATGAATGAGCAATAGAGTTTTCATTTTCTATAGAAAAACTCCTTCTTTAAAGCAAAAAGTATCCAGATTCTAACAGAATATCTGTATTTCAGTAGAGTTGTAAAATGAAATTCTACTAGGGCTCCTGCTAGCCTATATAGCATGTTTGTATGAATTCAATAAAGGAAATTTCTGCTGGATAAATGTGGTTTGGCTAAAGGAGCAAGGTTAAATCTCTACCCCAACATGACCTTTTGGTATTCTTAGTCCATAAACAACCTATACAACTAAATGTGTTGACACTGAATTCTACTAAATGACTCATAGTTTCCCATTTATTTCCAGTATAGAATTATTCTAGGAAAATGTTAGTCTCTAGCCAAACTTTTAAAATCACACATTTTACAAAAAAAGATGTTTTATTAAATATTTAGTAAATGTGGATTTATACTAATTCATTAAAGAAAAATTATGGGAAAGGTTATGAATATTATTTATGGTTATTTGAGTAACCTTATGAGACATATGCTCTTTCCCAAAATATTTATTGGTTTTTATCATCCTAGACAGAAAAAAAATACACTGTAATAGAAAAAAAATAGATTTTCAGTGTTAAAAACTCCAGGAGGATAGTAAGTGAAATACCCCTGGGCCTCTCCTACTACACCTCAACTTCTGAACATAACATGCACAGATAGGTAAAGTCTACTGTATTTAGAAGTATACTTGGATGTACTTAATAGACAATATTAAAAGACTGATACATAGAAAACCCTTAGAAAATGTTTACTAAATGAACTGAACAGATTTTGCAAAGGAATGGAGGCCAGGTTCATTTCCACTTTGAGGAGTGACTGCAGGATTATCAGCAAATTCAAAGCATGAAAATGAGCTGGTCCAAAGATGGTTCGCCCCTCTCTCTCTCCTTCCTTTAAGCTTTTTCTTCTTCCTAATATACCAAATTAGTTATTACAATATTCAGAATCTTTCGTTTTTAAAATGATTTATTCACTCATTCAATTAATGTTTATTATGTTAACATATTAATGAGTTTTGAAGAAATTTGGCAAAAGGCAATCCTAGTTGCAACAGAAAGAAGAGATCCAGGAATATCCTTGGAATGTCCAGAATTGTAGATACTTTTAGAGTCCAACTGAACTCGTGCTTTCGTTTATATTTAACTGAATTGATGAGTTTCCTTCTTGAAACTCTTATCCAGTGGCTCATAATTTTATTTTTCTGAAAAATTCCTTGGTTCCTACTCACAGAAACTACTTCATAAGATTTGGTGGAGGCCCAAATACATGTATTTTTATAAGCACTACTTGCCAGGCCTATGCCAAGTAATTCTAGGGCCACTTATTTGTGAGTCATGCTTTGAGACAAACAAATGTGTCTTTTAACAATAGCCCACTCTCTCCTGATTCTCACTAAACCTCTCTGACCAGTGCTTCTTTGTCTACTTTCTGAATCCTCTTTACCCACCAACCCTTATATATTGGTGTCTCTCTCAAGGACCCACCTTTAGCACACAGCTTTTCATACTTTATATATATCTACACAGACCCCCTCCACACGCAAAAAAGCTCTTCCTCTGTCAGAGTTTAGCTTTAACCTATATGCTGGCCCAGTCCTTAGCTCCCTTCTTGACTGATCCCTGAGACTCATCCAACAGCACGCTGGACATGTCTATCTGGATGCTGCAATGAGACTTCAAGAGAATGCATGTAGTTCCTCAACATTCTACAGATGAAAGACTGGGTGTCTTTCCTGTGCTTGGAATCTTCCCTCCCATTCTGACTTAATTTGAGATCCCATTAAGTGGATTCTCCTGAAAGAAAGAATTCCTCAAACTTATTCTGCATTCCTCTCAACATGGGCTGATGGAATTTTGATCATACTTCTACCAATGCACTTACTGGTATCTCCATTAAAGACATAAAAACAATTTGTATGTGAATGTTTTAGAATTTGCATGAAGATAATAGGCCATTAAATGCACATACTTCCTCTACTCAGCTCCAACTTACTCAATAATCAGCCAAAATTTTGGCTTTGTAGCTTTTAAAAAAGAGAAAACTAGATTTCTGCAAAGTATCTCAGCTAAGAATTTAATCTGAGGGCATTTAGAGGTAAAGGTGAATTAGGAATCATGTGCAAAAAAGGATAAAAATCCATTTCTGAAGAAACTTACTGACTACAATATGGTGATAATGATGTTGAAGAATTTCATAAATATTTACTGAGTACCTACTAGTAGTGGGTCTGAGGTTCAAGGTTCTAGGAACAGAGACAGACTCCATTCTAGGTACTGTGAACATAGCCTAGCCTTTACTGAGATTTCATTCTAACAAGAGCAAATAGAACCAAGACAAATATTTTATATATTCATGCATGCAGATATGTAATTAGAAATTCATCAAATGAGTTTCTGTTTCCCACAGTGAGAGACCAACAGGGCTCAGAATTACCCTCCCACTGTAAACAACTAGAAATCTGGACAAATAAAGGAAGCAACTGTTTTTAAACTCAGCAGGCAGTGCAGGACTGTGATGCCAGGAAGAAAGGAAACAAATAAGGCGAGTCTTCCAATGGACATGGCTATTTACTTGGAGGCAACTTCCAGAATAGAACATAGAGAAAGAGATGGTGAACAGAACCCAGCATTCTCACTGAGGTGAAGGAGCAGACATCAAATCTCAGGAAGGTTGAGTCTGCTATAATTTGCTGGTCACAGTACCAAAATGGCAGGATCTAAACATGCTCCAGGAATTGACATGGAATTGGGGAATTTAGCAGAAAAAAAATTTAAACAACTTTAATGAAAATACTTAAACTACTTAAGGACTTAAAACATGAATATAATACAGAAAGAAATAACAGCTATAAAAGATGAAATTTCTAAACATAAGGTACACATGTGAAATAAAGCATTCACTGGGTAGAACTAACAGATTAGACACAGGAGAGAAAAATCAGTGAACATGATGGCACATTAATATTAACAGCACAAACAGAAGTACACAGATATTTAGAAGAGTGAAACCTAATAAACAGAGCCTCTGTGACCAATAGGAGCTTGTCAGTTGGTTAATAAATGTGTCAACTTCCAACCAAGATGAAGTAACAGGAACCAGATTTACCTCCCACCTGAAATAAACACACACGCACACACACACACACACATACACATGCTATATTAAAAGACTCTCAAGATTATTGAATGTCAGGAGACTAAAAAGTGTGATCCTTGAGAGGGAGAGACAACAAACAAGTTCAGTCCTACAGTGGCCCCATCTTAAGGCCTAGAGAGAGATTCCAGGCCATGGTGCAGTGACAGGTAACCCAACTGAGCCTCTGCGTCTCTGAGTTTAGGAGATGCAGATGGAAGCCAAGGAGGCTATGGAGCTCACAGAGCAGGGCACTGAAGAGTTGACCTCACCAAGGAGAGAGCACGCTAGAGATTCTCAGAGGATCCTTTCAAGTCTTCAGGTGAGTATTCATCAGCAAACTCACATGGGAATCAGCCTAGGCCCAGGAGAACTCACCAGAAGTTTAAAGAAAATGACCCCCAGGAATCACAGAGGGCCAGGAATTATTTGTGTTTCCACCAGCCAAAGTGGAAAAGCTCACAATTTAAAGAACCTCAGAAAAAGTATTTCAGAAGCATTTTACCTCTACAGTAGGGAAAACTTTTCCTAAATGTTATGAACTGCTACTCTGGTCATACCCACTAACTCTTAAAAGCAAGACACAACAGGATCAAATCAAGCCCCATAAAATAATTCAAAAGTATTTCTAGAAATAAAAAATTTCCAGCCCCAACAGGATAAAATTCACATTAATTCTAAAAAAAATTTGCTAGGCAAGCAAAGGATTAATGAGAAAATTCAATCAACATAAACAGACCTAGAAAGGACACAGTATAATCTACAGTATCATACCTATTCTATAGCATTAATAGAATAGGTCACTAAAATAGTTATTACATCTTTATTCTGTATATTCAAAAAGCTAGAGGAAAACTGACAACCTAAGCTAACACATGGAAGCTTTTTAGAAGACCCAAACAAGATATCCAAAGTTGATGAAAACTCTAAAACCATAGATTCAAGGAGCTCAATAAACTCATAGCATATGAAACACTTAGAAAAATATACCGTGACACAATCAGATTGTTGAACCAGTGATAAAGAAAAAGATCTTAAAAATCAGTCATAGGAAAACACAAAAACCTTACGTACAGAGGAACAAAGAAAAGTATAACAGATCTCATGTCAAAAACAATGAAATACAAAAGATAGAGCAAAATCTTTTAAATACTTTAAGAAAAATCTATCAACCTAGAATTACACACTCAGTGAAAACATCTTTCAAAAATGAAGAGAAATAAAGTTTTTTTCAGCTGTAATAACATCGAAAGATTCATAAGCTATAGACACTTCATACAAGAAATGGTAAAATAAATTCTTAAAGCAGAAGGAAAATGAATGGAATATCTATCTATACAAAGGAATTAAGAGTATATGAAACGGCAACTAGTTTAGATAAAAGCTTTATCTTAATACACAGGTCCTTAAAGGCTAACTGATTGTTTAAAATGAAACTATTATTTCATATTAATAATATTAACATTTTTCAATTATGTATAATATTAGGTAATAATATATAGTACTTTAAGGTAGACTACAATGAGGTAAAGATTAAAATACGCAGCTTAAAGCAATCACTAAGTAGCACAACAAAGGTTTTAAGTAAAAAATACTCAGTTTGTCCAAAAGAATCCCCCAAAGAGGAAGGCAAAGAGGATCAACAAAGACAAATACCACATATTTAATATGTATATACCTATACACAGTATGTTTCCACCCAATCATATCACATTTAAGTGTAAATAGTTTAAACCTCCCAATTAAAAGGCAGGGATTGCTAGATTAGATTAAAAAAGCTAAACACAAAAAAACAACTTTAAGAAGAAATCCACTTTAAGTCTGAAGACATAAGTACATTAAAAGAAAAAAGAAAAATATGCCATGCTAAAAAAAAATATATAAAGTGTGGCTTATTTGAATATCAGAAAAAGATGACTACAGGGCAAAAAGATTACTAGGAATTAATAAAATCATTTTATAATAACAAAAAGGTGAATCAAGAAGAAATAATGAACAAACATTTATACAACAAATAACAGAACTTCAAAACATAGAAAGCAAAAACTGATAAGGAAAAATAGACAAAAATTATAGTTACTTTATGATATTTCAAAATCCTTCTTCGACAATTTATAGAACAAGTAGACAGAAAGTCAGAAAATATATAAAGGACAGTTTACTTGACATTTACAGAACATGTCACCCACGAATAGCAGAATGCATATTCTTTTCAAGTGTACACAGATTATTTACCAATACAGATAATATTTGGCCCATACAAGGGCCAATAAACAAAAGAATCCAAATCACAGGAATATGTTCTCTGACTACAATGGAATTAAAGAGAATCTAAAGCAAAAATATATGTGGAAAATTTTGGAGACTGGTGATACTAAATAACACACTTCTAAATAACCAATGGGCCAAAAAAGAAAGCAGGATAAAATTAAAATGTACGAAAGCATTAAAAATACAGCACCAAAAAGCTGTGGGATACAGACAAAGTATTGGTTGGAGAGAAATTTACAGCACTAACCACCTTAATTAGTAAAGAAGAAAGCCATCCACCAATGACTTCAGCTGCCACCATAAGAAACCAGAAAAACACTAACAGAATTAAAGGAGGAAATAGAATGCAATACATCCATTTTAGGAGACTTCAACACACCACTCACTCCAAAGGACAGTTAAATCAAACAGAAAATAAGGAGACAGAGGCAGTGAACAACACATTACAACAGATGGACCTAACAGACATCTATAGAACATTCCACCCAAAGCAGCAGGATACACATTCTTCTCAAGTGCACATGGAACATTTTCCAGAATAGACCACATACTAGGCCACAAAAAGAGCCTCAGTAAATTCAAAAAGATTGAAAGAGTACCAGCCAACATCTCAGATGACACAGGTATAAAACTAGAAATAAACTGTACAAAGAAGACAAAAAGGCTAACAAACACATGGAGGATTAACAACATGCTCCTAAATAATTAATGGATCGATGACCAAATTAAAACAGAGATCAAGAAATATATGGAGACAAATGAAAACAACATCACCACACCCCAACTTCTATGGGACACAGCAAAGGCAGTTCTATGAGGAAAGTATATAGCAATCCAGGCCTATTTAAAGAAGGAAGAATAATCCCAAATGAATAGTCTAAATTCACAATTATTGAAACTGGAAAAAGAAGAACAAATGAGGCCCAAAGTCAGCAGAAGGAGGGGCATAATAAAGATCAGAGAAGAAATAAATAAAATTGAGAAGAATAAAACAATAGAAAAAAAATCACTGAAACCAAGAGCTGGTTCTTTGAGAAAATAAACAATATAGATAAACCTCTAGCAACACTTATCTAGAAAAAAAGAATCTACACACATAAACAGAATCAGAAATGAGAAAGAAAAAACATGATGGACACCACAGAAATACAAAGAATTATTAGAACATACTATGAAAAAATATATGCTAATAAAGTGGACTACCTAGAAGAAATTGACAACTTTCTAGAAAAATACAACCTTCCAAGACTGACCCAGAAAGAAAGAGAAAATCTAAACACACCAATTCCCAGCAATGAAGTTGAATTGGCACTCAAAAAACTACCCAAGAAGAAAACCCCCGGACCAGTTGGATTCACTGGTAAATTTTATCAGACATTCAGAGAACACATAATACCCATTCTCCTTAAAGTTTTCCAAAAAATAGAAGAGGAGGGAATACTTCCAAACTTATTCTATGAAGCCAGCATCACTCTAATACCAAAACCAGGCAAAGACACCACAAAAAAAGAAAACTACGGACCAATATCCCTGATGAACATAGATGCAAAAATACTCAACAAAATATTAGCACACCGATATCAAAAATACATCAAAAGGATTATCCATCATGATCAAGTAGGATTTATTCCAGGGATGCAAGGATTGTACAACATTCAAAAATCCATCAACATCATCCACTATATCAACAAAAAGAAGAACAAAAACCACACGATCATCTCCATAGATGCTGAAAAAGCATTTGACAAAATTCAACATCCATTCATGATAAAAACTCTCAACAAAATGGGTATAGAGAGCAAGTACCTCAACATAATAAAGGGCATATATGAAAAACCCACAGCCAACATCATACTTAACAGCAAGAAGCTGAAAGCTGTTCCTCTAAGATCAGGAATAAGACAGGGATGCCCACCCTCCATGCTTTTATTCAACATAGTACTGGAGGTCCTAGCTACAGCAATCAGACAAGAAGAAATAAAAGGCATCCAGATTGGTAAGGAAGAAGTCAAACTGTCACTGTTTGCAGATGACATGATATTGTACATAAAAACCCTAAAGAATGCACTACAAAATGATTAGAACTAATCTGAATTCAGCAAAATTAAAGGACAAAAAATTAATACACAGAAATCTGTTGCATTCCTAAACACTAATGATGAACTAGCAGAAAGAGAAATCAGGAAAACAATTCCATTCACAATTGCATCAAAAAAAATAAAATACCTAGGAATAAATCTAACCAAGGAAGTGAAAGACCTATATGCTGAAAACTACAAGACACTCTTAAGAAAAATTAAAGAGGACACTAATAAATGGAAATTCATCCCATGCTCATGGGTAGGAAGAATTAATATTGTCAAAAAGGCCATCCTACCTAAAGCAATCTACAGATTCAATGCAATCCCTATCAAAATACTAACAGCATTCTTCAATGAACTGGATCAAACAGTTCTAAAATTCATATGGAGCCATAAAAGACCCCGAATAGCCAAAGCAATCCTGAGAAGGAAGAATAAAGCAGGTGGGATCTCACTTCCCAACTTCAAGATCTACTACAAAGCCACAGTAATCAAGACAATTTGGTACTGGCACAAGAACAGACCCATAGACCAGTGGAACAGAATAGAGTCCAGATACTAACCCGAGCATATATGGTCAATTAATATATGATAAAGGAGCCATGAATATACAATGGGGAAATGACAGCCTCTTCAACAGCTGGTATGGGCCAAACTGGACAACTACATGTAAGAGAATGAAACTGGATTACTGTCTAACTCCATACACAAACGTAAACTCTAAATGGATCAAAGACATGAATGTAAGTCATGAAACCATTAAACTCTTAGAAGAAAACATAGGCAAAACTCTCTTGAATATAAACATGAGCAACTTCTTTATGAACATATCTCCACTGTCAAGGGAAACAAAAGCAAAAATGAAAAGTGTGAGTATATCAAACTAAAAAGCTTGCGTACAGCAAAGGACACTATCAGTAGAACAAAAAGGCATCCTACAGTATGGGAGAATATATTTATAAATGACATATCTGATATGGGGCTGACATCCAAAATATATAAAGAGCTCACGTGCCTCAACAAACAAAAAGCAAATAAGCCAATTAAAAAATGGGCAGAGGAGCTGAACAGACACTTCTCCAAAGAAGAAATTCAAATGGCCAACAGGCACATGAAAAGATGCTCCACATTACTAATCATCAGAAATGCAAATTAAAACCACAATGAGATATCACCTCACAGCAGTTAGAATGGCCAACATCCAAAAGACAAACAACAACAAATGTTGGCGAGGATGTAAAGAAAGGGGAACCCTCCTACACTGCTGGTGGGAATGTACATTAGTTCAACCATTGTGGAAAGTGTATGCAGGTTCCTCAAAAAGCTAAAAATAGAAATACCATTTGACCCAGGAATTCCACTCCTAGGAATTTACCCTAAGAATGCAGGAGCCCAGTTTGAAAAAGACAGATGCACCCCTATGTTTATCACAGCACTATTTACAATAGCCAAGAAATGGAAGCAACCTAAGTGTCCATCAGTAGATGAATGGATAAAGAAGATGTGGTACATATACACAATGGAATACTATTCAGCCATAAAAAGAAAACAAATCCAGACATTTGCAACAATATGAATGAGCTAGAGGGTATTATGATCAGTGAAATAAGCCAGACAGAGAAAGACAAGTACCAAATGATTTCACTCGTCTGTGGAGTATAAGAACAAAGCAAAAACTGAAGGAACAAAACAGCAGCAGACTCACAGAACCCAAGAATGGCTATCAGTTAGCAAAGGTAAGGGATTGGGAAGGATGGGTGGGAAGGGAGGGACAAGGGGAAAAAGGAGCATTACTATTAGCACACATAATGTAGGGGGTGGCACTGGGAAAGCAGTATAGTAAAGAGAGGACAAGTAGTGACTCTACAGCATCTTAATACACTGATGGACAGTGCCTGTAATGTGGTATGTGGTGGGGACTTGATAATGGGGGGAATCTAGTAACCACAATGTTGCTCATATAATTGTATATTAATGATAAAGAAAGAAAGAAAGAAAGAAACCAGAGAAAGAGCAAATTAAACCCAAAGTAAGCAGAAAACAAGAAATAACAACTATCAGAACTAAAAATAATGAAGTAGAAAACAGAAAAAAAAATTATAGAGCAAATCAATGAAACCAAATACTTGTTCTTTTAAAAAAGGAAAACAATAAAATTAATATAGTATTGAGACAGATTTGGGAAAAAAGAGAGAAGACAGAAATTAACGATATCAGTGATGAACAGGACAACATCAGTGCCAATCTTACAGGCATTCAGAGAATAGTATGGGGATATTATATACAACTGTATGTGGCAATATGTTCAACAACACAGATGTAAAAGAGAAATTTCTTGTAAAATACCAGAATACCAAAAGCTCACTCAAGGAGAAATAGATAGTGTGAGTAGCCCTATATCTGTTAAAGAAATTGAATTTATAGTTAAACACCTTCCTACAAGGGAAACTTCAGATGCCTTCACCAGAGAATTCCACCAAACACCTAAAGAAAAACTAATACCAATTTTACACAAATTATCACAGAAAATTAAATAGGAGAGAATATTTACTAACTCATTCTGAGGCCAGCATTACCCAAACACCAAAATGAGATAGGCATGGCAAGGAAAACACCTCAGCTCAATGTCTCCATGTACATATAAATATTCTTTGTTTCATATTAATTATTTTATTCATTTATTTTTATTAAGGTATCATTGATATACACTCTTAATGAAGGTTTCACAAGAAAAACAATATGGCTACTACATTCACCCTTACTATTGAGTCCTTCCCAATACCCCACTGCAGTCACTGTCCATCAGTGTAGTAAGATGCCACAGAGTCCCTACTTTACATACAAACATTCTTAACAAAACTGTAGCAAAGCATATCCAAGAGTATATAAAAAGGATAATATATCATGACTAAATGGGGTTGATTCTAGGACAGCAGGGATAATTAAACATTTGAAAATTAATTCATTTAATTCACCATATTTAATTATTATTTAATTCACTACATTAAGAGTAAAAAGTAAAAACCACATCATGATCACTGAAATGTATGAAGAAAAAGTATTTGACAAAATCCAGCATCCATTCCTGTAAAAAAAAAAGTCTCAGAATATTAGGAATAGAACCATCTCACCTTGTAAAGGGCATCTAGGACAATCAGCTAATATATTTAACAGTGAAAGACTGAAGGCTTCCCCTTTAAGACCAAGAACAAGACCTGGATAGCAGCTCTCACCACTTTTACTCAGGATTATATTGGAGAGTCTAACCAGTGCAATCAGGCAAGAAAAAGATAGAAAAGGCATCGAGATTAGAAAGAGAGAAATAAACTATCTTTATATGCAGACATCATGATTCTCTATGTAGAAAGTCCTATAGAATAAAGACAAAAAACTACTAAAAGTAGTAAGTATGTTTAACAAGGTTAGAAGATAAAGATCAATACACAAAGAACAGTTGTATTTCTATATGCTAACAGTGAGAAATTAGAAATCAACATTTAAAAGCACTATTTACAATAGCATTAAACATGTGAACTACTTAGGGAAATAAATGTGACAAAAGATGGGCAAGACCCGTACACTACAAAGTACAAATACTCCAAAGAGAAATTAAAGACAACCTAAATAAATGGCAGGATATAACTTATACATGGATTAGAAGATTGAATACTTTAAGATGTCAATTCTCCCCAAATTTATCTATAGAGTTAATGTAATCAATCAAAATCCCAGCAGACTTTCTTTATAGAAACTGACAAGCTTTCTAAAGTTCATATGGAAATACAAGGAGCCTAGAATAGTCAGAACAACTGTGGGGGAAAAATAGAAAATCAGAACACTTACATTAAGTTCAAGACTTACTATAAAGCTGCAGTAGAAAGCAACATAGTATTGCCATCAAATAGACACACAGATCAACTGAACAGAGTCCAAAAATATACACAACGTATATGTTGTCAACTCGTTTTCAACAAAGGTGCAAAGGCAATTCTGTAGGGAAAGAACAACCTTTTTTTTTTAAGTAGTGCTGGAACAACTGAAGATCTATATGCAAAAAATAAAATGTAAAACACCAAGAGCTTCCATCCCTATCTCATACCATATACAAAAGTTAACTCGAAATGGGTCATTGACCTAAGTGTAATACCTAAACCTTTTAAAAACCTCATAAAAGAAAATCTTTGTGACCTTGGGTTAGTCAAAGACTTCAAAGATGGGACACAAAAAGCATGACCCATAAAATAAAACATTTATAAAATGGACTTAAAAATCTACCCTTCGAAGACACCACTAAAAGAGTGACAAGGTAAGCCACAGACTGCAAAACAATACTGGTAAATCATATATCCAGTTAAGTCCTTATACCCAGAATATTTAAAGAACTTTCAAAATTTAATAATAAAACAAACAACTGAATTTTTTAAGTGGGCTAAAGATTTGAACACTTTACCAAAGAAGAAAAGTAACACATGTTGAGAGAAAAATGAGATACTGCACAAACCAAGGATTAAAGTACCACTGTTTCTAAGATATTGACCCTGATCTTACCAGATGAAAATTACCTGACTCTATATGCCACTTACCATATTGTATTACAACAACTTGAAGATATGACTCACCTCAACTATTAGATTTTAAACTACTTGAAATCAGAAATTACATTAGACTTATTCTGACATCCCTCAGGCTATTACAGGTCCTGGCATGATGTCACAGGAGTAAATATTAAATGCATAAAGATGGATGAATTGTAAATCATACAGAAATCCTTTTTAAGTGAATATTGTATTAAAGAAACATGTTTCAGAAAAGTGTTGTATAGGTGTAATCATTTCATAATTTCTTTTTTGTTTTTTTATGTATCTAGAAAAATTTGAACCTTATTAAATAAATACCTATCTATCTTTCTCTTCCTTCCAAGTTTAATGCTTTTCTTTTAAACTCAAGGTTTCATTTTTTAAAAAAAAACAAACTTGTTTTTAAAAACCATTATCTGAAGTTAATCACTCTTCTCTAATTTCCATTCTCTCACAGACCTCCAAGTTGTAGAAATCTGTTCCAGGCAGCACCAGCTCCAAAAGATAACAAAGCTATGCTATTATGGAAGAAAAAAGGAAACAGAGACTGAGGAGAGGGAGGGGAAAGAAATACCACAGGAACTTCCATGGAAGTGCAGAGTCCTTAAGTTGTATACACTGACCCAGAGACAACCACCAGGAGGATTCTGGCCTCAGACAACATTCTGAAGCAAAGGCAGATGCCTGGCTGCAAGAGCGTCCAGAGGGCAGGAGTCTGCTGGTTGACAGCCATCTTTTCTTTCCC
The DNA here is from genome assembly GCA_029783875.1 of Phataginus tricuspis. Lineage (NCBI taxonomy): Eukaryota > Metazoa > Chordata > Mammalia > Pholidota > Manidae > Phataginus > Phataginus tricuspis. The sequence continues at coordinate 2,237,828 of JAQQAC010022866.1, forward strand.
AGTCTCAACATGACAGAGAACAAACCCCAAGAAAACACCAAAGTGATCTAGGTTTTTTCCATGTCTAGCATCTTGCTTCAGGTGGGGCCTACTGATGCCAAAGGGGAAAAATAAAGGCTGCTTTCGAGGACAGACTCTGAAAGTGCATACATCTAACCACAGAAAGTTACCCTTATATAACACCTGAGCAGTAACAGACAAAAAGAAAAGTCTATTTATTATCAATAAATTTTACTGAACACAGACATATAAATTCCTCCCCTCTGGGGAGCTCTTAAGTTTGCCTAGGTAAACCTTGTTTTATCACCACCAATTTCCAGAGCTCTCTACCAACCAGCCACCCTGGCTAATGTTTATTTCTCATTTTCCACTTCTTCTTTGTTAATTTAAGCTTTAATTCATTTTGAATGAAATATAAAAATCACAGAAGTGTGTGTGTGTGTGTGTGTGTGTGTGTGTGTGTGTGTATGTGTTTATATACTCACAAAAAGGAGAAACAGAGATAGGTAGTCCTAACACAGGACTTAGCTTCTTTTGTTCACCAGATGTTTGATGGGAGTTTGCTAAATAGGTTAACTTGCCAATTGCATTATTTATAAGACCTATACGATGCTGTAATGCAGTATTTCTGGAACACCACAACAAAGCTGAATTTAGAATTCAGAGGGGAAAAAGAGAGAAAGAGACAGCAAGATTAGCTTTTTAAGAGTGCCGTAAATTGGTTCCCACTGAATTTCTTGGCCTGTGTGACCACCTACCCTTTCTGAAGAAAATGACTAATGGGTCGAATGGAAAATGTTATATTCAAGTAAGTGGTGATTGATTTAGACTGAGGAATATGTGAGCATCTTTGGAGGAGAGGCAAAAAGCTTTTAGCAAAGGAGAGATTGATCTGTAAGGGAGGGGACAGTGGGGACTGAGCAGGACCACCAAGGAGGCAGGAAGGTAGGGGTTCGAGCTTAGCAGAAGTCCTGCTTTTCTCAATCAGGAATAAAAAGAAGAAAGATAAAGATTTGTAATGGACAAAGGCAAGCCCATGTGGTCTTGATATCCTCTGAAAAAATGTGTGCATGTATGTGTGCATATTTTCACATACACATGGATATGTGCGTGTAAGTGCTCTGCTACCACCTGAGGACTTCCCAGCGAGTGCCTGCCAGAAGGGCCTGGCTGGCTAGTACGGCCTGTTGCTCTTGGTAGGTACCTGGGTCTTTCTAAGAGTTATGAAATATTCAGAATATGCCCCTTGCATGCTGCTATCCAATCTGTTCAATGCTTCTTTCCATCCAATTACCAGACTGGCCCCAAACACAGGAAAAACCTGTAGGCCTTGGATAGGACAGTCTGGCTCTGCCACCTACTATAGTTTGAATTTAGACTCCAATGTACAAGGCAAGGGTATAACTATTACTTAGCTGTGTGTTTTAAAACTTGTGGCCTGGGTATCTCAGGTGCTTAGGAAGGCTTAATCTCTAAACACCTGGTCACCCTTTATGTGAATGGGGGCCAGGCCTCTGGGTGCCTCCTCGCACACTAACGGCTGGGCTAAATGCAGGTAACTAGGAAGAATATGGGACGTGAGCTAGAGCAGGTGTCAGCGAACCACAGGTGAACAAATCCAGTCTGCAGCTGGCTTTTTGCAAAGACAGCTTTCCTGACAGCCTCCCCCACTCGTTTAAGGCCAGTCTACACTGCGTTCGTACTGCAGTGGGGGAGCCGAATAGTTGCGACAGAGATCTTATGGACCACAGAGCCAAAAATACCTGCATCAGGCCTTCTAAAGGAGGTTTGCTGACCCAGAGGAAAAGAATGTGTGTGGGACACAGGCTGCTACTGCATGCCTGCCCAGGACACATGCATAGCAATCCTCTCCCTTCTCCAGATTAAGAGAACAGACAGCTACCTGAGGAGCAAAGGGCTGTTAGAACATTGCCTTCCCCATGTCTCCCCCAGGAGCACAACTTCCGGCAGCACCAAGAAACTCGAAGACTCGCCTCTCCTTGCTGGACCTCAGGCAGAATGGGACGCTGCTCAACTGCAATTTGTACAAAGGTCCACTCATCTAGAGAACACAGTGCTCTGAATTCCACTCTTGGATTTAGAAAACTAGTCTTTGATAAAACAGATATGCAGGAAAATACTCTAATAGCAGCCTGTAAAAATAAAATGTCAATGTTTCCATTGATTTCTTCAGAAAGCCTATTTAACCCTGTGTAATGCTCCTTCGTGCATCCAGGGAAAACTGTTAATTGAAGAGTTACATTGATCACGTGAATTTAAAATTCAAAGGCTCAAGTTCAGTTGGATGAACACAAAGCAAGATCTAAAATAAAGGCTTTAGACCTACTAGGGAATCTAAAGAATGTATTATAAAAACTGAAAACTACAGTGAGTTTTTCACATCACAAGTTAAGGAAGACAATGCACTTTAACACAAAATTATTGTAGCACCATGATGTCACTGGCCAGGGGAAGGTCAAGTTCCTCCTGGCGAAACTAGTCAGTTCCCAGACCTCTCTGCAATTCACAGGATGGTTGCTACACTTTCCTATGATATGCCCAAGGTCAGGAGCCCATTTTAAAAAGTGACAAATTTCTCCAGTGTTTTTGAAGTCACGCAAACACATTAGACAAATTATCACATCATGCAGAGAAAAAAAGGATTGTGAAAAAGCCAAAGAAAACTTGCTAGTCTATTATGGATCTGAGTTTGTGGGGAGGATCAGAAGGGGTTGGGAGAGGAGCATTCATCTGAGATACGCTGCAGAAAACACAGAACAAACTTGGCAACTCTTTTAAGCTCAATTTTCTGTGTATCTATTTTGTAACACCTGAAGTCTAAGATTGCCCATTGTGTGTATTCTCTTAAACAGAAATACTGGTGAACTGTAAATGGAAAAACAGCTTAACAGTGTTTGTTATCTAATATTTTTGCTTTTCCTAACTGAAAATGCATGAAGTTAATATAATTACTTTCATTGCTGTATAGAATTTACAGAGTATAACCTCTCTTTCCCCTTCATTCTTGTTGCAGGAATGATCTAATAGAGCCTTGGGCAAGTAGTCCAGAACACTCTCATACTGATGGATGAGTCTGAGTGTAAAACTTTACATTCATATTGTGAATTACGTCTTCTGATGTCTTTCTTGATTACCCTTGACCTTCATGGGTCTCCCAGAACAAATGACGAGTCTAAATCAAATCCTCAGCATATTGGAAGCCAATATACATCCCTTCCAGATAAAGCAAACAGAGGGTATCCTACCAGCTTTTAAATGTCACTGCCAAGAAACACACACCGCACTTTCAGTTCACAGTTTGACTTCACTCATGGAACTGCAGTGGGGGAGGAAGGAAAGTCAGGAAAGACATGTTAACAGTCCCCTGAAAACCAACTGCAAGTCTTTATTCTCTCCCACTCGGAACATAACCTCCAGAGCCCTATATTTAATTTCTTTCTTTCACACTGTTACTCTCTACCCCAAATGTGCCCACTTCCTTTGGGCAGGGGGAAATAGAAGAGGGAAAAATGAGCATGAAATGCAACAGAGGTGTATGTAAGGAGAGCATCCACTGTCTGAATACTTAAAAACAACAGTTTAAAGAAATACTGGATAAGCAACTTTCCTCATTTGTCCTTATTTTGAGCATAAAAAGACCTTACCTACTTTTTACATGCCAAGGTCTTCTGTATTTAACTACGGCCCATAACAACTGTATACCACATGCCTTATAGCATTTTAGGGTTTCACATTTATCACATCTTATAAGCTTTTTAATTATGAAGCAATTGAAGTTCCAGATGTTTAAGTGACTTGTCTAAGGTCACATGACTTAAAGTAGAATGGTCTTTTGGGGAAGAAATGTGGAAAGCTTTTGTACCCAATCTGATAAGTATAAATGCCACACAGCTCACCTAGAGTAACTGAGGCGTTACTTTCAAGATCATTATGTGGTTTAATATTTAAAATACAAGTTTGAACAGGGTCACTGTAACCATCAGCCTGGAAGCAGCTTTAAGGAACAGATTTTATGTGTAAGTGGGTTAGAAACTGGCTAGACTACAACCATTGCTAAGTGGAATTGCAACATTTGTGTGTCTATTGCATTAACCTAAGAACCCTATGGTTGAGGGAGGAAGGAAGGGATTGGAACAACTTATGTAGACACAATGGAAAAACTCTTATTCTCTGACTAGGGAGGGAGAACCGCAGAATTCTGCAGAGGTCACAGTTGCCACACCATTCCGCCATGTCCCTTCGATTTCTTGGTTGGCCAGCGCTCTGAAGGCTCAAGAACTCTAAAGACTGAGGAGGGGCATTTGACCCTGTGAGTCCATGCTTTCCTCTTGCAGCATGTCACTCCACAGGACTCCTCTGCAATGCTATGAGGATGCTCTTGATTGTCCCGACGACGAGGGAGCCTTGCTGGTATTTCATCAGCAGGACCAGCAATTCTAGGGGTCCTACAACGGAGTGGACAGTACTGGACCAAGAAAGAATTGTCCTGTGCCACACAGACTTTCAAATAGCCTGCTGCACATTCACCAGCAGTCAATGACCTGTTTATAACTTGTAATCTAGAGACTGATTCGATTTTAGACAATACAAAATACTTTTTATACACTGAATTTTCTAGCAACACGATTGCAAGGCAAGTTTCAGGAAAATCATACTTTGTTTTGTTCCAACAGTCACAATTCTGGAAATTCAAGTCATGATACAGCTCATGTGGTCCAGTCTCCACCTGCAGCCCCCCATCCGTGGTAACTCCACACAGTAGAGCAGCCATCTGATTCCTTCACCATGTCATTTCATTCAGTCCTGTCCCAATGTTTACATACTGAAATACTCTATAAAATATACTTTCTTTGTATTTTTTCCCTTTGTATTACAATTGGGGCATTATATTAATTTTTAAATTATATGTATAAATAGGCTATAGTTATATATCTATAAATATCATTTGGGGATGATAAAGGAGACAATGTGTCTGATAGGATTGATAGCCAGGGCTGGGGACCATTCTTTCTTCTCTGGGGTATCTCTCACTCCTGGCTTCCATGACGATGCTATCTGCTGGTTTTCCCGAACACTCAGTCTATTTCACGGGCTCCTCTTGTCCCCACCTGTGAAAGGCAGCAGTGCCCCCCGAGTCTCATGTCCCAGCCCTCCACACTTCCTGACTTCCCTTTCCTGCTTGCTTCTAGGACTTCAACTAACACTTTCCTGCCAAACTGCTCTCCAATCCAGACCCTGAGTTTCCCCTTCTTCTGCTGAATTTCACACCACATTTTCAGTTGCCCATTGCTCACGACTTAGATTTTCCACCAATGCAGTAGGTCAAACGCAGCAAGTCCAAAACTCATTAACTTCCCTGCAAAGTCTGCTCCTCCTATGTTTTTGTTTCCCTTGGTCAGTGGTGACACAATTTACCAAGTCTGCCAGATCAGAAAACTGAAATAATTTTAAACCAGTTCATCATTTCTGACTCTCCCAAAGCAATTATTCACCAAATCCAAACAAATTATCCTATATTTTAATCTTTTTAAAATCAAAAGCACAAGTTTTTACACTTTTTCTAGAATACAATAGGCAGCCTTAGTCTTACTGTTAACTGTAGTTTAACTCATTAATTCTCCTTATATAGCCTATGAAAATACTAGTTTTAGACAACTTTATGCACAAAGATGTTAAACATAAGTTTCTTTATGAATATTTAGAAACACCAAAAGGGAGTTGTTTGGTATTTCTATTGTGCACATATGCAAGAGTGATTTGCAGTCATTAAAAATATGCTAATGGAGCATCTTATAAGAAATGTTTTTCATACTTTCAAATAAAAAATCAGGACCTAAAATTATCTTAACCATATAAAATATGCAGGGAAAATGGAACAAATCATTAATGGTGGTTATCTCTGGTGAAAAGATTCTAGATCATTCGTATTTTCCTCTTAACATTTTTTCTGTTATCTTCCAGACTATTAGTCATTATTCTAAGTCCTTTTCAAGTCTTGTTAATAGTGCCTGCATGACACTTCGGCCTCTTCCTGGACCTTCCCTGCCTCCTGATCTGTTCCCTTCGGTCCATCCTTCATGCTGCTATGAGATGAATCTTTTTCAAAGTTAGGTCTGTTCATCGAGTTGCCTCCTGCCGGCTCCCTCCCGTGCAAAGGTTGAGGGGCAAAAGCATAAGCATGCCATGAAAAGGTCAGACAGCCTTTCGGATGTTTTCTCAGCCTCATCCCCTGCAATTCCTCCCCAACAACCTTTGCTAAAACAAATTGTGGACTGTGGCATTTTTTGCAAGGCTGTTTTCTTTGACAAGAATGTTCTTTTTCCCTTTTGCTGCCAGGTCAAGTAACATATTTATCCTTTAAGACTCAACTCAAATTCCATTACATCTCTGAAGCTTTTGCTGACAGTGCTGGGAGACATTTACACTCTCCTCCCAAACACTTTTTTGGATATTCTGTTCACACTTATCTCTTGGCATAAGAGAGAAATGACCACAGGAATTCCTCTTCCTGGAAAATACTGTGTCTTAGTCATCTTTGTATTCCAAGTCGTGATACAAAGTCTGGTGCACAACAGGCACTCAGAAATTATTTGATGAATGACCAAATTAATGTATGGGGCCCAAAGTTGTAGAAAGAAAATCAGCGAGCACCCCAGATACACAGTTGGCTTGGAGAAACTGAGGCTGAACAGTAGTTTCCGACCAGACAAAAGGCAGAAGGAACCAGAATGTGTTGAAAGAAGCTCAACTACTCAAGTTAGTTAAAGAGGAAATGACAGCTGGATTAACCAGTGATTGATAACTGTTGGAGATTATTAGAAAAGACAAATCTCTTGTGCCTGTGTATTTAAACCACAGACGTCTTTGAGAGTTATGTCTAACACTTTTAATAAAGAATCAGAATTTTGGTTAAAACTATGTTTTTAAGTAGTAGAACAAGATGCCCAAAGGGAAGCTGAGACACCAGATTAATATTCAAGATACCATCAGTTTGCACATCACAACTTTTAAAAATCTTAATGCCTGGGCCCCATTCTGCATCAACTGAATCAGAATCTCAGGAAGTGGGGTCCAGATATTAGTAATTTTTAAAGCTCCCACTGTTGAGAATCACTGATCTACATGAAAAAAAAACAGTTTTCCCCAATTGTAGACAGCATTCCAAGAAAGAAATAAGCATCTTCATGATTACTGTCATTGGGAATCTTTGTCATTGTGGCTGTGAATGACTGTCATTGTTAATCGCCATTCCTAGAAAGTGAGAGAAAATGATATACTCTTAATATCAAAGAAAGGTAAATAATGTAGCTTAAAGAAGTTTCTTCACTCAAGCGATGCTAATTTTTCCTTCAGATTATCTTTTTTCCTATTCTCAAAATACATTTCAATACAAAATTCAAATCTGAATGATCATACTGGATTACTATACTCCAATATCGTATTTCAGCGTATTCAGGTCAAAAGAAAAAACCTGGAGAATAAAAAATTTTATGGTAAGTAACTGAGCTCTAAAAAGAAAATCTGTAATTTTACAGAATTTTTCCCCCATAGCTCAATTTTAATAGCTTGAATGGCTGTTTTTGCTGTGGGGAGAATTCATTTTAATCCTTTTAATCACATTTTAAATGGTACACTCTCACATAATTTTTCAGGGATTCACCTATCAAGAGCGAGAACATTGGGATAATGGTTTTAAGGAATGAAGAATTATGTCAGTCACCCTGAGAAGGCACCCCAGTGGGAGGGTCACTGTGGGGCAGCGAGCTGGGAAACGAGACCAGCAAGGCAAGCTGAGGTCCACCTCTCCACTCCCGGGGCTGCTGCCCTCCTTTGGGTTCTCACACACTTACCCTCAGTGTCCAGCTGAACCCTGACTTGGGTATATACACTCACCTCACCCCTTTTAGACTCTGGGATAGTTAGAAAGAGTCTCTTAAATTTCCCTTCGGTATATACAACAGGATAACTTTTCAAAAAATTCTTTACTAAGAACTAAAAGAAAAGTGGGGCAGAGAAAATGAAATGGTAAAAAAAAACCTGCAGTGGTAAAAATGGTAATTCATGAGCATGTGGGCAATAGTGGTGAATAGTGCGACTTAGCTGGTATAAACGATCAATGCTAAAAACCATTATCTGGGTCACTTGGTTTCAAAATACTGCTTTGTTCAACTTTTCCTCCCTCCATTTAAAGATAAGCACCTTCTGCCCAATCCTCCCCCACTCTACTGAAACTTCTCCTTATTTCAAACACTGTGTATCTCCGAGGGGAGTGTTTTACAAAAAGGTTTTACCTTCAACCATATTAAGAAATTTATGCCTCTATCTGATAGACACATAAATCATATATGCAACACATTTAAAGAAAGTCTCATTGTGTGTGATATACTGTGATGTATTCCTCTTCTATTCTATCTTTTCAAAGGCTGATAGTGACCTACTAAACTGACTTCATCATCTACTACTTGGTAGTATTAGTAGCTGGAAGATGATGCAGGTTCCCGTCTCAGCCTCGTGCGCACACTACATGAGAGTTCATTTATAGATTCTAGACACTAATGCCCTTTCTCAGTCTTTCAAGGCTCCCCACTTCTCTGGAATTCTCAGAACCTGCAGATTGATTCAGTCATTTTCCCTACAGTAAGGACCGTGACATACCAGGGGTATAAGAATAATAGTCACAGTCAGGGCATCACCTCCTAGGAGGACTGACAGACGTTAACCCAGGTTCCAGCTGCTTGCAAGCAGAGGACGCAGAGGACGCAACACATGCTGGTCTAAGGCATCATCTGGGCCGAAGAAGGGAGAGGTGACACTCAAGAATCCAGAATGATGAAGACACCTTTTCTGTAACACTCAGTTCGAGCGCCAGGAAGAGGAAGCAGAACTGAGAGCAGAGTGTGTTTTCAATGACACATTTGGTCCAAATGAATGAATGAATGGTTAAATCAATATTCATAGCCCTAAGTCAGTATTTTTTTTTCTGAATTCATAACGATATGTAAAACTGCCACCCCCGTCCATTTTGCTGGGGTATTTTGAAATCTGTGTTCTTTCACTTACATGAGCTTTGCAGAGACTTGAGTACTTGAGTGTTGCTTACAGGGGACAGAAGATGGGCGCCTAACCAGGACTCGGATGAGAGCCCTTCCGGCTTTAGATTCTTTAACAGGCACTGAAATCAATTTCAAAGACAGTTTAGGAAGTGATGAGTGGTTTTTTCCTCCACTCATTTCCTTTCAGAAAAAATCAGCTCCTGAATTTCTTTAGGGCTCTGGCTTCCACAGGTGCTGGGCTGCTCAGCAGCTGCCTCGGAGGAACAGCTCTGACTCCAAGTAGCCACCTGTTCCTGGGGAGACGGGGTTTGTTAAACATGATGTTAGGATGAGGCCCGAAGCCAGGGGGCTACAGTTGGGTGTCTTTATATTCAAGATTTTCAAATGTGACTGCACAATGAAAACATAATGCCTTTAACGGGATTTTACAGAGGGGCCTCCTCACATTCATCACGCAAGTGACTTCGATTCTTATGACCTTGGCCTTTGTTTCCTCTTCATTTGTCCCTACCTCTGTTACAGCATGTTCCTCCTGCTGACTGGACACTGACTACGGCCCTGTTGTCATTCCTTCACTAAATCCAGCGGAGGACAGGAAGCCTTACTCTCTGTATCCCTAACTCTACAACAGGGTGGGGATTTTAGAATGCATTCAGGAATCCATCGTGTTAACAAATAAGAGGGGGTAAGAGGGCTGTGAGGTTTGTTCTTGGGAGGAGGGTGGGGTGGGGGTGCAGCTGAAAGCCGGGCCTGAGAAGCAAGGGGAGGTGCGGGCTTTCCCTTGAGATGAAAGAGATTGCATTCAGAGAAGCAAGTTTAACCCAAAGGGCTCCTGGGCCCTGACTCCCAGAGAAGGAAGCCTACCTCGACGGCAGAGCTTCCAAACCTTTAAGGTACACAGGGATCACCCGGGAATCTCATCGAACCTCAGCTTCTGATTCAGGATGTCTGGGGTATAATCGAAGAGTGTGCATTTCCAACAAGTATCTCAGGGGTTACAAATACTTCTGGTCCACAGACACACTTCAAGTAGAAGGCAGCCCCTGGACCTGTGCTCAACGTATCTGTGTCCACCTAGACCCCACGGGGGTTCCTGTGAGGAAGCAGACGGCAAATTCTGGGCACCATTAGGGGACACCAGAAAGAAAAAGATTAAGGACTTTAAGGCTAGCAACTAGGGAAGATGAACCATCGCCAGACTCAGACCAAAAGGGGCAAGACCCGGGAGAGGCCGCCAGAACCAAAGAACTCTGCAGCGGAGCAGGATCACCAGGATAGGGTCGTGAACGGAGGCGTGCGTCTGGGTGTCCTGAGCAGAGGTACACAGGCAGGTCCCAAGGAGGGCTGGGGACGGAAGCGCACCCCAGGCTCACGGCCTTCCCACCTACCGCTTCTCTCCGCGCCTCCATTTGGCCCCGCCCAGCTGGGGCCTGGAGGGCAGGGGAGCTGCTTGCGGATGAGCCCGAGAGCCACGCACAGCACACAACGGACGGAAGGGGACCCCCAGGGTGTGGGAGCTATCCGACAGCCAAACCGTGGCCAGTTTAGCAATTTACTATTTCCTGTGTTAAAAGTAAATACCCTTAAAACAGAAAGATCCTGAACTTGTCGAAGGGAGCTGAATGCAAAAAGACGCAGTGCATCTGTGTTGTTTCTGTAAGGCAATCTTTAGGAAGAAAGGAACCCCAAGGGCTTTGGTAGGTAGGGGCAGCTTTAATGATAAAAGAAAAACAAGCTGTATGCCTGAGCCAAAGGCACAGGAAATGCTGGGAGGCCAGTAAAACACCAACAGGGGAAGTTCAGCATAGAGTGGCCCCCATGGATCTTTTGGAGGAACGGGCCTAGCAGGTCAGGCTGGGAGCAGGCAAGAAGATCCGCCTTCACGTCCATCTCAGAGGTACTTTGTCTAAAGCCTTCGAACTCCTTTTCAGAATTTAGATGCACTGTCATCACTGGTGGATTTCCAAGATTTGGAGAACAAAGCAGACCCAAGGAAACCTAGACACAGTTTGCACCAAATCTGAAAACACCTAACCAGATGTGGGTAAAGTTGCAATATTTCCAGAATCTCTCTCCTGGCCTCAGTGCATCTCCCTATCAACACGTGTTTCCAAGGAGTGGAGAGAAGTAGTCCATTTCCATATCAGTAGGTGATTACAAGGGGGAGCGAGGGCATATCTGGGCCCAAGAGAAGCTGGATGGGGTCCCTTTTTGTGGCTGGGTCACAAGAGACACAGGAGAGCAGAAGTGGATGACTGCTTATGAGCAATAAATGGGTTTCTCCCACTTTATTTCTCCCTTTGACTGATTTTGGCTTCAAAGGTAACTTGCTCCAGGCTGGGAACATATTGTCCCTCGTGGAGTTACACCAGAGTTGGCTAGAAAAACATGATCATAATTGGGTGTGTGTGTACACACCCACATTAGATTCCTCATTAGAACTCTAATCAAGGCTCTTAGGAAAGCATTAAAATCAAAAGAGCAAAATCCTCATATCTGGATAGTCAACATGTTAAAAACAAGTGTCTTTCAGCCTAGAAATAGTATCACCTCACCACCCCAAGGGATGCACCATGCTCTTCATCAGCAACAGTGGAAGCAGTGCTAAGCACACAGTCCTGCCCAGGGCTGGAAGGCGGCCACAAACTGCAGGACTGTCAAGGCGGTGAGAACCCGATCTGGGCCTTGACAGGTGAGCCAGATTCGGTGCCCTTTACCAGGGTGATGTGCTGCAATGTTGCCTGATGGGTCCCCTCTTCACCGCCTCCACCACATCCCTCAGTCCATATTCCAGATGGTGTGGGCTAACCAGTTCACCCCTGCCCCGGGAGGAACTGTCAGAGGAACAAATATAACCCAGCAAACAAAGATTCTACATTTTTGGCTCTAGTTCAAATGAGAGACAAAAATAGTTCTGAAAAGAGATGAACTGGCAGAACGAGTTTTTTTTTTTACCACCCCACTCCAAACTGGGAAGAAGGGTAAAAATGTGGAGAGGAAAAAGCATTATAAAGTGATTAGAGGCCAAGTATTCAGTGTCCCACCCCCAAAGGAACGCCTTAAGGTATCAGGATGGGAGTTGGGGTCAACACAGATTTCCCCCAAGATGTTTGGGAGACTCTGGGAGGATGCTTACTTCCTGCTTCCCTTCTTTAATTATTAAGGGAAGCAGCTGCAGAGATATCCCATGTCTGGAAGGAGTATGGGCTGGAAGAATGGGCAGAGATGAGCTTGACTGGCTATGGCACAGGGGGTCAGGAGTTCCCTGCCTTGCCTAAGAGGGGCTGATTTCAGTTGAGAGAGAGAAAGAGAAGGACATTAATTGATTTCTCCCTCTGACAGACACTCCTGGCTGGAGGTAAGGGTCCTGAAAGCCAGGGCTGTCGAGTGAGTAGTTCAGAGAAGGGAACCCGGGAGAACCAAAACCACACCCACAGATCCGCCTTTGCTCCCCAGGAGCAGAGCATCAGACCCCACTGTGGTCAGTGGTCATTTTGGAACTCTGAGAAGTTAGGGAAGGGGAGGCTGAGTCCGGAACACAGTCCCTGGACTGCCCTATGGGGGTATTCCTTAAAGCAACAGGGAAGGAAAGGAGGGTGGAGACAAGAATCCTAAATAATCCTGAATCTTAACTAGAAGCAACTCAGAAAGCCCTAAATTGGGAGAGCAGACGCCTCTGGCTGTCTGTCAGAAATGGGGATTAGAATTAGAATATAAATTTTGCTGCCAGAAATGGAGAAAATTATATTCTGTGACTGTGAAATTCATGTGCATTACAAGACTGATTGATTTTTCTCAGCCTCCATTGCTTAACTGTTTTATGTGAATATTCAGTTAAAGTCAAATTCTACACAGAAGCGCTGGCCCAGTGGTCTGGCTTCTGCAAATGATGGAGGAGCAGATTTTGGTTGGCCAACTGGTTGACCTTGATCTTACAGGAGCTCTGATTGAGAGCTACGATGGCCTGACAGGTCCAGCCCATGCTCTTCGAGCAGGAGCCCTGTCCGGAGCATCTGAGCCCATCCAGGAACTCCCTTCTACATGAGAGGTGACACGTGCAGGCAAGCCCTGCTCGCGCACATTCAGCAAGGCTACCAGCTCAGCTGCTCTCAGGAAGGGACAACACTGCTGCTCACTCCCACGGGCCAGCATCTTGCTACAGCTTCCTACTTCCCCTGCAGTTTCCCAAACAATTTCAGTTCATATGAATCTCTTCTCTATAAGCTAGGGACCCCTAGGTTTCAGTCCAGTGACATTTTGTGTTCTGTTCAATTTATTTTTGTGGCAGGATGCCTGAATTTCTGCCAGACATTTGTTAGAAAGACTTGCAAAGGCCAAAGTAATTTTGAAGCAATAAAAAATTGCCAGAGGCCTGCGCCAAGTCTTGACAAGTGGGTTTTCACCATTAACTAACACATCTTTTCTGATAATGAGGATGATGTATAAATTGCTATGCATATTTAGGCAAATGTTTCTGCTTTCCACAAGGACTAGTGAGCAACTGCATGCGACCTTTGCCCTTGAACCAGAGCAAGGACTGTTCATAAATGGCTATTTAGGGCATAACGTTACACCTGTACCCCAGGAGTTATACACTGACTCTATATGGAATTCTGATGAAAACAATATGGAGGACCTGGAATATAAACCCAATGTTCACATTCAGTTTGTGAAAATCGAGTGGGCGCAGTGATAAAGCTGCTTGCAATCTTCTTCTGCCCTGGGAAACATGATAAATGTATGCAATTCCTGCAAATGTCTAGAGTGCCAGCACCATTAGTCATTTTCTATCATGCAAATTCCACAGCCCTGATCAACAGTCCAAGGAGGACACCTCTGCTTGCTCTGCAGAACTTCCATATCTATCTTAATCCTGCAGTTTGGGGGGATTTCCCAGCTAGCATGATGTAGGGCTGTTTTTATATGCAGTACACAGTGCACCCCTGAGTAGTACCTGGACCTGAACTAAATTTGATTTTTCTAATGGATGACAAAAAAGCCTGGGCTCTATGTCCACATGATTCTATGCCATGGAGATGAAAGGAAAAACCTTCTGACATGATATCCAAGCAAGCACTGTCTGAGATCCAGACTGGAGAAAAAAGGAAATGAACATACCAGAATATCAGCAGTTGCTTCAGATGTTCTGACCCCTGCTTAAACTGCAGAGTCAGGCCAGTGCTCTGCTTACATGTGAAATGATGATTCTGTAAGAGGAAGGGAGGGACACCCTGAAATAGTCTTCCAAACCCATTAGAATGAACTGCTATGATAGTCCAATATATCCCCAAATATCAGAGAATCTATTCATTCACAGTACCAGGTGGCTAGGAACTAGGTTACATTTAGGAAAGCCAGATAAAACATTTCCAGATAGTGAAGCACTCATTAAGGTATTTAAAATAGAGTAAAAGTGAGAAATTGACCCTAGTCAATGTACATTAATACTCAGTAATTATATACAACACCTTCTAAAATCCAACATTAAACTACCTCAATAATTCTATGAAAACAATTATAGGTACAATTACAGTTTCTTTTTAGAGACAAGGAAACACAGACTTAAAGAGAGTCTGTGTAGGGAAAATGGAAGTTCCTACAGTCTGGATCCTCACCTGACCCTATTCTACTTGATGGTGTGACTGGCCTACTGCATAGGCCAATTCTTACACATCTGTTGGCAATGAGCCGGTACTGTCCGTGTTACTATATAAAGAGTTCCGTCCAGTGGTCTGTCTGGAGGTAGAGATGGAGACAAATTGGGGACTTAGCCGAGGTAGATGTGATTCCAGCATTTGACCTGCCACCATGAGAATAAAGTCTGGTGTAAACCCTTTCACTCCCAGCATTCTACTGTTGTTATTCAGTCTCACTGAATCCAGAGTGAACTTGCCTGGGGGCAATCCCCCTCAGGCAAGACAGTCTGCCACTGGCCCAAGGACCCATAGCTGGTAAGAAAATTTAGGATTCCAATTCATGCTGTAGGTAGGACCTCAGAGCCAGAACTCCTTGCCCTGTGCCTCAGGCATATCCCATAGGCTCCTTAGAGTGTCATTACTTCTCAGGGCCATTGCTAAACGGCCATTTAAGAAGGACAACATGGCCAATTTTTAGAAACGTTTCTGCTCATTACTGAAAGAGCATACCTTGGTCAAATCAAATAATTCACACATTTTTAAGACCTAGCAAGCTGCCAGTAAAGTTTCCAAGACATTTCACAAGAAACCTGGAGCTTATTAAGGGACTGACAATCACTTTGTGATTTAAATTTTATTTTAAAATGTATTTTAAAACAAAATATAACACACAAACTTAATGAAAAAAATATCCTAAGGAAAAGCTGAGCCATCTAATCACTGATTTATGAGTGAGTTATACATAACTCCAGGCTAGATGGGGGGAAGCTGGGGTTCCTATGGCCAGGATTCTCACAGAACTTAAACCACCTGATGAGGTAACTGGCCTGTTGCTAGGCTATCGCATTCACACCTAGGCAATAAGCTCTTATTGCCCTATATAGAGAGCTTGGCCCAGTGCTCTAGGCAGAGGGAGAAAAAGCCAGGTAATAAACCCTTTCACCCCAAAGAACGTTTTGCTGTCAATTTCTTTGGTCACATTGAATCCACAGCCAACCTGCCCTGGGCTGAAATCCATTAGCAAGACACTAGATCAACCCTTACTTAATTTACAGAGAGCAAACTATTTCCCAGGTGTGGAGTCAATCCTGAGAGTGATACTTACAAAAATCAACGGCTGTCAAAGGAAGCTACTCTAAAGGACAACTTGTCATCATGTTGACAGAAGCTTGGGAAACACCTACTTCCAGAGAGTCCTCAGGGCAGCTACTGGACTGGAACACTGCTGAGGAGGGTCCTACCTTCAGCGCTGCTGGCTTTCCTGGGTTTTGTCCTTCACCCTAGTTCAGTCTCACTCTAATCAGAGCCCCCCAGCTCCTCCCCATGACCTTATCCACTAATAAGGCTTCACTGACAGGGTGAGGAGCCTCTAATCTTTGACCTGCTTGCTCTGGAACTGACTCTTCAGGATGTCAAATTGCCTTCAGTATGTTCTCCTTCACCTGAAACTCATCGTGTCCCACACACAGCTGCCTCTGAATTGTAATCACTCTTTTTCCCCTGCCTCAGAATGGCGTCACCACACACCTGCCAGTTTTCGCTCCTCCCCCTTCCCTGCCCTCCCTATCAGACGGGTCTGCAAATCCGGGCCAGTCTACCTCATCTCTCAAATCTATATATTTTTATTTATTGTATATCCAGGGTACAAATCTGTGATATATCTAGGCTATTGCACCACTTAACTTGTCTCCCATTATCTTGTCTCCTCCCATTTTAATTCCTTTACACATACTTGCAAGAATTATGCTACTAAACAAAAATTATATAACACCATTCTCTTGTTAATAATGAGTGGATAAGGCATCTTGAATAGTTGGCAGGATCATTTAAACTCATTAGCTTGTATAAAAGTTTCTTTACAACCTATCTCAGCTCACCTTTCAGACTCCTCTCTATCCCCCACTCTGATCATACACACTGAAGTTCATTCGTAATGATTTAATTACAAATCCCTTCAGCTGCTCAACAGGCATCACTGGGGGCAAGGGGTTAACACAGGCTCTTTTTCAGTTGGACTGATGTGCTTGAATCACATATTTACCTTTTGCTGATGTAATAACTTATGTGTCCACTGAGACCTGATTTCCCCTTGTCTCAAAAAATGGGATAACAACATAAGGTTATCTTCAAAACTAATTAAGATACTGTGTTGGCCATTACAACCTCCTCCTCATCAGGTATATCCATATCTACTATTTAATGTAGAGCAAATTTTTAGAGAAGAAATATATTATTGTTTTAGTCTTTAGTCTCTAGAAGTTCTTGAAGCAAGAGTTTGGAAAGGAAATTGAAATAGTTTGTAGCAATTAAGAACTACTCTTATTGAGCCTCTTATAGTAAATACCTACTTTTCTATGCCACTGACTTAGTAATTCACTGAGTACAGAACTCTCATGTGCCTTATATTATTACTTTATTTACTGTGTGTTATATCTCCAAATAAGCCTAAGCACAGAAATTTTATCTTATACTTCTTAACTGCTCAACATTACATTGCCTAACACAAGATTCTTGGTAGACCTTCAATAAATATTGAGGTCAGAGGGTGTTATCAAGCTAAAGATTGCTAATCTCCATGATAAATGCCAAAAGTTATAAGCATGAGTTTCTGACATTGCCTGATCATAACGCTTCTTTCAAGGAAAAAAGATAATACAGTTGACCCTTGATCAACATGGGTTTGAACTGTTCGGATCCACTTACACACAGATTTTTTTCCAATAAATATTGGAAAATCTTGCAACAATTTGAAAAAACTGATGAACCACATAACCTTGAAATATATAAAAAATTAAGAAAAAGGTATATCATCAATGCACAAAATATATATAGATACTAGTCTACTTTATTATTTACTAACATAAAATTAACAGTAGGCTATTAGGAGTCAGGTTTTTGGGGAGTCAAAAGTTATACACGGATTCTCAACCCCACTGGGGGTTGGTACTCCCAACTCCTGCATTATTAAATGGTCATCTGTACTTCATAAAAGAGAACTAAGTGTTTTACCATTTTTTTCTTCTGTCACTCTATACAAAACAAAATGCAAGTTAGCATGAGCCAAGAGGCACACAATGCAAAATTAGGCTTTGAGCAATTAAGTGGTGCAATTACAATGTTGATAAACACAGTTTATAACATGGAGGACATATTTCTCCAGGTCACCTACGTGACTTGATATGAGTAAACATGCAGAATGCTTATGAATATGTTGCCTGTAAATTAGAAAGCATCTGAGGCTGGCCTCCATTGGAGACCACATCACAATGCCTCCTTAAGAAAATGTTATGACTCTCCAATAGTCTCTATCCATAAATTCATGAATGTTTCCTCTGACAGCCATGCTTTGAGGATTCAAAAAATCATGACCATAAATAATTCTGAGCTTTCTCAGTAAAATTCATATTTAATGAGTACCTGTAAAAATGGCAAACAATTATTATTAGTTACTATGTGCCAGACACAATTCTAAGCCCTTTACACATACTAACTGGTTCAGTCCTCACAGTAACCCTACAACGTTTTACTACTTCCATTTTACAGATGTGACAACTGAGGCTTAGGTTCAGTTATATGTATAATGACATAAACTATGATTATATCATTACTAAGCATACAGCCTGGATTTGCACACAGGCTATCAATTCCCAGAGCTTCTGCTCTCAACCACCATGCCATGCTGCTCACATAAAGCAGAATTCCTTAAATGCTGAGAATTTTAGCTGATGCTTTGGGAACTCAAAAGAAGGAGAATTTACTCCTTATTAAAGTTCAGGAAAGACCTCAAGAGGAAGGATGTGCAGGATTCTAGCTGGCAGAGAAGGAACAGGCATGGCAGGCATTTTAGGAGCTGGGTGGAGAAAGCCACTCAGCCAGGGAGGGTCAGGGAACAGTGCAGAACTGGTTTAGCTAGTGATGCAATAGAAGGCATAGTTGTAATGATTCTTCAGCGACCACAAGAAGACACTTTTGGGTTTTAACCACTAGGATATGAAAAGCCTCTAAAGTTTTCTCAAGGAGGTAACCTGAGTAGAGACATTCTTTGGAAAGACTTAACCAGAATTAGTTAAAAGCTTAGGAAATTTTTTTTTCTCATATCATTTTCCTTACTAGTCTAATAGTCTATTTTGGACAGTAACCCAAAAAACAAAGAAAATCTCCATTGGGAGGACTAACAGACTGAAACTGACAGGATGAAATTTAATGGGAATGAGGATGATGTTCAAAAATTTCAGCTGTACGTGTTTAGGATGATTACTTCCTGGCATGAGGACGAATCATGAGAAAAAGATGAGGTATTTTGGCCAAATGCAAGGCCAGTACAAGCAACAACATCAAACGGATGCCAAAAACACTAGTTGGATCTTAAGTGGCACAGGAGTGTTAGGAGTACAGGAGTGGCGTAGGGCATACAGAAAAGGGAGATTATTATCCCAAATGCAACAGAACTGGAATTCAGCTCTGGGCACCACATTAAGGATGCTGGGAGCCAGGACTGAATTCAGAGAGGGAAGGACGAGGAGACTCAAGAAGCCATGCCACTTGTGAAAATGCTGAATGCACTGAAGATATCGAGAAGGTTCCAGGGAAGCCTGATTACTGTATTCAAATATTTTAAGAACTGGCTTGGGAGGAACAATCTGTGTAGACTCACAATACAAAAGTAGACCAATAGGAGGATAATTTAACCAATGAATCCACTATTACCAAAGGCCAGCCCTATATTGGTGATGGGAAGGAGGAGTGCTTCTGAGTAAAGGAAGCAATCAGTATTCAGTCGGGGCCTACAGGCTAGCCAGAGACACAAGATAACACTTTTAAAAAGAATACTCACTTTGCTGAGTATGGGCGCATATAAATATTAAAGGAAAGATACTGGTAACCTAGGCTTTGGGGATTTGGGGCAGATATCAGAAAGGGGAGTGGTGAGAATGCTTTAAGTAACTGGGGGGCAGAGGGTGGAGGTCTGAGCTGGACTTGGACAGATGAACCAGTATACAAACCCAAAATGGTCAAGTAACTGCCATAAAAGCCAGATCTTCAGTAAATAGAACTGTAAACAGATTGCTGCATATACTCAGTGAGTCCACATTGGGTTTAAGAATATACAATCATTCTCCACAATAACATTCCTTCTCAAAGTTTTGCAGTTCGTAAGGGATAATGCGATTCCCTTTCTGCTACACAGACACACACACACATGCACACAAGATTTACAGGAATGGGTACACAATCTTCTTCTTCAAGACAGTAGGTCAGAAAAGGAAGTAAAAACAGTCAGAGAATAGAGAACATGGATTGCTCCTCCCTGGATTGTTCAAAATTCTGCCGCTACTTCCATAAAACCTTAGTTTTTCTACTACCACCAGACTGAAAAACACAGATAAGAAACTGTGTCACTCACTCAGCATTGTGTGGCAGAAATGCCTAGGCCTCAGAGTCAAACAAACTTTGGTTCACATTGTTGTCCTGACACTTCTCAGCTGTATAAAAACCTTGGACAAGACACTTAGCCTCATTGTGCCTCACTTTCCTAATCTGTAAATAGTGGACAACCACTTCTGTGTGGAGTTTTTGTAAGATTAATAAAACAGTATTTGTAAAATGGTTGTACACATTCTATAATTCCACGCCTGCCACTCCCACCAAAACCTACGGATTTCTAGGGGTAGATGTGTGGATAGCTCAGACCCTTCTGATACTTCGGAAATTATACCACTTCTGGAAAAGGTCACGATGGGCTTGTCTAATATTCATTTCTGGTTTCTTCTGTTTCGTAGATTAGAAAGTAGTTTTGAAGGGATTGCAATGGCCTATTGGTAAGAGATATCCATAGACTTGCTTAATTCAAAGAGATTATGCTTTGGGGTGTTCGGTTTTGTTAGAATGAGGAAGGAGGAGGGGGTGCACTAGCAGCAACTGCCAGAGATAGAACAAGTCCTGCCCCATTTTACTGAAAATGTACTAGAACATTCATACCTACTGAATAATTTGCGGTTGGCAAAGAATGAAAGGCAATTCATTTTTACACAATTTTTATTAATATAAAATCAATATTTATGTTTTAAAAATTAATGTCATTGATTTTTACTAATCATTTTTAAATAATTTTTATTAATAATATAAAGTAATTTTTTAAATAATATGCTACTATTTAAAAAGAATCTTTTGAAGTAGGTGAACTGTCTGATGGCCTCCATTTTAATCATGTTGCTTTATTTTTGCTATTTTTTCATCTTGGGTATTCACACCATTCCCATGGATGTCCTACTCTAGCGCCCAAGGCTTCTGGTCAACCACTTGGGCCTTTTCTAGAAACTCTTGCCCTCGGCAGGCAGGACTGTAATGCACAGGAGTCTTTTCGAAGTTTATGGAAGCACTATGTGGAAGGTGTTCCGCAAGGTGTGGGACAGGAAGAAAAACAGGGTGAAAAATCTCTATTGTCATCTACTTACTTTGGAAGTTCCGGATAGTTAAAAACCACTTCAGTTCACAAATAACTGAGATCGTGTGCCTTCTACTGGTCTTTCAAAATAATCTACTAGTTCATACATGCAAAATAATGGACTTTTCATGTTCCAAATGGTGATTTTTGTGACACACCAAGGTGGATTCTTGGACAATCTAAACTAGGGTGATGTAAGCAGGAAGTATACTTCACATATCTGGCTCCCATTTTACTATGTATATTCATAAGAGGAAGAAACATGTTTAAGTCTTTATGTTCATTTAATTAAGTACATCTAACAAACGGACAATGACACCCGGCTTCATGGCTAACAGAGACGGGACCTGTTTTCTCCGCTCAGTTACAAACCCTGAGTTTGTTTGGTACCTGAGTTTTGTAAACCCATCATTTATTTGTTGATAAAGTCACCTAACAATGAGTATCCATCTCATCAGCACTCAGTGTTGTCCAAACACTCCTTTGAATAGTTTTTTTCTCCCGTTAAATAATCCACAGGCTTCTCTATCACTAGGAAACAATTCCCTGTTCTCAATCTCTCCTTCCTTCTGTTCGGCTAAGCACCTGGGGGCGATTGTTCCTGGTGCAATTGATGCCGGGTTCTTGTTCACTAAGCCTGAGAATGAGCTCCACAAACACTCAAGGTAGGAGAGCAAGGTACAGGCTTTTATTTAGAGATAAAGTGAAACGGCAGAGCTCCCGGCTCACACCAGGAGGGGACAAGAGAGTCCGGGGTGGTACATTGTCTAGGAGTTTCATAGGCAGGTGAGGATTTTTGAGAACATGAAAAAAAGCTTAGGGATGTGGACTTGTTAAGTGGTCCCAGAATATTTCGAATTAACTTAACACAAGCAAGTTCCTGCTCTGATGAGTTCTCCCTGAGACACCAGTGTCTTGGTCTGGGAGCATATGAAACAAGGCCACCTGGCCAGCTTCCCCAAGGTTGGCTGAGGTATTGTTTGCTAAAGAGTAAGTTAAGAATTTCTAACTTCTTAACTTCTTGGGTATTAAAATGTAACCTCATCTTTAAGGTGAAATCCTTTTTGCCTTTTACTGTGTTGTTTATGGCTGGGTCTGCATGCTAAATTAGTTGCCCAGTTTGCAAATCACCTCATCAGATCTGAAGGAGGAAAGACAGCACATAGGCCTGGGCCTTTTAGCATGCTAAGGTGAATCTTACTCATGATTATAAATGATTAGCATAATAACAACATGTGCTGCTCTTCTGTATCTGGGGAATATTAACTGATCTCACTGAAGAATAACTCTAGAGCTGATATTTAACACTGAGTTTTAGTAGGGGGTTTCCTTGCATGTAGTTACACTGCTCTGACTGTAAATATCCTGCCTTGCTTTTTCCAGAGGCCCTCACCCTACTCTGACTACACCCATGGTCCCTGTCTCACAATCTTCTCTTCGGGAACAGTCTTATCACCAGGTACACCTTCCAAGAGAGCAGAAACATCATGCTCTGCTCCCAAGACAGTGGTGAATCACTTCCCCAGGTCTTTACTGTAATAACACTGCACATCTCCTTCACTATCTGCTTTTGGAAAATTTCCAGGCAGGGTCTGTGTTTACGTCAGCAAGACTGAATCAAAACACCACTGCTGGGGTTTTAAACAGGCTCTGAAACACATTCCTGAGCTCAGCTCAACCTGGGTTAGTAGGAGGCCTTCCAGTAAATGTTACTTTGCTTTGTCATTCTACATTATTGCAGCGGGGGCAGTGATTTTCTTTTAGCTCATCTCTCAAGCTATTTTGCTATTTTTCCTACAATTTCTGCCGGGCCTTGGCTAACAAAGCCTTCCATTATTATCCCATTGTCTTTGGAATTTCTTATCCATAAGATTCTGCTTGCTTAGGTAAGCTAAGTGTATTGTTCTGTTTTCCATTTGATATTTTTTCCCTGTGGCTTTAATATCATAAAAATAACATCATTTGTTTATATTTTCAAATCTAGACAGAAGTCTTCTCTTGTTTAACTCACCTTTGGTTAGCCCAGTTGCTGTATTTAATTAATCTTGGCTTAGAGTTTGACAAGGGCCTTACAATGTTGGTAAAAGAACCTGCACGGAGTGGGTGGGGCAGGGGGCAGGTATATGCAGATCTAGAGGGGCTTAGCATCTGAAATCAGAGAATGTGAAACTTTAAACCAATTTCTAAATAGAATGCAGATTCCTTATTACTTACAACATTTAAAGATAAAGATAGATCCCTATTAGTAATCATCATCAAAGCACAAATGTGAAAATCTATTTTCACAAGTGAGCACATGAAGCTATTCCCACATCCTAGACACTATGATGGAAATGTCTCCTATCCCCGACCTTGGATTTGCTTACCACACTCTGAAACTAAACACACACATACACACACAAAACAATAAATAAACCCAATGCTTACCCTGCCCCCACACATTATACAAGAAAAGCAGTATTTCTTCTAAGCAGGCTTTCTCCCCGCACTCCCCAAACTCTTAAAGCTCAGGGGTCAAAGCAGACTTTACCTTTGATTATAAACTATACTAGTAAGACAACTTAAAAACAATAAATAAATTATAAATATACTTGAAAAATATAAAGATGATGCTACTTAACTAAAAAGAACCCCAAACATGCTGAAACAATTTTCAATCTAAATTAAAGGAAATGCAATTCAAATAAATAACAAAACCCCTTTCCTAACACATCCATTTGCCTCTGAAAGATAACAACACAAATGATAAGAACAGGACTAAGAAGAAAACAAAAGACAATTAAGGAGCCATTATCAAAGTGGCTGTATGGATACCAGCCTCTAAGAATTAAATATGAATGGAGTTTAATAGGTATTACGGAAACCTTTCTGGGAAGAGCAAGCATCATTAGATTAATCCTTGGCTTCAATTTCTTCAAACAATTTCTTGAAGATGCATAAGGGAGGTGAGTGCCAGGAAAAGATGAGAAGAAATGCACAGATGTAGATCACACAAATCCCAGGCAGAATATGTTTCTGCAGGGCAGGTACACAAGGAGAACTCCCTCCCTATTCACCTGTTTTCTCTAGGACTAGGGCAACAAACACAGCCATTTCTGGTTGGCACCCTTTGAAAATCAGAGGAAAGGCTTGCTAGCCTGACCAGAGAATTACATGAATTCCATTAAAGAGTGGAAGTGCTTGCTTGGGTAAGGGAGTCTACCTCAGTAGATGTTTCTAAAATCAGATGATAATCTGGAAAACTTGGATTAGACAGTTTAAACAAGAATTGAAAAAAAAAGATCTCTAAGTCATTCATTTTTATTCATCTATTAATTAATGATCCCATTTTAATTCATTTCCTCATATTAGTAACAGGGCTTATCTACTTTCCTTCAGCATTTCAGCTTTAAAAACTTACATTTAGTAACAAAAATTTTCTTTGAAAGGTTACAAGATTTATAGTTGACTATCACTTAACATAATGCGTCTATAACCTACGAATAAAACTATGCAATATCCCAGATATGCAGTCACTTAAAAATGGATTTTTTTTAAAAGCTATAGCAACTATTTGGTCTTTTCTTTCCTATTTTAAATAAAAGAACCAGTCTGAAGAAAGCAGCCCAGAGCCTAAGTAATTGATTTAAGGAAGTGCTCTGAACCTTACCTTACAGCAGTTAAACATTTAAGGATGACATTCATAAGGGAGAAGCACAAAACATCTGTGTGACTGTGTGTCCTCCTGGCCCAGAGGTGGGGAGGCCATCCTGAGCCCACATCCACCAGCTCCCAGCTCCGCCGTGCGCCTGCTGAGCAGGGCCTCCCCCTCCAGGATAGAACAGTGCTGGCTGCCTCCAGCCCTGCAGGGCCAGGGAAACAAAGGACCTTGGAGTTCCTTGTCCAAGTGGAGGACTAGTTCCCACTGCATAGTAGCTATTTAAAGAGGTGGTTCCTGCAGGACAAATGCTGCCTCTGAGCCTTCCTGTTTGTGTTACCAGCTCAAATTTTCATCCATTTCCTAAGGAAGACTGCAGAGTGTAATTAGCCTTGAGAAGGCTGAGATTTATGAAAACCCGTGCAGTGTGAAAGGACAGTTTTTAATAACAGTTTCTCCACTAGGCAGATAAGAGGTTTTATTAAAAGTAGTTTCCAAGTCAAAAGCAAAAGCTGTAACGGTCAGGATCTGGTAAAAGGTTTCCTACTCCTGAAAGATTTTTAACCTAAAATTGAAATGCAAGAAAGAAGGAATTTTTGGATGAATAATATGAAACATACCGTGTAATAATCCAGAGAAAAACCATGTGACCCATGTGACTTAAGGTCAGAGGCACGTTTTTTATTTGGAAAACCTATGCCATTTACTAGCTTTAGGTAAAGAAATTCTACTTAATCTCTTTGGGCAACAATTTCTTCTTCTGAAGAAAAGCAACTAAGAGTATATACTTTATGTGTTTAGGTTACTATGCCTAAGATGACTGTAGACGACCCCAAACTTTGCCTTATAGGAAAGTCAGATCATGCTGGCACTGTCATGGGATCCAATTTCCCAGCTGCCGTTACATAATATTGGACAATACATCTCCTCTCTTTTCCAAGATTATATTTGCATTTGTTTGCTTGTGTATTGCCTTACCTCCCCATTGACACCAGGAGGGCCAGAAACCTCAGTGGTAATGCTGCTTTAATAATATTTCCAGTACCAAGAACAGCTCTTTGGCACATATTAACACACAATAAATAAATGGATAGATGCATAATTTCAGACAAAATCAACTATAATGTTCTACACACAGTAAGCGTGTAACAAATACTTCATTGAATTAGGGAGTGAGCCACAACTTTTTCTATATAAAAACATTCCAGACAAATACAATGTACTAGAAGCTTAAGACGAGTTGGAGCTCTTAAAAACATTTGAGATAAATATGACTATGTATTTTGTTAGAACACCTTGTTCAATTTTAAAGATAGTTAATGTACAAAAACTCCTTATAGCATGGATATTAGGAACAATATTCAATATGAATTAATTCACTGAAAAAAAGTTTAGCTTAGTTTAGAAGGTACCTAAAATCCTTTCTCAGCCTGTTTCTGTTAAAAATGGAAGCTTCCTTTCCTCTGTTGCCCTTTAAGTGCTAGCTTGGCGGCATTGGGATTTGATAAGGACTCATTGATTTTTTTTCTAAGAACATTACCCAGACAAGACGGATGGAGATGGGTGGTCCCTTGTGGTGCTTATAATCCAACTACTCATGTTTGATATAACATAACAATGTGCCAGGAGACAGGACAGTCTCAGGATCTGAAACAACTGATTTAGTTCTGAACCTTTGCATCATTGCCCGAACGCAGTTCAGGCCAGCTCAGGCCACTAGAGACTAAAAATCAATTCTTTGATGGCTGCTCATTAATCTAATGTGCAAAGAAGAAAGAGGCTTTAGTGCATATTTGTCCATTTTATAAAATTACTAAGAAAGGAAGATCCTGAATCTTAAAAGCTCATGTGAAACATAATTTACTTCTAATGATTCTTCTTGTTTCACTTGAGAAATAGGACCTTCTATGTCTCTTCCTTTCCTGCCTGCCCTCTCTCTCGGCTTCCCACTTTACAGACAGAACAAGAGCTCTCAAACTACAGATCTTTTCACAAGTGTTAACAATGGAAAATAAAGATTTCAAGTTGCTGACTCTGAATGAAGTCATTTTACTTCCAAAATATGAGGAAGCATTTCATAATCATTGAACCTGAAAGTTTTATAGCTTTTGGCCAACAAAAAAGAATTTCTGAAGAACAAGAGAATGCTGGTCAAATTAAAAGAGAATTTATTGCCTTTACGAGTATTTATTCTGTTTTTCTGAGCTCAAAGTTTCAGACATTGTAACGATGTTGTTCTGCACATTCCTTTTCCTCTCATACAGCTTCCCAAGTGCTGGAGGCATTTTTATTGAATAACTAAAGATTCTAAAGAGATTTGTGAGACAGATTTTTGACAGCTACCAGCCACAAGACTTTCTCGCCTTACACTGTAGCCTCTGGCCTGACAAATACCAGCCTACACAGAGCTTGTGAATTCAACTAGGAGGGTTATCAGATGTGGCTTAAATGCCTCGCTCAGAACATGCACACTTGACCTTGGGGGAGGGGAAATGAGCTATGGAAACTGCCATCCCATCATCAAGTTTCTTTTTCACTTAATGTAAGAACTCTTGGAGGCACCCCCGAGAAACTCTGACATCCTCCCTTGGGGATGCTGATTTCTTGTCTGGTAGCTTTATTGCCCTGGTTACTGATCAAGATATCACTGTGCATTTCATTAGCAAATAAAAAGGTAACTTCAAGTTACTCATTACACGGTCTGGTTATGCTCTTCCTATCATTATTTCACCATGTATCTTATTTTAATAAACATTTACCTAATGCTACAGAAAACATAAAAATAAATCTTGAAGTGGGCAGATTCAACATGGCAGCATGAGTGGTGAGACAGAGAACTCCTCCCAAAACCACAGATAGTGTAAAAATATAGTTAATACAACTAACCCTAAAACAGCAACAGGAAAGAAGGCTGCAACAGATTGCATACAGAACTCATGAACAGAGCAGACCTCACAAAACAGGGTAATGTACAAAAGCCTTGATCTGATGGGACCCGAGTCCTTCCCCACCCCAGCTCACCGGCGGGAGGAAAAGAAACGGAGAAGGGGAGGGGGTGGAAGCCTGGGAGTGCTGAACAACTAGCCCTGGAGACCTGCTTTGTGAGCAGAAACCTACATTGTGTGGTGTTCAGGAGGATGGGGAGCTGGGACAGGCAGAGTGCCTGAGAGACAGATTCCAGCTGCTTGTGGAGGATGGGATCCACACCCGGCTGCTCTGGGACAAGGGAAAGGTAGGCAGTCTGACAGGCTCACCAAACTGAACTCACCAATCTTCCTGAAAGAGAGTTCAAAATACAAATCATAAACATGCTTACGGAAGAACAGAAAATATTCAAGAACTCCGGAACGAATTTAAGATGGAGATTCAATCATTAAGAAATTCCATATCTGAAATGAAACATACAATGGAGGGATTTAAAAGCAGATTAGATATAGTAGAAGAGATAGTAAATGGAATAAAAATTAGAGAAGAGGAATACAAAGAAGCTGTGGCACAGAAAGAAAAGAGAATCTCTAAGAATGAAAGAATATTGAGAGAACTATGTGAGCAATCTAAATGGAACAATATTTGCATAATAGGGGTACCAGAAGAAGAGAGGGAAAAAGGGATCGAAAGTGTCATTGAGGAGGTAATTGCTGAAAACTTCCCCAAACTGGGGAAGGAGATAATCTCTCAAGCCATGGAGGTGCACAGATCTCCAAACACAAGGGACCCAAGGAAGACAACATCAAGACATATAATAATTAAAATGACAAAGATCAAGGATAAAGACAGACTTTTAAAAGCAGCTAGAGAGAGAAAAAACATCACATACAAAGGAAAGCCCATCAGGCTATCATCAGATTTCTCAACAGAAACCTTACAGGCCAGAAGGCAGTGGCATGATATAGTTAATGCAAAGAAGCAGAAGGGCCTCGAATGAAGAATACTATACCCAGAAAGGTTATCATTTAAATTTGAAGGAGGGATTAAACAATTTTCAGATAAGCAAAAGCTGAGAGATTTTACCTCCTACAAACCACCTCTACAGTGTATTTTGGAGGGACTCCTATATATGGAAGTATTCCTGAGGCTAAATAGATGTCACCAAGGGATAGACAAAGAGTACAGAATATGATTCATAACATAAAGAATGGAGGAGGAAGAAAAAGGAAGAAAAAAAAAAGAACCTTTAGTGTTTGTAATAGCATAGTAAGTGAGTTAAATTAGACTGTTAGATAGTAAGGGAATTACCCTTGAAACTTTGGAAACCATGACTCTAAAGCCTGCAATGGCAAAAAGTACATACCTATCGATAATCATGCTAAATGTAAATGGTCTGAATGCACCAATCAAAAGATATAGAGTCAATGAATGGATAAAAAAATAAGACCCATCTATCATACACAGACTGAAACTAAAGGTATAGAAAAAGATATTTCATGCAAGTAATAGGGAGAAAAAAGCAGGAGTTGCAGTATTTGAATCAGACAAAATAGACTTCAAAACAAAGAAAGTCACAAGAGACAAAGAAGGACATTACATAATGATAAAAGGGTAAGTCCAACAAGAGGATATAACTACTATAAATGTCTATGCACCCAACACAGGAGCAGCTACATATGTAAAA
The DNA here is from genome assembly GCA_029783875.1 of Phataginus tricuspis. Lineage (NCBI taxonomy): Eukaryota > Metazoa > Chordata > Mammalia > Pholidota > Manidae > Phataginus > Phataginus tricuspis. Next base: position 2,267,232 of record JAQQAC010022866.1, read on the forward strand.
CAAATACTAACAGAATTAAAGGGGGAAATAGAATACAATGCATTCATTTTGGGAGACTTCAACACACCACTCACTCCAAAGGACAGAACAACCAGAAAGAAAATAAGTAGAGACAGAGGCACTCAACAATGTATCAGAACAGATGGACCTAACGGACACCTACAGAACACACCATCCAAAAGCAACAGGATACACATTCTTCTCAAGTGCACATGGAACATTTTCAAGAATAGATCATATACTAGGCCACAAAAAAGCCTCAGTAAATTCAAAAAGATTGAAATTGTACCAACCAGTTTCTGAGATCACAAAGGTATGAAACTAGAAATAAATTACACAAAGAAAATGAAAAAGCCCATAAACACATGGAGGCTTAATAACATGCTCCTAAATAATCAATGGATCATAACCAAATAAAAACAGAGATCAAGCAATATATGGAGACAAATGACAACAATAATTCAACACCGCAAAATCTGTGGGACGCAGCGAAGGCTGTGCTAAGAGGGAAATATATTGCAATACAGGCCTACCTCAGGAAAGAAGAACAATCCCAAATGAACAGCCTAAACTCACAATTAGTGAAACTTGAACAGGAAGAACAAATGAGGCCCAAAGTCAGTAGAAGGAGGGACATAATAAAGATTAAAGCAGAAATAAATAAAATTGAGAAGAACAAAACAATAGAAAGAATCAATGAAAGCAGGAGCTGGTTCTTTGAGAAAACAAACAAAACAGATAAACCTCTAGCCAGACTTATAAAGAAAAAAGGAGAGTCTACACACACAAATAAAATCGGAAATGAGAAAGGAAAAAATAACTATGGACACCACAGAAATACAAAGAATTATGAAAGAATACTATGAAAAATTATATGCTAACAAACTGGATAACCTAGAAGAAATGGACAACTTTCTAGAAAAATATAACCTACCAAGGCTGACCCAGGAAGAAACAGAAAATCTGCATAGACCAATTACCAGCAAATATATTGAATTAGTAATTAAAAAACTACCTAAGAACAAAACACTGGGACCAGATGGTTTCACTGCTGAATTTTATCAAATATTTAGTGAAAACCTAATACCCATCCTCCTTAAAGTTTTCCAAAAAGTAGAAGAGGCGGAATACTCCCAAACTCATTCAACGAGGCCAACATCACTCTAATACCAAAACCAGGCAAAGACACCACAAAAAAAGAAAATTCCAGACCAATATCCCTGATGAACATAGACGCAAAAATACTCAACAAAATATTAGCAAACTGAATTCAAAAATACATCAAAAACATCATCCATGATGATCAAGTGGGATTAATCCCACGGATGCAAGGATGGCACAACATTTGAAAATCCACCAACATCATCCACTACCTCAGCACAAAGAAGGACAGAAACCACATGATCATCTCCATAGATGCTGAAAAAGCATTCAACAAAATTGAAAATCCATTCATGATAAAAACTCTCAACAAAATGGGTAGAGAGGGCAAATACCTCAACATAACTAAAGGCCATATACGACAAACACAAAGCCAACATTATACTTAACAGCGAAAGGCTGAAAGCGCTTCCTTTAAGATTGGGAAAAAGACAAGGATGCCCACTCTCCTCACTTTTATTCAACATACTTCTGCAGGTCCTAGCCATGGCAATCAGACAACACAAAGAAATAAAAGGCACCCAGATTGGTGAGGAAGAAGTTAAACTGTCTCTCTTTGCAGATGACATGACACTATACATAAAAAAACTGTAAAGAATCCACTCCAAAACTACTAGACCTAATATCTGAGTTCAGTAAAGTTGCAGGATACAAAATTAATACATGGAAATCTGTTGCATTTCTATACACTAATGGTGAACTAGCAGAAAGAGAAATCAGGAAAACAATCCCATTCACAATTGCAACCAAAAGAATAAAATACCTAGGAATACACCTAACCTAGGAAGTGAAAAACTTATACTCTGCAAACTACAAGACACTCATGAGAGAAATTAAAGAAGATACCAATAAATGGAAACACATCCCGTGCTCATAGATAGGAAGAATTAATATTGTCAAAATGGCCATCCTGCCTAAAGAAATCTACAGATTCAATGCAATCCCTATCAAAATACCAACAGCATTCTTCAATGAACTACAGTTCATTGCAAATAGTTATAAAATTCATATGGAACCACAAAAGACCCTGAAGAGCCAAAGCAATCCTGAGAAGGAGGAATCAAACAGGGGAAATTACGCTCCCTGACTTCAAGCTCTACTACAAAGTCACAGAAATCAAGACAGTTTGGTACTGGCACAAGAACAGACCCATAGTCCAATGGAACAGACGAGAGAGCTCAAATATAAACCCAAGCATATATGGTCAATTAATATATGATAAAGGAGCCATGGATATACAATGAGGAAATGACAGTCTTTTCAACAGTTGGTGTTGGCAAAACTGGACAGCTACATGCAAGAGGATGAAATTGGATTATTGTTTAACCCCATATACAAAAGTAAATTTGAAATGGATCAAAGACCTGAATATAAGTCATGAAACCATAAAACTCTTAGAAAATAAATAGACAAAAATCTCTTGGACATAAATATGAGCAACTTATTCATGAACACGTCTCCCCCAGCAAAGGAAACAAAAGCCAAAATGAACATGTGGGACTATATCAAACTAAAAAGCTTCTGTACAGCAAAGGACACCATCAATAGAACAAAAAGACATCCTACAGGATAGGAGAATATATTCATAAATGACATATCTGATAAGGGGTTGACATCCAAATTATATAAAGAGCTGATGCACCTCAACAAACAAAAAGCAAATAAGCCAATTAAAAAATGGGCAGAGGAGCTAAACAGACACTTCTCCAAAGAAGAAATTCAGATGGCCAACAGACACCTGAAAAGATGCTCCACATCGCTGGTCATCAGAGAAATGCAGATTAAAACCACAATGAGATATCACCTCACACCAATGAGGATGGCCAACACCCAAAACACAGACAACAACAAATGTTGGCGAGGATGTGGAGAGAGGGGAACCCTCCTACACTGCTGGTGGGAATGTACATTAGTACAACCATTGTGGAAAGCAGTATGGAGGTTCCTCAAAAAACTCAGAATAGAAATACCATTTGACCCAGGAATTCCACTCCTAGGAATTTACCCTGACAATGCAGCAGCCCAGTTTCAAAAAGACAGATGCACCCCTATGTTTATTGCAGCACTATTTACAATGCCAAGAAATGGAAGCAACCTAAGTGTCCATCAGTAGATGAATGGATAAAGAAGATGTGGTAAATATACACAATGGAACATTATTTAGCCATAAGAAGAAAACAAATCCTACCATTTGCAACAACATGGATGGAGCTAGAGGGTATTATGATCAGTGAAATAAGCCAGGCAGAGAAAGACAAATACCAAATGATTTCACTAATCTGTGGAGTATAAGAACAAAGAAAAAACTGAAGGAACAAAACAGCAGCAGACTCACAGAACCCAAGAATGGATTAACAGTTACCAAAGGGAAAGGAACTGGGGAAGATGGGTGGGAAGGGAGGGATAAGGGGTAAAAAAGGGTATTAGGATTAGTCCACATAATGTAGGGGGATGGGGTATACGCGGAAGGCAGTATAACACAGAGAAGACAAGTAGTGACTCTATAGCATCTTACTGTGCTGATGGACAGTGACTGTAATGGGGTATGTGGTGGGGACTTGATAATAGGGGGAGTCTAGTAACCATAATATTGCTCCTGTAATTGTACATTAATAATAGCAACAACAAAAAAAGCCAGTGGGCATTAGAGATACTAAAATGGCAAATAACAATAATATTGCTAAAAAAAAATCAGTCTCATAAGGGAAAGCAACATATAGGCATGACTAAAAGGAGTCAACATCATAGACCACATTATCTCAAAGTTCTGCCATTACTTAGGTATGTACGATGCACAACAGAATAATAATGAATTTTTCCTTTTTGCCATCTGTTGTTTTACATGACAGCTGATTTCCTGTCTGTAGTAACTCGATTTGTTAGGAATAAAATAAGTAAAGCAAAGTTATATTACAAGATTTATCTCATTAATAAGGAAGTAATTTGATAGTGAGACAGGGACCATGGGCTTAGACAGAATAGGGTGACGGCCTCTGGAAAAAGCAAGGCAGAATATTTGCAGTCAGAGCAATGTAACTACATGCAAGGAAACCCCCTACCAAAACTCTGTGTTAAACATTAAGCTCTAGGGTCATTCTTCAGTGAGATCAGTTAATGTTCCCCAGACAAAGAAGAGTAGCACATGTTTTTATTATGCTAACCATTTGGAATCATGTGTAAGATTCACCTTAGCATGCTAAAAGGCCCAGGCCTATGTGCTGTCTTTCCTCTTTCAGATCTGATGAGGTGATTTGCAAACGGGGCAACTAATTTAGCATGCAGACCCAGCTGTAACCAACATAGTAAAAGGCAGGAAGGATTCTACCTTAAAGATAAGATTGCAATTTAACATCCAAGAAGTTTAAGAAGTAAGATTCTTAACTTACTCTTTAGCAAACAGACAATACCTCAGCCCACCTTGGGAGCTGGGCAGGTGGCCTTTTGATATGCTCCCAGACTAGGAGGCCGGTATCCCAGAGAGAAATCAAGGCAGGAAATTCCTTATGTTAAGTTAATTCTAAATACTCAGGGACCACTTAACAGGTCCACACCCCTAAGCTTCTTATCATGTTCCCCCAAATCCTCAACTGCCTATAAAACCCCTAGACAATGCACCACTTTGGGCTCTCTTGTCCACTTCTGGCACGAGCCAGGAGCTCTGTCTGTCCTCTCACTGCATCTCTCAATAAAAGTTTCCCCGGCTCTCCTACCTTGACTGTTTGCTAAGATCATTCTTGGACTCCGCAAACAAGAACCCCAGCATCAACAGCAAGTTAATTCTAAGCGGTGAGGGCTTTCTTTTCCAAAATGAGAAATGAAGGAGATAGTATTTCTCCCTCCTTTTATCCCTCGCAACTTGCTCCAGGCAACGGCTCTGCTCAGTGCTTTGAAGACACAAAATGAGTAAGCATTTGGGGCCTCTTCTCAGTTCAGGAACTGGCCAGACAAGTCCAGAAGTATAATGCAAATGTAGCCTAACACCAAGAATGCAGGGCATGAGGTGAGAAGAACATAGCCTCGACTTGCTTTGCCACTTCCACACTGTGTGACCATGGACACATAGTCCTTCTAAGCCTTGCTTTCCCTGTGAATAAAACAGACCATACTAGTACCTGCCTCCCTGGGTCAAGGTGAAAACTGGATGGTTTCATGAGTACAGATCCTTAACAGAGTGCCTGGCTTTTGGAAGTCCTCAATAAATAAACAGGACTGATACAGAAGAAAAAGATTAAAAGAAATACTTAAATTGCCATGGACATTCAAAGAACAAAGATAATTTCACCCATAAATAAAGTAAAGGATACAGGATTTTTCAGCCAGGAAATGCTTTCTTGGAATACTCTGAATTTCCTTGACTTATATCCCTTAAGTGTGAAAGAAGATTGGAGAAAGAAGAGGTGTTACAGCCAACCCTCTTCTCCCTGTTGTCATACTCCCTTCTTTTCTGGGATGCCTAACCATGGTCCTGTGTCTAATGTCAGCCTGTGCCAATCCAGGGCACAGAAAATGGCCTTAGAGTCTCTTCTCTCCCTCCCTCAAAATTGCTTCTCTCTCAGTAACAGAGAGAGTCTCAAAGCTACCTTAATATTTAGGAGAATATTCATAAAAACTAAAACTTGTATTGCTGGCCACAATGGATTAACTGGAACCGGATTGGCCTTACCACCTTCAGCAATTGGAAAACTGGATAAAATATGTGAAAAACTGTTTACAGGTGTTCAACAAAAGGAAGCACAAGATGTGATCCTTGAGAGAAGGAGAACAACCAATGTGAATCTTAGAATTATCCCAGTTTTCAGCCTGGATGAACATTCCAGACCAGCAGTGCAATACAGAAACCCAAGAACACTGGATTTCACTCCACTAAGGGGACACAGAACAGAGGTCACAGAGGCTAAGGCAGGTGGAATTTTCTAGGAAAAGTACCAGACAGGAAGGAGTTACACAGACAAAGAGCTCACTAAATCCTGTAAGGTTCTCCTTGAGTCTGCTGCTGAGTAGTAAGCTGTACAACATGCTCAGGGTCAACTTCATAATGCTGAGCAAGAAACAAATGAGCATCTGTAAGTTAAGTGACTCCAGATCTGCAAAGAGCTAGGAGACAGAGTTTTTTACTAGCCAGAATACAAAGGCTTTGTTGAGCACTTAGAGCTTCAGGTCACAATTCCAGATAATATGATACTTTAAAGTATCAGTTTAGTAGTAGGGCTAAGTCAGTCCTAGAGGAAACACTACTTCAGATCTGCCCTAACACACCTTTTAGGAGAAAGACAACAAAACTTTGCACTGAACAAAACAAAAACAAATAATAAATCTAGCATTCAATAAGAATTACTACATATGCAAAGAAGGAGGAAAATAAGACAGGAATGGACTCAGAAATGACACAGCTGAGGAATTAACACCCAATTATAAATATGCTCCATATACTTAAGGATTTAAAAGAAAGATATGAGAAGAATGAAATATTAAAAAAACAATGAGACTATGGAAGTGGAAACTATTTGAAATAAAAAAATTGGAAATGAAATATTTGAAAATTTTGAAATGAATAATTTGATATTCATTTGAAACAAAAATATTAAATGAAAATTTTGAATTTTTTTGAAATATCTGAAATGAAATTTGAAACATTTAAAATGAAAAACATGCTAGATGAGGTTATCAGGACATTGACTGACTACAAAAGAACCAATCAGTAAATCTGAAGAGAATACAGAAAATACTCAAGCTGAAACAGAAAAAAAGACTGAAAAAAACAACAGAGCATTGCGGACTTGTGGGGCAGTAACAAGAACTCTACATTTGTGTTGAAGTCCTGGGATATGGCTCAGGGGTAAAAATAATAATGAAATTGCAACTTGAATTTTTCCAAATTTGATGAAAACCAAAACCCAGAAATCCAAAAACTCAGTGGACCCCAACAGAAAATACAGAGAAACCTACAGCCAGGTATAATGCACTGGCTGAAAACTAGAAGTAAACAGGAAATATCAAAAGCAACAGAGTGGAAAAAACAGATATTATGTACAGAAGAAGAATAATATGAATGACAGTAAACTTCTCATCAAAACAACACAAGCAAAAAACAATAGAACGACATCTTTAAGTGCCGAAAGAAAAAAAAGTTCACCCTAGACCCCTACATGCAGCGAAAAATATCCTCCACAAGTGAAGACTAAGTAAATACTATGGCCGATGAATGAAATCACAAAGAATTCATGGTCAGAAGACCAGCACTGCAAACTTTTCAAGAAGAAACAAAATAATACCAGACGGAAACTTGGACCTGCAACAAAAGAATAAAAAGTGTGAGAATCTGTAAATATGTGGGCACATATACAAGAGAGCATTTCTTTTTTATTTCTTTAAAATAAAAATAATAACAATGTATTGTAAAGTTGTTGATATGTCGTAAATAAAATGTGTGACAACAATATCACAAAAGACAGGAAGGAGAAAATAAAAACATAAAGTCATAAGGTTCTTATATTACACATGAAGTGATCTGATATTATTCAAAGGTGGGATGGGATAAGATAAAGAGGCATCCTGTTAACTCTGGAGTGACCACTAAAAATATTGAACAAACAGCTGTATTATACAAGAGTAAAGAAAAAATGGAACACAAAAACAAATACTGAGGTTATCCAAAAGAAAAAGGCCATGTAAGAGGAAGAACAGGGGAGGAGGGAAGATGGGATAAATAAAAACATGTGGCAAGATAGTAGATAAAACCCAACTGCAGGCTTGGTAGCTCTAAGCTTCCAACAAGAAACATACTTTAATTATAAAGAACACAGTAAAAATAAAAGGATGAACTAAGTTTACTATGTAAACATTAATCATAAGAAAGCTTGGATAGCTACATTAATTCAGACAAAGCAGACTTCTGTGTCAGTTTGGGTTCTGAGGGAAGCAGATGTCAAGACTGAATTAGAGGTTCAGGAGATTTATTGGGGGAAATACTTGTGAAAGATACAGGCAAGAGGAAGCAGAGTTGGGCAGGGAAAGCCCTTAAGACAGAAGACCTGACACCTGTAAAGAGGAAGAGAAAGCTTTGAGTCAGAAGAGCCAGATTTCAGCCAGGCTGATGGCCAGTCCCTAGCAGGTATTGCCCATCAGAAGACCTGGCATTGGGCAGAAATGGCCCAGTTCTAGGGTCATGTTGTGCTCAGTTATGGGCTGGCAACACCCTGGGGAGAGCACAGACACAGCAGGAACGTTCCACAGTCCCAAAAGTGTGGCAGTTCAGAGTGTAACTAAGCATACTACTTTTTGAAATGGTCTGAATAGGACAACTCTGGCTGCCAAAACTTTAGAAGAAGGGATATGACCAAGAACAAAAAATAATTTCTTAATAATAAAAGGCTATTTTCATAAAGAGAACCTATGAATATGTATATACACTGAACCACATCTTCAAAATACTTGAAGTAAAACTCTCAGAACCTAAAGGAAGAACAGATAATTCCTAGTTATAGTTGGAGATGTCAACACTCCTCTCTCAGCAATAGATAGAACAAGGAGACAGAAAATCAGGAAATATAGAAAACTCAACAGAATCAACCTAATTAACTTAATGGATATTTAAGAATATTTCCACCCAAAAGAGCAAAACGCACATACTTTTTAAGTACACAGGGAACATCACCAAGACAAATCATATGCCTGGCCATAAAACAAATCTCAATAAATTTTAAAGGATTTAACTCATACAAAGTTGTAAGTCTGAGGAGAGGAAATCCCGGGACAAAATACCTCTAAAAACCGAAATCAGTCAAAGGGAGAAATAAAGTTTAAAACCCGTTTTTTGCTTACAAACTGCAGTCCATCACTGTCTCCCCTGCTCCAGAAGAAGCAAGCAAGCAAGCAAGCCCCTCCCCTTAACCTCTCAGGTTCAGACACACTCTCGGTTGCCCAGGTAATTACCCACTGACACGGAGATGAAACTCTCTCCATCCCAGAGGATATGCAAATGCACCAAATCCAGGCGAGATATTCTGGAAATGTTACAATTTTACCCCCAGGCCAGCCCTCCAGAAATCTTGCTTTACAATCTACTCATTCCCCTTCTTTCGCAATGGTCCCTGGATGAAAAACTGGAGCACTGTGACCACAGTAATGACATAACAATAACAACACCAATAAAATCATGACAATCCTTCAACCAGATTCAGCTAGGTTCAAAGTCTTATGCAGATTAGTCCATTCCCTAGGCGGGCAGTGGCTGAGGGTTCAGAGCAACCATCATGTGGCAGCTGCAGCCAGGGGGCACATTCAGGCCACAAGAACTGTAGGAGAAAATAACCTTAAGGGTGATAGGATACATGTTTTAATGACACCAGCATAGGCACATCTTGTCCATCAGGTTGGATACATGCAAGAGAGTGGTCCTATGATAAAACAGTGGCAGGAATGGGATCTTGTCCTGGCCTAGTATACCAGACTTTCACCCCTCTCTCTGTAGGAGTTACAGATGGGTCAATATATAGGGCTACGGGAGGTACATGCACTGGCCATAAAGATAAAACAAAACTTCCCCACAAGATGCTCTTACCTCCTGGAAAACAGTGGCAGGAACGGGATCTCGTCCTGGCCTAGTATACCAGACTTTCACCCCTCTCTCTGTGGGAGTTACAGATGGGTCAGTATATAGGGCTACAGGAGACACATGCACTGGCCATAAAGATAAAACAAAACTTCCCCACAAGATGCTCTTACCTCCTGGACATTTTGGGTACACTACCATGACCCTTGGGGGCCATTCAGCTGTTATTCCAGGAATACACAGGAGGCCAACTTCCAAGCCTTTTCCCCAAAGTGTCAGAAGGGCCAGCCATCACTGGTCCATGTGTCAAAATGTCCAGGACAAGGTCCATTCAACAGTGTCTCCAGGGCTTAACGCAGTAGGTGCTGGCAGCAGGATGTTTCTCTGCTGGCCATATCCTGGCTTCAATAACTCTTCTTTGGTTTGGACGTACAATTGTATAAGAGAGGCAGCAGGTGTGTGAGCATATCCACAGGGCTCAAGGATCCTTTATGTGGCTTCTCATTCAAACACCGCAGCACTGTCCATAGGGGAACTGACCAGCCGCGCAGACTATTGGTGTCCTACTTCAGACCAGATTCCAACAAACCGTTGTACCTCTCTATCATGCCTGCCCTGGTAGGATTATATGGTACATGAAATTTCCACTTTATTCCTAATTGCTCCACCCATTCTTATAACGCATGTCAAGTAAAGTGGGTGCCTTGATCGCTCTCAATAACCTGAGGCCAGCCATAGGCTGCAAAGAGACGCTCCAGGCCCCTCTTGGTGGTTTGTTGATCTGCACGATGTGCAGGAAAAGCAACCAATAGTCCAGCAGCAGCCGTGTCCACACAAGTCATGGCATACTGATATCCTTCTGATATGGGCAGAGGCCTAATATAGTCTTTTTGCCACCTGACAAGGAGTATTGGCCCTCTTACTATTGTCCCATGTTGCTGTGGGACTTGGTGTAAGTCCCTCTTAGAGCACACAAGGCACTCCTTCTGGGCTCTGCTGACTTCTTCAAAGGTCAATGGCAAGCCCCACGGACAGGCTACAGCCCACACTGTTTTTGCCCGCATGCAACAAACGCTGGTGAGGCCAATGGGCCACATCAGAGGCAGGCTTTCCTTCTAGCCAGTGCACCTGGGCCAATGTGTCTGCTTCATCATTCCCTGGGGATGCCTAAGGCAAATGGCCAGTCACATGACATACAGTATCAGTCTTGGTCTGACCAGAGGCCCATAGGTCTTGCCACAACTCTTGTCCCCAAAGGGGCCAATGACCAACCATCCAGTTGGCATGATACCATGTCGGTGGCCACAGGGTCAAGCCCCGATAGACGGCCCAGCTGTCAGTGCAGACAACTATGGGGGGAAGGCTCCTGGGTGATCATGAGCCGTATTGCCCGCAACTCAGCCCATTGACTGCTCTTCCCCTCTCCATCCTCCATTCATATTGTCTCAGTCTTAGGACAGAAAAGCCACAGCCCTCCACTTTCGGGGCTGCCCAGAGCTGTCTGTGTATCAAGCATCTTCAGGTATAGGGGCTTTTCCCTCCTAATAAGGAGTCTCGGCTACCAAGGGCTCAAAAGCAAGTTCTTCCTGCTTTACACTGGTATAGGTCACTGGCCCCAATAAGCATTGGAGTTCTCCACTTAAGGGCCTAGTAGAGAGGGCGCTGCACTGCTGTAAATATATGCACCATTTGGCCAATGTAGGCCTCTGTGCCACGCCACTCCATGGCCTTTGGGTCCAGTCTCGCACCCACCCCGCGATGGGATAGGTGCTTATTACCTTGGTTGGAGCTGTCCCGGCGTTGGGCTCCATAACCAGCAAGGCGTGGTACACAGCAGCCAGTTGCTTCTCTATCAAGGTGTACCGGACCTCTGCTCCTTTCCATAGTTTGTGACCAAAATCCAATAGGTTGGCATGTCCGTTCAAGTCGCTGCCGAAGACCCCATTCATAACCATCTTCAATTACATGAACATCTAGCTCACAGGGCCTTGATGAGTCCATTACATTCAAGGCCTGTACAGCCTTGACTGCCTGCCTGGCAGCAGTAAAGCCAGCTGCACATGTCTCATCCCAGTCCCACCTGATACCCTTTCATACCAACCAGTATAAGGCCTTCAGAATTTGTGCCAAGTGTGGGATAAACACTCTCCAGTAGCCCAAAAGACCCAAAAACTCTTGTAATACTGCCACAGTGGTAGGGGTGGGGAAAGCCTGGACCTTGTCGATAACTGCTTCAGGAACATTAGTTTTACCCAACCAGACAACTCCCAAGAATTTCACAGACAAACCAGGTCTCTGAACCTTGGTGCTGTTCACAGCCCATCCTTTTTCCTGTAGATGTTGCAACAGTCTAGGAACTGCCCCTTCTAAATCTGAAAGAGAATCAGATGTGAGTACAATATCATCAAGGTAGTGATACAACTGCACTGTTTGCAGTTTCTTCCAGGTGGCCAAGCCCTGGGCTATAAGTCCATGACAGATGGTGGGACTGTGGAGATATCCCTGTGGAAGGTCAGTGAATGTCCACTGCTGGCCTTTCCACATGAAGGCAAACTTTTCCTAGTTTTCCTGTGCTATGTCAATAGAGGAGAAAGCATTAGCAAGGTCTACTACATAATGATACGTTCCCAGTTCATGGCTGAGGGTGTCCAGAATGTCTGTGCTATAGAGGGAACAGCAGCATGCAAAGGGGGTGTGACTTTATTCAATTCCCTGTAGTCTACGGTCATACACAAGGAGCCATCTGGCTTTCTCACTGGCCACACTGGGGAATTAAAAGGACTATGAGTGGGCTTTATGATGCCCACCCTCTTCAACGCCTGTAGAGTTTCTCCAATTTGCTTGTGCCCCCCAGGCAACTTATACTGCTTAACATTTGTCACCCACTGAGGTACAGGCAAAGCTACAGGTGGGTGCTTAGCATGTCCCCTCAGAACTGCCTTTACCATACATACCCTCAGTCTGAACTCACCTGCAGTGGTCTGTAACCACAGGCCCTGCAAGATATCTACCCCCAAAGTATATTCAGAGATGGGAGAAATGTACACAGTATACTCCTTTGGGGGTAAACGCCTTATCCCCAGTGAGATTTGGGCTTTCTTCACTCTAATTGCCATAGCCCCATAGCCATCTATCACAGCAGGGGTCTCAGGAAAACACTCAGGGTTGCCATGAATCAAAGAACACTCAGCTCCTGTGTCCACCAGCGCCAGTACATGTTGTACATTCACAGGGGACCAATTAATTGCTAATTCTACATGTGGCCTCTGGTCACTACCACGCCCCCCAAGGTGGGGACTTTGACCCCCCCTCAGTCGAACCGTGATGCCCAATCATCCTCCTGTGGGGGTGAGGGCTCAGGCGAATCCTGAGAACTGTCTCCCATGACGTTTTGCAGGGACACAGACCGGGCATGAGGCCTTGACTCTGGTTTCCATGTCCTGGACCTCAGCGGCTGGAACTGCTGCTCTGGCTTTAATTGGTGCCACAGTTCTAACAAGATTCTATTGGGCTGCCCATCAAGTTTTTCTTTCACTACCCCAGGCTTCAACAGATCAACCCACACCTGGGTCCTCGAGACCATCACGGGGCCTTTTGCACTTCTCCTTTCAGTCGTGGCCCGTACTTCCCTCCGTTCCCTTATTGTTTCAACCTCCCCCAGATCTGCTACAGTACAAGTAGCCTTACTTAAGGTTGCCCTAGGTAGGGGGCAGGAGTATGCATTGGGGACCCAAAGAGAGATGGGGGAGCTGTATGCAGCGCCAGATTTCTCATTCCTAAGTGAACACCTCCTCATCAGGGCCCTGGGGATCCATATTATGGATGATATTTTTCATACCCAATTCCCTCAGTACCTGTTGGAGTTCTGCATACGTTTTACAACTACTGGGAAAATATGGTAAATCACCCTGATTAGGCCAAACTACCCTGACGGCAGCTGTCAGCCATTCCAGGAGCGTCTGATTCCCTGAGGCGTGACGGGCATTTCGCAACCGCTGCCGCAGGGAAGGGTGAGTCGTCAGGGAAGCCAGTCTGCCCATCTCAGTGCCCGACATGACAGTGTTCCCCACCCCCGTATCCCAGAGACGTTAAAGCCGTGTAGGCAGAGGTTCTGATGGCCTCTGCCTATAACAGACGCTCATGTCCACCAGCTCATCCTGGGCATAGGGGCGGAGCATGGAGAGCTCCACAACCTGGGGAGGGGGCTGCTCCTCCCCCTGAGGAGCCCGTGGTTGTTTCGTTTTTATTTTCTTAATTACAGCTGGGCAGGCCTCTAAAACAGGAGAAGATGGTACCTCCGGCAGTGGCCTGGGTAGCAGATCCACCAATGGCCCCGCCTCCTCCTCTTCTCCCTCGGGCTCCTCCACCAATGGCTCCTCTTTCTCCATTTCCAGGGCTGAAGGCACTGCTGTTTCCTCCCCCTCCCCCTCCCCCACAGCCTCCTGCAACGCAGCTTGTCCTGCTGCCTCCCCCCTTTGCCATTAAGGAGTCTTCTAGGAACGTGACCTGCCTTTTCAGTAACTGTCTCTCTTCTTTAATAGCATCCGGTAGGTTACCACCCAGCTCCTCTAAGCATTGCTGAAGTGTGTCTCTCTCCCGCCTAAGTCCCTCTCTCTCCTGTATAACATTTTCCACTACCTTTATGAAAACAGAACCTACAATGCCAGCCACTACATGACCCCCTAAGGTCTCTAAGCAGTATTCCAACTCACAGAGGGCTAATTCTGCAGCTTCCAGTGTTTCCACCCTTCCCCAGTTCTGGGGAAAGCCACACCCCTCTAGGAGGTACTTTACCCTAGACCAATTCCCCACTAGGGGTTCCCAAATAGGAAGCCCCACAGCTGGGGGTAAAATAACAGGTGAAGCAGCACCCTCTGCGACTGCATCTGCTGGGGTCTCCCCACCATCCACAGGAGAGCCCTTCCAAAGGTCGCACCCATTATGACAGATTTTGGGTTTAGAGGAATCCTGACAACTACCCCAGATGTAAGTCCAGGGAGGGGAAATCCCAGGGCGAAATACCTCTAAAAACTGAAATTAGTCAAAGGGAGAAATAAAGTTTAAAACCTGTTTATTGCTTACAAACTGCAGTCCAGCACCGTCTCCCTCCCCTGCTCTAGAAGAAGCAAGCAAGCAAGCCCCTCCCCTCACCTCTCAGGTACAGATTAGCCCTCAGTTGCCCAGGTAATTACCCATTGATGTGTAGATGAACTTCTCTCCTCCCCTGAGGATATGCAAATGCACCAAAGCCAGGCAAGATATTCTGGAAATGTTGCAATTTTACCCACAAAAGTATATTGTATGACCATAGAAATCAATGAAAGAAAGACAACTAGAAAATCCCCAAATATTGGAAAATAAACAACACATTTTAAATAGCCCAGAGATCAAAGAAAGAATCATAAGGGAAACTGGAAAATATTTTTTACTGAATAGTAAGAAAACGACAACATATCAATATTTGTGGAATGCTGTTAAGGCATCCTTAAAGGGAATTTAATATATTAAAATAGAAGAAAGATGAATAACCAATGATCTAAGCTCCATCTTAGGAAGCTAGTAAAAGAAGAACTTAAGCTCAAAATAAATCAAAGAAACAATTAAGAATGAAAACCAATGAAAGAGTAAGCAGGTGAAAAACAGAAAATATGTTTTTTAAAACCTGGGTTTTGGAAAAGTTGAATAAAACTGATATATATGTTGCTATTTCATCAAGAGAAGACAGAATTACCAGTATTCAGAAGGAAAAAAGACAATTATTCCTAAAAATCCTACAGATAGCAAATGGATAATAATGGAATATTATAAACAACCTATGTTGAGAAATTCAGCAACTTATATGAAATGGACAAATTCCTCAGAAGTAGTAACTACCAAAAATGACAGCAAAAGCAATGGAATCTATTCATGTTTACTAGAGAAACTGAATTCATAATTTAAAACTTTGCCACTAAGAAAACTGCAGGCCTAGATGGCCTCACTGATATGCTATCAAACATTTAAGGATGAAAAAATATCAAACCTGCAGAGAAAATCAAGGTAGAAGGAAATCGTTTTGATTTATTGCAAGCAATCAGAATGACTCTGATATGAAAACCATACAAAGACATTACAAGAACAAACCCTACAGACCAACATTGTTCATCAACATAGACGTTTACAGGGGATTCATTTAGAAATCAATAAAAGAAAGACAATAAACCCTCAACAAAATATTAGTAATCAAAAATATTAGTAAATCAAATACAGTACTAGCTGATGACATCTTGTGTCTGACTGCTAAAGTCTACAGCAATCATTACCATTGAGTCATATTTTCTCACATCCTCTATAGGTGATGAAGATTGATGTTTGCGGTGGTCATTGAATTAAATTCAATAATACAGGCCTTCCCGGTTAAGCCCATTGTTACCCTAAGGTGATACAATAAAGTGGTACACAGCAACTGACTACAATTTCTACTTCTACTATATTTCTAGCACCTAGGTCAAAGTGTAATGTGCAATGAGTCACATAACTATTCTCAGACTAGGATTAGGCATAGAGATTCTTTGAAAGTGAATTCTTTAATTAGCTCTGTTGATAATACAGAAAAGCTGGTGAGAGAGGATGCAGAATGACCTTACAAAAAGTTGTAATTGATCTGTGTTCCAAGACAGGCTTAGAAATGGAAAATAGAGTGTCAGGGTCTTAGCTTCTTCACTGGGCTACAACAGCATTCACATCCAACAGGTCAAAGAGCAGACAGCCGACTCAGAAGGTGGAGCCTTTATGCTCCTGAAGATGGGCTACTGCAATGTCATGGCCAATTTAGCCCTGCCTGAGGCATCCCTTGGGGGCAGCAAAGATAGAAGACATCTTCCTCGGAACTCACAACCATACAGGCCTCTCTTAGGACATGAAGTTTATCGTCTTGAGCTATTCTTTTGGTGACTAGGGATAGTTTGAGGATAAAGATGACTTATTTATCATATTTGTGTATATAGTGGAAGTCATGCTATCATTTTCAATTTTCCATTTGCACAGTGGTAAACATGTCTATTGCAGTGAGTCAAACTCACTTTATGGCTAATAATAATCAATATTAACTTTGTTTTCCTTTTCAGTTGAACCAGTGGAAGATTAGATAATAGACTATATAGTAGACTCTTCTTTAGATCTACATGAGTACCCAAATTTACCAATATAAAAACGCTGTGGACAGCAGGTGGATGGCTGTCTTGCAGCTTATACTTCTACTTATGCTTGTAGCACAAATTAACTGCATTTTCAAGTTTCACCTAATTTTTTTTCACTTAATGAAAAACTTACTGAAACGATTAAGCATCAATTTGTTCACTTTAAATATCAGAGTGGGCATGTTTACACTATGCATATATAAAGCAACATAGAATTTGACTCTCTAGCTCTTTATTTATCCAGAATATTTCCTAAGAACAACTTGACTTCCTATTTACTTTTATTCTCTGCATTCTTACTTATGACAGTTTCTGCATACTCAGAAAGCAGAGGAGGAGTTCCGGGAAGATGGCGGCGTGAAGGGAGCAGCAGAATTTTCCTCCCAACATTATATTTATCCACGAAAACACAGCAAATGCAATTGTCCCTAAAAGAGAGACCAGAACACACAGGAAAGCGCACACCGTGAAGGCACACCTGAGAGGACTCGGCAGCTGGCAAGGCGGGTAAGAAACGGAACCGCAAACCGCGACCCAGCAGAACCCAAGCACTCCCCTACCCCCGCACACCAGCGGGAGGAGAGGATTCAGAGCTGGGAGGGAGTGGAAGTGCAGGCCCGGGAAATAACCAGCCCCGGATCTGCCCCGGGAGCGCGGGCGCACAAAGCGCAGTGTGGCGGAGATTAGAGAGACCGAGGGCGCAGGGTCTCAGCAGGAACGCGCCAGCTTGCTTGCGGCTGGTTCAGGGAAGGAGACGGGAAACGAAAAAAAAAAGGAGAAAAGCACGCGCTTTGTTTTTCAGCGGTCTTAAAGAGACAGGACTCCAGCAGAGAACCTCATTTCCACCGCGCACTCAGCCCAGCAGGTTGGGAGTCCTGGGAAGCTTCGGACCCCATAGTGGGCGACTGGAAAAGGGTAGCCATACTTAGGACTCCCACAGAGCTCAACAGCCTCCCATTCATTCTCACCCCGGCCACAGCTTTAAAGGGCGGGGCGGAGCGGCGTCCACGGCTCTGGAATAGTGGAGCAACAACGGCCACCTACAGCATTCACACAGAAACCACCCCCAGTGTGCGTTTTTTTGTTTTTTTTTTTAGGTGTTGCTGCTTTTACTTTTTCTTTTCCTTTCCTTTCTTTTCTTTCTTTCTCTCTCTCTTTTTTTTATTATTATTAGCGTTTTTTTAAATTTTTTTCCTCTTTCTTTTTCTCTTCTTTCTTCTCTTTCCTTTTTAAAGTCATAAAGAGCCCAGCTGACATACGTGACAACTACCAACAACCAATTCTATAGTCCTGAGAAGACAGAAGAATATGATACAGACAAAGCCTCAGACAAACACAACCCCTGAGAGAGAACCTGAAGAAATGGACATGCACAGTCTTCCTGAAAAAAAATTCAGAATAAAAGTCATAGCCATGGTGATGGATCTACAGAAAAACGTGCAAGAGCTGAGGGAGGAAATGTGGAAAGACTATGCAGACATGAGACAAGCCATCGACGGGCTTAACAGCAAACTGGATGAGGTACAAGACACTGTCAATGAAATACAAAACAGGGAACAGGAATACAAAGAAGCTGAGGCAGAGAGAGATAAAAGGATCTCTAGGAATGAAAGAATATTAAGAGAACTGTGTGACCAATCCAAACGGTTCAATATTCGCATTATAGGAGTACCAGAGGAAGAAGAGAGAGGAAAAGGGATAGAAAGTGTCTTTGAAGAAATAATTGCTGAAAATGTTCCCACGCTGGGGAAGGAAATAGTCTCACAGTCCACGGAAGCCCACAGATCTCCTACACAAGGGACCCAAGGAAGACAACACCAAGACACATAATAATTAAGATGGCAAATATCAAAGATAAAGACAGAGTATTAAAGACAGCGAGAGAGAAAAAAGATCACCTACAAAGGAAAACCCATCAGACTGACATCAGACTTCTCAACAGAAATCTTACAGGCCAGAAGGGAATGGCATGATATATTTAACGTAATGAAACAGAAGGCTTCGAACCAAGAATATTGTATCCAGCACGATTATCATTTAAATATGACGGAGGGATTAAACAATTTCAAGACAAAAGAAAGTTGAGAGAGTTTGCCTCTCATAAACCACCACTACAGGATATCTTAAACGGACTGCTCTAGAGGGAAGCACCCCTAAGGCTAAAAAGATGTCACCAGAGAAAATAAAATCACAGCAAAGACAGCAGACCATCCAAATACTAACTAAAGGCAAAGAATAAAACACCTAATATATAAAGAAAGGAGGAGGACAAATAGGAAGGGAGAGATAAAGAAACATCAGGCGGCGTTCACAATAACTTAACAAGAAAGTTGGGTTAGATTTTTAGATAGTAAAGAAGCAACCCTTGAACCTTTGGTAACCACGAATCTAAAGCCAGCAATGGCAATAAGTACATATCTATCAATAATCACCCTTAATGTAAACAGACTGAATGCACCAATCAAAAGACACAGAGTAACAGAGTGGATAAAAAAGCAAGACCCATCTATATGTTGCTTACAAGAGACTCACCTCAAACCCAAAGATATACACAGACTAAAAGTGAAGGGATGGAAAAAGATATTTCATGCAAACAACAAAGAGAAAAAAAACAGGTGTTGCAGTACTTGTATGAGATAAAATAGACTTCAAAACGAAGAAAGTAGCAAGAGATAAAGAAGGAAATTACATAATGATAAAGGGGTCAGTCCAACAAGAAGATATAACCATTATAAATATATATGCACCCAACACAGGAGCGTCAGCATATGTGAAACAATTATTAACAGAAGTGAAGGAGGAAATAGACAGCAATGCAATTATTTTAGGAGACTTTAACACACCACTCACTCCAAAGGATATATCAACCAGGCAGAGGATAAGTAAAGATACAGAGGCACTGAACAACACACTGGAACAGATGCACCTAACAGATATCTACAGAACTCCGCACCCAAAAGCAGCAGGATACACATTCTTCTCAAGTGCCATGGAACTTTTCCAGAATAGACCACATACTAGGCCACAAAAAGAACCTCAGTAAATTCAAAAATATTGAAATCCTACCAACCAACTTCTCAGATCACAAAGGTATAAAACTAGAAATAAATTTTAGAAAGAAATCAAAAAGGCTCACAAATACATGGAGACTTAACAACATTCTCCTAATGAATCAATGGGTTAACGACCAAATCAAAACAGAAATCAAAGAATATATGGAGACTAATGACAACAACAACACAAAGCCACAACTTCTGTGGGATGCAGCAAAGGCAGTTCTAAGAGGAAAGTATATTGCAAACCAGGCCTATTTAAAGAAGAAAGAACATTCCCAAATGAACAGTCTAAGGACACAATTATTGAAATTGGAAAAAGAAGAACAAATGAGGCCCAAAGTCACCAGAAGGAGAGACATAATAAAGATCAGAGAAGAAATAAATAAAATTAAGAAGAATAAAACAATAGAAAAAAAATCAATGAAACCAAGAGCTGGTTCTTTGAAAAAATAAACAAAATAGATAAACCCCTAGCCAGACTCATTAAGAGAAAAAGAGAATCTACACACATAAACAGATTCAGAAATGAGAAAGGAAAAATAACGACGGACTCCACAGAAATGCAAAGAATAAGAGAATATTACGAGCATCTATATGCTAACAAGCTCCAAAACATAGAAGAAATGGACAACTTCTTAGAAAAATATAGCCTTCCAAGACTGACCAAGCAAGAAACAGAAAAACTAAACAGACCAATCAACAGCAACGAAATTCAATAGGTAATCAAAAAACTACCCAAGAACAAAACCTCCGGACCTGATGGATTCACCTACCAGACATATAGAGAAGAAATAACACCCATTCTCCTTAAAGTTTTCCAAAACATAGAAGAGGAGAGAATACTTCCAAACTCTTTCTATGAAGCCAGCATCACTCTAATACCAAAACCAGGCAAAGACCTCACTAAAAAAGAAAATTACAGACCAATATCCCTGATGAATGTAGATGCAAAAAAACTCAACAAAATATTAGCAAACCCAATTCAAAAATACATCAAGAGGATCATACACCATGATCAAGTGGGATTCATCCCAGGGATGCAAGGATGGTACAACATTCGAAAATCCATCAACATCATCCACCACATCAATAAAAAGAAGAACAAAAACCACATGATCATCTCCATAGATGCTGAAAAAGCATTTGACAAAATTCATCATCCATTCATGATTAAAACTCTCAACAAAATGGGTATAGATTGCAAGTACCTCAACATCATAAAGGCTACATATGACAAACCCACAGCTAACATCATACTTAATAGCGAGAAGCTGAAAGCTTTTCATCTAAGATGGGGAACAAGACAGGGATGCCCACTCTCTCCACTGTTATTCAACATAGTACTGGAGGTCTTAGCCACGGCAATCAGACAAAGCAAAGACATACAAGGCATCCAGATTGGTAAAGAAGTCAAGTTGTCACTATTTGCAGATGACATGATACTGTACATAAAAAACCCTAAAGACTCCACTCCAAAACTACTAGAACTAATATCTGAATTCAGCAAAGTTGCAGGATATAAAATTAACACACAGAAATCTGTTGCTTTCCTATACACAATGATGAACTAACAGAAAGAGAAATTAGAAAAACAATTCCATTCACAATTGCATCTAAAAGAATAAAATACCTAGGAATAAACCTAACAAAGGAAGTGAAAGACCTGTACTCTGAAAACTACAAGACACTCCTAGGAGAAATTAAGGAAGACACTAACAAATGGAAATGCATCCCATGCTCTTGGCTAGGAAGAATAAATATTGTCAAAATGGCTATACTACCTAAAACAATCTACAGATTCAATGCAATCCCTATCAAACTACCAACAGCTTTCTTCAATGAACTGGAACAAATAATTCTAAAATTCATATGGAACCAGAAGAGATCCCGAATAGCCAAAGCAATCCTGAGAAGGAGGAATCAAACAGGGGGAATTAGGCTCCCTGACTTCAAGCTCTACTACAAAGCCACAGTAATCAAGACAAATTGGTACTGGCACAAAAAGAGACCCACAGACCAGTGGAACAGAATAGAAAATCCAAACATTAACCCAAACATCTACAGTCAATTAATATTTGATAAAGGAGCCTTGGATATACAATGGGGAGATGACAGCCTCTTCAGCAGTTGGTGTTGGAAAAACTGGATAGCTACATATAAGAGAATGAAACTGGACTACTATCTAGCCCCATACACAAAGGTAACCTCAAGGTGGATCAAAGACCTGAATGTAAGTCATTAAACCATAAAACTCTTAGGAAAAAACATAGGCAAAAATCTCTTGGACATAAACATGAGCGACTTCTTCATGAACATATCCCCCGGGCAAGGGAAACAAAAGCAAAAATGAACAAATGAGACTATATCAAGTTGAAAAGCTTCCATACAGCAAAGGACACCATCAGTAGAACAGAAAGACATCCTACAATATGGGAAAATATATTCATAAATGATGTATCTGATAAGGGGTTGACATCCAAAATATACAAAGAACTCACGCACCTTAACAAACAAAAAGCAA
Source organism: Phataginus tricuspis (assembly GCA_029783875.1). Classification (NCBI taxonomy): domain Eukaryota; kingdom Metazoa; phylum Chordata; class Mammalia; order Pholidota; family Manidae; genus Phataginus; species Phataginus tricuspis. The sequence continues at coordinate 2,289,699 of JAQQAC010022866.1, forward strand.
ATAATCCAATTAAGAAATCAGCAGAGGACATGAATAGACACTTCTCTAAAGAAGAAATTCAGATGGCCATCAGGCACATGAAAAGATGCTCCACATCGCTGGTCATCAGAGAAATGCAGATTAAAACCACAATGAGATATCACCTCACACCAGTGAGGATGGCCAACACCCAAAACACAGACAACAACAAATGTTGGCGAGGATGTGGATTAAGGGGAACCCTCCTACACTGCTGGTGGGAATGCAAATTAGTTCAACCATTGTGGAAAGCAGTATGGAGGTTCCTCAAAAAACTCAAAATAGAAATACCATTTGACCCAGGTATCCCACTCCTACGAATCTACCCTAAGAATGCAGCAGCCCAGTTTCAAAAAGACAGATGCACCCCTATGTTTATTGCAGCACTATTTGCAATAGCCAAGAAATGGAAGCAACGTAAGTGTCCATCAGTAGATGAATGGATTAAGAAGATGTGGTGCATATACACAATGGAATATTATGCAGCCATAAGAAGAAAACAAATCCTACCATTTGCAACAACATGGATGGAGCTAGAGGGTATTATGCTCAGTGAAATAAGCCAAGCCGAAAAAGACAAGTACCAAATGATCTCACTCATATGTGGAGTATAAGAACAAAGAAAAAAAAAAATGAAGGAACAAAACAGCAGCAGACTCACAGAACCCACGAATGGACTAACAGTTACCAAAGGGAAAGGGACTGGGGAAGATGGGT
>JAQQAC010022866.1:2290533-2440149 GCA_029783875.1 Phataginus tricuspis
CTCAGAGAAGACAAGTAGTGATTCTCATCTCACTACACTGATGGACAGTGACTGTAATAGGGTTGGGGGGGGACCTGATGAAGGGGGTAGTTTAATCACCATAATATTGCTCATGTAATTGTATGTTAATCATACCAAAATAAATTGTAAAAAAAAAAAAGCAGAAGAAAATAAGAAGTCATGTTGAGATTCAGAGCCCCGCCAACAGTTAGAATCACCCTTAGCTAAGTGACTCCCCATAACTACTGCACACACACACACACACACACACACACACACACACACCGGTGTGCATGATGGAGGTCCTACAAAATGAAAAAGTACCTCGTTCATAGAACTGTCAACACAGTGAAGCCAAAATGGGTTAAATCCATAAATTCCAATTTAGATTTCTATACAGTGGGTATTTTACGAAGAAAGATACTAAAGGAGAATAGTGTTACTGATCATGATGAACACCAAGGTAAAACCAGTCACCATTCCAATTATTTTTATCCAGAGCATTTGTTGCTATGCACGTGGGAGATCTTCCTGTAGTGGCATCAATTCCAGACTGTAGTCCTTCAATAATGGACTTCATCTGTGTAAGTAACTGCCACACTGTGGAGGCTTTTATCTCATTATCAGGATCCTGCACTTGTCCGATGAGGCTAAGACCCATTTGTTAAATGTAAAACATACAAGTCTTTAATTTATAAAGTGCCTTTTTTCAGAAATCCTGAATTAATTGATTTCCATATTTTCTTGCTCTCTCCGTTTCTATTAAACGGTAATAGCTAAATAATACTATTTTTCAGTAAGCTTTATGCAATGAGGGTAGGGATGGCAAGGGGCGGAGAGAGAGGTCACTGGAGGGGGAGAAAACTCATCCTGAGCCTGCCAGCAAACAGCACACTTTATCTTGCCTTAAGAAAGGTGATTCCTTCATTCAACAAATGTTTTTGAGAACCTACCAGGGGTACCAGGCCCCATGCTGGAGACGAGAGATGCAAAGAGAAGCACAAACATTCTCGGCCCTTATCAAGAGGACCGCCTGGAAGGGACACCAGTCACATAACTACAGTTACAAAGGGGTGGGAAGTGTCTGGAGTGAAGGCTTCCCTGGGCAAAGGCTGTTTGAGCTGGGATTGGACAGATGAGTGGGACTCAGCTAGGGGCAGAGGGTGGCGAGGCTGAGAGCCAGAAGAACATACAGGCAGGACAACTGGGCAAAAGCCAGGTGGGCATTTGCGCAGGTGGAACAAAGGACAAGAGCTCAGACGGTGCTGGGGAGGCAGATGTGGCCAGGATGCTGACCTTGGGTCATGGGCAGGACTCTCGTCCTTGTCCTTAAACAATGGGAAGCCATTAAAGATCATTCTAAGCAGAATATCATTATTTCCTCCTCAAAACTTTACTTGTACAAAGTATACTAAGAAATATGAATGAAAACAACTCCCAGGGAGCCTTCCAATATGGTATATGTTTCACACAGTTCCTTGGAACATTCAGGAATAGTCTGCACTCAGGACAAAGAGATAACTTAGTCACAGTTTTCATTCATCAGACAGCTATTTATTAACTCTACCGTATGCCAAACGCAATTCTCAGCACTTGGGATTCATCAGAGAACAAGACAAAGGCCCTTACCTTCATTCTAGTGATGTAGATAATAATAAAGATAATAAAAAAGCAAATAATGTGGAATTTAAGAAGATAAGAAGTGTCATGGAAATGAGAAAAAAATAAGTGAAGTTAAGGAGGGGGCAGGAGAGGGAAGTAGCAAGTTACCACAGGAAATGAGGCAGGTAAGGCATCAGTTCTAAGGTGAAATGTGTACAATTTTGGTTGTTCATTAAATTTTGACAGTTTCTGCTGAAAAGAATTATTCTAGTGCCATTTCTAAACATACTTCAAGTTTAACATCTGAGACAAAGAGATCAAAGGAAATTTAGCCGTTGCTCAAAACTTACTGCTTTTATCTTTTCTGTCTTCTTGTACAGTCCTTCTAATAACAACATTTTGAATATTGACTGATGATTTTATTGTGCTTTCCACGTGGCAGTAATTTATTCATTGGCAAAAGAAAAACCAGCTTCACCAGTGTTATAACTTGAGCTTCTTTCAGCTGGAAAATGCTCACAAATTTTTATTTTCAAAAGTGCTTATGTCAGGAAGGGTAAAAAACCCAAAAAGTATCTCAGAGTAACACATAAAGCAGGAGGGGGAAATGAAGGGTGAATATATATTACTAAAGTCATAGTACTTGCATAATTAAGGAAAAATTATTATTAGCTAATACCTTCATTTACAAGCGAGTTTTAAAATAGGTTTTTAATACATGCCAAGGTCTTAACCCATCCCTTTTTTGCAATAAAAAGTCTGGAAGTGAAACTATTGCTTCCTTGACAACATAAATGGTTCCCAAATGATTACTGAACAAAAGAAGCAAAATGATTGTCAGGAGGAAATGTGCTCTGAATCCAGGATTGCAAATAATTCTTGTTTATAGTAAGCCGTGAACAGACCACTTTGACTATTAGCAGCTATGTGCCAGTGATTATTAACTGAGCTGCATAAAAAGGGCATTAAGTCAGAGGGTAATTGTTCCTTTTATGCTGTTCTTCTTCTAAAGCTTGATCTCACTGCCCATTTCAAGTGGCTCTTAAGCTTGGGTTGTAAATAACAAACTTTGGTAATTCTTCTACAGGAAATAAATTATGCAGCCTGTGAGTATTATTTAGCCTTTATTATCTAATCACATGCACCCTCAACAAGGGAAGAACAAATAACAAAATCAAGCATGATTCTCCACTTAGAAGTCAAACAAGTTATTTGCCTCACCTGACAGGTTATGTCTTTAATTCTGGTTATAGGTGATCATTAAAAAATGAAAACATTTTATTTTTCTCAAGTGTTTATGTTTCTTATGTTAGGAAGCCAAACCACAGTTAATATTTTCATAGAGAGGCATAATCAAGATGTCATGCCACGCTTGAAATAATAATGGTAAAACACATTAGACGTTCGCTAGGTGCCTCTTAGTGTTCTCAGCGCTTTACTTACACTAACTTATCTCATCCTCAATACCACTTCATGAGGTTGTACCATGATGACCACCATTTTGCAGAAGAAATGGAGGCACAAAGGTTAAGTAAATTGCCCAGGATTACACAGCCAGGCTTCTGATGCTGTATGAGACACAGAGAGATTAAGTAGCTTGCCCGGGATCGCACAGCTAGCCTCTGATGCTGTACGAGCTGAAGAGTTATTCCCTGTGTGCCAGTTACTACCTTTGCTTTCACATTGCAGGAGTTTACATTTTTACAAGTCCTCTACTTCTGGGAATGACATTTTTCTGTCTCTATGGATATACTAAGCTGAATCAGGAAAAATATAGCACAATATAGAAACAATAATATGGCTCTGTGAGCTTTGCAATAGCAGGTCAGTTTGCCAGGAAGCAAAGCCTTTTCAATAATACAGTAGCACACTGCGAAGGCTGCAAGAGCATTTGCAAACAGCTTAGTAATAGTGCTGGAGAAGGTGTTATATTGAAAGGTAAGCAGAGTACAGCTGTGCCCGGCAGCAATGCCTGTCTTCCAATGGCCCAAAGGAAACAGTCACTTCAGCTCTAAAAACAAAACTAACACCCAGGTCTTGGAACAAGAAAAGGATGCTACATCTATTTAAAGACCCTGTCCCTGAGACAAGAAAATATCATACTTGCTCTAGTATTCACTTGAATTGAAGACCTGCAAGGAAAATGTAATCACCGGGTGATGTTTACTGACTGTGGAAAGGGAAAGGGAAAAACTAAATGTTTCCTGAGGGTGGGTCAAACATTGTGCTATGTTGTTTCCATCTCATCTAATTAAATCTTGACAACATGTCTTCAAGGTGCATTTATGGTGTTACATGTTATTGCCCCTGTTTCTAAGGATTAGAAAAACTGAAGTACAAGCGATATAAACTGCCCAAGCAAATTTAAAGGGAGACCAGAGTGTCACCTTGGATCTGTCAGACTCAAAGCTCATGCTACACCTGCATGGTTTGCCTGGTTCCCCAATCTCAGACAGGCATCCTTGTAAGGGGCAGGTTACTCTGAGAGGCTGGACTATATCATGGTCAAGGGCAGAGCTCTAAGGTAAGACTCCCTGGTTTGACGCCTAGCTCTGCTGACAGCTAACCACGTAAACTGGGCCAGTTACTTAACTTTGTTGTGTCTGGGTTTCCCCAGCCCCAGGTGATAGTATCACAGCCATGCTGAGAGTATCAGAGGAGCCCTTAGGGTAATGCCTGGCACATAAGGGCCCAACACATGTTCTGATTTATACTACTTTTAAGAAAACTCTATGCTATAATATAAACTACTTGAAAGCAAGTAGTACATCAGAAGGCAAGTATTAAAGCATATTATATCCCCAGCACTTCATATAATCCATGATACAAACTAGATGTTCTATACAGTCTGATAAACAGATGATTATCTATACTAAAGGTTTATAAATAAAAGTTCTTAAAATGGTTGACTAGACCCAGTGTAATCTGACCTGCCATTACCTCTCCTTCACCATCTCCTCCTACTTCCTGCAGTATTCTCTCCTTTCTGGCGACATCAATCTTCTTGCTGTTTCTTGAAACAATAGGGACTCCAGGGCCTTTGCATTTGCTGTTCCCCCAGCAGACAAGGTCTTCTTCAGATCTAAGTTCAAGCGTCCTTTTCTTGGTGAATCAGTCCCTCCCACCCCATTTTAAAATTGCAGCAACCCCTCAACCAGTTGTCTGGCACTCCTAGAGATTTATGTTCCCCATAGCATCAACCACAATATACTATACACTAAATAAAATTTCATTTCATTCCTTTTCTTCCCATTAGAATGTAAACTTCATGAGGGCAGAAATTATTTTGTTTTGTTTTGTATACTTTTATACCCTCCATACTGAGAAAAGGGCCTGATACTTAGTAGGTTGAATAAATATTTGTTGAGTTGTGGGTGAATATAAGCCATGAATTTATTATAGATCATTATTTCAGTTTTGTGGGAGTCTGAATATAGAAACAGTTGGTGATACATGCTAGGAATATAATAAGAGGACTTGGGTAATGTTCATTTAATTGATGTTAATAAAAGGATATAAATAAAGCTCTTTTTCTAGAAAGCTACTAATTTGTATGTAAGTTAAACTAGAATTTCAATTCCCTTATTGCATCTATATTCATGGAAAGGAAAGTAAGTTACCTCTCTGTCTTATGGGAAAGGAAAAGATATTAGTCTTTCTTTCACAAACACACATGGTAAGGAAAATACTGTTAAGCTTTCTCTTTGCCTGACATTTAGGTTTGCTCTTCATTTCACCTACACTAAATGTCTTTTTTTTTTTTAACAGCAAAAGTATGACACTCTGTTGTGACTTTCTAATCCTAAATTCCTGATGGGAAGAACCAATTTTCTATGTCCTGATGAAGTCCTACCAAAATTCAGTGTAGCAGTGAGTATACAAAAATGCTTTGACCAGCGATGTTAACCCACTCCCACTTCCATCCCCAGGAAATTAAAAAGTCTTAATTGTCTTTCCTAAATTGTCATTTTTCATCTGGATACATCCGGATTAAGATGATACCAATAATATTAATAAACTATGCTCTTTGCAGTTTCTTTATAAACATAAAATACGCATGTCCTTTGTCACATCTGTTGCAGTGCACATAAGTACAGAAGGTCAGCACGTGCACTTATTAATTACATTTGATATGATACACAGAAAGTCCTCCATAAACACTGCACTTAAAAGTAATGCTCAGTTCTCATATTTTCAGTTTCTTATGAAAATTTCAAATCTTACTTATCTTTCAAAACCCTACCTAGATGTACTACCTCCAAGATATCTTACCAAGTCCCCTCACAACTCAGAGTTGAACACTTACTATTGGAGGCCTTTAACAATGGTATTCTAAAAGACTTATTTCTGTATGTGTCTCCCTATGAGACTGTGAACTGCTGACATACCTGTGTATGCCAGAGCCTAGAACAATGCCTGGTACAAGGTTAAGTGTTCAGTAAATGTTAAATTGAATTCCTGAATGGATTCCAAATATATGTTGCTAATAAAATGGAGTCATACAAAGTACAAAATAAAAAGAGCTCTAGAGTTAGTGATTTATGGCTGTATCATTGTTTTTTTGAAAGTCACTTCTGAGGACGATCCTTTTTTTCTGAAAAGTTCTGTGTAATGTCCTGGAAGACTTGTCTGAAAAAATTTGTTTTATTTCTAAGTGGAGTGATACTTGTTCCAAGGGTTTCTCCCACAGAACTCAGCCCAAAGGCCACTACCCCTGTAAAGTCCTCCTGTCCCCCTGGGATGGCCATGGCCTCCTTGGTGTCCCCAGGTCTTGAATATATTTCTGTCCCAGGCCCTGTCTCCTCCATTGCATTTATTTGCTCTCATGTCTGTCTCTTCCACCAGACAGAAAACCTTTTGAGGGTAGAGATTGTCCCATTATCTTCATATCCCCAATGTCTGGCATACATAAAGTGCTTAATAAAATCTCACAAAAATATTAAATGAATTAAGAGCTTCTCTGAGTTCAAAATGTTAATTCTGCACTAGCCTGGCCCAGCCCTCACTGTGGCCGCAGAATCTTGACATGGCACTGTGCACCAGTGTTAATGGAGCCTGACTTATAAAAAGTGCCTGTGAAATTCTAGAAAATGTGCCAACTTGCATTCTTTTTTTTCTAACATCCACCAATGCAACAATAGAGCTGTTTGCCCTTTGTTTCACTGACTTATTCAGTCTTATTCTTGTATGTCTCTGAGGACTCTTTCCATGGACAACTTAAATTGTGCAGAATTAGATTTTTATTATCCATATCCTAAATTTCTAAAGAAAACTGTCTTTGTTTAAATTTTCAATAGAACGAAATATCCAAGAGAGGGCCAACCAGATGTAGGGATATAGACTGGATACGTAATACTTCTTGATGGTTATTTGTCTGCTTTAATTCTTTCCATCCCTGACTGCAATAAACAGAACTACAATCAATGTGAGAAAAGAAAAGAGAAGAGGGGCCACGGCCACGGAGCCCTCCCAGCCACACTCCTGCTCTTCCAATCTCTCCACTTAAAGAGCACCCCCTGTCACTCTCCTTCCCCACCTAAGGAGCCAACCTCAGCACCGGACCTGGGACCATCCAACAGATATTTGTGGGCCATGCCCTGCCCCGGACACTGACCGATAGATCTCTGGGGAAAAGTCCAGACAGACTTTGGGCTCCTGGAGCTTAGAGAGGAGCAGAGGAGAAAATTAAACGAGTATTTGCAACAATGTTGGCTGAATGCTGCGGTCAGGTGAATAAGGCAGTCTGGAGTCAAGCTCTGACACTTGTCGAAGAACATTCTACCTTGACAACTGAGAAGTGACGGAAAGAGACTGGGTCGTTTGTACAGGACCGTATGGTTGGCAACCCCTCTTTCCCCCAGTTTTATGAGCAGCAAATTTAGGATGATGGAACTACCTCCCTCATAACGATTTTGTGAGAATGAGGTGAGATGACAGGCGGCACGCTGTGACCAGGGCCCGGCCCGGGGGAGGGTCGGCGCAGCTCGGACGCGCTTGGGCGGAGGAGCGCCAGCGTCCCCGACGGAGGCGTCCAAGCTCGGGCCTGAAGCACGGGACCAAGTCGCTGCGCGTGTGAGCTCGCTAGAGCCGTCGTAGCGGTGTACCGCGGGCTGAATGTCTGAAACACAGAAACCTGTTTGCTCACAGTCCCGGAGGCTAGAGGTCCGAGATGCAGGTGCTGTCGGCCGGCTGGCTTGGTTCCTTTCTGTGGCCTCTGTCCTTGGCTTGCAGGCCCTCTTCTCACTCTGGTCTCCCAGGTCTTCCCTCTGGCCAGCATGTGTCCTAACGCCCTCTTTTCACAAGATCAGTCCGACGGGATTAGGACCCACCCTGATGACCCCACTGGGACAGAATTAACCCTTTAAAGGCCCTATCTCCAAATACAGTCACATTCTGAGGTACTGGGTGTTGGGACCTCAACACTGGAATTTTGGGGGAACACAATTCAGCCCATAACAGTGGGAGACGAAGGGAAAGGCACAGAGGGGACAATTTCTAACAGAAATATTCCTGTTATTATTACTATTATAAATATTTGTTTATTATTACTATTAGACATTAGAATTTGTTTCCTCCCCGCACCTATTACTATTGCTATGCTAATGACATGTGAGACCTGAAAGGGTGTGGTGTCGCATGCTGAGAAAAACTGAGTGAAATGTAACCCGTTTGCAGCATAGACTGTAAAGGAGGAATAGCAAGAGTTGAAGCTAGAGAGGGAAGGAGAGGCAAATCAGGTCACGTAAGGCCTGGCAACATAGTTTAAATATTAATAAGCAGTCGGGAGTTTATCCTAAGGAAAATGGGAAACTATTGTAGAATTTTAAATAGGGTATGTATGTGGCGTGAACTGAAGTCCACTGTAGGAAAAAACTGTCTGCTTTGTAAGTTTTTTGAAGGCAGTTTGGAGGAAGACAAGTAAGAAAGGCTGATGGCTTGAGTTACTCCGTGGGGAGGCAAGACGCTGATACCCTCTGGCGGGCTAGTGACTGATGGGGGGGGGAGAATGGTTCCCAGGTTACCAGCAAATGGGTGGATAAGGTGAAGGAAGGTGACCGAGTCAAATGGGCCTTCGGAATCTGAGAAAGCTATGGGGCTGTCTGTAGACCAATGGCCCTTGAGAGTATCTGTTGCTTATTAAACCCTTACCATATAACACAGTGTGTGCTGGGAACACTATACATACACCCCTTTCTACAGACAAGGAAGCTGAGCCCTAATGAAATACTGTAACTTAGCCATGGGGCCAGGTCCCTTCCACACCCTAACTGCCCCCACCGTCACCCCTAAGGGCACCACTGTCTTTAACTCTGATTCCATAGATTCATTTCGGCTACTATTGTACAGTATCTGAATGGAATTGTACAGTGTATGCCCTTTTGTGTATGGGTGCATGCATTTAAAGTCTGCAATTTAACGTGGGGGAGGACAGGGTTGTTGTCAACAGAGACATAAGTACAATCTCATCAAGTCATTTTCCTGTATTCTAAGGACCCCTGGCACGGATATATAGCACCTAACCATAGGTGTTCCCAGGTAAAATGGGTTCTGTGAAATCAGTACCGGAAGGAACAGACCCGTTGCAGTGTTGCCTCCTTTTAAACAGATTGAGTCACCCAGACTAACTGTAACAAATACCTCCATATGAATTAAAGAGTAGAGTGTAAAGCCATAGTAATGGTGAGAGGAGTTTTACAGGGCAAATTCTATTGCAGTAGCTTCAAGTAAGTGAAGATAAGCTTTGGAAATAATAAATTTGAAATCTATCCTAATTATTGCTTTATCAAAGTAATCCCTTTTCCTAGTTGGGAATCTTTCACATTGCTAAGGAACTCAAAGTGACTTTAGGAAGTGTTTCTAAAACAATAAAAATGTCAGTAAAAAATAAACTTTTTTTACTAGTTTTAAACATTATCTTCTAAAACAGTTTTCATAGAAGTTGTATATTTAACTTTTAATATTTTATAGTATGTTCATTACACTATTTTTTACATGGCACTTGATGAATTCCTATTTGTTTCTTACCTGGACCTAAGAATTCCTTAGTGGGATGGAAATTATAGTTTGAGTTTTAGAACAAGAGGATCTTGGCTCTGAAAGTTCTTATATGAATTATATTACTTTAGCTTTCAATCACAGTATAAAAAACTGTGGAACAATTTTTCCTGGAAGATAAAAACAATCACGTTTGCAAATTTCCTGCCATCAAACTTTTAAAGTTGCCCAACATTTGTAATGGGGAAAAGAAAAACTTATCTATTCATTGTACTTCTCCAAAATAGTTTTGTTTGATTGAACTTACAGGCATGCATAATTAGGAAGTAATTCCATTTCAGAGAAGATTCACATCATTTTTTAGCATAGTGAAATCTTTGTGTGAACTCCTACTGCAAATTTTTGTATCATAAATTCCTCTTAAACCCCTAAAATTCCTGATTTTATTTTCATGTCTCTCTCCTAGAAAAGTGCCAACAATTAGCAGAGCCTTCTCATTAAACCAAACAAGGTACTGACTGCAATCTTAATCAATCTCCTTTTAAGAAAAGAATCAACCACCCATGAGCAAAATTTTGACTGCAGGACACTCTGCCTTTAAACTCCGTGGGAAGTAGCCGCTCTGGGTGAAATTTAAAGTCAGGCTACTTTTTAGCAGGGCAACTCTGCAGCTGGGTGTGACAGCCTAGTTTCTCTGTTATATTTTTAATTTTTTTTCCAGGTCAGATTGATAAGAATCTGTGAAAGTTCAATTAGAGATACTTTTTATTTTTTGTTTCTGCTCTTGTAATCTCCACATTTATTTCCTGTCATAGATGAATTACAGGTGTCAGTTCCTTCATTCCTTTACAACTAATCCACAGCATCTCTAGCTTATTTTACAATTCTTAAACTTGTTAGGTGCAGAGTTCAAGGTCTAAATACATATATTTTTATGTTAACGAACCATTCAGGATAACTGTGCAAAAATTAGTAACATTTTAATAATAAATTAGGGAACCACAGAATTAAGATGATCATTCTAATTTTACATTTATTACACAAAACAATAAAGACTTTACCCAAAGTGGGGCTTTGACTGATCACTAATAGGATGTTTTAAATAAGAACTAGAATTTCCTTAATCATTTCTAAGCTTTTCTTTTTAAAAAACTTGCTTTGTTCCAAGTTTGCCTACAACTCTTTAACAAAACTTTCTGAAACTTGGCTAATTGTGTCTAAACTAATTAGTGTCAGAACTAGATCGCCATATGCCAGGATATCTGAATTTGTATCTTTACACAAATTACACATAAAGCATCAATGGTGAAGTAAAGATGAGAAGAAAACAGAGAAGCACTTAAAAGGAAAAGCCCACCCATGCTTGTTAAGTATTACATTTTAACCGATTTTAACCAGTATTTTATTCAAACTTACATTATACAGTGCATATGGGCAATGAGTATGATAAAAAATGATCTCAGTAATAAAAATCCACTTAATAAAGCAAGTTCCACATTATTTTAGAACAAATCTGAAACAGTTCTATGTCCTTACCTGACTCTTACAATAAAAAAATCATTATTTCCTATTTTGCCTTTCATCTTCTCTGATTAAAAACCACAACTCTCATTATCTAAGGTAATTAAGTGGACATATGTAGACTGAAAAAAAAAAATCACCAATACTGTAAAATCTCAATTTCAGATCTATCTGCCTACAAACCTTTACTAGACCAACCACCTCGGAGGAAAATTAGATAATTCACATTTACATTTCTTTCCCTTCCTGCTTTCTGGTGCAATATTGTAAGCAAGCAACAGACTCAACAGCAGACTCCATGCACTAAACCAAAGAATACAGTGTCTTTTTGATGCTGTCTGGATTTTAAACCCCTACTCTCTCCACTTCTAATGTGATGCAAGGATGGTATGACTTCCACAGGAATTGCTTACTTAGAATCTTCTAGATAACATTCCTAGAAAATCTGTAATTCCATGCGGCGACCTACGTAAAAAGGAAGAGTTCCTCAAGCTACAGTTTGTTTCTGAACTCCTTTCCTGATAAACTTGGGAAAAAGCAGAAAGGACAGACTAAAGGTACTTGGAAAATAGCCCTCAAGGTCAAAAATTCATAGCTCAGGCATTGAATCGCTGGCCCACAGAAACTACCTTAAAGCTTCCTGACTTGACAGGTGATACAGGCAGAGCTCATTATTTTTCTTCTGGGGCACTGCAGTCTTTAAACTAGATATAATTTTAAAGAATTTACCCAAGGTGCTAAAAATATTGTCTATTCAGTCTGTTCCTGTGTCTCAGATGTCACAGATCCCACCAACTTTGGAATGGTGGAGAGAAGGAACTAGAGAGAAGTCACAAAATTTTGGAAAATAACATATATCCTGGTCATTGATGAATTCTTAATTCAGTAGGTTAGTTAAATAGGATATGGACCCCTACTTAAATGTTCCTTTACCAAATCTGTATGAATTTTATTTTGCTAGACAGTTGTAAATTCAAGCTTAGTATTAACCATCAGTATGTCCCTATAATTTCTAATTCAAATACACTCCCCCAAAATGTAATGCTGGCCAAGTTTCTATTCTCAATAGGTTTACCTCTGACCCAACTCTAGGGACATTTTGCTTCTTTAGGTTTTACTCCATTTGTTTCCCTTCCTGTCTTTCAGTCCTGCTCTACTCCCCATTCTCCTACATAGCTCCACAGAATATAGAATGGGGCTTTCTCCTGTTTCCCAAACTTCCCCATGTTAAAGAGGAACAGCTCACTGCATTGAACAGTTTCCAAGTTTCCAAAAACATGGCTATTTTTCATTTGTGATAACTGTTAAACAGGACATATTCTTTGCAAAAGTCAGAAAGGATATTTTATGCTTGGCATTCCACAGCCGGTAGAAGAGCCAAGATTCCAGTCCAGGAGTCTGGCTCCAGAAATCTTGCCCTTCACCATTGATCTGCTGCTCTCAAAGCCAACAAAGTTTATTATTTCAGTAGTGGTGAGGCTGAACGTGAAATTAGCAGTGACTTAGGACCAAAATGCCCTGATTCTTTTGTGACCAATATATGAACTGTAACAGTTCAGACATAAACTAATTTACCTGATTTTTTTTATGTTTATTGATAATATAAAGTAATGGCTCAAATGTTGTCCAGAAATCATAATCATTTTAGGAATGCAATTTATAGTATTTGGACTCAGGCATAGGGTGACCACACATCCTGGTTTGCTTAGAAAAGTCTCGGTTGATACCTATTGTTCAAGCGTGATTGCGTAGCACCTCGTTCCACTTTAAAAGGTGCCCCATTTTGGACAGTAACATATAATACTCATCTCACACACACACAACCAGCGTAACTGGCGCAAGTCAAATTGCATGAAATTCAGCTCCCACCTCTTTATCAAATTAGTTTTCAGGTCATTCTTTACAGCAACTCCAGAAACCACTGGTTATGACAACCACCACCAACGGCTGTTCACTGTCTAGCATTGGTGTGGTCCCATCCCCAAGCTTTCTATTAACAAGAATCTTTCACTTAATTTTTTTCTGCCTATAAAATCCATTAGGGCCCACTGATTTACTCTAACACTTATACAAGGCAAAATCCATATAAAACAAATACCATCCTCCCCTACCTCAAAATATACATAACAAAAAAAGTCCTGTGCAGTAAAGCTACATAAAGTTGTCTCCATAAATTCTAGTTTATAATCAAAGATGTTCATAAAAGGGAACATTCTATTGATCTTCCTTCTCAAGCATTTTACAGAATTTGGTACATCAGCATGTGAATTTTAAATGATCTTTTATCATCTGCTTGGAATCAATATCTGTATAAAAGCTGGTAAGTGCTCCATTTGATTTTAATCTGCCTCTCATTTCCTCATCCTAAAATCAGTCGTTTTTAGCATCATGAGCTCAGTGGTGCCTTTCCCTATTTCTCTTTTTTCTCCCCATTCTTCCTTCTACTTTATTTCCCTCTAGTCCTTTTGCCAAATCATGGTGTCTTCCTTGTCTGTAACAACCAGTCTAAGGACATTTCTATGCTTAAGGAATTACGTTGTCACTTTCTGGCAAAAGGCCACAGTTCAATTTCACTGTCTCACACTTTGCTTCTGATAATATCCCCAACCCAGCCGTTACCTTGGTAGACCTGTGCTTTCCCCATATTGCTTTGTAATTGTTCTGGAAAACTCCTTCCTTTTGGTCTCCTTCACAAGCTCCCTGGCCCCTTACTCTTGGATCAAATTCATCCATCCGCTGAGATGCATGCGTCTACTCGGGAAACACAGCAGGCAGATGAAGCTTCTCAGCCCCTGCGCCTCATTCACCATATTGCTTGTGAAGCCCCTGGAAACTAAGCTGCAGAGGCAAGGGAGGAAATCCCTGCCCTCGATTTGCAGATCAGTTTACGAATGTCCTGAAGCAGGAGATTTCACCACTGTACTCTGGTCTCAGCCACAGAACTACAGGTGCTGGAGGGTACAGTCAGTAACTAGTTCTGGAAATGTTCTCCATGTCAATGTGATTAGCATGAGGGAGACAACTACCCAGTGTTTCCTGCTTAGTGATTTGAAAGTTCTGACAATGTTCTCTCTTTCTTAACTAATGGTTCTTCAGATCTTAGTCTTTAAACGTATCCTGATTATGACACCTAATACAGAACTGTATTCATTTTTAATTTCCCAGTAACAGACCTTCTCCTACCATGATGTAGCGCCACTAAATGGTCTCAGTTATCCAAAGATAGGTTTAATTTCACTATGATAATGACACATCATTAAAGGGTTCCCTGTAAAAGCTGCTTAGATGTGTGATGCCTTTTTGGAAGAACTGCAATAAGGTGTGAAGATCACATTTAATAGAAAGAAGTGAACTTCATTAAAGATGTAAGGGAAGTAATTACAGCTTCAGAGTCACATGACCAAAGCTAAATTATATATTCCATTCTATAATAGTGTTTTAAATAGTAGTTTCTTCCTAATTACGTCATACCTTGTTCCTTCATGAAAATGGTCTTATTTGAGATAAGCAGGCATTTAGAACAAAGATGAAATAATCGCAAACAGAAAAGCAATTGCATCATATATTTTAGAGCTATTGATTCACATCAAGAAGTTTGCTAATATAGAACAGAATTCAACCAAATCTTAATTACGAAAAGTGAGCAGTGTTCTGTGTATCAGCTTAACAAGTACACTCCTATAAGAATTTTGGCAACCTGTTTGTCTGTTATGGACAGAGACCATATTTACTAAGACAAAAATCAGTATATGTAGCATGAAATGTTTCAAGATGAAACTCTACTAAAGAGAAACATACAGCGGCCATGCCCATGGTTACACCATCAAACTCAAAACGGCAACAAAAACAGGATGTCTCAACTCAGTTCCATTCCTCTTAATATGATCCTTTCATTGAATTTTAAAACATCCATTTTATTAATAATAATTTCAATCTCAAATCAAACCTCATGTTATGTAAGGTTTTATATATTATGTTCTTCCAAATGTGGGCTACAATTATAGGATAAGCTGAAACTTTATTATATGCTCTAGAGGAAATCATAATACTGCATTATCCCCATGAATCACATATACAGATAGGGGACAGAGAATAAAAAAATATATAGTTGACTTCAATTTGGTTTCATTGAAAATGCAACACCGGTTCTTACTGTCACTTTGCATTAGATAAAATAGGAATACCTTTTAAAAAAGTATTTAAAAAGGTTAATTTGATGGAATTTATTTTTAATTGGACAAATGCAGTGGTTCTCAGTAATTTTTTTACTTTAAGCTTTTACAATTGCAATATAGTACTAAGAATTAGAAGAAATATTTAAAGTCTCTTTCAAAGACTCTTTCCTTAAAAAAAAAATACCTACCAAATAAGCCCACTGGTACCATTTCCCATGGGGCCCCGAGATATCATAAGCCTTTATTTCTCTGCCCCTTTCCAAATTATGGGCTAGACTCAGTCTTGACATAAGCAGCATTTCTGTGAGACACAAAAGCTATTGATTTATTAGAAGAGTTTGAGGCTCTATTTTTATCTCATCTAATATTCCTCTATATAGTGTTAATAGCAACAACAGGGGAAAAAAAAATTGTCAACCAGTGGGTCAAAGGGAAAAGCAAAGAGAGTGATTATAAACACAGAAAGAGGGAAAAATAAACCCGTAACTTGGTGTAACGATACTGAGTGCATTTCTTAGGAGCCTGACGTCTGCATTCCTGAACTGTGACAAGAGATGATTAAGAAGGGTTGAGAAGAACAAGTCCTCATTGTTACCTGTCCGTGCTCTATAGCTGAGAAGCAGTAAAGCCTGTGTGTCACCACACAGCAATCCCAGGCTAAGGGCTGACCTCATGCCCAAAGAGAAGCTTCTAGAGCCCATTTCACAGCAGTCCTTTCTGGTGACAAATGGTCCTCTTTGTGCAGCAGCTGAAGTGAACTTAGTAATTGTTTTGCTGAGCCTGGAACTTTTGTTATAACTGCATGAGGTCTGTGTTAAATGAACACAGATGGTCTCAGATATAGACAGAGCAGATTGTGAGAGACAGAGTTGGAGAAAGAGGATCCAGGGAAGCACGTATGGAAATTTGAAAGTTAAGCACTGGTCCTTTAATTGACTTGAGAGGCCAGTAATACCATAAATATAGGGAGGAAGGTCTGCTTTGCTTTATTGTTTGAATGTGGGTCTGAGGACCCAACGACTTAGGATAATCTTATGAAACAGTTCCAGAAACTATGGCTGTTGAACTCAGTAGGAAAAAGGATTCCATTTGGCCCCACTCGTTTTCCTCCAGGAGTAGTAATGAGAATTAATGACAAGCACGGCTGAGTAGAAATCTACTAGTCTGCTGAGGATGAATGGGCATTGGCCAATCTGTAAAAGGAGCTAGAATTAAATTCATAATATAATTTAATGTCAATAAATGCATATAATAAAGTTTGACCACCCTGAAAATTAATCTACCTAATAGTTTAATCAAATTGGTCTGTTTAACAAATGTAGCCTTCCTTTCTTTCTAATTAAATGAAATTTTATGAGGTTGGCTCTCCCAGATGCTTGGATTTTTTTTTTTTTGGAGGCATGTCTTCAAAATGGAAAAGACTTTTCTATTTTTTATAATAGGAAAATTGGCTTCTTGTTTTAGCAACTGTCAATTAACTTCATAACCCTAGAGAGTGTCAAGGACAGAAAAGCTAGAATGTTACCGCTGTAGCTCTTCCTGCATCTGGGGGTACTGTCTGGGGGTGGAGCACCCCAGCAGAGGACCAGTAGGCACCAGACACCCCAGTACAGCATGTGTGCACCCACCAGTTGGAATCTCTTCTTGCTGAGTCAGTAGGCATAACTCATTCTGCCTTTCTACGCTCCAGCCCCCCAAAATCTCAATGTCCACGTATATTCCTCATGGCTACCCCTGATATCCTCTGAGTTATTCCAAGTTATCAAGCCCTAAACTAAATGCTGCTTTTAACAGAGGACGTATTATCTCCAAGAGGGACTGCCTCACAGTGAGGTCATGGAAACTAGTTTTAAAGTTTGAAAACAAAAGCATTTCCTTTCTCATTCATCTCCTAGGGATTTTTTTTCTTTACAAGAGATAAAATCTGACCAAGTGAAAATATAAGCAACTGACCATGTGGAACTTAACCCTGATTAGCATTTCCTTGTGTTTCAATGTTTCATTTTCTATTTCTTATTGTACATCACTGTCTTCTGTGATAAATTTTCACCAGTGTCAATTATTTTGTTTTCCAATTTTGGAAAAGAAAATTCACACATTGCCCACTTCCCTCCATTCCGTAAACATTTATAGGGCATGTTGCTTGGTACTGACAACGTAAAGATAAACCCTCTTAGGGAGGCTGCCGCCTAGTGTGGGGACGGGGAGCAGCTACAGAGAAACATCACTATTATCACTGGGCATAATAAAATGAGGACTGCAAGGCTGCCCAGGGTTCACTGAGAACAGGAAGGAGGTAAACTGGAAACAGACTGGAAGAGAAGAACAAGAGGTGTTTGGGCAAGCTTTCTAGACAACAGAAGCCGTGGCCCAGTCCCTAAGAACAATGGGCCTTAACCAGGTGAAGACTGAGGACAAGCCTCTTCAGGCAAAGGACGTAGGATGCATAGAAAGGGGGCAAAGCATGGCAGTGAAAAAGCCCAACTCTTATCTTACACATATTTTACTATAATTTTAAAAAAGCAGCAGCACAGTTTCAGAGTGAGGCTGCTTTACTTATTTGGACAAATTACTTACCCACTGTGTCACTTCCCAATCTGTAAAATGAGAAGCAAAATAGTACTAGCTCTTAGGAGAAATCTGTGGGGTTTAATGCATGTAAAAGCACTTGGACCCATGCCTGCTTTATAACAAGAGCTAAATAAGTGTTAGCATTGATTACTGCATATTCAGACCCAGGGATGAGTGGTGTATACAGACCCAGGGGTGAGTGAGGGCAGGCTACCTTCAAAGGGCATGGTCAGTTAAGCTGCCTTCTCCCAAAGGAAAAGTTCAGGACACAGAAGAAGGAACCCAGAAAAAGAACTGAATGGAAAGTTATCAGATATTATATATTTTTTCAAACATTTCTGCCTTTTCTTTTCTTTTTCTGTATCTCTGTGAGATGATGGATGTTAACTGAACTTACTGCAGTAATCATTTCACAATATGTATATGTAAACCTAATCATTATTTTATACACCTAAAACTTACACAGTGCTGTATGTCAACCATATCTCAATAAAACTAGAAAAAACTAATTACATAAAAAGAAAACAAATGACATTCTGAAGGTCACGTTTGCCTCCCTGAACCTTAATATGCACTAAGGGTGTGTCCTTTAAGCCCCCTCCACTTTAACAACTGCTTAAGAGTAAACTGTCAATGTAAGGTAATTGCCTTCCTCCCCTTTCCAAGGGTAAGCCGATGACACTGCTCCAAACAAGCCTCCTATCCCAGGGCCTGAGGTTGCCGTCCTGAGCCATCGGTGCCAACACATCCCCACAGAAGCCCACGTCTGCCAAACACACACACACCATGTGACGGTCTGTGGACAGAGAAATGTTATGTCATGACGCCACGTGCTATATGAAGAAACCACAAGAGGACAATCTGAGAAAATATGATGAATCCTTCCCATAAATTAATCGTACAGAAATACTGGAATATTGGAGGCTTAATTTCCTTAATGTCTTAGTTTCCTCACTGGAAAAATAAGACTAGATTTCCTGCCTGTCCCGTCAGGACTGCTCAGTGAACAGGCTGTGTGGGATCCAGGCAGAATATAAGATCCCAAGGGAGGTTTTCTGTCCCATCCAGAAACTTGTCAGATAATGTTACCAAGGAATGTCTGAAGGAGAGGGCAGTATTTGGCTTTTATACTTCTAACTTTCCTTAGGCTACTAAGTTGCTACTCGAGACTTAAGCCAACTTTTCTTGGATCTCTGTTTGCAGTGGTCTACAGCCTCCTGCACGGAACACATGCCAATGGATCAGTCAGACCAGTTGTTTGCTCAGGTTGACTTTTGGTTCAAACATTTTTGCCTCATGTGGTTCTGGTTATTTTGGTCGGAGATGCATTAGAAGCTTTATCCCTAATCTAAGAAACACTTCATTTGCCTAAACAAACATTTTTCTCTTCGTCTTGACCCACAAGACTAGAGAACGCCGGTCTCATGCACCAGTCACACACCTGCACGGGGACCTGAACAAAGCACTAGAAACACAGGGCAGTCTCCCAGTATGGAAAAGGGCCATGGACTGTGGGTGTGGAGCTTAAGAGGATTAATTTCCCTAGTCTTCCTATTAGACAATGCACATAATTCCCACCCCTCCTGTGGGAAGCCTGAGAGGCTTCCATCTCCTCTACACCTTCCTTGAGAAGCGGCTAAACTCAATACGTTCTTGTGCTCTGATCTCTGTAAATGTCGACTGCCAACATTTTCACTTCTGAGAACAGAAATATCCTATTCACACAGGTATTATCACGTGAGCCCAGGCCAGCCAGAAATGCCTGTGCTCCAGACGTCACTCATGATGGCAAGGCCACCAAGAGGCGTCCTGCTTATGAGGAGACAAGGCAGAATGGCAGCTTCCAACACAGCAGGATTCTAGCCTTGAACTTGTCCCGCACTTGTTCAAAACTAATTTCTAGGTACTAGGGAAACACTCTTAATTCCAGGCATATAAAATGGTCATGATAGCTGTAAATGTAAAGATATACTGGATAGAGAAAAAAGAAGCAGAAATTTTAAATTTAAGCTGACCAACATTTTCTTAGCCTGTAGTCCATGAATCACCTGAAAAAGCATGCATATTTGTACAACATAAATATTGATTTATGCATAAAATATATTATGCATACACTTGCACTTAAATATATATGCATAATTTATATTTTTTATAGGCGCCAAAGCTTTTACTAGATTGTCAAAGAGTTCTGTGACTCAAAAAAGCTGAGATCTACATGATGAAAAAAAATCTTGTTTCAGTATGTAAAAATACAACTCAGGTCCCCAAGCTAGAAGTACCAAGAAAATATAAAATACATAACTTTTTGCCTTCATTTGAGTACCCTGAAGTAATGAACATAAATTCCAAAATAAAAGACAGTATCTGCTGTACATGTTCACTTTGTGAAAAGTTACCTTGCTTCAATAGTTCAAATAATTTTTAGTTTGACAATTGCTATAAATTACTCAACAATAATTTAGTTCAACAAATAATTTCAATTTGTAATTCAGCTTTAAATAAACTCATCCTAAAGCAGAGAAGACAAAAAGATAGCCTGAATGCAATAGAGTTCCCCCAAATAGGTATTGATGCAGTAAAAGTGAATCAATTAATAGAATATTTGCTGAATCTGAGGTCCACTCATGCTTGGGTATGTGGAAAATTCTATTTTAGGAGTAGTGTCATTTTTGGAAGGCAAAAAACCTGTAACTAAATCTCTTTCACCACTTTCCCAAAACAATCAGAGGTGTATTCCATAACACTGGGAGCCCACGGGCTTAACTGCAGCTGGCCAAGTTTGAGATGACCTCTAAAATCTGCTGCTATTAGTAACACTCTTGCCTACATGGAATTACCAGAATGCCTGTGGGGTTCAGGGTTTCTTTAGTGTTGCACTGAAATCTTCTCCCTCAGCCTGCCCTGTACCCCTCAGGTGCATCACCCCAGGAAAACTGTCTTCCACAATATCCCGCTGTGTCATCCAACTGCACGCCAAGGTAACCGGGTAAGAACTACGTGTGGCTCTGCTACGGACTCAAGGATGCTGGGACTTCAGCCAAACTACCAGGATTTTAGCACATGTTTATGATTACTGTTGAGCCAGCTGCTTCCAAAGTGTAAGCTAGTTTGTAGCAATTATTTGATTTTATTTTCCTTTGGTGGGACTGCTTAAACTTTCCAAGAGTTCTAAGAGAACTGAGTTTATGACTGAGTTTGATTCTTTCAAGATTAATGTTTTACATCAATCCACAATATGGTATCTATAAAGAGTTGAAGACACCCTCTCAAAGAAAGGCACTTTCATTAATTTATTTTCATTGATTTGGCTGGAACAGTTGCTATCTGACATCTTGTTCATTGAGCCAATCCATCTCACAAATAAAACCCTATAAACAGGTGTTTAGAATCTACTGCTAGTTCACTCACCAATCCTCAATACACTCAAACTACATTGTTGGCCCCTTCTTACACCCTCTCATTGCCTAACATACAAAAATTTACTCACATCACACAGTATATCCGTGCGCCTAACTCAAACACCATTTCTAAGAACCAACCCTGGGTTCTCTCCAGAGCTACAAAGCTAAACAAGACATGGTCTCCAACTGTCTTGGCCTCCCTTATAAGCCCCTCAGCACAGAATTCCATCTTGTTCAGCTTTGATTCTTCACAGTGCCTTCAAGAGAAGGCACTCAATGTATGTTTGCTGAAAAGAACACCTCTATAAGTGAGCTGAGTAACAGAGAATCTAGAGGTCTCTATTTGCTCAGTTACATTTTTTCTTTTCTTTTCTCACACATTTAAAGTGTTAAAACAATTGTTTGGATAAAGTATTCAATATACTGTTTTTTGTTGTTGTTAGTTAATCTTTTGTTAAATGTATAACTCTCATCCTTTCCTGGCCAACCCTTGTTTCAGTGTTGAGAAGGCTACTGACCGAATTCCTGTTTTTCTCTCTTTTATTCCTTTAAAATATGTGAGCTAAGATAGTTCCCCAAATGTCAATCAGATAGTGTGTTAGACATAATGTGACTCATATCCACCCCACACTGAACAGGGCAAAGAATATTAGTTATTCAGACTTGTGAGTTCTGAATTGTCTGGGCTCTTCCGCTGACTCTTTGTGACCTTGAAAAGTTACAACTCTGGATTCAGTGTCTTCACCAAGAAATGAGAAGTTTTAACAGTACCTTCCAGCTTTACATATTCTGGAGAACTAATTCTCTGCATTTTGCTATGAAGGTTTGTGGGTAGACAGAAGAAGCTATTGATATCAGGGGTCTGAGCAATATGCCCCACAGGCCTCAGTGCAGCCCACTGTCTATTATAAAATAAAGCTTCATAACACAGCCATGTCTAATGGTTTATCTACTGCTGTTTTCATGCTAAGAACAGCAGAGCTGCAACAGAGATTACATGGCCAGAAAAGCTCACAATATTGACTCTTTGCAGAAAAACTCTGCCAGTCTGTGGTCTAAATGACGTACATTTAGATATGTGATGTCCGCCTGAAGAATTATCCCATTTTCTGAATGAGATCTGGAATTTCACTGTTAAAGACTTAAAAATTGTACATATGCTTTGGAAAAGTAACACACCTTAAGTTAAGCAGGTAGTCCCTTGATAGGAATTCACATGATCCCTACATGGGGAAATGGAAGGCTCCAGGAAGGCAAAGCGAACCCAGCAGACACCAAAATAAACCTGCTTACATCCCAGTTGTGCCCGGGTCCACCATGGAGACACTGTTTAGATTCTGATACTGTGATGGGTTTTAATCTAAATCTGCTCGCTGCTCCCCGGCCCACTTCTATGCAGAGGCCAACACCTGTAAGACAGCTGGATGGCAATCAGGTAGGACAAGAATATAAAGCAGCCAAAGGGTCTCCCCACATTCTTACCACTTTTGGATGCTGATGAAACAATGTTTGAATCTCAAAAGCTATTATTCTGAGTAAAGGAAGGCAGACACAAAATTACATATACTGTAGTATTCTGCTTACATGACTTCCAAGAATAGGCAATACTAACTTAACAGTGATAGAAGTCAGAAACCAGCAGGGAGGATGTAACTGAAGAATAAGGGGCATGAAGGACATTTCTGGGTGATGAAAATGTTCCGTATCTTGTTTTGGATGGTAGTTACAAGGGTCAAAGGTCACCTAAACACTGAACTGATTTTTTTTTTACTGTATATTGACTATACCTCTGTTTTTTTTTTTTAACTATTATAATAACTAAACAAAGGATTTTAAAAATTTGTTTGGGACATGTCTACAGAAATATTGGAGATTTTTAGGATCATTGCCATTACGGAGTTTTTTCTCCACAGTAATGGATAAGAGGATAAGGTGACAAGAACAAGGAGAAAATGGGGGAGAGGGGGGCTTCCTGGCGGAGTGGAAATGCCTATTAAGACTCCAAGTCCATCTTGCCACATAGACACATTCCTCCATTAGGGCATCAGCTTTCTCAGTTTGGGAACCTAGTCTTTCAAAAAAAATTCAAAAGCATTAAATGGGGAAACATGTGAAATAGATATTTTCCCCTTAGAGTGTGTGTGTGTGTGTGTGTGTGTGTGTGTGTGTGTGTTGGACTATTTAAAAAACAGAGAAAATGTTCAACATGTTCCCATATCTCTTGGAAGTCTCAGCATTATTTAAATTATATTAAGTTTATTCTAATTTTATACGAATATGAGTAGAAGTATTAAATCTAGCATAGATGATACTGAAAAAATTAATCTTTCAAAAAAATATGTTGGTAATGAATGCTAACTTCAAACTTGAACCAAACAAATTAATGAAGTGCTGAGGCATTTTTAAACAGCAAACAACATCCCTATTAAGTGGACCACCGGTTCACAGTCATCGGGAACATAAAGATCCTGTTGGGTAGGTTATTGGATAGGTTTATCTCTTTCAAAGAAAAGCTGAAAGACAAACACCTTAGTGCCATATTATCCTGACTTAGGTAGCCTGGTTGAAAGAAACCAAACCATATTTTAATAACTGAAGGTATTAAATATAACTGGGTAAGAGTTTGTGCTCACCACACAGAGAACATACAGCTGAGGGATCGAGTAAATAAGCAAAGGCAAATGAGAAGGGGAAGGTGTTATTATAAAATTAGCACAGGGCTGAAAACAGGTTTGGATTAAAGATCCTGGATTACTTAATTACCTTCATTTCCAACTTCATGATAAAGAACAACAGAATTCAAGCGCTGGAAGAGACTCGAGATCAAGTAACAGAACCCCAGCATTATCCAAACCTGCTCCAGTGGGTGGCATACAGGGATCAAAAGATATTTGTTCAATTTCACTTTTACTGTGAGAATCAGAGTTTAAATTCTCCTTGTTTTGATAAGTAAAATGACCCTTAAGCAAAACTTATCTTTAAAACAATGGAGGGCATATTTACCTCCAATTTATTAATTATCCATGCTGCTCTCCGTTTTATGTGTCAAGGCATGTTCATTTACAATTGCTGCCAACTTTTATTTTTATTGTTTATTCTTCATGTCATGGCATATTATCAAATGTTTATGTTATCTTATGAATAAAGGTGAATTTAGTGGATTCTGGAAAGGTAGTATGCAAGGTGTATAGGATCAGAACAGTATATTCCCTAGCAATACCAGTTCTAACACTTCTAGGGTCAAAAAATATTAGCACACTATGAAAATATAATATAGTTAACAGGATTATTACCTTTACTACTATTTAATGAATGAATTGTTCATTTACTCAGTAAGCATACGTGTACCTTGCACTGCACTAGGCCAGAAATACTGAGATGAGTAAGGCATGGTCCTGGGCATCAACAAGCACCTGAGCTTTAAACAGATTGACAATATAAGTACTATTAAGGACTAGTAGGATAGATGCAATAGAAGAAGTATTTACGAGAAATAGAAGGCATAAAGGTAGATGTGACCAACCTGGCTTGAGGCAGGAGGCAATGAGGGAAGACCTCTGAAAGGTAGTGATGCTCAGATTCTGGAAGACTTCCTTGATAGCTTCCCACCCCAGGGAAAGCTCACGTTTCCACATTTCAGCCTCCACTATGTTTGTGCAGCAGCCATTTGTTAAGACACTACTGAGTGCCAGGGCCTCTGTGGGAGAGGGGGAACGGAGTTGAGGATTCAGCTATTAAGAAAATAGTGTTCTTGTCATAACCATATTTATATATTATTGTGGGGTTAGGGATAAAGTTTCATCCTCTGTGCAAAAGCATCATTATCAAAGGATTTTAAGTTGGAGGCTAATGTGTTTAAGTCTTGCATTTTAGAAATACTAGGTTTCTTTCTTGACTTTGACCAGATTTTCAGGTATTTTTGGTAAGTTTTAAAAGCTCCCCCCTTCAGTGTGCCTTTTCTCTCTTCACCATCCCATAAGCTAGGCTTTCACAATAGGTTCTACTTGCTGCCTCTATTTCTTAGCTCACATTCACTCCTCAACCTGCAGAGAACTCGTTTCCACGTCCATGACTCCACTGAACCCACCCTAGCAAAGATCTTCCTTGCTAGCCCCATGATGAATCCGGGGGTCGGCTTTCAGTCTCTACGGGTCATTTAGTGGTTTCTGCGGTGGCTGTGAGCTCATTCTGAGCCTGACGCCCTGGCTTCCAAAACTGACTCACCCTGTTGCTCTTCCTCAGAGCCTCCCTTTCCTCACTGGCACTGCTCCTCAGGGTCCTATCTTTGTGCCACTGTTGTCTCTGTAGACACTCCCTTCCCTCCTGCCAGATCTCATTCTGTCCCATTTTTCACTATCCCCCAAATGCTGAAGATTCCCATGAATAAATAGGTTGGAAATTTAAGCCCTGATCTCCTGCCAAGTTTCCAACTTGTATAGCCAACTACCAGCCAAGCATACACACAATTAGCTCAAAATTTCAAATGCTAAACTCACCTCCCAACCCACAATCAGCTCATTCACTAGAATCTTCAATTTCAAGTTCATAACCCTTCAAAACAGAAACCCAAATTATTTTTTCCTGGTCCACAAAATTTTAATTACCAAATCATACCAAATTCATTGATTTTCTCAACAGAATCCATTACTCCCCTTCATCCGTACTCCCAGAGCCCTAGTCTAGGCCCTTTTCTTCTCTATTTGAAGAATAGCATTAACCTTCTAGATTATTTCTTTACCCAGTCACAGTCCTCCTTAAAACCATCTTTTATACTCCAGATCAAAAGACTGGGGGAACCTGGAACAGAAAAGGCAGTTATGAGAGTACAATTTTGATTTTGTGGATTTTAACCCAAAAGTTCTGCAACCAGGTTAAAAGAGTAATGGTCTGAATTGGGTCTGAGCAAGGCGGGGGTGGGAGCAGAAGAGACAGGAGAGAATAAACCAGGGTAAAATTCAGTTAACTGAATTTTTTTTTGAACTCTCTTAATAGGAACTTTTTTCAAGTCTGGATAAGAGAAGTATCATGTTTGTTTAGGATGGGTATAATCAAAATCAGTTTCATTTGGGCTTCTTCTAAACAATGACTCATGTTGTTTTAGCTGGTGTTGACTCATTACCCCACAAAGGATGACACAGCTTTAAACAGACAGAACATCGCCTGCTTTTTCCAATTACATGTTTCCAGCAACTGGCAGAGGTGGGAGTCTAGGGCAGAGCTTTCTGCAACTAAGCACAATTCACTTTACAGAAACAGCTGCCAAGCTGCCCTTGTAATCACTGAGCTTTATAAATGAGGAGGGACAGAAGTTAAATTGTGGTATGTTAAAAATCACAAGGGCCAGTCGTCCTATCCTCTGTTTTTCAAAACAGAATCTGAGGAAGCTTAAAGTCAGCTCTTTCCTCATTTAATTGCTCACGCTATTGAGGTCAGCAAATGTTTTCCTTTAAGATGCCAATGAAAAGTTGCAGCAAGTATGTTTTTGAGACTCTCCAAGTTACACTGAATGAGATAAAGTACATGAGTAGTTGTAATCATGTCTGAAAGGAAGCTAAGGAAATGCCATTCTCATAATCATGGCCACCTTTTCTCTAGTTCTATACCCTCATGTTTCCCAATCAGGGAGCCAGTTTCCCCTCTTCCATGATTTCCTTGCTGTTGATTGGAACACTCCCCTAACACATCAGTCCATGTTGCGGTCTGAGTGGGTGACTAGGGGTCAGCAGAATGAAACCAGAGTCTGGCTCAACACGCTGGTGATTCCTTATGAGAACCTCGGCCAGACACTTGCCATAATTTGCTCTCCAGCTATATCCCAGAGATTGTTCCATGCAGTCCTTACTCATGACCAGTCTCTCAAGAAGCCTAGCTCCTGTTAGTAACACACTCTCAACTCCCTGGCTGGTTAAGAATAGTTAGACGAGACTTAAGGTATGGCAGTTAACAGAGGAGCGAAGATCACACAGTTCATATATAACTAAAATGACTGTCCAGTCTCTATAGTTTGGTGTCTTAAGAATCAAAGGTTATAAAAATGAATACCTTGAAGAATAAATAAATAAAGAGCCTGAAGACCATTTTGATTCTGATCTCTCCAGAAGACTCAAGTCCAGACTACAATGGGCCCTGAATTCATTTTTAAACTAGAAATCCTTGCAGCCCAATTTAGGCCAGTATTGTCAAGTTTCAAGGTCGCTAATAGATAAGGGCTGTTCCCAGGCTATGGGAGTCTAGCGATGGCCCGTTCCATGTCCGAATTGCCACAATCTATCTTACCTTATCCTAAAATTTTCAGCAAGATTTAGAACAGCACCGAACTTCACAAAAGCATGGTCCAGGACATAGATTGGTCCCTCGGCTGTTTTCAAATCAGGATAACGTGAAAACTTGACTGAACACGGGGAGAGAAAAGAGGAAGCCCCCTGAAATCTCTCCTGCAGCATGGTTCTCAACTTGCATTAAGAATTCTTATGCTTCACACCATAGTGTGACGAATGCAGTGAAAAATATGTTTTTAACCATAGAAATCTGTCTTAGTAGTTCAAGAAAGCAACTGATAAAATTAAAATGAAAAATTCTGAGAGCTAATTACTAAGAACATAAACCTAAGAATAAAGGATTAAAAATTGCCCTCGCCCTTTGCCCAACAAACCACAGGAGGATTTTCTGTTACTGACTGTTTGGACTTAACCTTCTTGGTCAAGCTAAGTGACTTTTCTAGCACATTTTGTCTATTTTAAAATATTGTTACCTAAGTAAAACTGCGTGAAGAGCAAGAATATAGCTTTTAAATTTAAACAAATCCTATATTGTACTACCTTCAAGTGATAACAAAATTTCTCAAACTATTTGCACCCATTCACATCGAACCCACTCTATGTTTATTTCACTAAAACAGAACAGAAATGACTGCAGAAAGAAAGACTATATCAAACTGAATATTTGTAACATCTATGTTGAAAGTTGCTACTTTTGGTTTGCTAAGGGAGATAAATTAATATTGTCCCTACTCTCAAAAAACCTATAACCAAACTGAGGCAGAAAGACACAAAAGCCATAACATATTAAATAATGTTTCAAGATTTAAACAACAGGTTAACAGCACCAGTTTTGGAAAGACCAGGTGGGAATCCAGGCTCTATCATTACTCACTATGTTCACGGGCTGCTTCTCTGTGCCTCAGTTTCTTCCTACGTCATAGGACTGTTGGGAGGATTAGACAAGGTAATGCATGTCAAACTAAATAAGGGCTCAGTACAACTAGCCTTTTTTTTAATAGTTGATATCACAGGACAGTGAGTGATTAATTACCAAATGACTGTTATTACTACGACAGGTGAAAATCTGGCTACCAGTGTCAAGGAAATCTTCAGAAAGGAAGTCTAGTCCTTAGTTCTTTATCTACATTTATTCTCCTTTGTTTAGCTTTTAATCTCCTGCCACTTAAACATGGGTTTAGTTCCAACCACTGACATGTTAACTTAGGCTACTCATGAATTTTTAGGAGTGGTAATGAGGGTAGGGAAAAGTGGAGGAAGAAGAGATCGAATATCAAATTATTAGTTATAATGTCATTTTGTATGTTCAACATTTTTTCTGAACACCTGTCAGATTTCTCTACAGCTCTGTAAACATAAATATGAAACCATAAATACATTGACGGATCTTTGTATAAAAGCAAATGGACTGACCAGTGTTTCCTAAGTTGATTTTCGTAAATGAATATTAAACAGAAAACTTCAAAGGGATTCTGTTCTGTACACATTACAGACATACAGAAGTAAACTTCGTGGCTTACCACAAAATGTCACATAAACATAAAGATTTATCTCTTATCCATAAAAGACAGTCATCACCACCACTTGGAATCCCTGAAATCAATCTCAAGTGTCTGACCATTTAAAAAAAGTCTGCATACTCAGTCGTCTTTGCTTTCCAGTTTCCCCTTCCTGTCCTCTGTATTGAGTGTTTGTATGCAATCGTCATCTATTCATCTAAGGATCGGAATGGAATGCATAGATTTAATTAGTTTTCAGAGTAAGATGAGACAGCACAGCTGGTTCTCTAAGTGACATAAGTGTGTACTAAGGTATGTTCTCCCACCCCAGGGATGGCTTGGCTCTTAATGTCCATCACACGGATAGTTTTACCTATAATGAGCATTTATTGAACAGTGCCATAACAGATTTGATACCCGAAGAATGTGTCATAAACCCCAGATATTAAGATTAATAGAGAGGAAAGCAATCTACTCCTTTAGTTCCCACTTTAGAGAATAAAGCAGTTTGAAGCTTTTGGGCACATTATTATTTTGTTTCGATGTACATCCTTTAGTAAGCACAAAGAAATGGATACACGAAACTTTGTGTGATAAAGAATAATACTTCGTACAAAATCCACTAGCTCAGGAAACCAGAACACAGCCAGAAGATGAAAGCAAACAGCACACCAAAAAAGCCCTTAAAGAAACCCAAATAAATGCTATCAGAATCTTTTGTTCGATTACACATTTAGCCCTTTGAACAGCATTTTCTTTTTATAGTTCTCACAAGCTTGATTATCTAATCAAAAGCAAATTACAAAGCATGTTTAAAATAACGGTATTAGAAAGAACGGAAGTACTGCTAAAGGTTTTCAGGGCTGCCTGAAAACCTTCACTATGAAGGCAAGCGAGTTCTCCCTCCTCAGTGAGTGTCTTTACTACAGCACCATACATCAGACTGTTTTAATGGTGAGTCATTAAGAAAAGTTTCATTTCTGCACTACTTAAGGGTATGTTTGACTTTATAGTTGTATCCAAAGAGGCTTAAACACAAAACAAAGTCTATTGTTTAAATGGATAAATTTTATTTCCAAAATTTTCTTCTGAGAAACACTTTATTCCCTTCCTGTGCTTTGCTAGGAACATTTTACTTTGCTGGAACAGATATCCAGGGACCACAGACTGAGGAAACCGAGGATGGCAATCACTCAAAAGTGAAAAAGTTTGGTTTAAGGATGCACTGAGAAGAAAATTTGATTATATGCAAACTAGTATGTTCACTTAAGTTATGATACATTCGCAAATGTTGAAGGAACATCCCAGGAACGCTAGTAAGGGAAAAATGTTTTCCATCAGATATAAACATAGTTCTAAGAAAATAAAAACAGAACCTCGCTAACACTCTCCAGGCAAAGTGGGATTTAACAACTACCTTCTCTTCATGCAGAATTTAATTTAGCAACTTTCTGATTATTTTTAAACCTATAACAAATTTTGCTTCCAAGAAATCATGTAACTTTGAAAATTAAGGAATTTACCATTATAGGTTTCATGAACTCAGATAAAATTAAACCATTTTATGTACTTGTAGCAAAACTGTTAAGAGAACAGTAAGGTAAATAGACATTGACACCTATTTATAGTTGGTTGACTTTTTAAAGGTAAAGGAGGTAAAAACGATAAAATCAGTGAGAATACTGAACGTGGCTTTTTATAATATGTAAAATACATCAACATAGAAGGATTGAGAAAAATAGAAAATCAACATTAGATCACCATAAAATCCCTAGAGGAAAAAGAAAGCTTGAAGAGAAATGGTATTCCAGAGTTACAAAGTACCTCCCCCAAGACACAGGGGCAAAGGGTTATTTTACAGCAGGGACAACTGGCAGGCACCACCTTAACCAGGTGATGGGGGCTAATGTCAACATCAATGAGGCATACTGACCCGGTATTGTGCACTGAGAGGGACCTGACATCATTCTGCAGAATTCTCACTCAAAATGCATAACTTCAATCTAATAATGAGAAGACATCAGACCAACCCAAATTGAGGGACTTCCTACAAAACGGTACTCCAAAAGTGCCAAGGCCATAAAAGACAAGGGCAGACTGCCACAGAGTGGAGGAGGTAGGGGAGGCATGATTCAAGTCAGTGTGGCATTCCAAACTCAACTGGACAACAGAAAAATGCCAAGGCTGGGGAAAAACTGCTGCAATCAGGATAAAGTGTACAGTTTAGTTCATAGTATCATACCAGTGTTAATTCTTCAGTTTTGGTAATGAAACACTGGTTATACAAAATGTCAACATGAAGGGAAGCTGGGTGAAGGTTACAGGGAGCTCTCCGTACTACGTTCCCAAGTTTTCCCTAAGTCTAGTATTATATCAAAATAAAAAGTTATCCGTATTCACATGAAAGTGACTCTACAACACTCTTAAGTTTCCTGAATTTTTGTAGATACTTAAAGGATTAACGATCAGGGAGAACTGAACCGGTTAAAAATGGACAGAGCAAATGGCCAAATGTTTAGCCAAACGACATGATCAAAGGAAATGTGCCAGATGTTCTCCAGCAGCTCTACATATGCAGGCGCCTACACTCAGCAGGGCCCCCACTGTAAGAAGAAACCAGAGACACCAAATCTGGTTCCAACCATAACATAAAGAATGATTTATAAATATCTTATGCTCTCTTTAAGAATCCTACTTATATTACTATTTCTAAGTCCTCTAGAAATAAAGCCTAACTACTATGCCCCAGAATTGGGTGTACCTGTATATATGTAAGTGCTTAACAGAGCAAGAGTCGGCATTGAAATATATGTCTTTCTAATTAGTTAATTTCAGTTCAGGAAGGTACCAATAAATATGTCCCTGAAAGTTGCTAAATTTAGTCTTTCTCACAAAATAAAATCTTTCCTTTGAAATCATCATTGATTCCATTTTAATCAAGCCATTCCCACTGAAATGAACAGTTTTAATATTAGGGAACAATATTCCCTTTACAAAAGCTTTAACATTGCTGTAGAATTAGAATTCCTAGGATAACCTTGGTTAGCTTCTTTGTTTTTGAGGAAGAATTGATTCTTTTCTCCTTCTGTTTATGTCCTTTCTCAGGAACTTTATGGTATAAGAAGACAAAACATCAGAAACACTCATGGCCATACTATACTCTATCTTCACCAAAAAATGTCTATACTATTCATACGAAAATCTTTGAAAAACACGATACTCATATTTATCTGCGGCTACCTCTCATTTCGTAGTGAAATTATTTTCATATGTATGTCAACGTTTTCACTCTGGGTTCTGAAGAAGGGTCTAGGGGCTTAGCCTCTCTAAAAATCACATTATTCTAAAGACAATCCCAGCCATTGGTTTAACAGAACTGAGAAATTATGATCCTTCATTCCCTTCTATCCTTTGCAATAGAATGTAAATACAGCGTGGTCTGTGAAATAAGGACTTACTTTCCCTCCTCCCAACAAACAGTACTCTTAAGTCTCTTTTCCTGCCTGAGTGAGTTCTGGGGATAGGTACCAACAATGTTTTATTTGCCTCTTTACATCAACAACAATGGTGATTAAACGTGACAGCAGGAATAAGACAGCTAACAATTACCAGATGCTTCCTTGGCGTGGAAGACTAAGCTGAAGCAAGTTGCCCAGACGCACGGTAATATGTAGTGTAAGTGCAGGTGATGGGCGGAGTCCAGCTGCCTGACACCAAGCCTGAGTAACTGGCAGGTACACTTTATCCTGGCAACTTACCTAAAATAAAATGGGCAGGCCCCAAGAGAAATTGCCAAGGACACCAGCTTCAGTGTGGGAGAGTTACAGGGAGAGGCATGTAAAGGGGCGGCCATTACCCTGCTTCAGCCAGGGCTGGCAGCCGGCAGCAGGGCCCAAGTTGCTGCATCCTTTCTTTCTTTTTTAATAGAAAGCCAGAAGTCCATATTTACATCTGAAGCCTCCTGATTTCAAAATATTGCTACTTACTTCAAGCTTTTTCTAAAAATTCTATTGGTCTGAAAGGTGAAGGACCACATCTCAAGGCAAGAACTTCGTCTGATTCACCTTTGCATCCCTCATGGCTAACATGTTGCTGGCACGTAGTGCAGCAAACAGGCTGACTTGTGCTGCCTAAATTCCTGCCATTTTTTTCTTAGCCATTTTATAATCTTGGTAGGAATTCATTCATTTATTTAACAAATATTTATTGAGCTACTGCAACCTACCAAACACTGCTCTGGGCTCTTGGGATACAAGAGTAAGGAAAAGAGAACAGTGAAGCGAGAGACAGCGAGAGAAAGAGAGATGGAGAAATTATATTTTAGTGGGAGAAATAGGCCAAAAAAAAAAAATATCAAAAGCACGTAAGGTCAGATGGAGTGGAGGCTTGCAAAGAGGGAGACGGCTTGCTTTGAACTGAACCTATGCTACCGGGGCTACAGAGTGATGACCCTTAGAAAGCCAGATACAATAGTCCATGCTTCCTAGTGCCATGCTGGTCACTACTTCACAAATGTGTTACACATATGTAAGCAATTTAAAGGAAAGGCTATTCTCAAAAGAGAGAGTGCTTTCTTCATAAGGAGAACAATGCGATCTGGTTCCTTGGCTTGAAAGGAAGTATTGATCAGAGGTTAGTGAGTCAAAGGTTAATAACTCGGGCCTGATTATTTCTGTTATCAGACTCATGATTGATGAAGTCCTCTGGCTCCTGGTAAATACAGGAACTTCTTTTTGATTGCAGTTACTGGAACCAAGGAATTAAACTATTCTCTCATGATTTAGTTTGCAGGAATGATCTCCTGCATCAGAGGATGAGTGGCACAAAGTTTCC
Source organism: Phataginus tricuspis (assembly GCA_029783875.1). Lineage (NCBI taxonomy): Eukaryota > Metazoa > Chordata > Mammalia > Pholidota > Manidae > Phataginus > Phataginus tricuspis. The sequence goes on from JAQQAC010022866.1 coordinate 2,324,409, forward strand.
TATAGAGAGGATGGAGGGCAGTTACCAAGAAATACAAGCTTGGTGCAACATAAATCTAATTGGCAACCATATGGTAAAAAACACTAGCTTATGACACCACCCAACTCTTTTGCTCTAGTGTATTATCATTCCACAAGACCACGTGCTGAGTTAATGGAACTTCTCCTCCAGCTTGCTTTGGAAACGGATGTCATTTTAGATAGCCCAAATGGCACAATCTGGCTGCAGCTCCTAGACAGCTGTTGAGAATTACAGACAGGACAGCTAAACTGGGACCATCTAAAAATGTAAAAACCAGGCCCCTGCTTCTCATCAAATCACTTCCATTTATTTAGTTACCCACAATCTGAGTGACTATAGTTAAGGATTATGTTTAGAAAACACCCTAAAGACAAATGCAAGTTATCTTCAAGTAGCTTTTTAAAATTACATACACAGTTTCTAAAGCTGGAAAACAAATGTTAATTTTCTCACTGTACATAAAAATAAGATTTCATTCAACTTGCTCTCTTTGGAAGAAACAATATTGTCTTTGTTAGCCAAGCCTGACACAGATCTCATGCCAACACTGTTTGTTCTTCTCATGAATACTAGCCAAAAGAGAATTCCTTGAAATAAAATCACAATCTGTTGAAAACCTCACAAATCAATTAAATTAGGAAATAGGTAATCATTATAGCACAACTAAAGATAAAAGTATGACAAAAAAATGATAAGCTCAATGCAAAAAAGCACACCACTCCAAATCCCCACTTATAAAGAAAACCATTAACGGATTCATAGCAGATAAATAACCACACTTAAATAAAAATACTTCCCCAAAATATGTGTCAGATATCAAACCATCGTGTTTATTACTGTAATGCACCAAGGAAACTTCCTAAGCGTCTACAAATTTTCATTTAGTTAATGGAAGTCTCATTGGCCTTGATCTTGCATCAGATAGGTGGACACAGGGATACAGACTCATTTACATAGATCCCTGATTTATTAAATCTAAACGCACAATGAAATTGCTATCGGTTTCTTTTGACCCCAAAGAAATGAAGTATAATTTCATTTACAGCATTGAGTCAACATTAGCAATAATAAAATAATGGTGCCAATGTATTTATATAGTTAAAGGTCTTTAAAACCTAGAAATAAAATTGTTTTTAAGTCTACTGAGATTTACTTGTTAGAGGATCGCTCCACCTACGTTTGAGCTCAGGTGGCAAGCAGTTACCAAAGAAACTGTCGGCAGTATTGCAGGATTTAGGATAATGTACTTCAATTCTTTTTTCGTTTTCTCCTTGAGCTTCATTTTAAATGATTTTTTTTTAATTCTCCAATACTTCAAGGGTTGAATTTGGCAAAAATGAGACACATGGCTATTAATCAAGAACAGAGCTGCGCAGCCAACCTCTGCTGGCCAACCCCTCTAGCCACTGCCCTGTGAGACTCCGGGCACTTCCCACTTCCAATCAAACAATACAAAGAACGGGAGCTCCCTCATCCAGTCCACCAAAACCTGGACAGCAATCGAGAGATGGGGGCTCGTACGCCCTGGCGGAAGCACAGCTGCCAGAGGAGCCCCAGCGTCTGGGTACCTGCTGCCCGGGTGGCTGGCGGCGCGGGGCGCGCAGCGCGGCTCGGAGCTGGGCGGCTGGGAGCGCGCGTACGAGTGGTAGGCGGTCAGCACCACGCCGCCCGAGTCCTCCACCTCCATCGTCAGCCGCGCATGGCTCCGCTCCGGCCGGAGAACAAAGGCGGGGACCAGGCTGGGCCGGCGCCCGGGCCCGTCACCCGCGGGGAGGCACGGCCCGTCCTGCGCCCGGGGCCCGCGCCCGCGGCTGTCAGGGGCGCCCGGGGAAGCGGCCCCGCCCGCGGCCCGACGGAGGACACGCCCACGGGCGCGGGGGGCGGGGCGGGGAGACTGGGGACGCATGGGGGTCGGGGGCTGGGGGAGCGGGGGTCTGGGAGGACTGGGTAGACCGGGGGCGAGGAGGATGCGGGGGCAGGGGCGGGGGACCCCTGACTCCAGGACGCCGGAGCCGGCCGCGAGGCGTCGGGGCGCGCGCTAACTCCTCCAGTAAAGTTTTTCTTGCTTTGTTTCTCTTTCCTTTCCTTTTCTCATCTCTCCTCCTCCCCCACAAGCGGGAGGCTTTTCCCGTCGCCCGGATCCTTTCCTGCCTGGCAGCAAAAGAAACGTGCCTGGGAGCCCGGCTGGAAGGAGAGGAGCCTGCGAGGAGAGGAGCCGGGGCTAAAATGTGGGGTCTGGGGAAGGAAGGAAGAAACTGTGACGCTGTCTCATTTAAAGCACCACATTAAGAACTGAGGAGGAGGATTGCGTTGCTGTGTACTTAGTCAAGTTACACTAAACTTGATTTCCTTTGGGGCAGGTAATTCCCTCTCACAGGAAGCAGCCCGCTCCCTCCCCCCGCCTCAGTGCCCCAACAGCCAGGCTCTGACCTCCCTCCAATCCCTCTCCTCCGCCCATTCCTGAGCAAATTAACAGATAGCGCTCTCGGTGCGTCCGAGAGTTCGACTTGATTATCCTGGGCTGACTGTGTTCCCTGGCCAGAGGTTCTCCGTTTAGTGGGGAAAGCGTGCCAGGCCGGCAGGTAAAACGGGCCATAATCGGAGATTTGGGGTCGGAAGTTTGTCTTTGCCTACCGAAAACTAATAGCTCAAATGGAAAGACCGACAACATTCTTTTCACCAATAAAAAGGGAAGCAGGAGTGTGCTAGAAAGAGACCACACTGACCCTCCCACACACCCTGACCCCGGGTTTTACCTGTTGCGCTCCCCTAGGAGCTAGGAGGAGTGGCCAGAGAAATTAGCTCTACCCCTCAGTGAGGGGTGACCCTGGGTCACGCTGCTTAACATCTCAGACTCTGTTTCTGCATCTGGGAAATAATATTTTTCTCGTGGAGTTAAAATTCGGTGCCAGGTTCTCAAGAAATGTTGCTTCTCTAAGCTACTTGTTTCACATTCCTCAAGAAGGGAGACGTTTGTCTTCTCAGCCCTTTCAGAGGTTGGGAAAGCAAAATCATTTTCATCCAAAATGCTTTTTAGAAAACACTGTGTTGATTAAAGGGTAGAATTATAATGACTAACATTTAACTAAAATATTCTGTATGTGTTGGATCCTGTACATTAGCTCTTTAAACAACTGTATGAGGTCCATGGTAGTATTATCCCAATTTTGTGAATAAAAAAACGTATCAAGCAACAGTGTGTGGAAAAGGCACATACAAAGAATGCTTCCTTCTCCAAAAATTTCAGATACGAAGAGGCATCTGTTTACCTACTGTGTTTTATTCCAAATGCATCAAAACTAAGAAACTACATTCATAAAATGTACATTAATAATGTAGGCATTGATACATGTCCACAATGCCTTACCTAGCATTTTAAGGCCAGAAATGTTTCCAAATTTGTAAGTTTTTCAATTCTTAAAAGGTAGTTTGGTGCATGCTTCATTTAATATGGAACACGCTCAATCCAGTACAGTTTGGGACAGCACTCTGTATTCAAACACATCATTTCTTCAGCAAAAACATTGGACCCTAAGTGAGGTAAATAAAAATCTATTAATAGCCTCACAAATACTTGTCACCAAATAAATGTTGGTACCAAACTTTTTAAAAATATGTAATTTTTATAGCTTTATGAATTTTGGAATTACCATAAGGAATTATAGTAGTGAAATTTTTTTCTGGACATGGAATTTCTTCTCGGCACTTTTTTTCTAAGCTGTAGATAAACAGTTTTAAATACCTCTTATAAATGTTTTGGCCCTAGCTGCGTCAGGAGGTCCAGAATTGCAGCACGGTTCCCTCAAGCCAGCATCGGTGGCCATCCTCCTCCTCTTGCATATTCATTCACACGTTAGTCACCCTGAAGTCCCTTGGACTGTTCCCTCCAATCAGTTACCAAATCTGTCATTTCTTTCCCCAAATGCCTGCCCAAAACACCTTCTCTTCCCACTGCTCCTGTCTTTGGTCTCACACCACCCCCTCTTGCCTAGGTGATGGCAACTCTTCCTTGACATGGATTACTTTTAATCACCTTCCTCTTAAATCCTTCCCTTCCTCAAAGTGCTGGTAGAGTGGTTTTCCTAAAACACAACACTTCCCTTTCTCAACAGCCCTCAGTTGTGACCCGCTTGCTACAAAATGAAGTCCCAACTCCTTAGACTATCCTCTCATTAAACTGTCTTGGCCACCTAGTACCTTTTCAGTCCCAAGACACTGTGGCCCGCTTAAACCAGCCTGTCCTTACACTGACGTTGCCTCTGCTCCTACCTGTCATTTTCCTGTCTGGGAATCCTTAACAACCCTCCACCTACCCCCATGGAGATGCCTCAGGTGTTCCTAACTCAGAGTAACCCCTCTTTCCTCCCTCCTCTGGAAGTTGCTCTTACTTCTATTAAAGGAACAAGCTCATTCTGCCATGGCGTGAAAGCAGTCAGCCAAAACTGTGCACCCTGTCCTGGGGTCACTTCTAGGCCCACCCATATCACGCACAGCTAATAAATCAAAATGGTTTTTTCTACTGAGCCCAGCTGTGACCAAGAAACCCTTCTCAAAACAGAATCTGCAAGATACTTTTCTTTTGCCCTCCGTATTCCTTGCACCCGACTACCCTGCTCAGTGTCCTGGTGGCCCGCCTCCGGTCTGCATCTATGAGCTCCTTTGCCTCTGGATTCAGGTAGGTACCAAAGAAAAGCACCAGCAGGAGACCTGGGGCAGGGGGGAAATCCAGGTTGAGGATTTCTTTCCCAGACTTTGCTACTTTGCTACCAGCTGGCCCCTTCTACCTAAGACTGTGGCTACTGACTGCCACTCTGCCCCAGGCTATTGTCTCTGGATTTCAGGAGCTCTCTATCTAGCCCTTCAGACCCAGGGGTGGTGATGGGTCCTGGTGCAGCAGTAATCCCTCTTGCACATCTTTGTTGGCCCCTCCCCTCACCCGCACCTTTACAGAAGTTCCTTTACTAAGCTGTCATTCACCTGGACTGAGTGCCCCATCTCATCTTGCCAAGACCCTGACTGAGAGGCATCCCCACCAAGATCTGGGGCAGGATCCTGTAAGCAAAAGCATTAGTATATCTGCGGTACACCGTGAATACACACACCATGAGGAGTAAATACAAAGGATGAATGGTATCATGTCAATTCAGGTGACCTGTTGCTAAATAGGTTCAAGTCTGAACAAGTTTTCTAGTCATAAGAGTTACAGAAGAGCTTTCAGAGTTGAAAGCATTTTGGATTTCAGAATTATAGATGTGAGATAATGGACCTGGTGGAGTCTGTTAACATTTTGGCATGCTGGGAGCCCCTGGGCTGGTGGGAAGAGCCGAGACAGTGACAGCTGGCTTGGTAGCAGAGAACCAGGGACTCTGGGAAAGATTCCCCATCTGGGAAAAGAATTCTCCATCCATGCCTTCTGGAGACAGTGGACATTCAGAGCACAGAAGTAGCACTGGCTGTTTATTTGGAGTAAGCAGAACAGTAGAGGGAAATTTGTAGTACTTCTCTGGATGTCACTGCAGTGTCCTGGGCTGAGAACAGGATACCCAGGTGTCAGCAGCTCTGCCACCAACAGAACATGGGCCCCAAGGAAATCAGAGCTGCAAACCTGTTTCTTCACATGTAGAAGAAGTGAAACAGCCTGCATTTATTGAGTACTTACCGTATGCCTGGTTTGGTTCTAGGCATGAGAACTCCAATTCATTAAATGCTCACCACAGCCTTCTGAGATAAGAATTACTGTTAGCATCTTCACTTTATGGTTAAAGAAACTGGCTGTTGAATCTCGCCCAAGGTGACCCAGGCCAGGAAATGGCAAAGCTGGGATTCCAACCCAGAGAATCTGGCTCCTGAATCCAGGCTCTTAAGTAGTATATTTCTCTTTCATAAAAGGTTTGTTGAGATTCAGAATACCTTCCTCCTTTATAAGGTAATGACATGGGTAAGATTTATGTTTCTTCGTGGCAGCTTTCCATAAACTTATTCAGCATATTAGAGGAGAGAGATCACTAGCATATAATAATGAAACTATTAAGAAGTGAAGAAGGAACTACACGTATTTTCAATGCACAATACTAAGGTAGTTCAAGAGCTCATAGTTCATAAACTGCCCTTAGAACATATTGAAAACTAATTCAATATTTCATTCTGCCTTGTATATTTATCAGCGGATGCACATGAGTAAGGCATCGGAGACCAGCGGCATCTGTCAAGTACATGGGCACAAAGACTCTGCCTTTTCCAGATAGAGAGGAGGCGGAGTGATAGCCCAGAGAAGGCCAGACAGAGTTGAGTTTGAATCTCAGTTGTGACTTTGGTAGTTGTTGTCTGTGTTAACCTTAATTTCTCTTTATTCTAGATTTGACAAGTGGGGACTCTCCTCAAAGGGATGATGGGAAGATAAAATGAGTTATCATCTTTAAAGACAGTCATAGTGCCATGCATACTGTAGATGCGCACTAGATCTTGGTCCCCTTCTCTTTTTTTACTATCCCCTGTCACCTGTCCTCTTCCTCAGCCTTTCTAGAAGCATCATTTGAGTTTACTCCTCAAGAGTAAACAACTTGACCTCAAGAATTCCAAAGGTATTTCATAACCTTTACTGAAAGATGAGTCCAATTCAGTTCATAAAATGAAACCTGGGGAAGCCTCACAGATTCTGGACCGCTCGTGTAAGGGACACAGCAGTAAATGTCACGAAGTATGGAGATATTCCAACATATTCAACTCACCAGGAAAGGCAAGAAAACAAAGCATTTATGAAAAACCTTAACATGTTAAAAAAAAGTGCCTCTCATGGCCTTGGCTGCTTATCTGGCCAAACTGCTGCTGGGATAATGGTTTCATACCAGAACAGGAAAACAGCTGCAGCTATGTCTGTGCAGCCGCTGACCGCCATTCTCTCGGCAAGAGGGCTGGAAGCCCCATAGTCACTGGCCTTGTCTTGCAGGAAATGAAGGCACAATTCTTGCCTGCATAAGGGCACATGTTAATTCTGTCGAAACTACATCCTATATACATTCACCACTTCTACAAAATCCTCTAGAAAGATTGGGTAGAATTAGGGGGAATGAATGCAAAAAAGCATTTATATAAAGAGGAAATACTTTAATGAGACCTGTATTTTTAAAGTATGAAAAAGACATGTAACTCCATCATTGTGTCAACTGATAAATCTTGAATTGCTATCCTGAAATGTTTTTTAAAACTTACTGGCACTAATTAAATCATACCAATTTATTTTCTGAGTGCTCTCATTATGACACAGAAATTTTAGACTACTTTGATTTTCCTTTGGCTTCCCTAGCATCTATTTTTAAAGAGATAGCAGGTCCTATTTTTCTTCAGTAATTGTTCTGTGCTTGAAATCAATTTGGTAATCAGGTTAAGTAGACTATGTCACAGTGACAGCCTGCCAGCCAGGTCAAGTCTGGTGTTATTTATATGGGCGTAACTGGGTCACTTAAGTAACCTAACTGGGTGACTTAAGTGACTTCTACAAATAAATTGAATCATGATTGATTGGAAATGAATCACTACTAATAGACCCAGGCAGACTCGGGGAAGGGAATAGATCAGCCATAAACAGGGAGCTTTGATCTAAAAAGACTTACATATGGAATACTTCCTATGCTGCCATGTTTTTCAATTATACAAGGGCTATATTCAACCATCCAACCATCCTAAGGACCTCATAATGATCATTAATTTTAAAATGCTGAACACGAGAAATATAAAAATGAATGAGAATTTGAAAAAACAGTCTCTGTAAAAGGGTAGGAGTGAGGCATTGGAGTAGGTCGTCAAAGAACACTTCCCAGAAGAGATAATGGTAGGAATGGGTCTTAAAAGATGAATAACAATTGGCCAGCTCAGGAGTAGGTGGGGACAGTGGAGGGGATGAGAGGAAGGACATTCCAGAGACAGATAATAGACCAAACAAAAGGCACAGAAAAGACAAAAAGTTGCACATACAGGGAAGGATCCTTAGTTTACCTTTCCTGGGGAATATGGTGTAAAGGTGAGAATGTTGGAGATGAAGTTGGGGGTCTGAACTTCCGTGCCTGAAGGGTTTAAATAATCCTTGAGTTCACCTGGGAAATTCCCTGTAGGTCTCGAACAGGACAGAACCTGGATCTACTTGTGCTTTTAGATGGACCCCCAGGCTCTGCACAACTTGTACTGCACTCAGCTCTTCTGACCTGCATCTCTTATGCTTGCTAGTCTCCTTTTGAGAAGAGTGTCCATTGGAGCCTGGGAAAGAAGAAAGACAACTATAAATGGCCAGATGCTAAGCCCCAAATAGAATCCAAAGACAAAGTCCAAGATGGATTTTAAATAGCTGTTGAGAAGAGGCTCACCTTAATGAACTGCGTAAGTGCCTCAGAGAGGAAGCCAAGAAAAGGACCCTACCCACCCCTTCTCTCTGTCACTAGCTCATTACAGATCAATTAACCCCTTCTTTAACAATCATCCCCAGCAGTACAGACCACGTGAGCCAGAAAAGGATGAATAAAGACCTTAGGATTCCCATGCGTTGGTTAAGGAAGAACATGGCAGTGAGCTGTGAGAAGATAGTAAAACGGGGAGAGGTGTGCCATGAAAGGCTACCAACAAGGAGGGAAGGTTTATTACGAGAGTTCTTTGGTTTCAAAACAAAACTTTATGATTCTGAAACAAGGAAGAATGTTTTTAAAAGATTGTGGGAATATCACAGGATTGAAGGTCAAAGCTGAAGAATAAGGATGAGGATAGGAAGGAGAACACAATCCCGCCAGATGCAGTCTGGCCAGGGTACTTCCTATAAAATGAACCAATTTTAACTTCTCAAGTGTCCTTGCCTCATCCTCAGGATACAAAGCACCAGAGCTTTGCCTCAGGTTGGCTGTGCTTGGTCTGCATGCTTACCTTCCTCTTGGCAGTCCCTGGGTGTTAAAAGACAAGGCATTCGGGCAACCACCTGCCTTCTGTAAGGATAAGGCAGGCCCCAAGATCACACACCATGCCAGGGGCAAGTCCCTAAATGAACATCTGGGTGCTAGGTAGCAGGAGTGGATGCCGAGATGTCGACGAATGATGAGTGTTCACTACAGCAAGGTTTGGTGATGCTTTGGGGAGGCAGGGTTGGCCAGAAAGCACAGCCCAGGGAACACAGTGGGGTCATGAATTAACATTCATGATACCCAAGAACTGGGAAGGGAAGGGTCTCTTAGAGCGAAATGAAGAACTGGTCTTTAGAGAAAGGATACACTTTCCCGCCTTGCTGTTTAGCCTAGATGTGACCCTGACTAAGGCAAGTCTTATTTTCTGAAGTTTACAGTCAAACGGACCTGTGATTTTGTGAGGAGATTGGGAAGGTTCAAATCCATATTGGCTAATCGGATCTCAAATGCAGCTCAGACCACATCATTCAGTAAGACTTACAGGACCTGAGCTGAGTCATCCGGATCTAGAGAAGTATAAACTGAAAGTATAACTTCAAAGTAAGTTTATGCAAAGAAGGGTTAAAATGGTGGAAGAAAGGCAGGGTTTGAAGCAGGACAGACATATCAGGGAACTCCGTTTCTTCCATTTAATGCCATAGGACTGCGCACTTTTACTTAATCTCTCTGGATCTGATGTTTCTCATCTGTAAAATGAGATGCTAATAACAACCATAAAGAGTTTTTTTTTAAATTCTTTTTGCTAGGATTTAGAAAGGATGACTTCTAAAATCGCTGTGTACATTATACTAACTAAACACATGTTCCTTTTATTATGCTATGCTTTCCTGAAATTGTTATTTGACCTTCTACTTTATTAGTGATACCTATTGAGGTTCCAGGGGAATTCAATAAACTCTAGCCACCATTATTAGTCAGCTAATAAAGACATTTAAATACTCTGAAGACTATAAATATTTCTGCAAAAAGGGGTCATGATTGCTTTAACAGAGCCCTGCTTTGAAACTGGGCAGGCATAGGCAGACAGCAGAAAAGTGATGCTTGTCAGTCGAAACAGTATTCAGTGATAAACCTACTCATTACTGATTATTATCCAGCTCCAAAAAGTCACAGAAGGCCTGAGTGCCCTGGCGTCCATCGGCCAGAATCATGGCATGCCCCCGAAGAGGCAGTCTTGGCTCACAGCACTGGTGTTGCAGACCAGCCGTTTCTGGTTGGTTTCTCAGAAGGCTGCTAGCACGGTTAGAGTGGCATCTGATAAGAAGTAGGATTAGACATCTTCTGCTTGGTCCTGGTTTTACAACCACAAATGTAAAAGGAAATTCCAGGGCTGCTACCTTCTTGTGCCTTTCTCAGCAAAAGTGGGACAACTTCAAAGTCATAGGAGAGCAGCGCTGCGGGTCTCAGGCCTCGAGAATGGGCGCTGGGTTACTTATGCCCCGGGAGCTGTGCAGCCCTGTTCGGACAGCTTCAAAGACAGGAGTGTAAGGCTAAATTACACAAGAGTTATTGTGATAAAACTTGTGCTGGAGGGACAGGCTGATTCTGATCTCTGCTCTGTCATGTCGCTTGCTGGCCCTGAGAACATGCATATAAGATACTCGCTGATATTTCTTCCTGACCCCTTCCTTTGGGCATCAGCTGAGTGCCTTTACCCAGAAACCATCCTCAGGCCGTGTGGACTGGGCACACCCAGCCTTCCTGCCTCAGTGCTTGTCTTATGCCTCAGGGTATTTGACCAAAGCTGGGTCACTTCCAGGTCTTCATAACAATTTTTTCTTTCTCTGCAGGGATAATGCAGCCTGCTGCTGCCAATAGCCATCTTGCCACCACAAAGCTGGTCTGACCCACCTTGAAGCCAAGGAGAAGCAGCTGAGGTGCTGGGGAGCTTCCCGACAGCACCATTTGAACCTCTTTTCTAAGGTGTGTCTGAAGTAAATACTACCACTGTCGTCTTTTGCTGCTTAAGCTACTAGGAGCTGGGTTCTCATTACTTGCCACCACAGACTAATCACAACAGCCAGCACTCGCACAGCATTTACTAGGTGTCATGTGCTATTCTAAGCCCCTGACTCACTTAATCCTCACAACAGACCCCAGGAAGTAGGGGCCATTATTATCATCCTCTCCACTTTGCAAAGGGGAAATGGGAACCCAGGGAGGTTAACTCATCCAAGGTCACAAACCCGAGGAGTGGTGGTATAGGTGGGTTTCAATCCAGGTAAGCTGGCACCAGGGGCCGGGAATTTAGCAACCTTACCATGCTGCCTCTTTATCACTGGCAACTGGCTAAGTCCGAACCTGGACAAGCAACTCAACATGTCTGAGCCTCCAATGTAATGAGTAAATACGCAACATTTTATCAGGTTGTCTCCCAGGAAATGGCAGAATGGCAGCGAGTGTGGTATTTGTAATTATTTCACTACTGCTTCCATTTCCTTCATTCTGAGTAGTGCTTGGTGGGTGGGAATAAATGAGTTTATGCTTACAAATGGCTTTGAGGATTTTGGATAAAAGCTGGGTTCTAAGAATCATGATAGTCTGTTCCCTAAAAACAAGTAACAATTTGTTCCTTTCCACAGAGAAAGAATGAGCCACAGTCAGGCCCCGATGACTTGATTATGTTTGTCCCTGTCACCGTCATATGTTGGAATAAATGGTTACTTGAGGCTTGGCTGTTTTAAAAAAAATCCTCTCAAAGTGACTGAAAAGAGGCAGAAGATGATGAGATACTTGAGAGAGAATTATTATGCCCTTCACCACAGTGCTTCAAAGAATTTAGACTCCCTTTGTTCTGACTTCATTTCAACTGTTAATGGTAGAAAAGGGGTATATTTCCTAAATTAGATGAGTTCCTGTTATCTACAGATCACAAATCTCATTCAAATGAAATATAATTCTAAGGGTAATTTGATTAGTAGCAATTTACCTTCAGATAACTGCAGTCATTAGAATCTACTTCTTTGATTTTTTCCACCTGCAGGTTCCCCACTCTTATTTGGATCTGTTCTCTGCAGACACAGGACAAACTGCCTCTTCTTGGCAGGCTTGCTTCTCCGGGTCCCCCTGCTGAAGAGGAATGCCCGGGGCTGAGTCTTCCTGGGTGGAGTCCCTCCAAGGTTATCAAAGGGGAAAGCACCCCTGTTATTTCCCCAACCATAAAACTATAGTATTTGGGGTGGGTTAGATACTATATATAGTTCCACTTGTTCTGTTCAGTCATGTATTTATTTATTCCTCAATTCACATATTAAACATAAGCTTATAAATTTATACTTCTCTTGAGGGTATATATGCTGAACACCATTCTGAATGGTGGTGAATGTTTCACAAACATAATGAAATAGTATCAAGAAATTTCTTGAAATAGCATCAAGAAATTTGTTCATATGCCTTTTTTTTATTCACCAACACGATATTCCTCCTACTCAACCAGAGGTCACAACTGCGTCGGTGTGGATTCTCCATTGCAAAATCACAAGCAGTCCAAAGAAGTGTGACATGGTCTCAAGGCAGGTGACAAAGCAGAGATCAGGATCGGCTTCTCCCTCCAATTTTATTACAACTACTGTTTAATTTACCCTGCACTCCTATCTGTGAATCCGCTCTAACCGGGCTGCACTGCACAGCTCCCAGGGCATAAATAACACAGCGCCCATTCCCAAGTTCTGAGGCCCATTGGCACAGCTCATCTATGACTTTTCAGTCCTCCTACCTTTCAGAGGGAGTCACCGTAAGGTGACAGTCCTGCACTACATTTTACATTTGCAGGTGAAGAAACGGATAGAGACTATTGTAGCTGGAATTGAGAAATGGCCCGAGTTTTAAAGTTCAAGATTTTTCACTTTCAAGATTGGCTCTTGAAAGACATTCCAGATATATTAGTCAAGAAAACTCTAGGCTTTCCATGATTGAAGCTCAGCACTTGAGTTTCCTAAATTCTAAAAGCTTCTCATTAACTGAACGTGGAGATTTTTAAACTATAACAAGTAAGGCTGCAGGCAGTGATGTAGAAAGGAGAGGAGCATTGCTTCCACAAAGGGGGCTGGAAGAGAGGGAGAAAAGAATCCTACTCATGAGGGGCTGTGCCATTTAATCTGTCCCTTCCTGCGTTAAATCTCTGGGATGCAGGGTAATATGAACCATAGGCTAGAGTATTTGAGGGTGGAGAACCTCACATGCCACCTCCACCTGAAACTCTGAATGAGGCAGCCCTGCAGAGAGCCTGAGATGACCCGCGCCTCCCAGAAACCACCACGGAGGGCATGGAGGGGATCAACAAAACATCATGTCCCCCAGAGAAGTCGCTGGCAGGCTCTCAGAGGAACCACGACAGCTGACAGGAAATACCCTTGCGGCAGAGGGCCTCGGGGCCGATAACACAAGCGGGGGAGTCAGAGGAGGTAAGCCAGGTCACCTGGGGTCCCCAGGAGCAGGGAGATCCTACTGAGTAGCGGAAAAGGGGGCTCCCGAGGAGCGTCCCCAGCACCCAGAGAGAATAAGGAGCTCCACCAGTAGTGGGGACAAGGGGGACAGCCACCCAGAGGAGCCCAGGCGGGAAGACAGGGCCCCCCACCGCAATGGTACATAATGCCTCCTGTGCCTGGACCAGGTCTCAGGATACCAGGCTGAAGACAAGAACCAGCCACCAAGGAGAAGAACCATGATGGCGAGCTGGAATTTTGACGGTCAGAGCTTCAATCTTGAACTTAGTGATTTCCTGGCAAAGACTTCTTTAAATCAGAAGACACTGACTGTCTTTTATTTATTTATTTATTTATTTATTTATTTATTTATTTGCTATTATTAATGCACAATTACAGGAGCAATATCATGGTTACTAGACTCCCCCTATTATCAAGACCCCACCACATACCCCATTACAATCGCTGACCATCAGCATAGTAAGATGCTATAGAATCACTACTTGTCTTCTCTGTGCTATACTGCCTCCTGTGCCCCCCCCACCGCTACATGTTGTGTGCGCTTAGTGATCTTCTCCTTTTTCCCCCCTTACCCCTCCCTTCCCACCCCCTCCTAGTCCCTTTCCCTTTGGTAACTATTAGTCCATTCTTGGGTTCTGTGAGTCTGCTGCTGTTTTGTTCCTTCAGTTTTTTCTTTGTTCCTATAATCCACAGATGAGTGAAATCATTTGATGCTTGTCTTTCTCTGCCTGGCTTATTTCACTGAGCATAATAGCCTCTAGCTCCATCCATGTTGTTGCAAATGGTAGGATTTGTTTTCTTCTTATGGCTGAATAATGTTCCATTGTGTATATGTACCACCTCTTCTTTATCCATTCATCTACTGATGGACACTTAGGTTGCTTCCATTTCTTGGCTATTGTAAGTAGTGCTGCGATAAACATAGGGGTGCATATGTCTTTTTCAAACTGGGCTCCTGCATTCTTGGGGTAGCTTCCTAGGAGTGGGATTCCTGGGTCAAACGGTATTTCTATTTTTAGCTTTTTGAGGAACTTCAATACTGCTTTCCACAAGGCTTGAACTAATTTACATTCCCACTAGCAGTGTAGGAGGTTTCCCCTTTCTTCACATCCTCACCAACAATTGTTGTTTGTGTTTTGGATGTTGGCCATCCTAACCGGTGTGAGTTGATATCTCATTGTGATTTTACTTTGCATTTCTGATGATTAGTGATGTGGAGCATCTTTTCATGTGCCTGTTGTACATCTGAACTTCTTCTTTGGAGAAGTGTCTGTTCAGCTCCTCTGCCCATTTTTTAATTGGCTTATTTGCTTTTTGCTTGTTGAGGTGCATGAGCTCTTTATTTATTTTGGATGTCAACCCCTTATTGGACATGTCATTTATGAATATACTCTCCCATCCTGTAGGATGTCTTTTGTCCTACTGATGCTGTCCTTTGCTGTAAAGAAGCATTTTAATTTGATATTGTCCCACTTGTACATTTTTGCTTTTGTTTCCCTTGCCAGGGGAGATATGTTCATGAAGTTGCTCATGTTTATGTGCAAGAGATTTTTGCCTATGTTTTTTTCTAAGAGTTTTATGGTTTCATGACTTACATTCAGGTCTTTCATCCATTTTGAGTTTACTTTTGTGTATGGGGTTAGACAATAATCCAGTTTCATTCTCTTACATGTAGCTGTCCAGTTTTGCCAACACCAGCTGTTGAAGAGGCTGTCATTTCCCCATTGTATATCCATGGCTCCTTTATAATGTATTAATTGACCATATATGCTTGGGTTTATATCTGGGCTCTCTAGTCTGTTCCATTGGTCTATGGGTCTGTTCTTGTGCCAGTACCAAACTGTCTTGATTACTGTGGCTTTGTAGTAGAGCTTGAAATGAGGGAGCATAATATCCCCTGCTTTATTCTTCCTTCTCAGGATTGCTTTGGCTCTTCAGGGTCTTTTGTGGTTCCATATGAATTTTATAACTATTTGCAATGAACTATAGTTCATTGAAGAATGCTGTTGGTATTTTGATAGGGATTGCATTGAATCTGTAGATTGCTTTAGGCAGGACGGCCATTTTGACAATATTAATTCTTCCTATCCATGAGCACAGGATGTGTTTCCATTTATTGGTATCTTCTTCAATTTCTCTCATGAGTGTCTTGTAGTTTTCAGAGTATAGGTCTTTCACTTCCTTGGTTAGGTTTATTCCTAGGTATTTTATTCTTTTGGATGCAGTTGTGAATGGAATTGTTTTCCTGATTTCTCTTTCTGCTATTTCATCATTAGTGTATAGGAATGCAACATATTTCTGTGTGTTAATTTTGTATCCTGCAACTTTGCTGAATTCAGATATTAGTTCTAGTAGTTTTGGAGTGGAGTCTTTAGGGTTTTTTATGTACAGTATCATGTCATCTGCAAATAGTGACAATTTGACTTCTTCTTTACCAATCTGGATGCCTTGTATGTCTTTGTTTTGTCTGATTGCCATGGCTAGGACCTCCAGTACTATGTTGAATAACAATGGAGAGAGTGGGCATCCCTGTCTTGTTCCCGGTCTTAGATGTAAAGCTTTTAGCTTCTCGCTGTTAAGTGTGATGTTACCTGTGGGTTTGTCACATATGGCCTTTATGATGTTGAGATACTTGCCATCTATACCCATTCTGTTGAGAGTTTTAATCAAAAATGGATGCTGAATTTTGTCAAAAGTTTTTTCAGCATCTATGGAGATGATCATGTGGTTTTTGTTCTTTTTGTTGATGTAGTGGATGATGTTGATGGATTTTCGAATGTTGTACCATCCTTGCAACCCTGGGATGAATCCCACTTGGTCATGATGGATGATCTTTTTGATGTATTTTTGAATTCGGTTTGCTAATATTTTGTTGAGTATTTTTGCATCTATGTTCATCTGGGATATTGATCTGTAATTTTCGTTTTTTGTTGTGTCTTTGCCTGGTTTTGGTATTAGAGTGACGTTGGCCTCATAGAATGAGTTTGGGAGTATTCTCTCCTCTTCTACTTTTTGGAAAACTTTAAGGAGGATGGATATAAGGTCTTCACTAAATGGTTGATCAAATTCAACAGTGAAACCATCTGGTCCAGGGGTTTTGTTCTTAGGTAGTTTTTTGATTACCAATTCAATTTCTTTGCTGGTAATTGGTCTATTCACATTTTCTGTTTCTTCCTGGGTCAGCCTTGGTAGGTTGTATTTTTCTAGAAAGTTGTCCACTTCCTCTAGGTTATCAACACTGCGTGTCTTTAAAGTAGTAGAAAAGAGCTAAGCTGAGTTCAAGGACAGATGAATAAAAGTACACTTTCTGTGCATCTCACTTGTGACTACATTAGAAATGTGAAACCCACTCCATGTGGATGAATGAAATAAAATGCCTGCCTTAAGAAGCTTGTAATCTAGGGTGTGTTATAAGGTGAGGCATTAAAGCCAGGAGTTTTCTGCCTTAAAATTTTGTAGGTGACTGATCTAGACATTTTTTGAATAAATACATCCCCTGCTAAATTGGGCCAAGGTGGGAGGAGCTCAAGTGAGAATGGATCAAGCCTGGGGCCAGAAGAGTTAATGTCCTACTGTAGAAATATGATGTTAATTGAGAAAAACAGAATAGAGCTGGATGAAAGCCCAGCAAAAGACAATCTAAATAGTCAACCAGTTGAGGAAGATGCATTATGAAATGAAATACTAAGATGATAAGCAAATCAAGAAATACAAATGAGGAAGAGGAGCAGACTGAAGTCTCACAAGTTTTAAAAATAATATTGAAATCATAGCCTTACTCCAAATCTCACTCCAAAATTAAATAAATAAATGAATTAAATAGTACTGAGGTCAGATTCACTGCGGTAATGTTTTAACCCGATAAACCTTGCCTGATATCAGTAGTGACATGATGACATGATGTATTTGTATTTTTACTTTGTATTTTATGTATTTGTGTTTTCTGTGTTATTGAGGTGGGCAAGGTTCAAATAGAACATTTGTTGATTTTGCCCAGGAATAATCCCTGCAGTAGCTGATCTGTGGTGAGAACAAACCCAGTCAAGAAGGGATTTTCCTCCCAAACACTCTAAGAACGGACACTGAGAACTAGTTGCAACGTAGGAGATTGCTCAGGCATGGGCCCTGTTCATGTGGAGCACCTTGGGCAAGGCTCGAAGAGCTGTAGACTTGCACAGTCGCTCCTAGGACAGAAAACATGAGCCTCACAGCCCAGAGTGGACTTCGGGCAGATGCATGAGAAATGACTTGACTTTGTATCCAGGACTTTGCAGCAAGAAGCAGACACCTCAGGACAGAGCAGATTTGAGTTAATGGCAGCTATTTGGGGCATGTAGAAGAAGAGGTGGAGGGGACAGGCAAGCCATTCAGTCATGACAGATACAGCACTGTCATCTATTCCTGAGGAAGGAAGAACCAGACACCTGTACAAAAATTACTCTGTTTTGTGTGTAGTTACTTTTACACACTCTAAATTGTACGGAGATCTTATTACAGAGTATGGCCTTAGTCATTCTTGGCAAATGCTTTTGATGTTTCCATAAAAATCTAAGTTAAATATCCCTTTCTGCAAGGATCCTGACTGGTTAAAATCAAGATTCTGGTAAAGTGTAGCAAGAGGTTGTTGTGGGGTTTTTTTTTTTTTGGATGAGTGCACTAAATGGACTATACTTATTTATGCTTCCCCAGTTCCTGTCTCCTATCATCTTTACAAACTGCAGCAGCTCATGGGGATTTTGAATCCCTTGGGTATCTAGGCTGGGGGATGTGATTTCCTCCATGCTCTCCTTTGTAAGCCAGCATATAAGGTCCCCAGACTTGCACTTGTGCTAGGGCTGATTTGTACTGGCTCATAAAAGCTGGTTGTGAAATTTTTAGGAATTTTGTGAGCCAGTTGTTTAACACAGCTGTTATTAAGGTTATATAAACTTACAATTAAGTAAGTTAAGTTTAAAATAAAGGTAAGAAACACTTTCTAATTATTTTATTACATTTTACTATTTTTATGCCTTTGAGGCTATTTACATCTGTTGTTCCTGTATAGTAAAAATACAATATGATGAGCTGTGTGTGCTCTGAATCTCTTCCCCACTCAGTATCCCGTTACATCCTGTCAGTAGCTGGAATTGGGGATATTTACACAAGTTAGCAAACTACTACAAACGAGGGCTTGATTGTTTTGTTGATTGTCTCGAATTTAAAAAGCCAAGGAGAGAATGTTCATGGTACAGATGAAACTGAAAAGTATGTTGTTGTAAATAAAACATTACATTGCAAATAACACAAATAAGTGAGGAAATAATCTTCCATTGTTCAAAAACCATTTTCTGATTCAGCAGAGACCCACGTCATCTACCGAAGACTGATGCTCTGACATATGTCTTGATTGTTTCATTGTTCTCTTCCTGGTTAACATAAATGAAAATATCAACCAAGATTCTGAACTATACTCACTCATCAATTGCTACAATACGTTACCAATGGATGGAAAGGTTCAGCAAAAAAAAAAAAAAAAAGAGCATTTTAGGGGAATTAGTGGGCTGTATGGAGTTTACAATAAGGAGTATAGAGTATTATTTATAAACTATATGGTACACATTCCATATATAAAGTGTGTAAGAAATTTATTTATAGAACACATACATTTTTTCCAGAGAGACAGTTGTTAAACATTTGTCAGCATACCACTGCTTGTGCCTGGTTCTCAGGGAAAGAGGGATTGGTCCAGTTTTCATTACTTTGTTAGTTTAGTTTTTACTCTTGGAGAGAACAGTTATCTTTCTTCATGGAGAGATATCCAACTTCAGATCTCTGCCTGTTGTCCTTAGTTGTTTCCTGTAGTGTCAAAGGAGTTTGACTTGAGGGCTATTACGATGAAAGAGAAGGCAATAATTACCTTTCTATTTTCTTTACAATTACTGTGGCTTTTAAGAATGAGGATGTGCACTGCATTATCTGTGTCAACCAAGCCAACCCCAAATGTTGCTTTTGAAATTATTTTTATAAGCTTAAAAAAGATTGAAGTTTGTGATGTTTGAAAGCAAATAGCAGCTTTTTAATTTTTTTACTTTTTAAGGAAACAGCATATGCAGTGGTTAAACATATGGCCCTGAGAATGAGAATAGCTGCATTTTAAACCCCAAATTGCAACCCACCAGCTCTGTTGTGTGTTTAGATAACCTCTCCGTGCTTCAGTTTCCTCACCTGTGAAATGAACAGGACAACAGAACCTCTTGCACAGGGTAGTTGCAATCATGAGACTCGTTGTTACATATGTGTAAAGTACTTAAGACAGTACCTGGCGCACACTGGAAAGTCTGCTGTGCTCATTACCACCAATGCTGTTGCTATAATTGCTGCTGCAGCACAAAATAGTTTCTTGACTCAGGTATAGAACGTTAACTGTAAAGAGTTCTACACAGATTCACTCTGGTGCAGAAAAATTGACTTACCAAAGATCACACATCTTTCACTTTTAGAACCCAGAGTAGACCACATCTCCTGCTAATCTCTATTCTCTTGTAACCGAAATGGCTTCTTTTAGAGCTGTGTTTGAGTGTTTATCTGAACTCGTTTGTTAGTCACTTTCCAGGAGTTGGATGGTTCCTTTATGTAAGAGAACACTTTATCTAAGTATATGTGGGTGCCCTGCAGGTGCATTGTCCAATACGGTAGCCACTAGCCACAGTTGGCTGTCGAGCATTCGACATGTTTCTAGGGTGAAATGGGATGTGTAAGTGCAAAATACACACCAGATTTTGAAGATTCTATGAAAATAAAATATAAGATCCTCACTAATAACTTTATATTGGTTAAGGTTTAAATTATAATATTTTTAATATATTGGGTTAAACAAAATATATTATTAAAATTAACTTCACCTGGACTTTTTTACTTTCTGTGGCTTCTAGGAAACCTAAAATTACATATGTGGCTCACATTTGTGGTTTGCATTGTATTTATATTGGACAGTGTTGCTCTATGCAAGATTAAGCCTCATGTCAAACTCTGAAAATACTGCTTTGTTTAATAAATCAGGAAGTATTCTTTGCCTCAGTTAAGGGCACTTTCTTCTACTTAGTCATCCAAGCCAGAAATCTAGGTGGTATTGTTGACTCTTTTCTCTTTTTCTTCCCCACACACAATGGTTAAACCATTCTCAAGTCCTCTCCATTCCTTATGTGAACATTTACCAAAAGCCTTCACACCACTCTCCCGGGCCACTAGTCCTGGCTCCTACATGCCTAAAACACAAGTCAGATCAGGCTGCTTTCCTGAGAAAGGCCCTTGCATCGGTCCCTATTGCCAAGCTCACTGGCTTGGCCCATCCATCCCCCCACCACAGCTCGGACACTACTTATGGGTCCAGCCTCCTCCATTCTCCTTTCACATGCTAGCTTTTGAAGTGATGTAAAGAAACTTCAGTAAGCACATTTTATTAGGTATTCGGTTGTGGTTGGGGCTGTGAGTGGTGGAGAATGGAGAGGAAGACCTGGGCAATAGTAGGAAATGATCGCTGTGTTTATAAACTCTTTAGTCATTTGTAATGAGATATAAAACAGGTTCAACATCTTCCTGGATGTCCCGGTCAATGCATTAAAACAAGAGAGGTAAACAATTTATACGGTTTTGTCAGACACATCTTAATATGATTCCTCCCATGTCCACAGGACTCTGACCTCCTGAAAGGAAATCATATGTGGAAAATATTTAACATAGTGCCTGGGATATAGTGTACATTTAATTCGCAGTCACTTTCTATCCCTTTGCTTGAATCTTGCCTCCACACACCCTACCCCCACCATCATAAGTCCTGAGGCAGAAGCCCAGGTGGTGAAACCCAAACTTTCAAATACCATGGGTGGTTTAAGCAAGAGATCACTTTCAAAGTCATTATCTAGGTCACAGACCACTGATTACTGAGGAGCTTAAATATGTATTATTGCATGGAAAAACCTTACTTGGTTGAGAATAGTAAAGAGAGAAAAAGACAGAAGAGCCCAGGAGGCAGAGTGAGCAATAGTTGGAAAAAAAGAGAAAACATGTTCCATGCCTGCTTCTTCCTGACAAATCAAGCAAACAAGAAGAAAGAAATCATGTGAATGTCCAATATATTTATATTTCAAAAAGTATATGTCTTAATGTATGGAGATACACTGGAGAATCACGTTTAGTATTAACATGAAACTTCCATCTTGTTGAAAGGTAACTGCTTCTCACTGGCATTCTCAATAACACTCCTGCTCAATAACTATCTTCACTCTAGTGAATTCTAAAAATTAAAAAGTCTTTACATAATGACTGACTTAAACATGTATGTAAACTAATGATATGGAAATATCATTGGCTCCTTGATGGAAATTGTCATTTTTACTTTAATAATTATTAGATTTTTTCCTTCAGAAATGTAGAGTCAATTTTTTTTAATCTTCATAAGAATTTTTGTATACTCATCACCACTGAGACTTAATAAAATTTGTACTTAAACTGGTGGCTTATTTGAAATACATAATAATGATTTGTACTATTACCAAAATGGAATGCATTTATACAACTGAACTCCATTATTCAACAGCTGGTCAAAAACAAATGTTCTGATAGGTTCTGTTATTAAGCTGCCTATATCCGTAGAATCTGCAAGTCTGAAAAGCATTTGGAAATCATTTAAACCACCTTCAGATCCCCAAATGTAGGCATCCCACTGAAGTCATCAAGAGGTTTTCCTTTTGCTCTTAGATCTAATTCATCAGATTTTACATAATGCTTGAATAAATTCTAAATTTTCTGTAAGTTTAATCATCAAAATGACGCACTTGACTAATCACCACACTTAGAGGCAGATTTCCAATGTCAAAATTCCTCCACTTTGAAAGAGTTCTGGCACAGGGTTGTACTTGCTTGTAACTGGAATAAGATTACCCAAGTTTCTGGAAGACTTAGGTTTTACTGCTCCCACTTGGGCAAGGCAAAATGAGCTCATCATTCTTATCTGATTCACACAGCTCATGTTTTTCAATATAGAAGGTCAAGAGAATTCCGACTTAAAATTTATATACTATTTCTATAAAGCAGAGTAACAGCTGCATGAAGTCTTAGCCCTTTGAGCTTTCTAAAATAAAGAGACAATGATGTTGCTTTGACTTTTTCCCTATACTGCCTAGGCTTTTCTGTGCTTCCAACACCCCATATTCCCACTTGCTCTCCAATCCTAATCTTTTAATCTAGGAAAAGACAAACTTTGGCATATAGGCTAAATCCAGACTGCCATCTGTTTTTGTAAATTAAATTCAGCTGGAATTCAGCCAGACTCACTTGTTTTCACGTTGTCTGTGGCAGCTTTCAGGCTACATCAGAAGAATTCAGTGATTGTGGCAGAGATCATATGTTCTGCAAGCCTGAAATATTACAGCATGGCCCTTTGACAAAGCACGCCCTGACCTTTGGTCTGGCAGGATCACTCAGTCCCCTCTTCATCTCTTTCTCCTCACCACATAGGCAGCAGATGACCAAGTCAAGGCAACTCTCCCACTTTTCAAGAACATGACAAGTATTTTCATGCCATGCAAATGTCCCCTTTACTATGAACCCTCCTTCTTTACCTTCACTTGGTGACTTCCTACTTATCCTTTCAGATCCGGCTACAGTGCCATGTCACTGAGATCCTTTTCTTGCATATTCCATGAAATAAAGCTCTTTTGTGTCACCTTATTTTCTAAGTGCATTTGTCAGAATTTGTCTCATTCTCTTCTAAGAATATCTTTGTGTCCTCAAGCACATCACTAAATTCATTTGGACAGACAGAACTGATTTCTTTACCATTCTATCTTACCATATTCCCCTGGTATCCATTTATTCAGTTCATCTGAAGAGCCATTTTGATTCCTCTAGTAAGAGCACTTTAATGCGAGGTGATATAACACAATCTTACATTTCACTTCCCTCAGTTGCCCACCCGTAGTCCATCCACTCCCCAGCCAGCCCAAAGCACAGTACCGGGCTTACAGTGTGAGATAAATTCCAAACTGATCAGACATTAAATATAAAAAAATTAAACCACACAAGTACTTGAAAAAAATGTGTGGATCCCTTTATAACCTAGTTGGTAAAAATGTTCCTAAATATAATTAAAAATTCACAATGAATAAGAGAAAACATTAATAAATTTGATTACATAAAACCTTAAAAATTAAAACTTTTACATAGGAAGTGTACCATAAGTAAAGTAAAAGGACAGATGACAAACTGAGAGAAAAATATTTGCAATTTCTAGCATAGAAAACAGGTTAATAGTCTGAAACAAAGAGTTTCTAAACATAGGGAAGAAATAAGCCAACACTCTTCCAAAAAATGAGCTAAAGGTATTGACAGATAAACCACAAAAGAAATGCAAATAGTTCTTAACTATATAAAAAGATGCTCAATCTCACCCATAATAAGAAAATTAAATTAAATTACAGTCAGACCTATCTTACCTAATAGATGGACAACAATTTAAAAAATCTGAAATACGTTAATAAGACCTTGGAGAAACAGGCATTCTTACATTGCCAATGTGAATTCAAATTGGTACAACCCTTCTGGAGGAGAATTTGGCAATTCTAGCAGAACTGCATATGCATTTATCTTGTAATTCAGCAATTTGACATCTAACAATCTAACCAAAGATAAGCTGGCAAAAGTATGCAATGATACATGCAGAGGGCTATTCTTTATACTACTGTTTGAAATAGCAAAGGACAGGAACAACTCCAGTGTTCTTCAGCAGCTGACTGGTTGAACCATACTGGAGAACCCCGCAGGTACAAAACAAAGAAAGGTTACCTCCATACAACACTAGGCAGATAACTCTATGGTAGATTTTAACTGAAAACACCAGAGTGGAGAAAAGTGCATCAAGCTGTACTGCTATTTTTTTGAAATTGTCATTTTTCTTGTATCCACCTCCCTACCATATATACACACATCCCAACACCACATAACTTCAGGGGAAGTACAGCTTGATGCCTTGATTCACTCTGGGTCACAAAAGCAGAAATGAAATGTTCTACCACTGCCCTCATTCAGAGTTTTCCTAGTAATTCTCAGCAAACTTCTCAGGCAACAAGGGTCTGCAGCACTCAGCTGTTGTCTGAAACCTGACCTGGGAAATGTAAAGAGCTTGTCATACCAAATGCATTACTTACGTTCATAATCTCCAATTGACCAGGCCCAAAAACAAGGTCCCGAGATTTTCCTAAGGACCCACATGATAATGAAGTTGTGTAATACTTTTCCAAGGAAATGCACAGCTGAATTCCATCAAAAATGTTTTTAGTGCCAATTATGGGAAGAGTTTTACTTAACATTTATATTATACCCACTATGAGTTAGACATTATTCTCATTACTTTGTAAATATTAACTCATTTAACCTCATAAACCTGTAAGGTAGTTTAATGTTACCACAGTTTGATTAAAGAAGAAACTGAGGCACAGAGATAAATGGCAGAATGAGTGGGCTTGGACTATTTCACTCCTCTACTCTGCCACCTCTCTGTTAAACTCATCCAACACTTGAGCTGAGCTACAGCTCACAGAAAAGGCTTTGTCTATACGACAAATGTCACTGTTCTAAACTATCAATCAACTCAAGCATATGGCAGTTGTAAAAATATCTTTGAACATGTTCTTAAAATCCACAAAAAAGAAGACAGTCTTCAAGAACAAGGGTCAAGGGGAAGTTAAGAATAAAAAGTACTTTGAATTAAATATACAGCACTTTCCAATGGCTTACAAATGAATCCCTAACTGTTCATTTACTAAAAAAAATATAGGTGGGAATATTTCTCAGTCTACTACATGTTATAATAGCAAACGCTCATTAGCTTAAAAGAAAAAGTTGCAAATTTACCTGCTTTTTTCTTTTGTTAAGGTGATTGAATATCACTTATTTGGCAAAAACTCTCCCACCCTCAATACAGCACACAAGTGGGCTTCTGAAATACTAAAGGAGTTCTGCTTCCAGACACTTTTGGAAGTTCATAGGTGGAAAGCAGCCTGCAGCCAGTATATGTCCATAGGTGACACACGTGGAAGCCAGTGAATATGCCATAGCCGAAATTTTGTGAAACATAACATGTCTAGTCTATACATTTGAAGACAGATTATGTTAGAGACAAAGTTATATTGCTATAACTTTCCCTGTGATCTGAGAGGTTGCAATGGGTCGGGCTATTTTACAGTTTGAGCAAATGGCCCAATGACAATGCCGGTATCTGACACTTCTTTGTGACTGGCCCACACTCCTCTTCCTGTGTGCTGCTCTCCTCCTCGCTCCTGACAACCAGCACTACCTAAAGATAAAAATATGTTGAAGTTCATTTAAACTCAAGGGATTAGAGAAATGGGTATTCCTGGGTTAGATAGAAGTATCCAGTGCAAAGATGTCTTTGCAAATCCTGTTCATTTAGACATTTTGAGAATAATAGAAGAGGTGAGCAAAGTTCCTAAAGCCATTAATATAGATTTGGGTTTCCCCAGCAATGTAGACATTCTTGTGATCTTGAGAAATAATAAAAAGAAATTTAAATTGTTACCATGGCCCCAGCACATTACAGTCTGGTCGGCGGTGCCTTTCTGTCTTCCTTTTTACCATTTTTCCTGAGCTCTAGTATTAAAATTATTTTCCCTGTTCAGAAAGCCCCATGGCCTGTGAGCTGACACTGTACTAACGCCACACTGCCTTTTTCCTGACCTTTCTTTCCTGGAACTGCCCCTCAGGATCCGTCTGCTTTGGAAAGGTGACTGGTCTAGTCTAGCTGCGCAGTGCCTGCGTGTGTCCTGTAAGAACATCCCCTTGTCTACTAGCTGAGCCATTTTTATGAACATACATCTGTCTGTTGTCCTTACCCTTGGCCTTATTTTTCTGAATAGTTTTCTAAAACTGACTTGTGCTCAGGTGCTTACCCACCACTCCCATCACATTATAACATTATAATGGTGTTGTTGTAAGTATTCTTCTCTCCCAGAAACTCATTTTAAAATAAGAGCTAGGTTCCAGGATGACCGTTAAGACAAAATACTAGTTGGACTAAGAAAGCCCCTTGGAGCAACTAGACTCTAATCCAGTCTTAGATGTCAAACATGGGTTAAAATTTGTTATCAAAGTGCATTCCAGGTAAAAATGAGACTCGGAGACAGACATCACTGGTCATTCACTGTACTTGGCTTTTTTGTAATTGTCAATGAGGGACTGAAGTCTCACCACTCAACACTGTACCTCCATGGGCTTCACACCTGCAGAGCAAAGAGGGAAACCATCCTTCAGTAGAATGTCAAAAAATGAACAGCTGTATGTATAAGGCAGCTTGTAACCACTCAGATCAAAGGGAAAAACTTGGATAATTTACACTTATAAGCCCAACTGAGTTAGAGATTTCAGGATGTCTATTTCCAATCTGTTCTGTAATTCCAGTGAAGTTTAATAAAATACTTATAACCATTAACCATTCAAGGGCTGGCAGAAATACACAGACCTATGTAATCTAACCACAAAAACTGAATCAGGTAAATATTTTAACCTGTCATTAAGTGTTACAATTTGAAAAAACAAAATGTTTACTTTTAATGTGACTTTCCTAAAACAAAAATGACAAAAGAAATTATTAATCTTCTAAAAAAAATTGAATTTTTTCCCAAATAAATATCCTTACTCACAGAAATAAAAACACACTTAATACTGTAAGCATATCTGTTAATAACTCAAAATTTTTAACTTACCAAAGGAATGTTTAATGGAATCAGACAGAAATTTCAACTCATCTAAATTATATATTGAACTACATAGACATATTGGGAGATAAGGTTCTCCCCAGCCCATCAGAAGAGGTATTTCTTATTTTTAAGGCAAAATCATGTTTACTATGATGGACAGAGCAGCACTTTGTGTGTGAAAGACTTATTTTAATACTTTCCAATATTTCTATATAATTTTATGATGTTTCTGAGGGCTTCCTCATTTGGAAAATAAAGATATCACTTTTTGGTTTTCCTTTGAAAGGACTTACATCTTAAGAACATAATGTCATGACTGGGGTGGACGGGGAGGCAGGAGAAGTCATTTTTCTTTGTAGACAGATAAAAAGCATTCCATACAATTGCTGTATAATAAATTGGTTTTTACACTAAAGTTAAAAAAAGGAGAGCTTAGAACAAGTAGGAAAATTTTAAGCAGTGGGGAAAAAAATCCATTGAGGCAAGGACAACCAATTAATTTAATCAACATTTCAAGAAAGAGAAAAAGAAAATCAATTCACCTGCTGAAAAGACAGTAACATAATAAAAACGTATTTCAGTTCAGTATTCAGGCTACACAGGGAAAAAGAGGGCAGAAGCTAGGAAAAAGGGAAGACCGTCACCTCAGGCCTACTCCAGTGATCATTTCCGTAAAAGTTGCAGCCATAGAGAATATATGAAAGTTGAATCATTCCAGTTTCAGATATTCTATATTATTATTAAGATACATTCATTTGCATTTATCACATATTCTGACTTTTGGCTTCGAAAATGTTGTCATCAAACTTATTTGTACCCAGGCCTCAGGTCACTCCTTTTGAGGTCCCAGTTTCTCCCTCCAGACCAGGAGCTGGACAAAAGTGACCCTCTGGTTCCCTGTTCTTTCCCTCGTACCCTCCTGCACACCCTAGCAACCCCAGTCCTCATCTGTTCTGGCACCACAACCTTCCTTTCCCTGTGACAGCCAGGATTCCCAACCTGACCAACCTTTAGTCTCCACCCTTGAACTGTCTCAAGGTTGTACATCCAATCCCGTCCGTGACCTCAACTGGACAAAATTAGTTTGCTCGGCTCTATGCCCTAAACTCTATTCCCTGGCTGCTTTTTGGCCACAAGTTTTCCCTTTCCACAAACTTCAACAAAAAAACATATTTTAGGTACCTACCTTTGGTCACCCAGTGAACTTTAGTTCCTCCCTATCTGAAAGGTCCTCTCACAGTGCAGTTAAAATGAGGAAATAGTAATGGGAAAAGCAGTTCAATTTCTCAAATATTTACTGAGCATTCACTACAAACGTTCTGTGCCAGCATTGTGCTGGTAGGGGATGCAACTGACATACCCCAAATAAGTAAGACAACCCTTGTTCTCAAAACCCTTCAGATTGAAAGAATAGGAGACAGGGGTGAAAAATTAACTAGGATATTAGGACTATTCTTTTTTTTTTTAATATAATTTTTCAAATAATTAATTTTGGTATCATTAATCTACAATTACATGTGCAATATTATGGTTATTAAACTACCCCCTTCATCAGGTCCCTCCCACTAACCTCATTACAGTCACTGTCCATCAGCGTAGTGAGATGCTATAGAATCACTACTTGTCTTCTCTCAGTTGTACAGCCCTCCTCATGCCCCCACCTTACGTCTGCGAATCGTAATGCCCCTTTTTCCCCCTTATCCCTCCCTTCCCACCCATCTTCCCCAGTCCCTTTCCCTTTGGTAACTATTAGTCCGTTCTTGGGTTCTGTGAGTCTGCTGCTGTTTTGTTCCTTCAGTTTTTTTCTTTGTTCTTATGCTCCACATATGAGTGAAATCATTTGATACTTGTCTTTTTCCGCTTGGCTTATTTCACTGAGCATAATACCCTCTAGCTCCATCGATGTTGTTGCAAATGGTAGGATTTGTTTTTTTCTTATGGCTGAATAATATTCATTGTGTATATGTACCACTTCTTCTTAATCCATTCATCTACTGATGAACACTTAGGTTGCTTCCATTTCTTGGCTATTGTAAATAGTGCTGCGATAAACATAGGGGTGCATATGTCTTTTTCAAACTGGGCTGCTGCATTCTTAGGGTAAATTCCTAGGAGTGGGATTCCTGGGTCGAATGGTATTTCTATTTTTAGTTTTTTCAGGAACATCCATACTGCTTTCCACAATGGTTGAACTAATTTGCATTCCCACCAGCAGTGTAGGAGGGTTCCCTTTTCTCCACATCCTCGCCAACATTTGTTGTTGTTTGTGTTTTGGATGTTGGCCATCCTCACTGGTGTGAGGTGATATGTCATTGTCGTTTTAATCTGCATTTCTCTGATGTTTAGTGATGTGGAGCATCTTTTCATGTGCCTGTTGGCCATCTGAATTTCTTCTTTAGAGAAGTGTCTATTCATGTCCTCTGCCCATTTCTTAATTGGATTATTTGCTTTTTGTTTGTTAAGGTGCGTGAGTTCTTTATATATTTTGGATGTCAACCCCTTATCAGATGCATCATTTATGAATATATTCTCCCATACTGTAGGATGTCTTTTTATTCTACTGATGGTGTCCTTTACTGTACAGAAGCTTTTTAGTTTGATATAGTCCCACTTGTTCATTTTTGCTTTTGTTTCCCTTGCCCGGGGAGATATGCTCATGAAGAAGTCGCTCATGTTTATGTCCAAGAGATTTTTGCCTATGTTTTTTTCTAAGAGCTTTATGGTTTCATGACTTACATTCAGGTCTTCGATCCACCTTGAGCTTACCTTTGTGTATGGGGTTAGACAGTAGTCCAGTTTCATTCTCTTACATGTAGCTATCCAGTTTTCCCAACACCAGCTGCTGAAGAGGCTGTCATCTCCCCATTGTATATCCAAGGCTCCTTTATCAAATATTAACTGACTGTATATGTTTGGGTTAATGTTTGGATTTTCTATTCTGTTCCACTGGTCTGTGGGTCTGTTTTTGTGCCAGTACCAAATTGTCTTGATTACTGTGGCTTTGTAGTACAGCTTGAAGTCAGGGAGCATAATTCCCCCTGTTTTATTCATCCTTCTCAGGATTGCTTTGACTATTCAGGGTCTTTTGTGGTTCCATATGAATTTTAGAATTATTTCTTCCAGTTCACTGAAGAAAGCTGTTGGTAGTCTGATAGGGATTGCGTTGAATCTGTAGATTGCTTTAGGTAGTATAGCCCTTTCGACAATATTTATTCTTCCTAACCAAGAGCATGGGATACATTTTCCATTTGTTAGTGTCCTCTTTAATTTCTCTTAGGAGTGTCTTGTAGTTTTCAGAGTATAGGTCTTTCACTTCCTTTGTTAGGTTTATTCCTAGGAATTTTATACTTTTTGATGCATTTGTGAATGGAATTGTTTTTCTGATTTCTCTTTCTGTTAGTTCATCATTAGTGTATAGGAAAGCAACAGATTTCTGTGTGTTAATTTTGTATCCTGCAACTTTGCTGAATTCTGATATTAGTTCTAGTAGTTTTGGAGTGGAGTCTTTACGGTTTTTTATGTCCAGTATCATGTCATCTGCAGATAGTGACAATTTGACTTCTTCTTTACCAATCTGGATGCCTTGTATGTCTTTGTTTTGTCTGATTGCCGTGGCTAGGACCTCCAGTACTATGTTGAATAACAGTGGAGAGAGAGGGCATCCCTGTCTTGTTCCCGATCTTAGATGAAAAGCTTTTAGCTTCTCGCTGTTAAGTGTGATGTTACCTGTGGGTTTGTCATATATGGCCTTTATGATGTTGAGATACTTGCCATCTATACCCATTCTGTTGAGAGTTTTAATCAAAAATGGATGCTGAATTTTGTCAAAACCTTTTTCAGCACCTATGGAGATGATCATGTGGTTTTTGTTCTTCTTTTTGTTGATGTGGTGGATGATGTTGATGGATTTTCGAATGTTGTACCATCCTTGCATCCCTGGGATGAATCCCATTTGATCATGGTGTATGATCCACTTGATGTATTTTTGAATTTGGTTTGCTAATATTTTGTTGAGTATTTTTGCATCTATGTTCATCAAGGATATTGGTCTGTAACTTTCTTTTTTGGTGAGGTCTTTGCCCAGTTTTGGTATTAGAGTGATGCTGGCTTCATAGAATGAGTTCGGAAGTATTCCCTCCTCTTCTATTTTTTGGAAAACTTTAAGGAGAATGGGTATTATTTCTTCTCTATATGTCTGGTAGAATCCAGAGGTGAATCCATCAGGTTCCGGGGGTTTTGTTCTTGGGTAGTTTTTTGATTACCACTTCAATATCGTTGCTGGTGATTGGCCTGTTTAGTTTTTCTGTTTCTTGCTTGGTCAGTCTTTGAAGGTTGTATTTTTCTAAGAAGTTATCCATTTCTTCTAGGTTTTCAAGCTTTTTAGCATATAGATTCTCATAATATTCTCTTATAATTCTTTGTATTTTTGTGGGGTCCATCATTATTTTTCCTTTCTCATTTCTGATTCTGTTTATGTGTCTAGATTCTCTTTTTCTCTTAATGTGTCTAGCTAGGGGTTTATGTATTTTGTTTATTTTTTCAAAGAACCAGCTCTTGGTTTCATTGATTTTTTTATATTGTTTTTTCTTCTCAATTTTATTTATTTATTCTCTGATCTTTATTATGTCCCTCCTTCTGGTGACTTTGGGCCTCATTTGCTCTTCTTTTTCCAATTTCAGTAATTGTGTCTTTAGACTATTCATTTGGGAATGTTCTTCCTTCTTTAAATAGGCCTGGATTGCAATATACTTTCCTCTTAGAACTGCCTTTGCTGCGTCCCACAAAAGTTGTGGCTTTGTGTTGTTGTTGTCATTAGTCTCCATATATTCTTTGATTTCTGTTTTGATTTGGTCATTACGCCACTGGTTAATTAGGAGAATGTTGGTAAGTCTGCATATATTTGTGAGCCTTTTTGATTTCTTCCTAAAATTTATTTCTAGTTTTATACCTTTGTGATCTGAGAAGTTGGTTGGTAGGATTTCAATATTTTTGAATTTACTGTGGTTCTTTTTGTGGCCTAGTATGTGGTCTATTCTGGAAAATGTTCCATGTGCACTTGAGAAGAATGTGTATCCTGCTGCTTTTGGGTGTAGAGTTCTGTAGATGTCTGTTAGGTCCATCTGTTCTAGTGTGTTGTTCAGTGCCTCTGTGTCTTTACTTATTCTCTGTTTGGTTGATCTGTCCTTTGGAGTGAGTGGTGTGTTGAAGTCTCCTCAAATGAATGCATTGCTGTCTATTTCCTCCTTTAATTCTGTTAGTACTTGTTTCACATATTCTGGCACTCCTGTGTTGGGTGCATATATATTTAGAATGGTTATATCTTCTTGTTGGACTGACTCTTTTATCATTATGTAATGTCCTTCTGTATCTCTTGCTACTTTCTTCGTTTTGAAGTCTATTTTATCTGATACAAGTACTGCAACACCTGTTTTTTTCTCTTTGTTGTTTGCATGAAATATCTTTTTCCATCCCTTCACTTTTAGTCTGTGTATATCTTTGGGTTTGAGGTGAGTCTCTTGCAAGCAGCATATAGATGGGTCTTGCTTTTTTACCCACTCTGTTACTCTGTGTCTTTTGATTGGTGCATTCAGTCCATTTACATTTAAGGTGATTATTCATAGATATGTACTTATTGCCATTGCTGGCTTTAGATTCATGGTTACCAAAGGTTCAAGGGTTGCTTCTTTACTATCTAAAAATCTAACTTAACTTTCTTGTTAATTTATTGTGAACACCGTCTGATGTTTCTTTATCTCTCCCTTCTTATTCTTCCTCCTCCATTCTTTATATATTAGGTGTTCTATTCTTTGCCTTTAGTTAGCATTTGGACGGTCTCCTTTCTTTGCTATGATTTTATTTTCTCTGGTGACATCTTTTTAGCCTTAGGGGTGCTTCCCTCTAGAGCAGTCCGTTTAAGATATCCTGTAGTCATGGTTTATGAGAGGCAAACTCTCTCAACTTTCGTTTGTCTGGAAAGTGTTTAATCCCTCCGTCATATTGAAATGATAATCATGCTGGATACAGTGTTCTTGGTTCGAGGCCCTTCTGTTTCATTACGTTAAATATATCATGCCATTCTCTTCTGGCCTGTAAGGTTTCTGTTGAGAAGTCTGATGACAGTCTGATGGGTTTTCCTTTGTAGGTGATCTTTTTTCTCTCTTTAGCTGCCTTTAATACTCTGTCTTTATCTTTGATCTTTGTCATCTTAATTATTATGTGTCTTGGTGTTGTCCATCTTGGTTCCCTTGTGTTGGGAAATCTGTGGGCTTCCATGGACTGCGAGACTATTTCCTTCCCCAGAGTGGGAAAGTTTTCCGCAATTATTTCTTCAAAGACACTTTCTATCCCTTTTCCTCTCTCTTCTTCCTCTGGTAGTCCTATAATGCGAATATTGTTCCGTTTGGATTGGTCACATAGTTCTCTTAATATTCTTTCATTCTTGGAGATCCTTTTATCTCTCTCTGCCTCAGCTTCTCTGTATTCCTGTTCTTTGATTTCTATTCCATTAATAGTCTCTTGCATCTCATCCAGTCTGCTGTTAAGCCCATCATCACTTGTCTGATTTCTGCATTGTCTTTCCTTGCTTCCCTTACTTCCTCCCTCAGCTCTTGCACATTTCTCTGTAGATCCGTCCGCATGGTTATGACTTTTATTCTGAATTCTTTTTCAGGAAGACTGTACATTTCCATCCCTTCAGGCTCCTTCTCTAGGTTTGTCTGGTGGATCTTAGTCTGGATTATATTCTTCTGTCTTTTCATGGCTATAGAAGTGGTCGCTGGTAGTTGCTACATATGTCAGCTGGGCTCTTTAAGACTTTAAAAAGAAAAAAAGAGATTAAAAAAAGGAGAAAAAAGAAAGAAAGAAAGAAAGAAAAAAACAGAAAAAAGACAAAGAGAAGAAAAAACAAAAAACAAAAAACAAAACAAAACAAAACAAAATGCCCACCGGGAGTGGATTCTGTGGGGATGCTGTAGGTGGCACTGTTGCTCCACTGTTCTGCGGCCGTGGCTGCCCCACTCCGCAGGGCCCTTTATAGCTCTGCCTTGCGAGGTGCCGAGTCCTCTCAGGTGTAGCTGCACACTGTGTGCTTTCCTGTGTATTCTGGTCTCTCTTTTAGGAATAGTTGTATTTGCTGTATTTTCATACATATATATAGTGTTGGGAGGATATTTTTGCCCCCCTGCTTATGCTGCCATCTTCCCAGAAGTCATTTAGGATGATTCTTAACTGAGATAATCTAGTTTTATTGGCAGGATGAACTGTAGAGGGAAGGGCTGAACTAAGGGAATATACTTGCCTCTCTGCGTTGTGAAGACAAAGGGGAGGCAGTCGTTTCTGACCAGAAGGCTCGGAAAGGCTGTGATGGAAATGGCTTTGGAGTGGACCTGCAGGGTAAGTAGGGTTTCGCTAGGGGACAGTGACAGTGACAGAAAGGATGGGAGAGCATCCTGGTCCTTCCTAGTGGCTGCCTCTAAAACCTATCTGACTGCTCACTCATTTCCCAGTGGGAAGTGTATTAGTGCTGTCGTAACAAAGTACCACAAACAAATGGCTTAAACAACAGAAATTTATTGTCTCCTGGTTCTGGAGGCCAGATGTCCTAGATCAAGGTTCCTGTCAGGACTGGATCCTTCCGAGGGCTGTGAGGGAGAGTCTGCTCAGGCCTTTTGCCAAGCTTCTGCGGGCTCGCTGGTTGTGTCCTCATTCCACGGCTCGTAGAGACACCACCTTGATCTCTGCCTTCTTCTTCACATGGTTTTCTCCCTGTGTGCATGCCATTCTTCTAACTTCCCCTTTTTGTACAGACACCAGTCCTACTGATTTGATCTCATTTTAACTTGATTACCTCTGCAAAGGCATTATCTCCAAATAAAGTCATATTCTGAGGTATTGAATGTTAGGACTTCAACCTATGAACTGGGGACACAATTCAACCCCAACAGCAAGTTAAGAAAAATACATAATAATATGTGAATATTATATTAATTATATTTTAATTAATGCTAAAATATAATACATGTATGTTAATTGATATAATTATATAAGACTAATATAATTATACTAAACTAAATATATTATAAATATCTTATAACTAAACATATAATACAGGTATGATAACCCAAATCTTCACAGGTCAGTTAACATGAGCTAAATCATGTTTTCTGTGTTATTTCATTTACTCCTCACAACATCATATGAGAAAATTCCAATTTAAAGTGGGGAAACTGTGAATTAGAGAGGTTAATAGCATGCACACACCGCCGTTAGCAAGCAGCAAAGCTGAAACTTGCTTTGAATCTCTACAGTCTGTCCTTTAATCACTGCACCAAGTACTGTATTAATATACATATACACTTAGAAATGGACAGCTGTAATGACACGGATTTTTCTGTATGGTGTGTGAAAATCACTCTACGTTTGCTATACCATATAAATATATTAGAAAATTTCTTATAGCACAAAGGCATTTCCATATTTACAGATCTTTGTTAGGTGAAATACTGGCCTTTTTCAAATTCTTCACCTCAAATCCCATAGCACCTTGAAGAAACACCTCGAGTTTCATGTTTTTAGATTCTCTATTTCTGAATAGGCAAGAAGGGCATATTTTCTGTCTACAGAATCCAAGTCCAATGACTTGTTTTCTTCCCCTGAGAGGTAAACGAAGAAAAGGAACAGATAATGCATTACAATACAAACAGGATCCAAATAAAAATATTAGAAGGCTTGGCTCCTGAACCAGTGATAAGAGGCTTAATGCCATCTACTCTTACTGCAAGTACCTTAAGAGGATAGGAAGTTTAAAAGGGAGGAAAGCAAGCAAGGGTGTTTTCATCTTTCCATTTCAGTAATAGGATTTGTGTTGAAAAGGAATCATGATGGTAATAATACTTTAGATTTTCTTAGTGCTTTAGAATTTTCAAAGGATTCTCACATATTTAATTTCATTTGACTCTAACAATCCTGTTGGGTGGGCAAAATAAGGGCAACGACCTCTATTTTACAGGTAAAGACACCAAGACCCAGAGAGTTTAGGGGGTCTCCCAATGTGACCCAGCCAGTAAATAATAAGAACCACAAAAAAATATATTCCGAACTTTCAGAATAGCTTTTTTGTTAGCTTTGTGGAATGCTAGCTTTTGGGAACAGCATGTAGCTCCTCAGTGTCAACAATGAATTGACTTAGGAAGCTCTTCACTAATAATATGTTGCAGAAGATACTGAATTACTTCTCAAGTCAAAATGTTTATTACCTATTAATTAAAGTGTTTCTGATAGAGGTTTGTATTATTTTGTGAATGGCTGCGAAATATCACATGTAGACAATGAACTATAGAAAAAAGAACAAAAAAAACAACAAGACCGTATCATTCATCCAAGGTATTAAAAGATGACATTAATTTATTCATTCATTCAATGAATGAGTTGAGTAAATGAGTTAAATGCTGAATTAACAAAGACCAATGTTGGGGGAGGGCATAGTAAGGAGGAAGGAGATACCAGGCAGAGGAAATCTTGCACAATGGCCTCACACTGGGCTGGAGCATAACACTGTAGAATGTAGAAGACTTGACTATACCAGCCACCTCCACTTCTCTCTTCAGCACTCGTCAGTAAGGTGCCCATTTCCACCAGGCTACTTGTACTGCTTTCTGTCAGCACTCCCACCATACTGCAAATCCAACAGGCACTCCTCTGTCATCCATTTAATCTCTCACTAGTATTCACACTGCTACTCATCCTCCTCCCCTCTTGAAAAAGCTGGAAACAATCTCTTCTCACCTTCTCAGTCTCCTTTGCAGGCCTTTCTTTTACTTGACTCATAGCGGAGCCAGGGTTGGCTTCTAGGCCCTTTAACTTCTCTTGTCTATATCTTTAGGAGACGTCACCCAGTCCCATGCCCTTAATCCCACTTATGCCATAACTGTCAAATACATACCTCTAGACCTCATTTTTCCACTGAGAACTGGACTCAGCTATAATTGTGTTTTTGACCACCAAATGGGCCTCTCAAAGTTCACATGGAAAGAAATTCATCCCACCACCTCAAATCTGCTGATTCTTTTGTCTCATCCCTCATTCTTCTCTTCTTTTGCAAGTTTCAACTTCTAGAAGACATGCTATAATCATTCACTTTTCTCTATTTTTTTGCTATCAACTTAACACAACTAACCAAGGGCAGACAACTTCACGTATTTCCTAACTAGACTCCTTGCTGCCACTCTTTGCCACTTGAAATTAAATTCCACACTGCAAACAGAATGTTCCTTATAAAATGCAATTCAGATCACTTCAGTGCCCTGGTTGACATCCTCCAAGGGTGCTCCTTTCACTTGGAGTAAAATCCAAAGTCCCTAACCTGGCCTATAAATCTTTCATAATTTAGTCCAAGCCCACCTTTTAGGTCGTCTACACTTTTCTACTTG
This sequence comes from Phataginus tricuspis, assembly GCA_029783875.1. NCBI lineage: Eukaryota > Metazoa > Chordata > Mammalia > Pholidota > Manidae > Phataginus > Phataginus tricuspis. The sequence continues at coordinate 2,361,992 of JAQQAC010022866.1, forward strand.
AGGTAGGCAGAATAATGCCTTTCTCTTGAAGATATACACCCCTAATCTCTGGAGCCTATGAATAAATTACCATAATGGCTAAGGGGGATTGAGATGGCAGATAGATTAGGGCTGCTAATCAATTGACCTTAACATGGGTAGATTACTCTGGATTATCTGTGTGGTCCAATATAACTAGAAGCATTCTTAAAAGTATAGAGAGAGCAGAGAAGTCATAGTCAGAGAATGAGATGTGATGATAGAAGCAAGGTTATAAACATAATACAATATGGGAAAGACTCAAACCACCTTGCTTTGAAGATGGAGGATGAGGACCAAGAGCCAAGGAGTGTGGGCAGTTCTAGAATCTGGAAAAGCAAGAAGATATACTCACTCTTACAGCCTCCAGCAAGGGTTGCAGTCCTGATTTTAGCCCAGAGAGGCCCCTGGTAGGCTTCTGGCTTCCAGAACTGTAAGATAGTAAATTTGTGTTTTTTTTAAGCCACTAAATCGGTGGCAATTTGGAACAGCAGTAATAGAAAACGAATGTGTTATCTCACTGTGGACCAGCCACCCTGGTCTGTTTCATAAACATACTTGTTTCTGCCTGGGAGCCTTTATCTTTGTTGTCATCACTACCTGGAACACTCTGCTCCCAATTATTAACCCAGCTGACCTGGCTTCTCCTTGTCATTCTGAGCTCATTTCTCAGAGAGGTCTTTTCTGGCCTCCCAGCTCAAAGAGCTTGTCCTCACTTTCTTTATCACAAAATGTTTTATTTTCTTTGTACTTTTTATCTGTACCATCTAAAATTACCATTGACATTTATTGGCATGGTTGCTGGTAGCCTAATTCTAACTCTAGAATATAACTTCTCTACAAGAGTGGCATCCCTAAACTTGTTCACTACTGTATTCTCAGTGCCCAAACAGTGTCTGAAAGGTGTTGGCAAATGAAAACATGAAACCCAGCATGGGTGAAGCATAAAATGTAAAGGAAAGAGGGGTGTGGGACAGGCTGGAGAAGTAGACAAGAGTAGATCACATGGTATCTTACTTCCTTGTTAAGAACGTTGGGCTTTATCCTAAGAACATTGAGAAGCCAGGGAAATGCTATAGGCCAAAGAGTGATGTATTCATATTTCTGATTTTAAAAGATTATTAGAGACACTGGAGAGGGAGCAATGGCATATGTGGTTGTAAGGAGAGTAGGTGAGAAAGTTGCATCAGGTAATCCAGGCAAAAGTGATGGTAAGCTTGGACTAGGGTAGCAGTGGCAAAAAAATCTAATATATGAGAGATATAACTTGGAATTAAAATGAATAGGACTAGGTGATGGATTGGGATATAGGGAGTCCAAATGAGTAGGTCTCAAGAATGACTTCCAGGTTTATGTTCTAATCAGTGTAGAAGACCATACTGCCGATTTCTAAGATGGGAAGACTGAAGTAGGAATAGTCTGACTGTGTACATTGGGGGGAAAGATTGGAAGTTCAGTTTCAGTTTTCTTAAATGTGAGTTGTTGTCAATACACAAAAGTGGAGAATTCCTATAGACAGCTAAGTTTTGAGCTGGGGGCTCAGATTAGCAGCAATGGTGGTAGATAATGTATTTTGAAGAGAGGAGCATTGGAAGCTGTGGGCTTGGGTGGGAGCATTTAGGGGAGAGCATAAAGAGAGAGCACAGGACGCTACAAGTTCTCCTGAACCGAGAAGCCTTCTCAGTGTTCCTCACTGCAGACAGAAAGCTGTCCATCCTCCTTCAGGAAAGATGCCTGTTTGTGCTTTGAGGATTTGCTCAATCCATTCAAACTACCATGGGTGGAATTCCCTCTTTGCCACTCCCTCTCTGCAAATTTAAGCACAGGAGGAGCCAGCAAAGGAGACTGAAAAAGGGCAGTTAAGGAGGTTGAAGGAAACCAGGAAATTCCATTTTATAGGATTTATAATAATGCCCCAAATAAAAGGAACAGATAAGAAAATAATGATTTGTGTGGGATAAATGGCTTCTCCCTTATTAGGGCACCATGAAACCAAAGCCTCTCATCTTATCCTAGATTCTTGCACTGGATGAAAATTAAGGGAGCATATATCTCAAGGAAACAATTCTTGATGCAATTAGTTTTCTTATAGCAATATTATCAAAAAGATAATTAGCCAGAAAACCCTCATCTCTAATTGTGTGGAACAGGCAGCAAATTCAAGCACCCTGATCTGTTTCACTGTGGAAGTCAAACAGCACTGCCCAGTTTCCTAATCCAGAGGTTCTCAAGGTGGAGACCCGGAGCTGGCAAGATCCTTTCAGGCAGCAAAGCCAAAACTATTTTCATGATAACATCATGATGTTGTTTATCTTTTTCTCTTTCCTTCTTTCTGCAGTGTACAGTGAAGTGTTCCAGAGGCTATATGACACATGATATCCCAACAGACTGAATGTTGAAAGAGATAAGATATATTAAATGGATTTGCAAAAAGGTAAACAATGTTTTTTTTGTCAATGGTTATTTTTCATAAACATATTAGCATGTAAAGGGCTCATTGCTGTAGTGTTTAAATAAATTGAAATAAAAAAATGTCCCCACTTTAATTTCTGACAGTAAATAGTAACAGATAAAATCCATAGGAACAGCAGCTCTTTAGGGTCCTCAGTAATTTTTAGTTGTGTAAAGAAGTCCTGGGACCATAGTTTGAGAAATATTGTCCTAAAAAGCCACAAGAAGGGTTCTGAAAACTGGGACAAAGGAGAGCTGCCCCCCACTCCCTTGCTCTGGCTAATAAAGACTCATCTGTACGGGAACTCTGAGATGCTCGCCCCCAAAGCCCTTGCTTCTGCCCTGATCTGAGTAGCTGATGCTAAATCTCACCTAAAGTCCCAGGAGCTCTGAGCCTGGCTTGCCTCTCAGGATTTCAGTCCCGCTCATCCTCTGGGCCTACAGTATTTTCATTGTGATCTTTATTATTTCCTTCCTTCTGCTAACTTTGCATTTTGTTTCTTTTTCTTTTTCGAGTTCCTTTAGTTATAAGGGTAGAATATTTGGGACTTATCTTGTTTCTTGAGGTAAGCTTTTATTTCTATAAACTCCCTTCTTGGAACTGCTTTTGCTGTGTTCTGTGGATTTTTGAACATTGTATTTCCATTTTCATTTGTTTCAAAGTATTTTTTCATTTCCTCTTTGATTTCTTTATCCGCCCTTGGTTGTTTGGTAGCGTGTTACTTAGCCTCCACGTGTTCGTATTCCAGTTTTCCTTCTTTATAATTGATTTCTAACATCATACTACTGTGGTCAGACAAGATGCTTGATATGATCTCAATCTTAAATTTATTGAGACTTATTTTGTGGCCCAACATGTGATCTATTCCAGAGAATGTTCCATGTGCACTTGAGAAGAATGTATATTTGGCTGTTGTGGGGTGGAATGTTCCATGTATATCTGTTAAGTCCACATGGTCTAATATGTTGTTCTATGCCACTGTTTTCTTATTGGTTTTCTGTCTGGCTGATCTGTCCACTGATGTAAGTAGGGTGTTAAAATCCCCTCATATGATTGTGCCATTGTCTATTTCAAAAAGTATTCAATAAATCACCTTCACATATGACCTAGGCACTCTTCAAATTGCTACCTCTACTCTGGGTCTCGGAGCAAGTGATTCTGTATGTGAGCCCTTTAAGAGCAGAGTCTTAGTTTCCAACAGCCCTCCAGCTCTCCCCGAGGTAAGCCTCTCTGATATGCAAAGCCAGACATGGAGGCTCATCTACCCAGCATAGGTTCCCCAGGTCGGGGTTCCCAGTGTGGACCTTGAACCCCTCAGGAAAGACATCAGCATTTGGGGCATCCCTCATGCTCGTGTGTCACCACACTTGAGGGCATGGGCTCTGACTAGACGGCGTTTCTGCCCCTCCCACCCATCTCGGTGTGGCTTTTTCTTTACAATGTTAGCTGTGGAAGGGCTGTTCTGCTAGTCTTTACGTCTTTCTCAGAGGGAGATGCTCTGTATGTAGTTGTGGTTCTGGTGCGTCTGTGGGAGGAGGTGAGCCCAGGCGCATCCTGCTCCACCACCTGGATCCTCCTCCCTGGCGAGAAGCTTTGACTGATGGGACCTGGAAGTATGTTTTTGCTTTGTTTCTGATTTAGAAGGTGAAATAGGTTCTAAGAATTAAAAACAAATACTCCAAGGAGCAAAGCATGGCATGTACATATAAACAATAGTTTGAAAGAGAATAAAGCCAGATTACCCCACTAAGGAGGATTGGGAGAGGGGAGGACGTGGTGCACAGGAGCAGAATCTATGTCAATACCTAGCCCGGCCTATGCCAGGCAAGCCCTGGGAATTGCCTGAGGCCACCTGGTGCCCCCTGTCAGTATTTGAGGGAGCACCCACCTTCTCCTGTTTTGAGAAGCCACAAAGCAGTGTGTGGTCCACCAGGAAAGAGTCCTGTCTGCACTGAGAGTCTCTTCCCAGCCCTTGGGTCACCATGGGTGAGGGAGTGGATACCATCCCAGTGGCAGCGGTGGCAGGAAACGGAAAGTCTCAGCAACCTGGACATGTTTGGGTGTCAGAGGACCCAGCTCAAGATTTACCCACCTCTCCGCCCCAAGCCCTAGCTACACCAGCGGTGGAGGCTTTGCCTTCTTAGAAAAAAGGGCTGAATCCAGAAGGTAATGATCAAGAGGACTTGATCACGGGCCAAGGAAAGATGTTTCAGTTCAGAGAAACCTAGACAGGGCAGGGCTGAGCAGTAGACTCAGAATCTGAGTTTTAAAGGCAACAAAAACCTTCAAAAACTCTCAGAGCAAAAGGTGCTGCGCCTCTCAGACCTCAAACAACTCTACTGTATCGGCCTCGGTATCTCCACCTTTCACATTCCCTAGTAGCTATTTTCTGTATATATCTGGATCTTCCAGTTAAAAAAGAAGTCTTTCTTCTTGCAACTTGGCTTCCCAATGCTCAGTCTAGTTGCCTAACCATTATCATTTTTTACACAATATTTGATGCCAAAGTAGGGTAACCTCAGCAAACCACATGAATTAAATTCAGAAGAACAATTAGCAAATTAACAAATTATAGTTTGGATCCTGCTATTATTAGCAAGTCAAATGATTTTTGTGTAAGCAGGACTGTTTGATAGATGTATGTACATCAAAATGCATTCAATTACTGGCTCCCCAGAGTGATCTGTGCACAAAGCTACAGATTCAGAACCAGGTAAAAACTGACATTTTCATGGCCACTTGCAGTGCTAATCAAGTTGGGTATCTCACATTAAACAAAATATTACCCTTTACAAACAATAAGCTTCACATTAAAAATGTGACAGTTTATTACATTTCTGCTTAGAAACTCCTGGGCCAACTAATGAAAGCTTTATGTGGGTGTTAAGATCAAAGTACATTACAAAGTACAGTACAGTACATAGTTTTAATGCCCAGGACATGTAAAGAAATAGCATGAAGAATCTCTAAAGCACATCCCTAGTTTACATGAAATCATTTGACAACCATTAGCATCCTGACAAGTTCTTAGAAGTTTGGCAAATCTCCAAAGTTTAACAATACTCAATGCCCATCAAGAAATAAGTGAAGTTAGGCTATGTGTTATGTTCTGTCCAGTTCAACTTTTTCCATGCCATTGTATTTTAGGATGCAAACAGGGACTTAGAAACCTGTGTCACAAACTATGTTTTGACACCATAGAGACTCTTTTACCTTGCCAGATTACAAACATTATCAGGGACCAATGACAGTGACACAGAAATTGTAGAATGCAGATGGATGACTGTGTTCTTAAGGCACAGAAACCGAAAAAGCAGGCAATTTATCACTTGCTGCTTTGCAGGGTCAGCACAGCCTTGGGGGCTGACAGTGAGCCTGGAGGAGCCTGAGATCAGATACTGCTTTACACAGGGGAAATACTGTACCAAGTCCATGTAGTTTCTTAGCAAATGAGAACTGTGGCTGGGTCTGCCTCTTAGGTTAACCTTAGCCAGTAATGGTGGATACACAAGAAGAGCGCTGACTTGGAAGGGAGCAAGAAAGCTTGGGAAGCCAAGCTAAACCCAGGCAAGATTCCTTGACAGCAGAGGAGAAAGCAGCATTCTTATTATTTAGAGACTGACAAAATGTGACAATTACATGGCTTCCAAGTAGACAAGGCAAGGCATGATGGTTAAGTATCAGGGGTTAGGCATCAAATTGTCTGGGCTTGGGTCCTGGCTTGGTCCTGTCCCAATGTCACAAATTGGGCAAGTGAATTTCAACCTATTTAATAGGGATGATAATAAGAGTATCACAGAAGATTAAATGAGGAGATGCATATAAAACACTCAGCACAGAGATTGCACAAAGTACATGCTCACGAAGGTATTTGGCATGGAGTGGCAGGAAAGATTCCAGGCTTGAAGTTCCAGACCTACCCCATCTACAAGTATTGAGCTATGCTCATCTCAGCCCCATGATGGGCCAGACAGGAAAGGAGCCCAGTTGTGAATGCCCCAATGTTGAGATAGAGGCAGAAGTGGAGCGATCACTACCCTGTGGGCATGAGAGACTACTGGAAAGTTCACTCGAATACAGACTCAAACACAAGTCCAAGTTGCAGATTGTCATAGGTTATTTGGATTCCCTGAGGACAAGAATGTAGATTTTGCATCATGTTCACAGTCGGAACCACCCAGATTTCCAAGGCATAGCACCCAGAACCTAACCCACGGTCAGGATAGATCTAAATGCTTTTCAGCGCCCTGCTGTCTTTTAACTCCTTTGACTTTTGGCAGGGTGTTGAACCTTGCTGCCTCCTCATCCAATAAAGGAACGTAAGAGATTTTTGATTACTTGCTTAATACGTTCTTTTAAGAACGGAGAGATCATGATTTATAAGCATTTTTTTTGAGGGGGGACTCAGTTTAAGAGATATAGGAACAGAACTATACTTCTAAAGTTTATTACGGGATCAGTAAGTATTCTTTGAATTGAACTGAATGGTTCACTGTGGTAACAATTGATAGACATGCATATCATGCATATGTATGAGCAGAATACATATATATATTTATGCAACTAGAGCTATGTTTTTAGAAGCAGGTGCCCTGGGGCCCCAACCCAGTTCTGACACTAACTAGCTCTGTCACTTTAAACAAGTCAGTTTACCCTTCTTCTCTTTAGTTTTTTCAGCTGAAGAACACAGATAATGAACTCCTAACTCACAATGTTATGCTGAAAATCAAATACACATGAATGAACAGGTAATTATTTCCTCTAAAAAATGCAATGTTAGCAATTAGAATCAGTAAGATATTTTATATTTTTAATTGTGTTAAGATACACATAACTTAAACTTTATAATCTTAACCATTTCTACATGTACAGTTCTGTAGTGCTAAGTATATTCACATTGTTGTACGACCTATCTCCGGAACTGTTTCATCTGGGAAAACTGAAACTCTGTCTTGGCTAAATAACGACTCCCCATGCCTCCTCCCCCAGGCGCTGGCAACCACCATTCTACTTTCTGTCTTTATGAATTTGTCTACTCTAGTTTCTTCATATAAATGAAATTATATATTGTCTTTTGTGGCTGTCTTATTATTTTTTTATTTAGCATAATGTCCTCCAGGTTCATCCATGTTGTAGCATGAGTCAGAATTTCCTTCTTTTAAAGACTGAATAATATTCCTCCAGACAATGTTAATATGAATAATTTTCCTTCTTTTTTGGTGCTCACTATTTGTAACTCATTTTCCTCCTTCTGGAGCTATCTTAAGCTTCGCCGTCTACCAATTTTTATATCCTTACAGTGTGGTTCATTTATCACAATCCTCCTGAGAAACTCATTCCTTTACATCAAATGTTACTTTGCTGTCTTCGGAGAACATCTGGTTCAAAAAAAAGAAAGAAAGAAAGAAAGAATGTGGAGCCCGACAGTAGCTATGATAGGCTAGTGTTGTATCAACCTGACATAAAAAGCATTTCAACAAATTTGACATGATTGATGATAGAGTCTCTTAATTTAGCTGTGTGGAGAGAAACTGCAATGATTTGGTGTGTCTGTCATTATCCACAAAGAAAAGCCATATTTTACAAGACCTGTCATGACTATTATTGTAACTGATAACATAGGCTAATACTAAAATTTAGCCCTGTTGTTTCTGTGGAGAGGGACGTTTGCTTAAATGAGAAGCACACACAGGCAGACCTCGCCGGTCCTGCAGGTTCTGTTCCAGAGCCCCACAATAGAGGGACTATCACCATAGAGCAAGTGAAATGAATTTTTTGGTTTCCTAATGCTAAAGTTATGTTTACACTATACTGTAGTCTGTTAAGTGGGCAATAGCATTATATCTAAAAACAATGTATGTACATTAATTTAAAAATCCTTTATTGTTAAGAAATACCGACCATCATCAGAGCTTTCAGTAACTCATAATCACCCATCATACATGGCCATAACAAATACAGTAATAACGAAAAAGTTTGAAATATTGGGAGAGTTACCAAAATGTGACACATGCATAAAGGGAGAAACAGTGCCAATAGATTTGCTCGATGCAGGGTTACCAATAACCTCCAATTTGTAAAAAAGCAGTATCTGCAAAGCACAGTAAATTGCAGCACAGTGAAGTGATGCATGCCTTTGTATAATATTTTTGTGACTGCTTATTAAAGGAAAAATATGCAAAACCCACACAGTTATAGAATATAATATTCCATAGAGATTACTGAATATCTTATTTCAAGGGTTTTAAGAAATTATCTTACTTTCCCCTTCATTAGTGAAAATACTTTCATATGGTTTTCTGTCTTACTGCCGAGAGGAAGATTAAAGCTCATCTCAAATCTTTCTAAATCATTTCTTAGAATTGTTTGGATTCTTTTATTCCAAATACAGAAATATCAGTATTTCTTTTCCACCTTTTAATTGCACACAGTTTGAACTGTTTGCTCAAATGTGGAACCTATCAACACACAGAGGGTGAAATGCGCAGGAGATGACTGTCAAGGTGCCTCCAGAGAGAAGTTTGGACCTTTTGTCTGTCTAGGCTCATCATTTCCCACTGCAACGTTTTCTCTCAGTCTGAGCCATGAATTTTCTCTGCATATTTAGCAAACTGGTGTGCATGATGCGACGCACAGCATCAATCACAGACTGAGAGAAGTCTCTCCTCCTGTGTAGTTTATTCTGTGGGCTGAGCAGGAGACAATAGGGTCCCTCGGTGTGCGGTGCCCAGGATTATTTCCTCTAGGCTCAGCTGGGCAATTGGAACTTATCAGCCCCTCTTACCCTACTGGCTGCTGCTGTATTTTGAGGTTACACCTACAAAATGGCTTATCTTTTCAAGGATGCTTCATCCTTGTGCCATATGAACCCTCTAGGGAGAGCGGAATGCCCCCCCAGCAGCAGGGCAGAAGCAGTATTCCCTGGTACTAAGAAAGATTGGGTCAGCCTCCCACCTTCCTCCCCTTAGGAAAAGGCATATGGCTTAGACAGCCACCTGTATCTGGCTGCGGCTTCTTTTATTAGATAGAGGCAGGCTTGTATCCAGATGGTGATATGTGCTATAGAGAAAGATGGCCTATTTCCAAAAACCTTTTGGCCATACCCAATACTTTGCAGGTATTTTTGACCCCATGGTGAGTTGACATATTTTAATGTAACATTTTTTTCTGATAATGAAGGGAATCCAACCCACCTTCTTGTAATCTAGCCCAGGAAATAATCTGATATGTAGTTAAATCTTTACATACAATTTTATTCATCACATCATTATTTATAGTACCAAAAACTGGAGATAATCTTAATGTCTAGCAGTACTGAAATGCACTGTAACATCTTGCCTTTGTTAAAAAAGGTTTAAAATTTTAATTTAAAAATTAAGGAGAAGTAAAAAAAGAAGGATGCATGCCTGAATACCCAGTGTCAACTCAAGTTTAATACATCTACATTCATATCTTGGGGACAGAAAATGTGGAAATGAAATACACCAAATGCTAACAGTTGTTTTCTCTAGGTGATGGGTGGTGGTATGATCTTTACTTTTTCCATATATTTACTTACATTTTCCAATTTCACAATAGCAGTCACATATCACTTTTATAATCAGAAAACAGTGCTTTAAAAAAAGCATGCTTATTACAAAAAATTGGGAAATTATTAAAAAGTGTAATAAAAATGAAATAAAATTACTCATTTTCTCACTACACAGAGAATAACCTTTGAAAAAAGTCTATTTTTTTCTCATAGCTTTTCCATGTATACAGTGGACTCACACTCTACACCTATTTGACTTGTGCATTTTAACTGAAATATAAAAAATACCACTCCAACCTTTGCTTCCCCTCTCCAACTGCCTTGTCTGACTGCGGTCTTCCTCCCTCCCTCTCATCAGGACCCATGGGATTACACTGGGCCCACCGGGATAATCCGGGCTAATGTCCCATTTCAAAATCCTCAATATCTCAACATCTATAAGTCTCTTTTCCACGGGTCTCGGGGATTAGCACATGGCCATCTTTGCAGGCACATTATCCTGCCTACCACAGTGATTGATCACCAGCTGAAGTGTGAAAGCTATCAGGACTCCTCGGTGGCATCAAAAGGGATTCTCATTTCCTGCAGCTGGAGGACAGAACAAATTGAAGATTAGGTCCAGGCACTAATTAGAAGACTATGAGAGCACCAGAAGAGATTAGAAGACTATTTATTCAGAGCAGGTTGAAGCCTCAGCCCGCCTCCTCTCAGTTAAAGGTGGGTGTTGTCCCTTTAATCTAGGATGATGCCGACATCTCTGCCCCGCAGGACAGAGCGCGCTGCCCTCAGTGCCTAACCCCGCCCCCTCCCTGGCCACCAGAGGTAACTGCAGTATAGCCTCACCGGGGAAACGTTGTATCTGTTAGGGGAGGAGAATAACTATACTGCAGAAAAACCACAAGACCCAACCAACACAGACCGTTTGGAGCCAAGACACTATGGATGGTTCTGGGTCCGGAGGGTTCTTGATGAAGAGAATCAGAACCTAAGATAAGGTAAGGAGAGTTTATCTGGACAAGGGGCTAACATGGTGCTGTACAGTGGTGCTTCCAAGCTGAAAGAAATCAATGCCCCACAGTGAATCAGAAATGCCAGAGTTATTAGGGCAGATTATGGAAGAAGGGGCCAAAAGGCTAGGAGCCCTGGGCCTCCTAGGGCGAATGTGAGGACTGGAGACCCTCCATGTGGCTATGCTTAGTTTTACCAGACAATGTAATTATGGAATGGAAAACAGTAACAGTAACCAATTCTTCAAGAAAAATATGGACTCAGAGGACACAGGGATATAAAAAATACAAAGAAGAGAAAATGGCCCAGCAGACTTCAATTTTTTAATCTTACTTTCAATTTTATCTTTTGGGGAGAAAGCCCTCAAAAATTATCTTTACTAGGGCTCTAATACAATCTCTAATGATTCTATGTCAATCTGCTTATGACTTCCACAGGACATAAAACAGTGATTGTGAGTTATGACTCTGAGGTCAGGCAGACCTGAATTTGAATCTCAGCTCCAGTACTTAGCAGCTGTCTTATATTTGGCAAGATACTTAGACTTTATGGTTCTTCATTTTCTAGTATAAAAAATGCAACTGACTAGTTATGCTATCTGTCTGACAGATTTGTGTGTTAAACAAAATAATGTTTTAAATACTTAGCATCATGGCTATACATAGGAAATATTCAATAAAGTTTAGCTGTGGCTGATGAAATTATTCTGATGATGACAGTGATTTCCCATAATGTGGTTAAGAGTTTCTACTCCAAATATCTTTTGGCTAAATGCAGGGAATAAAACTTTTGGTAGCAATTATTAAAAACTCTTATCATTACTTCTCCATTTGTGGGAAATTTTCAGAAAGGAGGACTTCGTAATGCAGTCTTTAAAGCAGTTGTATGAGAGGAATAGAAATTCTTTGCTAAAACAAAATTGTTATAATAGAAAGACTGGAGACTATTCTTATGAATGACTCTAATTGGCCACCTCACAAACTTTCATGCTTTAGACAAAGATCTTCATGGAAATCTTTTCACTATTTTCCACATAGCTTCTGTAGCTTTCAAATTGACGTACAAGATAACTAAAGGCCCTAGAAAGTGGGATTTGAAAGAGTTCTTTGGATCCTAAAGAAAGACAATATTTCTGTTCATGAAGAAAGAAAATGTATGTTGAGTGGGCAAAATCTACCTACCTGAGGTTGGAAGCTGGCAATGAAAAATAATTTTTTTTTTATTGTGATGTGCAACTTACATATATAACAATGCAAAAAACAAGTAACCACCATCCAGGTCAAGAGATGTAATTATTACTTAGGAAATCTCATATCAAAAAAGAGAACATTGCCAGGCCACCAGATGCCCTCACACATACCATCCCAACCATACACCCTCTTATCCCTCCTAGAGAAAACTAGCCTCATTTTCATTGTTTTCAGAAGGATAGTTGATCTAGCTGGCTGTTTCAAGAAATGGAAGTTCTGGGTGACTTGTAGACATCCCTCTTATTCTTATTCAGTAATGAGCCCAAAAGTAGAGGTCAGTATGAGTACAGTCCTGTTTGGTTCTCTAATATAGTGAGAGGCAGCTGCACTAAATTGGAGGTCAAAGATCTCCACTGAGCATTAGGCCAAGGTTGGCTGACCTGAAGGAAAAGAAGAGAACTTGAAAATCCCATATAGAATCATCCTGAATGTCTCCCATAATAAAGTCTAGCTGCTTGGAGGAGCTGGTCATGGTTTTCTCTTTCACTGAAACTGCCTGATATTTATTACACCTCCTTCCCCCCCTCTTTCCTTCCCTGTCTCCAAATCTCACTCACTCACTCACTGAACAAATCTTCAGGGAATTCTAGAGACTTGCTGACTTTTACTTCTGAATTTCAAATTCCATTATAAACAAAGACCCTTTCTCCTATCGATTTTTCCCCAGTTTTCTGGAAGCTCTAAATGATTCTTGGCTTCTCTACATCAGTCTCAGAGTAATCTCTTTCTTTCCCCTTTGGAGCTTTTTAAAACAAATCAGCATAATTGTGTCTACTTAGTCCTTTAGCATAAAGCCTTCATTCTACTCTTTAAAACCAAGATCTTAAAAACGTTTTCTTCATGTATTGGTTGACTTTATTTTTAAAGCATGTAAAAGCAAGCAATCCAAATATTTGATTTATTTTTATTAACAAGAATACCCAGAAAACAAAGTTCTTTCTTCCTGAGAGGTAACGGTCTATCTGACAATAACATTACAGCTTCAAACATAATTCCTTAAATTACCAGACTGTCTTTTCTTCAGAGACAAGCACCATCAAAGCTATCATTACTCCGCTGAGCTCTGTCAGGTGAAGGGCAACTTTTTTCTTCTCTCCAAGATCAATATAGTACTCTACACAAAAGGAAAACTGTATCCAGGTAGACAAAAAAAGGGGGCTGTTCAGAGGGAAATTTGAAACATTAGATGTTCTCTTTATTGTAGTAAAAATATATTTTCTACTCTTCAAAGGGCAACACAGACTTGCAGTAGCTGCTTAAGATCATGGCAATGCTCAGTGCCTGGCAATTCTACTTTCCACGGAGAAGAAAAATCATTGCTTGGCTGTGTCCAAAGGTTTCCAACACCTACAAGGAATTTTCTGAGCATTTCCCATAAGATAAGTAGTCAGATCTGCAAGAGGTACAAGAATATTCACTACAGTATTTCTTTTTTAAATAAATCCTGGACATAATCTGAAAATCCATTAATAAAGAATTGGTTAAATAAACCATGGTTCAGTCATATATGAGAATAGTATGTAACTCTATGACAGATGATGTCTATCAATATTCATGGATTGGGAAAAATCTCTGTGACATCTCAATTTAAAAGCAGATTATGCAATAATACATATAATTCCATTTGTTTGAAATTGTGTACCACTATACACATATGTGTGTGTGTAGAGAAGCACTTAGGAAGGTGCTCCTCTAAATGTCTAGGATGCCTGACTGGGTGGTGTGATGGGAGGTACTGTCATGGCTGCTCTCTTCATGCTGTCTTAAACTTTCTTAGGTGAAAACCAGCTGATTGTTTTGTGACATGGATTTCACCAATATTTTAATCCATAGGAGACTCCATATATTGCTTAGATTTTATCCATGTGTATATATCATAATTGAAATCAGAAAAATAGAATAAAATTGCCTTCATTTTGGAAAAGAATCATTTGGCTAATTGATTTAGTTCTTCATGTTCTTTCAGTGGTGCCAAATTGGCCAGAAAGTAGGGCACAGAGATTTAATACAGAATCACCTTCTTTGTGAAAGCTGTACAGTGTCTCTGAAATGTGCCTGTACTTCTGTTTGTCCAGAGGTCTTTTACAGTAGATTTTGATTTGGGTGTTTCTATCAAAAGTTTTAAAATTTGCATTAAATGTAAAAGATCAAAGGACAATGAAATAACCAATTACTGGTATTTCTAGAACTAGATTATTTCTGTGTTGTAGCTGTAGCAGAAACTCAGTATTAACACTGTGAAAAGCACTTTGGGTTCTTGCCCTCTTGATTTTTCTATAAAACTATTTTGGAAGAATGCCAAGCATGTGTTCAACAAATGTCTTACATTGAAATGTTTTCCCATAATCATGAACTGATTGAATAACCGTGACAATTTAAGTGTTCTTTTGTTCATATGCCTCAGTGTTTTGTTCATTTGCTTGAAATATGTGCTTTGTTTTTAGCTAAAATCAGGTTCATATGTGTATATTTCCATAGCCATATTCTTATAACATGAGATCTGTAAAATATTTTGGAAATAAGTTAATAATCACTTGGCATCAAGTGAAAAGAAAGCTATATATGGGATACGTTTTCATAGTAAGAACATTTGATTTTGGTCAAATTCATGTCCAAAAAGAATTAGAATTAATTTTAACTTTGGTATGCCAAAAATATGGACAGCCAGATTATCTTAATAGGAAACACATTTCCACATTCAGAATTGCTTACTCTCAGGCACAAAGTTTCCATTTCAAACATGAGCCTCATACAGCAAATCCCTCATTTGTTGAGAACCCCATTATCCAGATTGCCAGGGACGATCAAGAACAAAGCACGAAAAGGCCCTGAGCATCCGTGTAGAAGTCACTAATCCTTAGCACACCAGCCCTGCTCTCAGAAGTCTACAACAGATTAAGACACTCAAATTCAGGAAGACTCTTTAAAGTCAAGCTGAAAGCTAGAAATCGTGACTCTTAACATTACTATAGCCTAAGAAGAAACAACAAAGCTATAAAGCAGACAAGACGATCTGAAAACTGAAGCCTGGGACCATTTCCTGTGGGATCAGTGCACTCTTTAAGGGCGGCCGTGTGGATCGCAAAGGGCAATAACGGGTATCTTAATGACACGGCCTATTCGCTCCCCAAATACGCAACCTCCAGATGCTCTTCTCAGTGCTTCTGGGGATTGACTGTGACATGGCACTCATGGAGTATGTGGGCAGCGATGCTAAAGGTGTTCCGAGCAGGAAAGGATCATCCAATTAAATACCCTTCTTGGTTATCCGGGTTTTATCCTCTTTGTTTGTATTTGTATGAAATAATAGGATGAAACCCTCAAGAGGACCATTTCAGTGCACAGTGCTCTACAGGCGAAAACATGGCTGAAACAATGATATATTCTGGTCTGGAACATTTTCGTATTTATATTGTGAGACAATTCTAGGTTTTCTTATGGGGAAAAACATGGGTCAAGTGGGATGTAATTAGCTTTTAAATATAGCTCACAAAATTATGCTGTGATTTTGCAAGTGTACTATTAGGTTCCACTAAAAGAACAGAGATTGGGATGAACTTGTTTTCTAATGAGCAAAAGCATAGAAAGGTCAAGGAAAAGGAGCAGGGATTCCGTCTGAACTTTGCAAACAAGAAAGTAATCTCTTTCTTTCTTTCTTTGCAATTATGGAAAGTAGAGATGAAGACCCCTGTGACCATCACTACCCTGGAAAGACCTCATACGCAGCAGGAACAGCCCCTTGAAGAGGACACTGCTCCTCTGGCCTTGCTGCCTCAGCCACAAATAACAGAGCAGAAGCACCTGTGAGCTGGCAAAATAAAACTTGAGAAAGTCAGGCAGCATTCTGAAGGGCTACTCCTTCCTTGAGGTTTTTTTAAAAAGCACGACTCTTTTTGTCTGGAAAAAAGAGATTTAACTTAAAACTTTGTTTTGGGGGGCTGAATTTTTATAATGGAAATGCTTAGCTTTTCTTCTACTGCAGGAGAGGGAGACGTTATGTTTCTTTTCTTACTGCAGTTGGGAATTTATAGCGAGGACTAACAAGAGCACTATCTTTCTCACTTTGCTTTTGTGTAGATTGTATAACCCTGGACTGAGTGCTCAATCACAATTCCCTCTCATGCTAAGAGGTGAAGAAACATGGGTTTCACATGTCTGGGTTTTTACATCTAGGATCAGCCTGGGGCTCATAATAACCCTCAGTGAAATCATATTATATTATTAATTTTCTTTGGATGGACGTACTATATTTTTAACACTGAGAGGTTTTTTTAGAAGGTAAAAAAATGATGTGTGTAATCTCTCCTGCAGCAGTCAGGAGTGCTAATTCAGTCTTAGAAACAGCAGAAGATGCTAGAGAAACACCGGGCAGCTATCTGTTGTCCTGAATATACCTTCTTTCCTCTTGTTTCCCATGACTTCAGCTGTCCTTCCTCCCCAGTGGGGCATCACTGAGGCTGTTAGACATGCTGACATGACAGAATGGCTTATAGCAGGCCCTCGAACCTAATACGAATATGTTGTCACTGAGGGGATACAGCAGGGTGGGGCAGAGAGGACAGAGACAGGGAAGGACAAAAATGGACAAGGAGGTGACAGGAAAAGAATGGGAAAGTTGACAGACATTTCTGTGCATTCTGATACCCAGTTATTAATGGTGCTTGATATAATCATTACACAAAATTACTTTAAAAATTATTGCTGCTTGAAATGCTAGTTCTACATTCACTCATTAGCATATATTTGTAAATATGATTTACACTGTATTTGTCAGCTATGCTATTTCCTGCTTCGATAGTCAGAAAAATATATTAGTGAAGACCTGCAGTAAATCCCCAAGTTAGTTTTTTTAAGCTTGCATTTCTCAGAAACAATTAGCCTTCCCTAAGCACAGGTCCCACCTCCCGTGGCTAGCTCACCCTCCTCCTGGCCTTTCCATGGCTGCCACTTGCTCAGGGAAGCATTCCCTGAAACGCCAAATCTGGATGTGAGACTACCAGCACCTTCCATCAGCTCCCTACACTTCTGTCTGAGTCTTAACACACTGTGTTGCCGTGGTCTGTCCACGGATCTTGCTTTTCTGCCAGCTGCCAAGCACCAGGAGGACAGGAAGACGGTAGTGAGGAGCATGGGCTCTGGAATAATGAGCGCATGTCATGGTGCGCACCATTTGCCCAGTGTCATGCTGCAGCGCTTTACCTATACAAACACATGTAATCCGCATAACGACCCCACGGGAGATTGTGGCAACAGCAGGCTCTCTCTCCCAAGGCCTTACAGCCAGGGAGTGGCAGACCCAGAATTTGATCCTGGGCAAGTGTTTCCAGAGGCCATGCACTTTACCATAAGGTGTTGCTTCTTGAATCAGAAAGTCTTGTGTTCTAGACCAGAATCAGCCATTTACTAGTCATTGGGCCTGGGGTAATTTCTTACCCTGAGAGAAAACCCTTAGTTTCCTCACCTGAAAGGTGGGAATAAATAACATTATTTGCTTCAAGGAGCAGAGAGGATTCAATGAGACACTGTACACCCAGCATAGTACTGGACCATACATTAAATGCTCCATCGTGATCTGTCTGCTGCCTTTGTGTCCGTATTCTTATTATTCTCTTCCTCTTCCTTTCTTTTTGTTTTACTTCCCTTTACTCTTCAGTTGTGTCCACGGCTCTGAGCAGAGGCTGGACATATATCGGACACCAATAAACACTTCATGAACGAAGCAATAAAGGAATGAATGCATGAGCAGGAAAAATTTCTTTGAAACCAGTTGGCATCAGTCTTCCATGGACTTGGCCATATCCTTCCTTTTCCAGCAGACTGAGGGTGGTCAGGCTGGGAAGTGTGCACCCCTGGACAAGGGTGGCCTGTCAGGCAGTTGTACCTCTTCTCCCTCATAGCAGCAAACTCTGCTGAAAGGCAGCCCCTTCCTAGGCTAAATGTGTGCCTTGGTTGAAAGCAGCTGAGTAGCCAGGCTGTCTTAGAAGCACAAAGCTGGTGCTCAAGATCCACTGACAAGAGCTTTGCAAACAGTTATAATACCAAGAAGTACTATTTAGCCCCAAATTCTAAATTACTAAATTTTCAAACAATCTCAGGAATTTACATGAAATCGACACTATGGATCTATCAGCATTTTGCTGACTTAAGCTAATCATAGCAGCATCCTGTAAGGCCATTGCTATGGCATTGTGCCATTACATATTAATTTAAACAATCATAATGAAAATAGTTTTAGTGATAATTGCTTAAACGTATACAAAATCTTCATTCTTTTGGGAATCCTCAGCTCCAAAAGAGCCTCACCATTTTAAGCTGCCAGATTTTATTAGGCTACACATGATAGTAGACATTCCTTGCTTAACGCACCCAGAGGGCAAACATAAGCCAGAAACCAACACCAAACGCAGTTCAGGCATTCCTGAATCAAATACCGTAGTGGAGGAAAATGTTAAAAATCTCAGGTCTTCTCATTCTTGGCAGATACTTCTACATTTTCTTTTCTAGTGTTCTTAAGTACTAGGAATTTTCCTCTAAGTGGGAATTTCATTGTTGTGTGTTTTCTACTGGTCCAAAGTTAATTCTCAAAACCTGTTTCCTCCTATAATTAATGGGTAAGATTCCTTTGTCATTCTACCTGGGCATGTGGCCAAGCACAGGGGTGAGCACGAGCGAGCCCACGCGCTGGGGGAGGGGCGTGGGGGGAGTCCTGTCAACTTGATTGTTTTCAACTAGACTTTTGCCCATTTTCTTTGTCTCCGAGTTCCCTTTGTTTCCGTCTTTTGATGTCGGTCTGCTGTTGTTTTGTTGTGGCTGGTGGTGGTGGTTAGGTTTTGGGGAATATGCAGCAGCTTTCTCCTTTGGTTTCTTAATCCTAAATGGCAATCAAGAAAGGAAACCAAACTTGGGTGGGCGGAAGGTATTTCAGAAGTCCCTCCACAGACCGTTTTCACTGTCTGAGCGGAACGTTCAGCGTCCTAGGTGGAGAGCCCGGCTCAGCACTACGCAAGCTGTTGCTCTTGTCCACAGAGTTGATGGACGCAGAGAAGTGGATTGTCTATTTCAACTTAATTCTTTGACATTTTACATTTGCCTGTTCCTTCCAGAAGAAACATTGTCCTAATCAAATTTGGCATATAACTAAAGGAATTTAAGATTTATCTAAGTTTTAGTTTATTTTTGATTGTTTTGGTCCCATCCTGTGCCTTGCAACAATGAAGGTAATAGAACTTGTGGGAAAAAAAAAAAAGAAAAAGTCAGTGGGACTCAGCCTCATACATATCAAGTTCGTGGAAATTCCTGTTTTCTACTGCAGAAGGTTTTAGGGTAAATATATCTGCCATTATAAGATTCTTATATATTTACCAGAAATCTGTATCACTTAGCTAATGAAATGTAAGATATTTCTGAAGTCTCTTCTATAAATACATAGGGATTTAAAATATTTAGTTCTTTATCTATAGGAAACTTAGTTGATTAAAATTAGATTATTTAAATAAACCATGACTAATGACTTACATTTTAATCATTGATCATTCAGGTTCCCATGCACCCCACCTACGCAAAGTTTCACAATACACTTAAAAAATTCAATACAGATAAAAATAATAAGGTTCCAGAAATTGAAAACACTTTCTCAAAGACTTACTCTTGAAAATGACTAGTTACAAAATACAAGGTTTTATTGTTCTGTTCTTAAGACCAGACCAGTCTCTTAGAAAGGAGAGTTTCCCATTATATTGTATACCTGAAACTAATATAATGTTATATATCAGTTATATCTTAATTTAAAAAAAGAAGGAAAAGAAAAGATTCCTAAAATTGGAACTATATCATGGGCAAGAAATTTACAGAATAAAACCTTTCCATGATATATAAGATATTGTGTAAAACTTCTGTTTTTGATAAACGATGCTTCAAAGGAAGTGCTTGGCAGTGAATAAAAACAAATAACTTTACACAAACTCACTTAAATAATACTCATCTCTTACTGACTTCATGTAGCGTGTCTGAGGCTGGAAATCCTGGTTCCGAACGATGTGTAGGATAAGATGTGGCTTCTGAGTGAGAAGAGATGTGGCTGGAAAGTCACAAAGGTCAGACCTCCAAAGAATAGCATGGGCCTCTAGAAGCAATCCTCCTCTCTCTCTCTCTTTCACTCACACACACACCAGTGCACACACACACGCACAAAGGCGCATGCTCACCCACACTTTTTTTTTCCTTTTATGACTATAGAGCACTTGGAGTTCCTTAATCTCAAGTTCCTATTTATTCCTCTGTTATGTCTCTCCTAATTCATATCCTTCCTCTTAAGTGCCTAAGTATTTTTTTGAATATTTTTCTGTCTTCTTAATTTGAGATCTGTTTAAGCCTTAATTTAACCATTTCTCTATTTGCAAATTCTATCCTGGTGGTCCCAGAATCTCAGTGTTGAAAGGGGTCATCAGTCATCTCCTCCAACCTCCTGCTCGGTGAGGGGCTCTCAGCTTATTCTCCCCTAAGGAGGATGATGGAATTCGGCTTTGTGGCCTAGGGGAGTGGGACCCCCTTTCTCCCAGGCCTGCCGAGTCCCTGCTGCCCAGGCCTCACTGCGTGGGCCCACCTTTCCCTTCTGCGCTTCTCTTCTTTTTGGGCCTACAAGCAGTTTCCTAGGGTAACACTTTTCACTGTGCTGCGGACTGCACTTCTTGCTTTCTCCATCCTCCATTCTTCACCACCTCCCACGGCAGATTTTAAAAACAAAAAGCTATAAACTTATTTCCACCAAGTGCCCTTGCTAATTTGTCTAAAACTATATGCCACTTCCATTGAGGTGTGAGACACACACATCACATACCACCCCCACACGTCTCCCCCACACACATGCACACACACCCCACACATGCCACATACACACACCATGCACACATACACCCCGCATACCACCCACATCACCCCCCAACCATATACACTCCGCATACCACATTCCACACACACACCACACATCCCACACACTAAAGAAAGCACTGCACACACAGCAGCCACACATATACACACATCAGTTTCCACTTCCTACTTAGTATTAAAAATTTGATCCACTCTCTTTCCTTTTGTCCATGAAAAAACTGCTTGTTTCACATACATCTGGTACAGCAACATTTGCAAAGACATAACATAGAATTCTGAGCCTTAATTACCCTTGCAGCGACGAACACGCTTAAACTCCCAGAGCCAGGCCCCCGAAGAAGCAGAAGGCGCCCGTCCTTCACTGGCAGAGACCTGGGCCTCACTGCCCTGATTTCTCTACCCACAGGGGCAAGAAGGTGAGAAGAGAGGTTGCAAAACGGCAGCCCCACCAGCGGGATCAGCCTCAGGTACATTCTCAGCGGCCTTCGCAGAGGCCTGAAGATAGCCTAGTTAGTGGCCAATATTTACCAATCAGGCCGTGTTATTAAACATCTAGATGTCTGCATCTCACAAGCAATAGAAGCTTTCGCACCCCGGGGCCTTCCCGCGGCCTTCGCCAGAGCCCCACAGCCGCGCCCTCCGGGCCTTCAGCGGCCTCCGGTCACTTGCTCCCCCTTCGCCCCGCTGCCTTCCGTGCTGACCTCCTTGACCCCTAGGGGCAAGGGAATTGCTTCTCTGCTGGGGACACCGAACCTGGTCGTAAACTGATCTGAGGAAAACAAAACAAGTGAATGACAAGTGGTGGTGGGTGTCGGCGGTGAGGGCAGGAGACCGCTGACCGTGGATGAAATAGAAGCAAAGGTCCACACTGAACAGCTTGCTTCTTACTGGAGTGAATTCTCTGTATGTGGCCTTATCGGCCCCAAACTGCCAACGTAATGAAGACGGAAAACTGGGGCAACAAAACGTGAGGGGGAGACTGCTGTGTGCCCCCTAAGCCCCAGCTCCTTTCCCTCCAGCCCCTTCAGCCAGGCTTGCTGATCTCTGCCTCACTCACACTGGGTGGGTCCACGTAGCAAGAATCTGGGCGAAACGAAGGGCATCACCTACAGGCCTGACCCAGGAAGCCTCCATACAGTCTCTGCTGTCCTGGTCCCCAGCCTCTGGCAAACGAGCGGACACCAGGGGCCTCGGTGTGGGCGGAGGATGGAAGGAGTTGGGAACCCCCCCCCCGGCCCGTCCCCCTCCCTGGGTTCCGCTGCACACTGACCCGTGACTCGAGGGAGGAACAGGCATTGTATTGTGCTGAGGCTCTGCGGTTCGGGGAATGTTGCCACGACAGTTGGCCTCCGCTGATGAATACAGAAGGCTCCCGAAAGCTAACCAGGACACAGATAGAGCAAAATGTTTCTGAAGAAAGTAATGACCGTTAACAAGCATATCCATGCCACCAAAAAGATCAAGATCCGACTGGGGGCACTCACTTTGTAACGGGCTAGAAGCCTGCTGCTTCCAGGTTCCAGCTCCCTGCTAAGAAAAGATGAAAAGCTGCGGATGTATTTAGGAAATCTTTTACACTAAATCGCTTGGTGCAGCTGTGCGTTTCCTGCCCAAGTGGAGAGGAACAGACAAAGGGAGAGCCCATCTGTTTGGAGACAGCTCACATGCCTCTAGGCCCCTCGGCAACGCGTACCTGAGAAGGGAAGCAGAGAGATTGTCATGATGAGACCTAATTCTGTCTTAGAACAGCATCAGAAAGCCGTGGTCTCCCAGAGGGATATGCAATTCCAAGTTAGAAGTCTTTAGTAGTTTAGTATTGTTGAAATGATAACGAGTTTTAAACTTTGGCTTCACATTAGCCTTCAACTAGGTATAGGTCGTTCTAACAACAAATTGTCTTTTTTCTGTAGTGTGGAGGCAACTATACTGAGGGCTTGGAAGGACTTAATTTAACAGTGTGTTGAGATAATTAGCAGTAAAGGAAGAGATGACATAATAACTAGCTCGTTACTTTGGACTCGTTTGTTCTACTTGTTTGGGTTGTTCGTAATACAGCGATTTAATATAAAACAATTTAATGTTAATGATCTTATTTCCTGGGGACTTGACTAAAATGAGAAGGTTGGTTCCTAAGTGGTTCCAGCTTACAAAATGAGCCTAGATATGGTAGGAATTGAGGCCTATAAGCACGGTGAGTGGTTGGTGCTAAGAAAGACTGAATGCAACCTGGGTGACAACCCACAACGGACTGCATCCCAGGCAGGGCACAGTGCGGAGTAGCACAGACTCCAGTCTATTTGAAGGAAGTCCATAGGACAATCTATTTTAATGTGTAAACTCTGCCTCTTTGGATACAGTGAGGAAATTCAATACAAAGACATATGTAAGAAAGCTGCTAAAAGAAGAGTAGTTACTCAAGGCCAAAGAAAGAGGTTTTCCGTAAGGCTAGTATAATGGTTTCCTAATAGTTGTTCTAACGGCATCAGTCTGGTTCCAAGCTTCTGGCAGGAAAAACAAAGAAGACATGGCAAATTGTGAAGTCAGGTTGCTTGTCAGTGGAAACCTGATGGAGGTCTTCACTGGCTTCAAATCCTGAAAGGAAGGTTTGAATCTGGAACTCCATGTGGCATTGTTGGGTAACACAGCAATCTCCTTAGGTATAGTTTTACATAAAACAAAAAGCCAGAATTTCATGAAAAATATAGCATAACTGTAACTCAGTGAAGGTAATTTTGTGTGGGAAAAGTCTGATTATTCCACCACCTAAGACTTTTCCCAAGAGCTCACTAAAAACCATGTTGAAATTATATTCACTCTTTTCTTTATAGTATTTGGGGCAGAGTTAGGGATTTTAAAGAGCTGCTTATTAGAATGTAGTATGACAAATAGAGTTTTAAATGATCCAAGGGTGCTCATTATGTAATTCCAAGTATTTGTGAAGTTTATGCTGTTTCATTGTTCAGACACTGTCTATAGAGAAATGACCAGAGATCTACTGACATATAAACTCTGTATTTCGAAGCACTCCCCATTTACCTAATCAAAATCCCACTGGATATGGGCGGCTCTGTGGCGCGTGGCATTAGAGTTAACCCTGCCTTATTCAGGTGTGGAAGGCACATGTCAGGGAGCACGGTCTCCTGGACACAGTGAAGAAAGAGGTATGCAGGTTTCTTTTAGTTCCAGGGCTCAAAGGCTAGGTAGATGGAACTGGATGACCAAATGCAATGCAAAGCCCTGTTTTAAAGCATATAGAGAGTTCTTGGAGACTGAATAGCTGTTTCCCATATTCTTTGGCATAAAATAAATAATAAAAATAGCTACCTTTTATTGAGCTCTTACCATAAGTCAAGTATGAGGCACTGTACACAACAGCTCATAGAATGCTCCCACAGCCCTGGGGCTCAATATTCTCAGCATCTTTACATTGGTGAAAATTCTGAGGTTTGGAGAGTATCTTGCCCAGATGTTACAGAAGCTAAGGAGCAGGTGAGAAAACTGAGGAATAGAGATGTCCAATAACCAGTCCAAGGTTAATCAGACAGAGAGTGGAAGCCTTGCAATTTCAGCCCAGTCTAACTCCTGAGCCCATGCTCTTAAGAGCTGTATTATACTATCTCTAGGCCAAAACACTCTTCAGCTATGAGAAAAAAATGTAGTTCGGCATAGCTGTCTACAAGTACATTGGCTTACAGTAGCATTCATAAAGCTGAATATGAAAAAGGTTAAGGGGAGGGAAGCAGAATCAGGACAGATCAGAAGCAAAGGAAGGCAGGAAAACCCCCCAGAATGCTGTCACCTGCTCGTTCTCCAGCTTTCCACCAGCGGGGGGGCTTGTATTGGGCCTGCTCTTCAGGCCATGATTCTGCTCTCCTAAGAATCCCACTCTGCTTTGGCCTTAGAAAGAGACTGTGATGAGCTGATGCCTCCAAGCTCCTGAGTTACCAATAAACCTCGAAGCTATACATTTGATGATACCTACGGAGCAATTTAAAGCCTTCCCGGTTAGTCTTAGACGTGTGAGTGAGCACCTGAGAGCTTACAACTTCCCCATGCACCACCCCCTGCCGTCTCTGCAAACACAGTTTCAAATTGTTTTAAAGGTAGGTTTTTTTCATCTACAAAACTAAGCTTTCTGGTTATCTTGGCTTGAAGAGAATCACCTTTAAGTTAGCAAGGATGAATTGAAGAACAGATTGGTACCTAAAATTAGAATTTTTTTTCCCCAGGCCTATCTTGAATTCGCATATTTGATCCTTCATTTGTTTGTTTATCAAACACTTACTGAGAACACACTGTGTGAAACTCAGAGGGGTCTTTCAAGAGAGAAAGGGGAGATGGTACAACATATGAGCCAGATGTCCATGTAGCAAATTCCTAAGCATGACCCTAAGTGCCCATGAGGGAAAATGTGTGCTCACAAGAATGTGAGATGGGGGCGAGGGCTGTGGATCCTACCAAGGGAGGCCTCTTACCCTTTGCCAGTCCCCAGAGATCCTCTGTGGGAAAGGATAGAATCCAAACGCAATGAGATGAAAAGGTGGAGAGCCACAGACAGGACAGATGGGCGTTTGCCTTGAAGATGTGATGAGGAGAGGGCTGGAGATGGGCAGAAGAGAGATGAGACTAGGTACCAACAAACCGAAGGGCAGCTCAAGACCAAATTTAGAGCATGCAACCCACTCCCTGCCATGCTTCCCTTATTAAATGGCTCCTCCAGCTTTGTGAGGCTGGCCATGCACTTGTAAAGAAATAAACTGCTCCAGGTAGACAGAACTGGGTGACCAAGTGCAATGCATGGAGTGGAAGAGAAGTTGGAGTGCAGGATGCAAACATCATGAGTTCTGCCTGTACAGCTGAGAGGTCTGTGGTATGTCTAGGTGGGGCTGCCCAGTGGGCAGGTGAATATGCACATTTGGTGCTCAGGAGATAGGGATACAGAGGCCACTGGCCTATAGGCAGATCATCCTCCAAGTGCTGTTCCAGTATAGATTCCATCCTGATGGCAGGTGATCTGTTTACATACTAGTGACTCTCCAATTCAGACAGGTCACTAAGTGCAAACCCTTTCCAGGGGTATGATTCTGTGATGTTGTGTTTCAGGTTTCCTTTTGGCCCCACACTTTCTAGGAAAATGGTTAAAACAAATCCTTTATATTCTTCAATTTCTCATCTGCTTTCAGATAATTATGCACATTGTTATAGAAGACATGTCCCTTCTAAAAAATAATCCATAAAAATCAGATAAAGCAAATAGTCTATGTTGTTGCCATCAGGTATTTTTGGAATCTGACCCAAACCTTGGCAAAATAAATTTACATTAAGGAATCTGATGCTTTGCCCTCCTATTCTTAGTCCCTCCTGGCATAGAAATTCATGGTTCAGAGAGAGATTGGCCCATAGAGGGCTGAGAGGCTTATTAATTTCAATGACCAGATCTATGAAGCTCATTATTGGGAAGGAAAGAAGGAACAAGCAATACAGATTCTTGCCAAGCTCAGCTAAGGAGGGCAAACACAAATGCTGCCTTGAGACCATTTATTCGGAAGGTAATTCATACTTATGTGCACTGCCAGACCCCCTGCCATCCTCAGATGGAAACAAGCAGGGCATAACGGAAGCCCTGCATTCTGCATAACGGAGAGCAGTGCAAGTCTTATTAACAACTGTGAAGAAGCAACACATAGGAAGTGTTCAAGACTCATTTATATGTCAAAGATTTCCCAACTTTTAGTCTACTAATGAATAGCTTCCAAGTCAGTAAAGTGGGGAACAAAGCACTTCTGTTTGCAATTTACATGGCTTTCCGCATTTATTTATTTTTTTGTTACTAGACTGGTATTTTTATTCTGTGAGATTTGTTACACATTTGTAAGCAAGCATGTTGTAAAGATGGACCATTGATGGCGTAAGGATTTGTCTTGTTGGACAGCGAGTGGCCAGGGTGCCATATGTGGTGTGACCTCTGGACATGAGCTCTGGTGGATAGTCTCCCCGGCAGTCTGTCCTCCCAGACCTTGTGCTCCCACTAGCAGGGTGCCAGAGAGGCCTGCCACCTTCACCCTGCTCCAGTGCAGCGTGAGTTCCAGGGCGGGTCCCAGGCTCTGATTTCTTTTCCAACTATAATCCTGCCCCTGAGTCTCTATTCCTGAATTTTCTGTGTGGTACCCAACCACACAGGAAATCCCATCAGCAGCCTCTCATAGGCAGGCAGCTGAGGAATTGCCGCTGAATGAGCCCCCTTCTCTGGAGATGAGCCTGGGCTCTCCACAGAGGTCTGGGCTAGAAAGTTTACTTTTCCAACCAACAGCATTACCTAACTAATGTAACAGAGGTTTGCTTTGCCATCTGGAACCTCAGAATCTAAGGTTAGAAAGACACATGGATTCCAAAAGCCAGAGTTGTTATTAAGGAACAGATAAAACAGGAATCTTATTAGATACATGTAATTAGAGGCACTTTAAATCTAAACAGCCTTATTTGAGCACCATTCTGTAATGGATGCTACTTAGAGGAAACCGGGTGTCAGTTGCTTTTTAAAGAGTGAAGATAGGAAAAGACGGCAGAGCAGGATGGCCTGGTGAAAACCTCCTCCCAGTGCATACCAAGGAAGCAACTACAGAAAATACAACCAACCCTGGAAACTACCAGAAGACTGCAGAATGGACTATATATACCTCGTGAGAAGAGAAGAGCACACTGAGAAGGAGAACGCAATAGAGCTGTGACTGGTTGGGACCCAAGCCTTTATGCCCTCCCAGCCCACAAGTGGAAGGGAGAGGAACAGAGTGGGGAGGGGATAAGTGTGCGGGGATCTTGCACACCTGGTCCTAGAGTTCTCCTCTGGGAATATGGGTCTACACTGACTGGGTGTTGGTGGTTAATGGGATTGGATACCATGGAGAGTTGGAGCACCCTGGGAGTCTGATACTCCTGTTGCTTGTGGAGGACAGGCATTCTTTGTTGGTCCTGCTGAGACCCAAAACAGAGGTAGAAGTTTGAAAGATTTCCCAGCAGCAAGAAGTGTGCCAGAGAGGTGGGGAACAAAGGGTGCTCCCTCTACAGGAGAAAGGCAAGTGGATGATGCTCCCCAGCCCTCCCTCGGCCTAACTGTCAGGTGTTCATGGGAGCCAGATCCAAACGCTCTGCCTCCCTTACTGGCAGCTCAGCCCTGTGGCCGCACTTCCCTGCACACCCACCCCAACTGGCCCACGTGGATCAGCAGTGGGCTGCCATTGCTGACCAGAAGACAGAGAACAGCCCCTCCTACAATGAATCCCAGAAGAATCACCTTATATCACACAAAAGGCACACAAAGGTGAACTGTGGGGATCAGCTACTTCTGACAGGCAGAAGGTGGCCCTGCCCACAACTGATGAACAGAAATTGCAGTTCAGCCATAAAAGAGAATCAGGCATTGGTGAGTAAAGAGTCTTGAGCTTCTGGGCACCACAGAACACCATCTTCATAAGGTGATTACTTTCTAGACCAGGAGGCAGAGCTGATCTATCAAATACAAAGAAGAAACACAGAAACCTAGACAAAATGAGGAGGCAGAGGAATATGTTCCAAACAAAAGAACAAGATAAAACAAGAGAAAAAGGGTTAAATGAAATGGAGATTAGCAATCTTCTTGATAAAGAATTCAAAGTAACAGTCATAAAGCTGCTCATTGAACTGGGGAAAGGAATTGATGATCTCAGTGAGAACTTCAACAGAGAGATAGAAAATATGAAAAAGAGCCACTCAGACCTGAAGAATACAATAACTGAAATGAAAATTACAATAGTGGGAATGAATAGCAGACTGCTGGGAGCAAAGGAAAGATTCAGTGTTATGGAAGATAGAGGACAGCAGAGTAATCAAACTGAGCTGTGTGACAGCTCCAAACAAAACAATATTTGCATAACAGGGGTCCCAGAAGGAGAAGAGAGAGACAAAGGAGTAGAAAGTCTCTTTGAAGGAATAATAGCTGAAAACTTCCCCAGTCTAGGAAGGAAATGGACATCCAGGTCCTGGAAGCACAGACAGCCCCTAATAAAAGGAACCCCAGGAAGAAAACACCAAGACATATAGAAATTATAATGGCAAAGATTAAATATAAAGAAAGAATCTTAAAAACAGAGAGAGAGAGGCAGACAGTTACCTATAAGGGAAACTCCATAAGGCTATCAGAAAATTTCTCAGCAGAAACTTTATAGGGCAGAAGGGAGTGGCAATAAATATTCAAAGTATTGAAAGGTAAGAATCTACAACCCAAAATTCTCTACCCAGCAAGGTTATCATTGAGAATTTAAAGAGAGATTAAAAGTTTCCCAGATAAACAAAGGTTAAAAATATTCAACACCACTAAACTGGCCTTATAGGATATGTTAAAGGGACTTCTGTAGATGGAAGTGTTCTTAAGTCTAAATATTTTTCATCAGTGAAAATAAACCTGCAGTATATATAAGTATACCGATTACTTACTAAACAAGTATGAACTTAAAAAAACAAAGTAGTAAAATAAGTTATACACAAAATCAGTCAAGGGTACACAAAAGATGTAGATTATGACATCTTACATAAATTGGGAGGAGGAAGTACAAAAAAGTAGTTCTTTTAGATTGTGTTCAAAATAAAGCAACCATCAACTTAATATAGATTGTTATATAATTATACAGGAAATGCTCTATGAATCATATGGTAACCACAAACCTAAAGCCTATAATAGATAAACAAAAAAATTTTAAAGGAATCCAAGCATAACACTAAAGAAAAACATCAAATAACAAGAAAAGAGTATAAGAGAGTTAGAAAGGAACAGAGTGGAACTAAAAAAAACAATAACCAGAAAACAATTAATAAAATGACAATAAATACCTACCTATCAATAATTACCTCAAATCTAAATGGAGTAAATGCACCAATCAAAAAACATAGGGTGGCAGAATGGATAAATAATTAAGACCTATTTATATGCTACCTACAAGTGACTCGTTTCATACCTAAAGACATACATAGACTGAAAGTGAAGGGCTGGAAAAATGTATTTCATGCAAATAACAGAGAAAAAGCAGGAGTAGCTTTTTGTATATCAGACAAAATAAACTTCAAAATAAAGAAAGTAACAAGAGACAAAGAAGGACATTACATAGTGATAAAGGGATCAGTCCAACAACAGGATATAACAATTAGGACTATCTATGCACTCAAAATAGGAGCACTTAAATATATAAAACCAATGCTAATAGACCTAAAGGGAGAAATAGACAGCAACACAATCATATTAGGGGATTTCAACACCCCACTTACATCAATAAATAGATCATCCAGACAGAAAATAAATAAGGAAACAGAGGCACTGAATGACACACTAGACCATATGGACTTAATAGGTCTGTACTGAACACTCCACCCAAGAACATCAGGTTACACATTTTTCTCAAATGCACATGGAATTTTCTCCAGAATAAATCACATGTTAGGACACAAAAAGAGCCTCAATAAATTCAGAAAGATTGAAATTGTATAAAGCACCTTTTCAGATCACAATGGCATGAAACTAGAAATCAAATACATGAAGAAAACAACAGTAAAAACACCCCGCAAACAAATGGAGGCTAAACAACATACTTCTAAACAACCAATGGATTGGATAAATGAATAGATCAAAGAAATCAAACACTACATGGAGATCAATGAAAATAGCAACAACAGAAACACAACAGTTCAAAATATGTGGGATGCAGAGAAAGCATTTCTTTGAAGGAAGTACCTAATAATATAGGCCTACTCAAGAAACAAGAACAATCCCAAACAAATAATCTAAACTCACAACTAAAGGAACTAGAAAAGAACAAATGAAACCCAAAGTTAGTAGAAGGAAAGACATAATAAAGATTAGAGCAGAAATAAATAAAATGGTGACTAAGAAAACAATACAAAAAAAATCAATGAAACCAAGAGATGATTCTTCAAGAAGATAAACAAAAGAAGCAAACTCCTAGCCAGACTTATCAAGAAAAAAGAGGACACAAATAAACAAAATCAGATACAGAAAAAGAGAACTTACAACGACACCACAGAAATACAAAGAATTATTAGAGAATTCTATGAAAAATTATATGCCAATAAATGGGATAACCTACAAGAAATGGACAAATTCCCATAAACGTAAAATCTTCCAAGACTGACCTAAGAAGAAATAGAAAATCTGAACAGATCAATTACCAGTAATGAAATTGAACTAGCAATACAACAACTCCCAACAAACAAAAGTGCAGGACCAAATGGCTTCACAGCTGAATCCCACCAAACATTTAAAGGAGAGGTAATATCCGTTGGTAAAATATTCCAAAAAAGAGAAGAGGAGAGAATGTGTCAAAACTCATTCTATGATGCCAGCATCACTCTAATACCAAAATCAAAGACAATACAATAAAAGAAAGTTATAGACCAAAATCCCTGATGAACATAGATGCAAAAATCCTCAACAAAATATTAACAAAATGAATTCAAAGTACAGCAAAAGGATCATTCATCATGATCAAGTGGGATTTACTCCAGGGATGCAGGCATGGTACAATATTTGTAAATCATTCAGAGTGATACACCACATTAATGAGAGGAAGGATAAAATTCATATGATCATCTTAATAGATGCTCAAAAAGCATCTGACAAAATTCAACACCCACTCATGATAAAATCTCTCAATAAAATGGATATAGAGGGAACATACCTCACCATAATAGAGATCATATATGACAAACCCATAGCTAACATCATACTCATAAATGAAAAGCTGAAAACTTTTCCTTTAAGATCAGGAAAAAGACAAGGATGCCCCTTCTCACCACTTTCATTCAACATAGTACTGGAGGTCCTAGCCACAGCAATCAGACAAGAAAAAGAGATAAAAGGCACCCAAATTGGTAAGAAAGAAATAAAACTGTCACTATTTGTAGATGACATGATCCTATATGTAAAAAACCCTAAAAAGCCCACCAAAAACAGAATTAATAACTCAATTCAGCAAAGTCACAGGATACAAAACCAATATACAGAAATCTGTTGCATTCCTAAATATTAACAATGAACCAGAAGAAAGAGAAATAAAGAAAACAATTCCATTTACAACTGCATCAAAAAGAATAAAATACCTAGGAAAAAACCTAAGGAGGTGAAAGACCTGTGCTCTGAAAACTATAAGACACCAAAAAGAAAAATTCAAGCATACACAAATAAATGGAAATAAATAAATAGAAAGAATTAATATTTGTCAAGATGGCCATTCTGCCCAAAGCAATTTACAGATACAATGTAATCCCTGTAATTACATTAGTAATCCAATGTAATACCAATGTCGTTTTTCAATGAACTAGGGCAAATAATCCAAAAATTTATTTGGAATAACAAAAGGCCCTGAATAGCCAAAGCAATTCTGAGAAAAAAGAACAAGGTCGGGGGTATTATGCTCCCTGACTACAAGCTATACTACAAAGCTTCAGGAATCAAAACAGAATGGTACTGGCACAAGAACAGACACATAGATCAATGGAACAGAAGAGAGAGCTCAGAAATAAACTCATGCACATATGGTCAATTAATATTTAACAAAAGATCATGAATATGCAATAGGGCAAAGATAGTCTCTTCAATAAATGGTGTTGGGAAAACTGGACAGGTACATGCAGATAATGAAACTGGATTACTCCTTAACACCATATACAAATGTACACTCAAAATAGATTAAAGACATAAATAAAAGATGTGAAATCATAAAACTCTTTGAAGGAAACATAGGCAAAAATCTCTTGAACAAAAGCATGAGTAATTCTTTTTGGGATACATCTCTCCAGGCAAGGAAAACAAACAAACAAAATGAACAAGTGGGACTATATCAAATACAAAGCTTCTGTACAGCAAAGAAAACCATCAACAACAAAAAAAAAGCAACCTACAGTATGGGAGAATATATTCATAAATGATATATCCAATAAAGGGTTAACATCCAAAATATAAAAAGAACTCATATGACTCAACACCAAAAAAAATCCATTTAAGAAATGGGTGGAGTACCCGAACAGACATTTTTCCAAAGAAGAATTACATATGGCCAATAGATACATGAAAAGATGTTCAAAATTACTAATCATCAGGGATATGCAAACCAAAACCACAATGAGATATAACCTCACACCATCAGAATGGCCACTATCCAAAAAAAAACAAGTGTTGGTGAGGATGTGGAGAAAAGGGAACCTTCCTACACTGTTGGTGGGAATGTCAACTGGTGCAACCACTGTGGAAAGCAGTATGGAGGTTCCTCAAAAACTAAAAATAGAAATACCACATGACTCAGGAATTCCACTTGTAGGTATTTAACTAAAGAAAACAAATATCTGATTCAAAAAAATACATGCATTCCTATGTTTATTGCTTCATTATTTACAATAGCCAAGATATGGAAGCAACCATTATCCATCAGTAGATGAATGGATAAAGAAGATGTGGTACATATACACAATGGAATGTTGTGCTGTAAAAAGAAAAGAAATCCTGCCATTTGCAACAATTTGGATGGGCCTAGAGGGCATTATGCTCAGTGAAATAAGCCAGGCGGAGAAAGACAAGTACCATATGATTTCACTTACATGTGGAATCTAAAAACAAAACAAAATGAACAAAACAGAAATAGATTCATAGACACCAAAAAGTGACTTGTGGTTACCATGGGGGAGGAGTTGGGGTGTGTGGGTGAAATAGGTGAAGGGGATAAAGAGGCACAAAATCTCAGACATAATATAAATTAGTCATGAGGATGAAAGTACAGCAGAAACAATATAGTCAATAGTTCTGTAACATCTTTCTATGTTGACAGTAGCTGCATGAGTTGGGGTGAGTATTTAATAATAAATATAACTGTTGACATTATGCTGTATGCTTGAAACCAGTATAATATTGTATATCAACCATACTTCAATAAAAAAATAAACACACACACACACACACAAAGAATGAAGATAGATCCATAAAGATGGGAAAATGTGAGATGTCACAAAACCTCCTTGCTGATAGCATGCAATTGGAGGCACTCAGCCCTGCAAACTGCCACCATCCTGACCTAATGAACCTCAGTTTTCTGCTACGTAGCATCATCTGAATTACAACTTCACCAGGAAGGTACACAGTGGCTTACTGCTGGCTGGCTCCCTGTGACATTTTTCTCACTTGGGTGATCTGCTCACCGCATCTATATACCTTTGGTCATCTGACCTCTCTTTGTGTACTGAACGCCTCTTTCCTCCTCAGCTCCAGCCTTGAGTTTCTACCAACAACTTTGTTTTGACTACTCTCCTGCTTGGAGAGGAAAATAGCACGCTTACTCCAGCAACCCTCCACCCCTGCCCATCAACACCCCTCTAGGCCTCAGGTCTGCTCCTGACCTCCACTCAGGCCTGCCCTGGACCTCAGCTCAGAGCTCTGTGAGTACCCTTGTCAGCTGTGTCCTCCTGTTCACATGACCATCATTCAGGGTACACTGAAGAGGTCTTTTCCTAGGAATTCTATTAAAGGGCCTGAAGGGCTAATTGAGAAATGAAAATGATTAAAATAACCTCATAGAATTAAGTGTATACAGTTCAAATAGACACTTATTTCCAAAACAAATACTGTAAATGTATGATGTGGGTCTGTTATTGTCTTTCTTAATGAAACACTTATTAAGTTTAACAAAGGAAACCCGGCCTCTGGGTTTTAGCCAGACTTCCCTCTGCATTTATGACTTGGCCCGGCCTGGTTCCTTCTCCCGCTGATAAGCCCGTGCTGGGGCCTGCCCACCGAGTCCGGGGCCTGCACACCAGGATCCTTTGTCTCTCTCATGCTGCAGTTTCTCGTGTTCAGACTTCAGAAATACAGGCACTTACAGACCATCATAAGCTATCTAATACCTTACAAGTGATTGCACTAATCCTGCAAATCACCTTAATTGCATTTGTTTCCACCAATTGCTCTCAGCAAAACATTAGCAGGATTTTTGTTACCCAAGGATAGATTCTCTACTTTTTGTTTGGATTCTGCTGTAAAAACTCCTTGTTCTTAACACTTTCTGAGTAAAGTAAGTGGGTGAAGGGAGTCAAAAGCTACAAAGTCCCACTTACAAGACAAATAACTCACGGGAAGTCATGTACAACATGGCGACTTTAGCTAACAATACTGTATTGTATTTGGAGAGTTGCTACAAGAGTAGATATTAAAACTTCTCATCTCAAGAAAAAGAATTTGTGACTAGGTGTGGTAAAGTACTTAAACTTATTGCGGTGATCATTTTGCAATATACACAAATATCAAATTATTATGTTGAGCATCTAATACAATGTTTTAAAAAAACAAAAAACAAAACTGATATAATGTTATGTGTCCACTACACCTCAATTTAAAAATAAAAATTAATTTTTAAAAGAGAGGTCTTGTAAGAACAAATGATGATAATGTATATGCTCCTGAGAACCAATGAAAAAAATAAGTATAATAAGTACTTAATGTAAAGAGTTAAATAAAAGTACACTCACTGATCCTAAAGTAAGCAAAATCCAAAAAACCCATAGGTCCTAACACTCTCTGAGTCCCACTACCAGACATGTTCCCTGGGCCTGGCAACCTGAGGTTTTGCTGCTTAACCATGTCACACCCAGGCTTTTCATACCACGTTGTAATTCCGTTGACTACATTGACCAAGAAATCTGCTCCTGGCGTGTGTTCAGTTTGGCTCACCGCCCCGCCGCGCTTCACTCCACATGGTTCCCAGGCTCCTGAATCCCCAGATGCACTGGCATTGCCTCATCTTCTCTTCCCCTTTTAAACATAGCCACTCCTTCAAAGGTGCTCAGAGGCAAAATGTGAATAACTAAAAGGTGTTCATTCCAGAGCCAGAAGAGCACACATGCAGTACTGGCACAAGCTGCAAAACACTTGATGATGACTGGGGGTAAGACAGGACGCCAGGAATCAGAGTTGGAGGATCATATCTGGAGATCAAATGAAATCTGGCAAGGCCAGAGGTAGGAATTACTGGTAGGAGGGCAGAACCAAAGGATTGCAGAAGAAGAACCCACGGAATAGGGTCTTGGAATAAGGGAAGGAGGGAGACTTGGGTAAATTAGCAAGATAAGATGGTGGTGGCTTTTCGAGGTGTTCAAGAGTGTACAGCTGAGCTAAGTCCATTTGAAGAGGCAGCCAGAGAACAAAATAATGCATTTTTATGAAGCCTAGTGGAAAATCCCAAATTTGGTAATTATTATGAAGTGTTTACTTTCATTACATTATTAAGGGTTTGATCCTTAAAGTGCTTGCATTCCATAAAGAAATATAAATTGTATACATATTGCTAAATCACAAGATGTTATAAAGTTAAGTATCACATTGGTAGTATAAGCAGCAGGCACTAGTTATTCAGAGGGATAAGAGATCTCAACTTTGAGTTTTAAACCATAGGTTTTTTGAAGAGAAGAGTGTCATGCTTTTTGAAGATTTACCTGGAGGCTGAATACATAACACATCACAGATGAAGTGACTGAGACAAAAAATCTCTTAGGAGATCATGATAATAGTCCATGCCTGAGGAAAGAAGGGTTTGGTAAAAGTCATGGCAATAAACATATTTTGGGTTTTCCTATTTGAGTTCATCTCTTTAGATTTTTAAAGGAATAGTATCAAAGATCAAGTACATTTAATTCGTTAGTTGTACCCTAATGAATTACCCTAACTGAACATTCTTTGAGCCATCTTTCCTTATACAGCTATCTAGCTTTGTTCAGAGGGTCTGGAAATTAGCAGGTAGGTGCTAAATGAGAGAGTACAATGCTTACTAGGTGAGATAGTATGGTAACGTATTTGTGCCTACATGAGTTTTGGAACTAGACATATCTGAGTTCAAATTTGTTTACCAGTTTGTAATCTAAGGCAAGTTACTTCAAAGTTCTCTGAACCTCCATTTCCTCATATAGAATATGGATATAATAATATTTTCCTAGTAGTATTAAGGTAGGATTTAAATGAGACTACATAATAGCTATCATTCTAGATAGTCAACACTCTAGAAATATAACCTATTTTCACTATAGGACCATTTAAGAGGTCAGATCTCTGTCATTTTACATGATAATGATACTACTGGAAGATTATCTGGATCTATATGGAATATAACTGTCCTCTGATGTCATACACAGTTGAAATTATCATAAAAACAAATATTGCATCCATCTATTTTATGTTGTGAATATTGGATTTAAATTATAATATGTCCCTTATTTGTATAATTGAAGTTGAGACTAACTTGATTTTACATAAATAGCAGTGCAAAATATTATTTAAATCTGTATTATATTTCTCAATACAAAGCTCTAACACTTAAAAAAATAGTTTTGACACACGAGGCACAGCAGTGTATGCTTACATTAATATCTTATTTTAGCAGTTCCTTATACATATGTCTGTGTGTGTGCGCACTTGCGAATGTACATAGTTTTGGTGATTAGATCTAAGACACATCTGAAAATAATTAGACCTCAGAGAATGTGGAAGACAATTACCTGCCTCTCCTTTGGTTTCATGTGACTAAGCCTAATCAAGATGATAATAACCCTGAAAACACTTTGATGCAGAATTTGGTGTTTGAAGGAGGAAGGAGGACCCATAAAAGTCAAGAGAGACGGAGGCTCGGGAACAGTCGTTGGGAGCTGTCGGGTGTTCTGGTTTCTGACCCATGATGACTGAGTAGAATAGGCAGTTCAAAGGTCACATTTGGTATTCCAGTGCCCTTCATTAGGGAATATTTATTCTTCATTCCTCTTCATTCTCTATCCCCAAACCTGGCTTTAAACATCAGCACCTGTATACACGCAAAGACAAAACATCTCAGATGAATATCAACTGGAGACTACTGTTTATTTTTACAAGGCAATGTTAAGATCCTTCCAGAAAACAAAAAAGAATTTCCTACAGTTTCTGAACAAATGTCAAAATCCCCTCTTCCAAGCAAATATTGAGGAAAAATTCCAACATAGAAAAATAATTTGGACCAACTAATCACAGTCTCCTATCATTTTAAGGGAGTGGCCTGTGTAAGTGCTATCTGCCACGGGTGTAACAGGAAATGAAAACATGTATGCATTATCTGGCTAACATTAGAGGTATTGCTAATATTACAGTGGTCTGTCATCTGCATTCAAATTCGAACAAGATTTTTAGTTTGAAGTTAGTGAAAATAAAGTTATTAGTTTTGCCACCTAAAAGTAAATAAAGAAATAAATATAAGTTGTTCTAAGTAAAGGAAAACCTCAAATGGGAGGTTAAACATATTGGTTTCGAGCACAGATCGATCCCATACATACATTTCAGATCCCTTGGCGGGAGCTGGAGGGGACTGTACAAAGAAGACAAGAGCAACCGAAGGGACCCTCTGGAAAGGCCTGGCTTATGAGGCAGCTTGCTGAGTATAAGGATAAAGTTTAATGATCTGTGACCCCACCAGGCACAGACCACCTAGTTAGTATCACTGAATGCCTTTGATGAGAAATAACCTACTGACCCTGAGTAGATGTGGCAGACAGAAATCTAAACATCACATGAAGCAGTGAAGTCATAGGCATTAATCTTCAACAAATATTTAATGAATATCTGGCAGCCTGGCTGCTTTCATCCCAGGTGGAGATGACAAGCTAAAGGAGGGAGAAAGTGAAACATCCATGTGACCGGCCACAATTTATTTTCACCAGCACTGCACGGAAGAACAAAAGGCTAGGAGAACATCAGAAAAAGCAATGTGTTCTGACTGGTGGGCTGGCGTAGTCTGGAAGAACTCACAGAGGTGGAAACAGTCAAGGAAGGCCTTAGAAGCAGAGCAAGACGGGAGGGTATTTGATACAAGGGTGGGAGCAGCATGTACCAATTGTGGCGGCAAATACCACAGGGCACTCTCACGGATGCAGCGTGAGAGGTGGTAGGAGGGTGGCAGAGGGGATTAAAAAGTGGCACCGTGGTCAGACTCTGAAGGAATCCGAAATGCCAAGTTGAGACATTTGGGCTTTACTGTATAACTATTATGAAATCATTGAATTATTCATTCACTCAAACAATATTTTAGAGGACCTACTATGCACTAAGTACTGTTAGCCTCTGAAGATTAAAAGAAAAAGAAAGGGCAGTTTTCCCTCAAAGGGAACACCATCTAGCAGGGAGAAAGGCAGGCAAACAACCCCTAGACAGGAAGTTAATGCTGAGACACAAGAGGGAAATCTGGGAAATTTGGGAGACAAGACTAAGTCTGCCTAAAAAATTAAGAAATCGTTAATAACTACGTAGGTAGCCTTTTTATTAGTACTGGGAACAATTGCGCTAAATATGCACAACCACTGAGCCCTGTGGCCCGGGCCTGAGGAGAAAGCTTTTCCCTGACTCTCAAACCACACATGAGGGAGGTTCTCTGGCATTATTACCCCTGCTGTATGGATGCAAGATGGAGCCAGGTTTGAGCTGCCAGCCTTCAGGGCTGGTGGGCAGAAGAGGTGGGCCTGGAAGCTGGCAGCGTGGCATCAGGCCTGCATGTTTAACAACCTCACTGTTTTGTCTGTTAAGGAAAAACATAACTTGATAGGAAGGTCCTAGGGTGAGAAAGCAGGGAGCGGTAAGGGGAGGCTGCTCGGGCTGGGGATCCCTGATGCACGGGGCACTTGGGGCGGCCCAGGGGCAATCCCAGGCTGGAGGAAGCCTCCAGGCATCTGCCAGCACGGTCGAACCCAAACAGCATTTGGGGCACACTCCTCTCCCCACTTGACAGGTGTAAGTTTGCAAGGTCCCACCTGCTGTCTTTCTTGCACCACACCAACTGCAAAGCCTGCTCACAGCTTCTAGGAGGGGTAGGGAGTGAGGTGCGGTCTGTGCCCACCAGCCTGAATAGAGCTGTGCAGAGTCTGTGCCCACCCACGGGCAGCAGCTCCCACGGCCTTAGCACATGCGGCTGGCCACAGGGCTGCCCGCCTGCACCTCGGCTGAAAGTGCCCACTTGCTGTAAAACCGGCTGCCTGGGCCCCCGGCTTGATGGCCTCTAAGCTTTCTCCTTAGGCCCGGGCCGCAGGGCTCAGTGGTTGTGAGGGACAGGCAGGTGAGTCTGGAGGTGAGCAGGGACACACGCCGCTGCAGGTCCTTCAGGTGGGAATCCTGAGGCGCTTTTGGCAGGACCGGGCGGGACCTGCCTTTAGGGTTTGTTCGTCCTGACCTGAGAAGTTTGTAGCCATCCTGACGTCTCCGAGGGCTGCTGTGATTTCCCAGACCAGTGGCCTCTGTCAGATTGGAGGATCGAGATATTTGACATCTTCACTCCTCAGGCCTTTGATCCCACTGAACTATGTGTTTTCCTTCCTCCCTCTATTCCTTCCCTCCCTTCCTTCCTCCTTTTTCCCTTCTTTTTCTTTTTCTATCCCTCTAAATCCCAACTAGACTCCTCCAATTCCCAGGATTCTTAGGTGTGTGTGTGTGCACGTGTTTATGTCTGTGTATGTGTATGTGCGTGTGCGTGTGTGCATGTGCATGTACACAAGTGTGTGTGGGGGGCGTACATGTGTGCATATGTTTGTGCCTGCCTGCATATGTGTGTGTCTCTGTGTGTGTGCACGTGTGTACGTGCGTGTTCATGTGGGTGCGTGTGTGTATGTGTATGTGTGTGTGGGTACATATACGTGTGTGTATGCTTCTGTGTGTCTGCGTGTCCACGCATGTGTCTGTGTGCATGTGTACATGTACATGTGTCTGCATGTTTGTGAGTGTGCCTGTATGTCTGTGTGTGGATGTATGTGTGTGCATGCGTGTGTGTGGGTGTGCATGTGTGTCTGAGTGTGCGTATGCACGTTCATGTGGGTACATATGTGTATGTGTGTGTGGGTACGTGTGTCTATGTGTGTGTATGCTTGTGTGTGTGTGTGGGCATGTGTGTGTATGTGTGTGTGCATATGTATTTGTGTGTGTGTGCGTGCGCCCGTGTGTGCGTGTTTGTGTTTGTGTTTGTGTGTGTGCGTGTGTGTGTGTGTGTGTGTGTGTGTTTGGGGAAGGGAGGGAAGCAGCTGGCGGGGAGTCGGGGAGCCCAGGGAATTCACTTCTCCTCTTTGATCCTCACTTCCTGCTTTATAAAATCAGGAAGGAGGGAGGATCAAACCTCTAAAAATTCTTTTAAAATTCTATGATTTGATCATAAACTTAACGGTGAAGTAAAGCTGCTTCCAGAGTAAGAATGAGGAGCACTAACCTCTCAAAGGATGAGAGTGGACTGTCATCTGCTGAACGTGATTGTAATTGGCAGAGTGTTCCAAAGAATAGTCCTAAGTTTAAAGTGGGAGTACCCCCAACACATGGGGAAATACTGGAAATGGCACCAACTAGCTCTCTCAGGACCTATCCTACATCCTACTCTCAGAGTCTTTCCCCTAACTAGCTCTCAGCTAATTCCCGCTGATGTGCTAAGTGGCGATAGCAGAGAGATTTAACTCTAAATGAGGATCTCTTAAACATCAAAACCCCTTTAAGATCAGAAGAAATAAAGAGCTAATGGAGTGAGTGGAGCCATGGTGACAAACATGAGACAGATACTTCGGAGAGAAGAGTTTTCCTAGCACCATGAAATGTACATCCTGGGGAGGGTTCCTAATCTATCAGCCTGTAACAGAGACCTAGGGCCGCTGTCAGGTCTCTGCGTAATGAGGTGGGGGCATCAGAAAACACATGATTTAATTA
This sequence comes from Phataginus tricuspis, assembly GCA_029783875.1. Lineage (NCBI taxonomy): Eukaryota > Metazoa > Chordata > Mammalia > Pholidota > Manidae > Phataginus > Phataginus tricuspis. The sequence goes on from JAQQAC010022866.1 coordinate 2,403,901, forward strand.
GCTTCTGCCTGCACTTACCCACAAAACCCACAAGATTTCATGGGAAGATAAGCATATTTCAAAAATAAAGTTTGAAGCTTGAAAATAAAAGCAGTCTACATTTTTCCTGCATCAGGAGTAAGCCCACAGCAGGATCAATGGCTGTGGAAATGGACACTGGACATAATCAGTCTTCACAGGGCAGCATGGCGGATAGCGACTGACTCTTGAGACCTCACAGCCCCGGTGCTTAATGCACTGGCATGCGCTTAATAGCACTCCCATGCGCAGCCCGCCAGGGCATGAATAAATGAAAGAACCTCATTTATAACAGGAGAAAGACAGTGATGTTCAGACATTTGCTTTAGCACAATAAACGCAGATGCAATTGGTCTGATGGCCTTAAGTTGAACACAGAAGAGCCCTTCGCTCTGATATTGTTTTGTTGCCCCACACAGGATGATTTACTGGGAAGAAATATTAAACCAAGCCTCCTTCTTATTTTTTTCCTTCATATTTGGAGAAGGGAAAATAACACAGAAGAAAATTTGATTTCAAATATTCACAAGAATAAGCATCAGTTAGCTTTTGCTGAATAACAAACTACTCCAGAAATTAATGGCTTAAAGCAACCACCATTTATTTAGCTCATGATTCTGCAACTCAGCAGTCTGGCTAATCTGGATGGTTCTTCCAGTGTTGAGTCAGTGTCTGTGGTCAGCTGCAAGAGCTTCTGGGGGCTGGCTGGCTGCCAGCTGGGCCAACCGGGGCAACAGCAGAACAGCCTGGGTGTACATTTAAGGCGGGGTGAAGAATGCATCCATTTTTACAATCTAATGTAGGTACTCTGCTATGTCTGTGTAAGACACACACACACACGCACACACACACACACACAAACTGGAACAGAAGCAATCCCCAAAGTTTATTAGTGTTTTCTTTCACCAACCTTGAGTCACCTTAGTAAAATTATATATAAACATAGAAAGTAATGTAAAAATTATACTTTGAACGTTTGCCTTCTTCCTATGACTCTGCCTTACCACTATCTTGGTAGACCATCATTGGAGAGAAAAGAAGGTTCACATTAAAGATTAATGTGTAATTCCTGCTAGCAATGGAGTTATTCCCCAAATGCTCAGCAAACGTCAATAATTTTTCCAAAGTTAGTTAGATGTGGAGACAGTCCTGGAACTCCTATTTCTTGATTTTTATTTCAAAACTCTATTCTTTAAACCATGCTGATTGCTTAGATGATCTTTATGAAATAAGTCCAAAGATTTAATTATTTTTCAGATGGCCAGGTGCTCCTGAGCAAAGTTTCCTGTCTGCAAAAGAGCTCTCTGCCGGGATAAACAAGATCAGCTGATGGAACAGGATCTCCTTACTGTGCTCCCAGTGCCTGTTGCTACTCGCTGCTCCCAGCTGCTCTGGCTGGCTTTCGTCCCGCCCTCTTTACCACCTGGTGTAATTCTCAGGGAGGTCTCACAGCACTGTAGCTGGCAAAAGTGTGCGTGCCTCTGCTCTGCTGGCAGTGGCGTTTAGGATTAGTTCAAGCTTAATAAAAGAGAAACTCCCAAATAACAGCTGAAGAAGCGTCATTCTCTCATGAAACTTCACACGTCGCAGAACTCAAATTAGGCACGTGCCAGGAAGGCCGCTTCACAAATTCTCGAGAGTCCCAGGTTTCTTCTGGCTGCATCTTGAGCTGATAACGTCTGTCATCCAGAACATGACTATGCTTCTGAAGCTGCAGCCATCACCTCTGCTCTTCGAGTGAAAGGGAGGAAGATGGAAAGAGTTAACAGCTTCCTTAAGCACTCTCCCTGGTTTCCCATCATCAACATTTCCTCCCACTTCTTGTTGGCCAGCACTTATTGGAAGGCGGCACTTTGCCACAGGTGTCTGGAATTACAGTCTTTTAGTTGGACATATCCCCAGCCCGAATAAAAGCAGGTTCTTATAAAACAAGAAGAGGAGACTGGGGTATCAGACAGGCACCTGTCAATCTCTCCACTTGCCCATTGGAGACAACCATGCCTTGGTGAAATAGAATGTGTTTCTCCTCAAAAACAGCATGCACCCCTCACCTCCCATGACTGGGGAGGGGCCCTGCACTGTGTAGCTGGAGGTCAGGTTCAATCTGGTGACAGGTCCAAAATCTCTAACAAAAGATGGCAACAGGGCTTCCCAACAGTTCTGTGTATTTAAAATGGACTTATCTGTTTAACCAAAATAATTTGAGTACATGAAATTTTTATTCCCCATGAAATTTCTTTAGCACTGAAGATTTAAAAGTAAATTTTAGTTAACATGAAATAAGAATAATGTCACTGAAATCAATGAAAAATGCTATATCAGGAAATACAAACTAACATGAAAAATATTGACAGTAGTAATAAATTAAATAGTAACTAATATTTAATTTATTACAGTTTTACTTATTATTTATTGATTTTATTTGTTACTTATTAATTACATGAAATCAATGTGGTTTAAAAATATTGAAACAACAATCAAGGAATAGGAGTTCTAGTACTGTCTCACATCTAACTTTGGGGAAATTATTTACATTTGTTAAGCATTAAAGGGAATAGCTCCATTGATAGCAATAAATGAAAAGAAAATAAATATAATTAAAATAAAATAAAGTGAAAAATTAAATGTTAATAAAAATTAGTAATAAAAAGTTGTTTATTAGTAGTTGCTTCAGTGGAGCAACTGGAACTCATATGCCTCGGTGATGAGAATGTAAAGTTGTACAGTCATTTTGGAAAACTGGGGATTTTTAGAAAACTAAAACCACTTTTAGCTATACAACCCTACAATTCTTCTCTTATGCATTCTCTCCAAAAAATTAAAAATAATGGTAGCACAAAGGTTTGAACACTGATGTTCATAGCAATAGTATTCATAATAGCCCTAAACTGGAGATAACCGAAATGTCCGTTAACAGGTGAGTGGATGAACAAATTAAAGTATCCATGCAAGGGAATATTTCTCAGCACTAAAAATGACCACACTGGTGAGATGCAACAATATTGGTAAGCCTCAAATTTTAAAGAATATGCTAAGGGAGGAAAGCCAGATAAAAAGAGTATACACAGTATTATTCTCTATATAGGATATTCTGGAAAAGGCAACATTATAGGGACAGAACAGTTGTTACAATGGGCCAGGGGTTGAGGAGACTGATGATGCAAAGGGAACAGGATGAGAGACATGTTCTAAATCTTAATTGTGGTGGTGATTAAATGGATGGATGATTTCTTAAAATTCATTGAAGGGTATGCATGTATTGTACATAAGTGATATCTCCATAAAGTTGATTTTTAAATGAGCATCATGATACACCTTGGAGGCAGTTACCTATTTATCTCCAAAGGGTCTGATGCGAGGAAGCTCCTCTGTGTCCATCCCGGGATTGCACGAACCCTATCAGCTCCGGGACTCTGGATGGTTTTTAAAATGACATGTGATATGCTTCACAACAGTGCCCTATTGCTGACTTGCCTGACTGCTCAGTAGAACAATCCAGAAGGCTCTGAAAGAGCACAGAGGCCCAGGCCCCACTGTAGAATAAATAAACCCTGATCTTGGAGGGTAGGCCCAGGACTCTGTGTTTCCTAAAGATCCTACAGTGATTCTGTGCCCACATGAATGTAGAACTACTGAACTACAATGCTCACCATTAAAGAATTATTTCATTTAGTCTCATAAATGCTAAATAATAATATTTGTGTCTATTTGAGATACTTTTCATTAGAACAAACTAATACACATTTTTAAAATAAATGATGTGCTTGGGTGTATCACAAGGTAAAAATCCTAAAATACCCCAGTAATTACCCTCAGGTAGTTTGCACTAGATCAATTTTCAAAAGACTGAAATGTATATGTAAATCTATGTAAATTATATAGTCTTATAATTAGCACCTTGAGGTTCTTTTGGTAAATTTCTCCTAAGCAGCAGCTATGAAGCTATAAATTCTAAAATTGGCTGCAGAAGAAGGATGCTTTCCAATTAGTGTGTTTTCTCTTAACTAAATAATTAAGTAGCTCAGTTGATTTTAACACCCTTAAGGTAAGAGAAAAATGGTAATGTATGTCCTCATTAGGAAAGAACACATTCATGCAGAAAAGGAATTCACAAGAATTCACAAAGATGAAAGAAAGGACAATGTAAATGACTCCTAAGTATGAGAGCATTTTAGGGGAATTCTATACTACACCATTATTTAAAGGAAAGAAGTTTAGGTATCTCCATATATTTTATTGTAATTCAAAGCTGTTCACTCTAATGCAGAATGTACCATCTCATTTAGATCTATAGAGATAAAAAAAATGTGTTAGAGATAAAATGTATTCTTTTCTGTACTAAATATATTACCATCCAAATGTGTTTGCAGAGAGAATTCACCTAGCTTTTCCTCTGAATCACTTCAAAGAGTCCAAACTTATTCCAAATATTGTTTATCAAGCTTGAGACTTTCCTCCAGCCTCTGCCGTCCTTTTGGGATCATATTTGCCCCCCTGCTGCGGAAGACAGTAAAGGCTTAGAGAACCAACTGTGGCTTTAACTTTTGGAATGTTATTTATAACTGAAAATAATTTTAGGCCCAAAACTCTTTTGATACCAAAATCTTTCAATTTGCCAGTTTAATTGCTGGGATGGTTTAGTCATTCAAAATGTTCAATAAAAGATTGTTGGTTAATTAAGTAGTGTATCTGGTAGAAACCCCAGAGTTCAGAGGACACAGTTAATCCAGTCTTCAATGAATATAAAAATAAGTTAGACACAAGAAAATAGAAAGTAAATGAACATAAAATGATGCCATACTTTCCTCCTATAAAATGGCCATGATCTTCAAACATCATTTGTTTTTCTTCATATTTAGAATGAAAAAATAAAACAAAAGCAAAAAACACCCCCAAATAAATAGTTAAAATTTTAAAATTTCAAGGATGCTTAAAACCAAAAGACTTCACTCATGGAATGCTTATGTGGCAATTTACAAACATGTGCCTCAAGACAGAGACAGATGTTCAATTAGCTAATGTTTTCCTTTGTTGTTTTTTTTTTTATTATGTTTCATATTGAAAGCTCAGGAAAGGAGACAAGAATATTATGAAGGGAAACAAATTCTACCCAACAATCTCAACAACATTTATTCATTAAGATATCCTTGGGTAAGTAGCCAAGTAGACAAATTGGAGGCATTAAGAATAAATTGATCACATTTGAGAATTACAGCAGAGGCTTCTTATTCAAGATAGCAGACAGAGCATTTGTAGGTAATGTTTCTGTCCACCCAAGGTCCCTCTGAAATTACTGAAGATATATTCTTAAAATTGTGCAACCATATATGTAAGAAATGGAAGATAGAGTTTATGGGATAAAATTAGCAGAGGAGGAAGAAGAAGAAACGTAGCTGAAGAAATAACACATTACCCAGAAGATTCAGCTCTTTGAGGAAAACTGAGAACAAGAAATAGACTAAAATGGATAATCTTATTTTCATAGAGAATAGATTGCTTACTAAACTGACTAGACAGAACCTTAGCAATTGTCACAGGGTCTCAGAGAAATTCTAATCTAGAGGATATTAGGGTAAAAATTTGAGAAGAGATTATTCGTTTATTTATTTATTCACCAATTTGACAACTATATATTAATGCCTACCATGTGCCAGCCACTCTTCTAGGTACTGAGGTCATAGCAGTATCCACAATAAGCAAAACTCCCTGCCTTCTTGGGACTCTGCAAGGGCACACAAGAAATCAATTAACCAGATATCATATGCCATAAGTAAATGACAAAATATGGAGAAAAATAAAACAGAAAATGGAAAAGGGAATGAATGGTAAGGTTGAGGTCTTAAATAGATAGTGTCTTAGAAGCAACTACTCAGGTTGCTGTAACAAAGTGCCACACACTGGGTGACTTATCAACAACAAATATTTATTTCTCACAGTTCTGGAGGCTGAGAGGTCCAAGACCAAGGTGCCCGAAGATTAGGGGTCTGGTGAGAACGGCCTCCAGATGGTTGTCTTCTTGCTGTAAGCTCTTGTGGTGGAATTAAGAGTGAGCTCCTTGGTGACTCTTTTATAAGAATACTAATCCCACTCATGAGAGCTCTACCCTCAGGACCGGATCACCTCCCAAAGGCCCCACCTCCAAATACCAACACATTGGGGATTATGTTTCCACATAAGAATTTGGGGCCGGGGGGGGGGCACAGACATTTACTCCACAGCAGAGGGTTCAGGAAAGATTTTGCTGACATATGAGTGAATTGAGGAAGGAAACCACACAGATATCTGGGAGAAGAGAAGTTCCCAGGCACAAAGAAACAAGTGCAAATGCCCTGGGGCAACAGTGTGGTTGGAAATGAGTGATGGAGGTTGTAACAAATTGAGGACGTTATTAAAGAGGTAGTACAAGTATAGATCAAAAAAGACTTTGTAGGCCATGGTGAAGACTTTGAATTTTATTCTGAGGGAGATGGAAAGCCACTGGAGCCTTTTAAGCAGATAAATGAAATGTTGTGATTGCATTTTAAAGAAATAGCTCTGACTCCTGTGTGGAGAGTGAGCCCTGCAGAGATGGAGGGCAAGGGGCACAAACTCGGGGGTTACTTTAATTGCCCAGTTGAGGGATGATGGTAGCTTAGATCTGGAAATTATGGGTAAAGTGAGAAATAATTGGATTCTGATTAGGTAGAGGTTTGAATAAAGTGTTTGGAAATAAAAGACAATGTGATTGCCTGAAATATATACATACATACATACATACATATATATGTACACACATACATCGATAGGTATGCTGAATTTAAAAGCTGCACAAAACTGAAGAGTAAATTATTAATCTGGAAGACAGAGTTAAGGAAGTATAATATTGGCCAGAGAACAAAAAGCTTAAAAATTACAGTTAAAAGCCACGAAAGACAGATGCAGGGCATCCAAAATGTATCCAAGAGTTCCAGGTAATAAGAGCAGAGAATATGGAGAAGAAATAAAGAAGTAGCAGCAGGAAAGTTCTTGGAGATTTAATAAAGAAGACAGGACTGTTCAGACTGTAATCTCCAAATACCAAGCAAGGCTAATGAAAACAGCTAAAAGCCGTGTGGACAGCAAACTCTAGAGAAAAAGTCAGGCCTCTAAAAAGGAACGAGAACAAACTAGAATCCATCTTCTAATTAGAAACACTGTAGTTTAGACATAAATGAAACAATTCATTCAAAGTTCTAAGGAAAAATATTTTGATTATAGAATTTTTCACTCAACTAAAATAATAATCAAATGTTGAAGAGAAAGCAAATTATGTTCAGATATGAATCTTATCTTTTTCCCATACATTAAAAGCAAGTTGCTCAAAAGTACTTGTCAAGAACTGAGTAGGGTCTGGGGTTTAACTCCGCTTGCCAACTACCAAGTTAGCCCACCAGTCTCTTAGATGTTGACAGAAGACATGTGATTCCCAGGTGAGAGACAAATGACCTTATTATTCATGGTCCAGCAGCAGCATGAGCTTCATGTTTGCACTGGTACCGTTTGTCCTCCGGGTCCTGAGGGTGGTGTGGAGCAGCCCGGGGAGGTGTTGTTTGTACAGCAGGTTTGCATCACAATCTAACTGCACTGCACATCACTCTGATCTTAGGAAACCTCCAGTCTAAAGGGGCTGCTAGTAAACCTGACCAACTTTCCCTTGGAGGAAGACATCATCCTTAGTATCCTGGTCAGGAAACAAATCTTCCCTGCCCCAGAGGAAGACACTGATTAATTAATATTGCTATACAAATGTTCTTCAAAAGATAGTCTTGGACAGTGCTTCACCAGGCATGTAGAAATGTCATGGAGAACTGTTTCCCAACAGTCTTCTAACAAGATAAAGAAGAATCCAAGAAAAAAGGACAATTTGGGATATACTTACATAAAAATTTTCATAGCTGAATATCACCAGGAGAAATGTATAATGTTAGAAAGAAATTCAAATATAATTCTATGAGGTGCTTGGAAGAGTCTCCTTTGACCCACAAAGTTTAATTACATTTACCCGTCATTGTATATGGCTTATGGATGTAACCACATTCTGACTCTAGTGAATAAAGTTTTTTTAATTTACTTCATTTATTTAGTATACTTTTTAAGATGATAAATCATGCTCATTTGGTTTATTTATTTCTCAGGTTCAACTTTCAAAAAAAAAAGTGTGGAAGATCTAATTATAATTATGAATCCAAATCTCAACATTACGAAAACATGTTAAACTTCCAGAGCCAGACAAAACAAAATAACAAGCACCACGCTTAACTTTCCTCATGAGCAACTAAAAAAGCTACACCAGATATGTTAAACAATTGTTTTCAGACATTGAACAACATCCAGCTCAGAACTATGACCCTGAGAGTAGGTAAACAAACAATGTAAGCCCTACAATTCCCCCATATTTCTGTCGGGGAGCAATTTCCCAAACACAGGTGTAGGTAGGGAAACTCCAAACAGGCTCCAGTCCCCATTGAAATGATGAGATGGAACTCAGTATTAGGCGAGGCAGAGGCAGCTGAAGATTGAGGGTCAGATCTCCCAGAAAGGATGGGGCTACACAGAAATAGTTTCAGAAACCTGCATAGGTGTGCTCCAGAGTCAGCTTGAGTACTGAGCCAGGCTTGCATACAGCGATGCTCCATAATGCTGGGCGAAAAAGGACTAGGTAAATTGAAAAAATTCTAAGATCTCACACATAGGGGAGAGAAGTTCTCTACCTGAATAGCCAGAGTGGAGAGTACTCAGTGATCATTCAGGAAATTCAGTAAAGACCCCAGATGGGTCACTCCTTGGTGGTAATAGTAAGGCTGAACTATCCCTGGAGTAAAGGATACTGTATGTTCCTTTAGCAAAGCTTAAAATCAGTCCTTGAAGCAGCAACTGCTATGCAAGGAATTTAACTACGTGCTAAAACCAAGTCCAACCCTCTTTAAAGGAAGACAAAAATTCAGACACTTAATAAGATAGCAATCAAAATGTGCAGTGCCCAATCAAAACTTACTAGACCTTTCAAGGAATGTGACACATTACCAGAAGGAAGATCGGAAACTAGATAGAGACCCAGTAATTATAGAGATGATAGAATTAGCATACAAGGGCATTAAAACAGCTTTTATAACTAGGTACAGGTACTTAAAGAAAATACGGTCACATTGAGGAAAGAAATGAGATATAACATAGAACAAAAGGGAACTTCTAGAGGTGAACACTACAGTATCTGAAGTGACAAAATAACTGGGTAACATTAATAGCAGATTAAACACTACAAGAGAGAAGACCAATGAACTTGAAGGACTAGTAATAGAATTGCTCCAAAATGAGTCTGAAGTGGGGAAAGTTCTAAAAAAAGAAAAGAAAAAGACAGATTCAATTATCTATGGGACAATATTAGTCTAAAATGTGTACCCAGAGTCTCAAAAAAGAGAAATGAATGGGGATACAGAAAAAATGTATTGAGGATGATGGCCAGAAATTTCCCAAATTTTCCCAAGTAGAATAAACGTAGAATAAACATTCTCTGTGTCTTTCTCTCTCACATACACACACAAACACACTCCAAATCACTTCATTATAAAATGACCAAAAATTAGTGAGAAAGTAGCCAGAGAATGTGAGGACAGCACTAAAAAGACACATGGAAAAATTTCTTAATAGAGAGAAACAGCATTTCTAAAAACATGAAATACAGAAGCCATAAAAGAAAAGGTTGATAAATTTGAAAACAGTTCAGCAAAAATAATATGTCTTCAAACTGTTCTTTTTCCTCCTGAATGTATAAGAAGACTGCCTTTCCCAGCTTTCTGGATAGTAGGCAAAGAGATTTTGCTAGTGGGGACCAATGGGTTGTGGACTGAGTTGATGTGCACCGCTTCCCGGACTGGTTCATAAATCTCCCCTACATGCTCATGATCCTCTTCTCCTTCCTCTTTCACCATAAACTTGGAGGTATCACGTTGAGGATGGCAATGTTGAAAAATGGAAAGAGCTTGGCTTTTGAATAACTATAAGGTTCAGAGTCTCTACCAGTGTCCTCTCTGTACTCCTAGCAAACACTATGGTTATAATGACAGCAAGCAATAAACTTTCCTTTGTTAAGCTAATGAAATATTTAGACTGTATGTTATAGCAGCTAGTGTTACTTATCCTGACAAATACCACATCCCATTTTTAAACTTCTACATAGCAAAAGAATTTCATAAACAAAGATGAGATACAAATTGTAAACATAGGAGAACATATTTGCAATATCTATCTCAGAGCTGAAAAATTAGGAGAGAAAAGCTAGTTGCACAATTGAAAACTAGGCAGAAGTTATAAACAAAGAGTTTTCATGAAAAAAATGCCAACAGAATTTAAACACATCAAAAAAAATTCTCAGCCACACTTGTCATAGGAAAAATGCAAATTAAAATTAAAATTATACAGTAGTTCGTGTTTTCTCAGGCAGTAAAGCTCATTTTTAAAAAGCAAAATTACAACCTTAATATATTTAAAACAGTAGTTTATAAACTACAAAAATAAGTAAAATATCCTTACAAAAGTGTAAATATTAGGTATATCTTATTCCAATATAAAGCATAAGCAGATAAAAGTAACAAGAGTGTTATTTTAAAAAATAATCTAAACAGCAAATTAAAACTGAAAGCATATAGTAAATCCTGAAAAACTACAATGCAATAATACTGAATATTTTAAAGTATGACCTGACAAAGTGAATCACAGCACCATTGTGCTGTGAGTGGAATACTGAGCAAAGTTTTTCACCTTCTGAAAAAGCCCTTTCTGACACTATTACAATATAGGTAAGCAGACGGTACTCCAAATGTCTTCTGTGAACACCATCATCCTCAAACATCTTATCTTTTGCTAATTTAGAGAAGAAATTTTTCAACAACTCTTTTTGGTAGGAGAGACTACAATATTTTCATCAATAACAAACTGTAGTCTAGCTCTGAATCATCTTTGACTTAATTTCATCAAATAGAGAATTTCCTCGTCAACAAATATGACAGCCTAGAAAAAGATGGACGAATTCCTAGAAACACACAACCTACCAAAACTGAATCATGAAATAATAGAAAAATCTGAGCAGATCACCAGCAAGGATACTAGTTAGGATATTAAATCAGGAACCAAAATCCTTCCATAAACAGAAGTCCAGGAGCAGATGGCTTATTGGAATTCTACCAAGTGTTCAAAGAAGAATTAATACCAATTCTTCTCAAATGCTTCCAAAAAAACAGAAGAAGAGGGAATGCTTCCAAACTAATTTTATGAGGCCAGCATTACGCTGATACCAAAATCAGACAAGGATACCACAAAAAAGAAAATTATAAGCCAGTGTCCCTGATGAATATAGAAGCAAAAATCCTTAGTGAATATCAGCAAATTGAATTCAACAATACATGAAAAGGATCATACACCATGATCAAGTGGGATTTACTCCAGAGATGCAAGGATGGTTCAGATTCCACAGATCAATGAATGTGATTTGTTAATGCATCACATTAACAAAATAAAGGATAAAAACCATATAATTATCTCAATAGATGCAGAAAAAGCACTTGGGAAAATTCAACATCCATTTATGTAAAAACTCCCAAGAAAGTGAGCATAGAGAGATGTACCTCAACATAATAAAGACCAAACCAAAGCCACAGCTAACATCCATCCTACTCAATAGTGAAAAGCTGAAAGCTCTTTCCATAAGTTCAGGAACAAGACAAGGATGCCTACTCTTATTACTTTTATTCAACAGAGTATTGGAAGTCCTAGCAAGACCAAGTAGGCAAGGAAAAGAAAAAAAGCATTTGAATTGGAAATGAAGAAGTAAAACTGTCACCATTTGCAAATAGCATGAATTACATAGAAAACCCTAGAGACCACCAAAAAACAGAGTTAATAAGCAAATTCAGTAAAGTTACAGGATACAAAATCAATATACAAAAATATGTTGTGTTTCTATGTACTAATAATAAACTAGAAGAAAGAGAAATTAAGAAACAACCTCATTTACAATTGCATCAAAAAATGAAATACCTAGGAACTGATTTAACCAAGGAAGTAAAAGATCTATACACTGAAAACGAGAAGACATTAATGAAATAAATTGAAGAAGATACAAATAAATAGAACAATGTTCCATGCTCATGGATTAGAAGACTTAATATTGTTAAAATGTTCATATGACCCAAAGCAATCTACAGAGTCAATGCAATACCTGCCAAAATTCCAATGTGATTTTTCACAGAAATAGAACAAACAATCCTAAAATTTATATGTAACCACAAAAGACCCCGAATAGCCAAAGCAAGCTTGAGAAAGAAGAACAAAACTGGAGGCATCACATTTCCCAATTTCAAACTATATTACAAAGCTGTAGTAATCCAAAATGTGGTACTGGCATGGAAATCAGACACATAGATCAATGGAACAGAATAGAGAATTCAGAAATAAACCCACACACATATAGTCAATAGATTTATGATAAACATACACATTTATGACAAGAATATACAGCAGGGGAAAGGACAGTTTCTTCAACAAATAGTGTTTGGAAAATGGACAGCTACATGCAAAAGAATGTATCTTACATTACTACCTTACACTATACACAAAAAATTAACTCCAAATGGATTAAAGACTTGAATGTAGGACCTGAAACCATAAAACTCTTAGAAGAAAGCATAGGTGTTAAATTCCTTGACATAGGTCTTGGTGATTTTTTTTTTAATCTGACACCAAAAGCAAAAACATCAAAAGCAAAAATAAACAAATGGGACTTCATCAAACAAATATTTTTGTACAGCAAAGGACACAATAAATAAAATTAAAAGGCAACCTATTGAATGGGGTAAAATATTTTCAAATCTTATATCTGATAAATGGCTGATGTCCAAAATATATAAAGAACTTATATAACTCAACAGAAAAAACAAAAAAACAAAAAAAAATCCAATTTAAAAATGAGCACAGGATCTGAAAAAAAAAATTTTTCCAAAGAAGATATACAGATGGCCAATAGATACATGGAAAGATACTCAAAATTACTAATCATCAGGAAAATGCAAATCAAAACTACAATGAGCTATAAACCTCACATCTGTTAGAAGGATTATCATCAAAAAGACAAGAAGTAACAGTGTTGGCAAGAATGTGGAAAAAAGTGAACCCTTGTGCACTGCTGATGGGACTGTAAATTGGTGCAGCAACTGTGGAAAGAAGTATGGAGTTTCCTCCAAAAATCAGAAATAGAACTTTCATATATTTCAGCCATTCTACTTCTGGGTATTTATCTGAAGAAAAGAAAATTACAAACCTGAGAAGGTGTATGTATCCCCCCTGCAGCATCATTTACAAGAGCCAAGGTATAGAAATAACTTAAGTGTTCATCACTGGGTGAATGAATGCAGAAATTGTGACAGATATCTGTATACCTGTATATCTACCTCAACTTCTGTACATATATATTATGGAATATTATTCAACAATAAAAAAGAATGAAATCTTGACATTTGTACAACATGAATGGACCTTGAGGGCATTATGCTAAGTGAACTAAGTCAAAGAAAAACAAACATTGTGTGATGTCACTTTTATGTGGAGTCTATAAGAAAAAAACAAACAGGAAAAACAAAAAAACAAACCCCAAACTCATAATACAGAGAACACATTGGTGGTTGCCAAAGGTGAGGGCTGGTGGGGGGAGAAGCAGGTGACGAAGGTTAGAAGGTACTAACTTCCAGTTATAAAATAAGCCGTGGGAATATAATGTACAGTGTGGGGACTAGATCAGAATACCGTGCTGTACATTTGGAAGTTGCTAAGATTGTAAATCTTAAAAGTTATCATCACAAAGAAAAAAATTTTGTGACTATGTTAAATGAGTGATGTTAACTAGAGATTTAAGGTGGTGATCATTTCACAATGTATATAAATATTGAATCATTTTGTTATATACTTATATAATGTTATAATGTCAATTACACCTCAAAAAAAAAAAAGTAAAAGAATTTCCATGCAGCATTACTGGTAGTGTTTTCAATATTGGTACTTCAGTTCTTTGGAAGTCTTTGACCTACAGTGAGGTTTATACTTGTAATAGAAGTTTTGCCACACCACAATGCCAGACTAAATGGGACGCATGCAGGTTCCATCCTACATGAACTTGCAGACCACACCCCACTTATTTTTGTATAAAAGTCATTATTTTTTATCTTAAAATTTAAATCATTCTGAATTCAGATTGACTAAAATATATAATGATATTTCTCCCCCCCACACACAAATACCATATTTTACTATTTTAAAAGAACAACATACAAGAAAATAGAATTACAAAAAACTGGCATTTTAAAGACTTTTCTCATTTTCAGAATGTCTGAATTAACAGTAATGAAAAGTCTTCATGGGAAGATTACAGAGATGATAATAAAATATCCAACACACAGAAGGCACTTGAATGTTTTTCTACAGTTTTTGATAAAGATGAAGGCATTTCTATAGAAAAAAATTGGAGGTTGTACAAAACAAAGTTGGGATTTTGGTCACACTGGATGAATACTTGATGGACAGTATTCAGAGTTGCTTCTGCAAAGGGTCCTCTTTTTTCAGGGCCAAGTCAACTCCATTATGAGGGTTTCTTCAACCACGAGCAGTATCAAAAACTGCCCAGTAACAGAGAAAATGGATACAGTTTAAGTGGATTTAGTGGAACTAAGACAGAGTCAAATTTTCATCATGGCTTCATATAATCAGAATGATTTAGGTGCTTTTCTTTTCTCTAGGCAAAGATTAAGTAGACTAAATCTACTGAAGGATTTTGAAAAAAGTTGATATATAAGCACCATTCTTAGTGTCATATTAGTCAGGAATTATTTCTAAAGATTAAAAACAACTGACTGTCCAGCTCACAGTCTGCCTCAGGACAGATGTTTCAAGCATTTTATTGAAAGGAACAGCATACAGCAAATTGAATTTGACCTTAAGGCCAGAGAAATTGTTTCGAAAGTTGGCTAACTTGAATTACCAGAGTTAAAAGCTTGCTTTCACACTGAGACCCCCTTCAGCCCCCATTTTTACATTCCACAACAGGTCAAATAAATAGTGCTTCCTGTGGCTCGCCCCAGCACCCCACAACATGCTGCCTAGGACAAAACATCTGAAGCCTGTCAGAATGCCAGCAAGCACTTTGTGTATTCTTCCTGACACGCCAGGGATGAACAACTAATCTCAAGGTCACTTCTCATCATCACCAATTATATATATATAGAGAGAGATTTAAAATAATAAGTTTATATATATATTTAGTTTATATATATGTAAAGAAAGTCCATATATACATATACGTATGTTTTTAAAAAAGGACTTTCTTTAATAAAGCAGAACTCAAGTGATAAAACCATGGCATCCTACCAACTGAAAAGCCATAGTATGCAGCTCAGAAGTGCCACAAGAATGCCCCTCATCACAGCAACTGGATAGAATGTTCGAAGCTGAGGGATATTTCATTTCAAACTGCTGAACTGTGGCAGATGGAGTTCAGAATAGATGCTATGAAAAACTAGTCACAGAGCAGCTCTAATCAGATTTCAAACAACTTACCCTGCCACCTTTCCATTTATTTTTGTCCAGTTGCATTCATGGTAACTATGCCATTGGCAATCCCTGATGCTTTTAGCTAATCTCTGCCATGCATATCTCCTGGTAGTTTGAAGCCTCTGGAAGGGATATGCTGCAGTCAATTGGAATATTTGCTGACATTATGTCTCCTGATACTAGATTTCCTACCCTCCGGCCAGTGCAGCAGAGCAGAAAACCTTCGACAG
Organism: Phataginus tricuspis; assembly: GCA_029783875.1. Taxonomy (NCBI): domain Eukaryota; kingdom Metazoa; phylum Chordata; class Mammalia; order Pholidota; family Manidae; genus Phataginus; species Phataginus tricuspis. Next base: position 2,419,758 of record JAQQAC010022866.1, read on the forward strand.
GGCAGCACGCTTCTAAACTCTCATGTCAATATTTGACCTACCTGGATACTTCACAAGGAGGTCTGCAGGAACTGGAGGGATTAATAGCTAATATATTCCTGAAGAAATGAATACTTGAAAGTTTTGGCAAGAGGGGATCTGTATGCACATTCTCCTTTAATGCAAATTTCTTTTCCCTTTTGTTCATTTCTTTTTCATTTCTTCACTGTCCATTTGGTTAGGTAAAGACTGCTTGTCTCCTTTAGAGTACTGAGTTTCAGAGCACATTCATAATAGGTATGCTTTTCATTTTTTCAAATATAAAATTGTAACATTGAATTTACTTCACCTTGAATATACTTTTTTCTTTCTTTAACATGGGATGCCAATTCGATGTTACAATTTTATATTATTTGCATATAAACTTCAGAAAATGAGGCACAAGAAATTTTCTTGATAAGAGACATGTTGAAGATAGTGCTATTTCCACATTTGTCCCAAAGAAGCTCTTCTAAATGAGAAACCTTTGTAGTCCATATGCTCATAACAGAGCATGTTACTTGAGAAGCAGGGTTCCTAGGTCCCTCCACTAACCAGGGAATCAGACCGGAGTGCGAACTCCACCGCAGTGGGACTTTGTTCACAGAGCTGTTTGGGAGTGCCAGCTGACTGAGCATTTGTGATAAAGCCTAGTGTAAGGCTGTACATCTGTAGGTAAATAGAGGTGAGCAAGGATGAAAACCTGTATCTAAATAGAAGACTTGGACGATAACCTATATGTTTGCTGAGCCTTGAAACATAAACTAGAAATAGTCTTTTGACTCAAATCTCAAATCTTGTGTTTTCTTGCCCTTGGCTTTTTACTCTGTACACAGAAGAATGCTCAGTTATTTGCAGTTTCTTGTTACTTAGGCTCTAGATAATTAAAGTTTTATATATCCATCTGGAAAGACAAACGTTAGATTCAGTGTTGCATGATGTTTTATTTGATGGCTATGTGTTTAGGAACATCAAAAACATATTTTGGGAGCATGCTACAGACTAGATGGATGCTGTGGTCAGAAATGGCTGCTTCTAACTGTTCAGGAGGGCGTGGTAGCTTAAGTGGAGCTCAGAAAAGCACTGGAATTTGTAGACTCCCCAAATTAAAGTAATAAGCATGTTGGGATTCAAGCGTAAACTGAAAAGAGAGAGATTTATCTGAGAAAATTTAACATCCTGTGGTATCTATAATCCTGCTATTGTGTATCATTTCATTTCCAGTTTAGTAAGGAATAGATGAACATTCAGTCTCAAGTCAAACAAAAACATTTGAAGGACAAACTATATTCTGAAACTGTCTGTGAGTGTTAGCGGAACTGCTGGTTCCAAACACAAGAGTTGAAGTTCTGTCCGTTTCTATTATTAACTTCCATTGTTAGGTTTACAGTTTTATTCTAGAATCATGCTGTGGCCAAAACCTGACAAACAGGTTCCTGCTTCTGTGTAAATGGAAAACTTTAAGGGGACATAGTCAACCATGATTTTCTTCATATTTTGCAGTTTCTTGGTTTCTCTCTAGGAATACTGGGAAATTTGTATTCACACATAGGCAGGCGGACACAAGACTCATTTGGGATTCCCACCTCCCACCCCATCCAGAGAAATCGTGGTGAAGATCATCCAATAAACCAGTGGTGAAGGGATGTGCCCCTTGGAGCCCTTTTGCTGATTTAGATGTTGGTCCCGAAACATCTTCTGTTCTTCAGTTCAGGACTTGAGAAGATTGGATTCTGAACTCACCGCAGTGCTCAGTATTGCTGATGGTGGTTACAGGCGGATCCAGCCCTCCCACAATCCTTTTGATTAGAATTCATAGGACTTTTGCTTTATAGTAGTTTCTGACTAATTATTTTTCTTCATTTTCCTTTGCTTGGTTCCTCCCACTTTATTGAGACTTTAAAAGGAATGCATTTGGATGGTTTATTATTTTTTATTTCAGCTTCTGCCCCGTTTATGCAAACTGGCTTTCCTCGGCCTTTTCTTTCCTTTTCGTTTTTCCTTAAGAAAAGTGGAGCACATGGTGCCAAGAAAAATATTTTCTCTACCAAGCATCTCCCAAGCAACTGAGGTTATGCTCCAAGTTTCTCAATTATACGTCAGAATCTCAAGAAGCCTCCACATCTGATCTCAACCTTACATTTGGGAACCTTAGTACCTTTATCTTTGCTAGACCAGCAGTTTCCAACTGTCAAGTACAGTTTATTCCATTTTAAGTAAAGGAGTTTTAAGTTTAATGTATTTTTTCAAATCTTTATATGTTTTGACCAAAACTATAGCTCTCTCTTGAACGATTCCTAGATGTAAGCAAACCTTTTCACAGGCTAATCATTTAATTACTGACCCCAAAGGGCTTCTCCTACTTTCACCATTCCCTACCTTTCTAATTTTTCAAGAGCCGAAATGTCAGTATCTAGGATTCAGTTCAGTTGTTAGCATTTGTTACCAGTGTATGTTTACCACATCATGATCAAATGTAACTGTTGCTAGTAGAAAACTTCACAACCTTGATAAGGTTTGCAAATCCAGCCACAGTTTTTAAAGCAAAAAGAGGCTAAATTCATGGATCCTTCTAGAAGGACATAACCTTCTCCACCTCCAACTCATTTGCTCTGTGTTTGGCTAGCCACGGTATGAACTCCCCACAGAGAAAGGGCAGATTAAGGGGGGCAGATGGAAAAACAGAAGGAAAGGGATGGAGGTCGAATGGGCAGCTCTCCAGGAAATGAGATAACTGCTGGCAAAGGCAGAACTCTTAAGTTGTAGAATTAATCATTCCTTGTCCTCATTTTTATATTGCTCATCCTTTGTTTTGAGTCCTGAAGAGACTAAAGCAGAGATGAAATGAAATATCTTCTTAAGTGATTTGTGCTTCTGATGGTATTCACCACTGTTTTATGGAGCTGGGACTCAGCTCTCTCTCTCTGCTCTCGCTGCTGGTACAACAGAAATGCGACAGGACCCACACCTTTGTACCAGTGTCACTGCAGGAGTCATACCTAAAGGATGCCCCTTTAATTTTACCCCTTTTAAAGTAAGTCTGCACATGTAAATGGACTGCGAGATGGCAGCAGCAGGACAGACTTCTCTGGTGCTTGACACCCCCAGGGCCGAGTTAACCGCCTATCATCCTGTTTCAGTTTTGTTAGCATGTACTTCTCAAATCCAGTTACACGTACCTCTGGGATATGAAGGAATCCCCAGGAGAAGGGGTATCAATTTTCCTAAAAAATGTGAGAGGGAGGAGGAGAAATTAAAGGTTGAGGAAAGGTTCTGTTGGGTTCAGAAGTGGGAATAGGGCTGTCAGGAAAAAACTATAAATCCACTAAGACTATTTTTCCAAAGCATGTTTCTCCCAAGAGCTCAGAGTACCTCCCATGTGGTAAGGGTAATTCCTCAACTCATGACACTGGATTTACTGGAAAATGAAACTCACATTTATCTACCACCTACTTCTCAGTCTTCACAATACCCTTTGGTAGATATTACTAAGCCCCGTTTTACAGATGGAGGGTTGAGGCCCAGAGAGATGCTTTGGGGTGCTGACAAAATGATGACCAGTAACAAGCCTACCCACTGCCTCTTCCCAGAACCAGGCTGGGAGAGTGCCTGGGGTTCGGGAAGAAACTGCAGATGGACAGTGGAGGAGGGAGGAAGAGAAGAGAGTGGTCTGAAGTACTTGGATGGTCAGAGCAGGCCTGCCAGTGGGCGGGCTTCCTGGGGACACACTCCCTCTGCCGCTCCACACCAGAATGTTTTTGTAGGGTTGGTAGGTTACTGAAATCCAAGCTCGTGACACACACCACAACATGCCACGAAGTCACGAGCCAAGGTGTTGGGGCAAGAAAAGTGACTTTACTCGGAAAGCCAGCAGACCAAAAAGATAGCAGACTCATGTCCTGAAGAACCGCCTCAGCTTGGAGTTGATCTCAAGCTTGTTTTATACTAGGGAAGGGGGGGCAGGAGGCTGTGGTCAGGGGGCGATGATCAATGCAAACATCTGGATGTCAGCCAGGCTCGGAGAGAGGTCGTGAAACTCCTCGTCCTTGGTTGGCTGACTCCCGTCATTTCACTGACTTGGGTCTGGCCATGGTGTTCTTATAAGTCTTTGACAATCCAGTCACCATTTTGTACATACCTCTTTATCTCCTCAGGGAGGCGAGTTTTGGATAAGGGACTGGTTGCATTAATCATAAGTCACAAGCAAAATTCCTTTTGATGATTAACAAACCTAGATGTGGGGCTGCTGGGCTGAGCAGAAGCTTTTTGAGGCACAGATCAAGCAGCAAGGGAGACAGATACAATCAGAAGGCAGAGATGCCAAGCTCTTTCACTCGGTTACAAGTAATCAACCCGTCCAAAAATGCACATAGAGCTTTAGGGGTTAAATAATCACTAACCATTTGTAGATTAGGATGGATTGAGTTAATCAGCTGTTTTTCTGCTGACACCTGGGAGAAATGAATGAGATCATTCAAGTGTGGGGGGGTGGGTAGTAGCATGGCGCGTCCTGGGGAAGGGCAGGCTGGAGGAGGGACTGTTCAATAGAACTCGGGTTACTGTAAGGGTTCTGGAGAGTGTGGGCAATGTAGACAGGTGGAAATCAGCTCTGAATGGAAGGCGGACTGATTCCAGTGATGAAATTCAGGTATTTTTACATGTTGAGTTGGCCCTGATTTAGGAAATTGCATATGCAAAGGATTTGGATATTCTGTGATATCCTATGTGCCAAAATTCCTCTCTTCTCTCCTTTATTCACAGGTCCAAAAACCTGAATGACAAGGCCTAGTTCCTAGAAAATCAGGCTTAAGTCATTTAGCCAGGTTCTAACTACATTTTACAGCAAAGAGCATGGCACTTATGCTGATGGTTTAGAATGCAATCTCTTCATGCTGTGCCTCTTTTTGGCATCCTTGACTCGCTCTTTTCAGAAAGCTTCCTTGACAAGCTCTTCCTTGACTGAGCTCTTCCCTTCCAGCACAATCAGTCTAAACTTGGTCAGCACAGGCTCTACTGTGAGGTAACATTCAAGGTCAGAGAGGAACAGTGGCAACAAGTCCCCTTCCTGCTGGCCTCCAGCTGATGCCCCAGTCTCCAGGACCTCCTGGAATCCACACGGGGCCCATAAGTTCCTTCCTCTCCACCTACTTTACTAAATAACTAAAATCCAAGGGGAAAACTTGAGCTGAAACATCCATGAAAAGGTAGTAATTATAGCTAATTTTCATTGAGCACTGACCATGCCAAGGCTCTGTGTGTGTGCTGTGCTCCCTAGGGTTGAGGCACAAGGAGAATCCAGGAAGCTGGGGGAGGAGCTCCACACTGGAGGATATGATGTTTCCAAAAAGGCCAGGAAGTGAGAGGGAGCCACTGAGAGCTGTGGGAGGTGAGTATTGGAGGACTAGACCTATGAGGGTAATTTTTGTGTAAAAAGGCAATCGCAAGAGTTGCTCCAATGAAACGAGTCTTTTTCCTCTTTATATAAACTTCCTGGTGGTCTCTGCTCTACTTGTATCACATTATTCTACTTGATTGGATGTGTTAAAACATTTCATAATACTTTTTGTCTAAATGCATGATTGTAAATGGCTTATCACATTCTTTTGCGGTCTTGGGACCAATTTCTTTTCTCTTTGTGGAATACACTGCTGAAATTAAATGTCAATTGAAAATATGATCCAATTTACAAAGATTTATACTCAATTACCTAAGAAATTTCCTTTGTGTAAAGCAAGAGATGATGGGCTTTCCCCTCTGCCCTCCCTCCCACTTTCCCAGGCAGGTGTGGGTTCCCCCTGTAGCCCAGCAGGTGCAGAGCTGCCCTGAGGACACAAGAGTAAGGAAGCCTCCAGAGGGACTGTGACGGCTCTTAGGTGGTGTGACTTGAGAGGCACTGGGATTCCGGGGCAACTGGTATGGTCCTAATTCCCACCCTATTGAGACCCAATTCATTATTTGGAGCTTCCATCTATCCTTTTAAAAAGAAAAGGAAAGGAAAAAATAATTAAATATATATGTTTGGGATATATGTGGACTTCGGTGTTATCAGACAAATATGGTTGGTATTTCAGCTCCACCACTTTACAGCAGACTTTGGGCAGGTTGCCTAATCTCTCTGGGCCTCACAGGAAAAAAATAAATGGGTGGGTTTAGGTGGGCCTCAGTGGTGGCTCTCACTAGGCTCTGGGTAAATGCTCTGCCCTTCTCTACATACAAAAAGTACAGAATTTATCAGGCTCACTTTGCTGCCATTGTAGAAAAATGTGATGTGCAGTGGAATGGGGGAAAGAAGATGAGGGGAGGGAGGGTGGAGCTGCAACTGGCTTAAAGGCTAAAAGAGATTCAGGAAAGGGTTAGGAGGCACATATCTCAGGGGCAAGACTAGGGCTGAAACTTCCATGAAAAGGTAGTAAGAGTAGCTAATTTTCACTGGGCACTGACCATGCCAAGCCTTTAGATAGCAGTGTGTTGATTTCTCACAGGAAGGCCACCAGCCAGATACCGTCATTATCGTCATAGCTTCACAGTTGGGGAATCTGAGGTTACCGAGCTGCATTGACAGGCCTCACATCAATCAGCCACTAAGAGGTGAAGTGTTGAATTCAAACCTGACAGTGAGATGCTACAGGTCCTGCATAACCTCCAGTCTGGACAGTGACTGGCTACTCACCACGCATTGCCTAGGGTCCCTCTGTTGTCGGTTGGCCCAGCAATGGCAGGTAGACATTTTGGCAAGTTTCTGAGGATGTCCATGAGCTGACCTACCAGTGTCAGGAAGGGGGAGATGGGAGGAGAGTTGAGGAGGATAAGGCAAGAATCACAGAAGTGAGGGCCCGCAGAGATCCTGGGAGCAGCTGGGCATGGCTGTTGCACAGAGGGGCGGGCACTGCCGAGTGTGGGACCACTGCAGGGCACGGGGATCAGGTGAGCTCCTGACAGCATGCTGGCCCTGGATTTGGGCAGATTCCTGCAGGCTTGAAAGAGGGAAGGAGAGCGAGCCTCCTTCTATCAGAAATGTTTCCACAGTGCAAATGTCAGCAGCTCTGATTTTCTCCTGGCTCCCCTAGTGTTTTCTTAGCACAGACAGCCAATTCTAGCTATTAAGGAATATTTATTTCTTTATGGAAAGACTTAGATTCTTATTCTTTCCAAAAGAGTATTGCTCATTATGTGATATTCCTGAACACACTCTTAGCACTTAATTTTATACAAAACTCACGTTCTCACATATGAATAAAATTAGAATTATTTTAACAGGTTGAAATTATTATACGGATGTTTTGTTTGTTTTTATGTATGTTTTGGAAGCATTGGGATGATTATAATTTGTAAGTCAGTAAGCATTATTTTATTATAGCATATAATAGGAATCAAATCATTAAACAAAATGTTAGAAAATAAAGGAAAAACTCACCCATAATTTCAGGATACTAATATTATGACTGTTATAATGTTGACCTCTTCTTTCCAGTCTTTTTTTCACATGTATGTCATCAGCATATTTGCATAATTTTATTCCCTTCCTTTTTTCACTTTTGATTTTGAAGGCATGTTTCCAATTCGGTATGGAGTCCTTTTGTCATCATTTTAAATTGCTTAATATACCATTAAGTAGCTAAACATATTTTTCTTAACTATTCTATTATTGGAAAAAAAGTGGTGAAGCCCATTGATAAATAAGAATTTTGGCATAAAAAAAGACTATAACTTAAGGGCAAAGGTAAAAAAAAATCTATTAGCTGTAGCATTTAGCTGGAACAGAAATGCTTTTGAAAATAAAACCATGGAATATTTCCACAGTAACCACTGTTTTTCATCAATGTGCTACCAGAAATCACAGCAGCTAATATTTATTGATCACCTCTTATGTGCCAGGCAGCAGTCTCAGTGCTTTACAATATCAGCTCGCCCATTTCATGCCCACCCTATGTGAGGAGGCACTATTTATAGCCTCATTTTTAGATAATGTCACTGAGATATAGAAGGATGAAATTATTTGCCCAAGAGTATATTAAATGGCAAGGTAGGGGACTGAAATCTGTGCTGTCTGGATTCACAACTTGTGTTCTTAAGCCCCATGTTTTAAACTAGCTGAAAACTGCACATTGGTGGAAAAAGCTTGACTTGGTGGGCTCAGCAGGTCTGGGTCCCATTTTCACTCTGCCCCCTTTCAGCTAGTCATGCATAGGCAAGTGACTTAAGCTCTCTGAACTCGAGTTTCTTCATCTATAAAATAAAATTAATAGAGTTGTTACCAGGTACAAATGAACTAATATGAAGAAAGTGCTTGGCACAGTATTAGACGCTCAACTAATATAATCCCTGCCTCGTCTCTGATCACCAGCAAGAGAAGGAGCAAGGGGTTAATTCCCCTTCATTTAGACTAGAAGAAGAAGCTGATACTGGCTGCTAAGGAAGCCTGCGCTTTCCATATCATGTTTGGTTTTCACCTCTATTATCAGAAAATATTGAGACATCATAAAAGGATCATACAACGCAGAAAGCAGGAGCGAGTGAGTAAATGGGAAACCAAAGTGATAAAAGGTAAGACATGTTGAAAGGTGGGCTGTAATGAGATATATTCAAAAGTGCGGGTCCTCAAGACCCAGTGCTAGCACCAACACTTGATCGTGCCTGGCACACACCGGACGCTCCTACATGCACGGTGAGCAACGGGTGAGCCGTGCATGGCTGCAGACACGGCTGCATCTCAGACTTCATCACCGGTTTGTGCTTCTTGCAGGCTGGCCTTAGGGAAACTGTGAAATGGATGAAACTTGTCTTAACTGTAAAAAGTTCCTGAATCCTATGTCCCTTTCTGGCAACTTGCCTTAGGTTTTTATAGCCTTTATGGCTCCCAAATGCCCCACTCGGATATTCTTCACTGGCCTACCCGCCAACTCTGTTGTAGGCCTTGAATCTTCCCTTTGCACGGCTCTTCTTCCCTCGGCCCTCTTAAGCCCATCTCCCCCTATCAGAACTGACCTCCCTTTAGCTCACTAACCTCGCCTTCCAGGATCCTGCTGATAATCTGATTGCCTGAATCAAACACTTAAGTTCTTTGGCTGATAATGGCATAGTGTACCTTTCACGTGGCATTTCAGTGCCTGAGGGTTATAGGAGATGAATTCTGGAGGTGTGACCCTTTTGTGCCAATTATTGGGGAAGTCAGTCCTTGTTTCTGTTGATGGTAATCCAAGAACTGTTTTGCTCTCCACAGCTGAAGAAGTTATGGAGACCATGAATACAGACAATTTCACAGAGTCACAAGAAGGAGTAAAAAAGAAAAAAAAAAGAGGAAACATGAACTTTATCTAGAGAAAGTGAGAGTCACTTTAACATACATCTCCACTGAGAGCAAGCAGAGGAGGCTAACTCTGAAGCCTTTGTCCACACCTACTAAACCCCTTTAAGGCATCTCATCTGTCTTCAGAGAACTCAGAAATGCAGCTAAACTCAGGTGGGCGGATGCCATCAGACATCAAGGGAGGTTTCCTAGAGGAAGTTTAAATTCCTAGAAGCCATCATTCAAGGAAAACATAATACCCTTTTCTCTAGAGGTAGAACAACTCACTTCTCTGAAGTGATTTCCTTTTGGTTGCTCCTGATGGCGACCGCCCTAGAAGTTTGCCTACATCATTTTCCAGTCCTGAAAGCAGACAGTTCTCGACTGGCAGCACCAAAGATCTAGAGGAGTGCTTTCCCAGGCAAGCCTAAGGCCTCATTCCACCGGTGTTCTAATCTAGTGTTGAATGGTGGGAGTTCTCACAGGGAAAGGGGGCCAGCCCCAACATGGCACCACATGATTGATGGTCACCTTGTTTATGTTCAGACCCTTCATGTTTTTAAGGATGACTTTGGCCTCTGCACTACTTTGGAAGTGCCCATGGCCTTGTCCCATTGTTCTGCTCCTCCTAATCAGGACTCACACTTCCATCAAGTCATGACAACCTTCTATTTCCAGCAGAGAAATGAACAATGAGTGAAATACGATCATTCTCTCTAACATGTAAACAATCCTTAAAGAAAACACCAGGACCTCCCCATCACGTCACTCCAGGCACCTTGGCCTTTTTCTGGTTCTTTCTCTAACGTCCTTCACTCAGGCTAGAATGCTTCCCCCTGGCTGGTTCTCCAAAGAGACTGGCTGCTCTCCTTCACATCCAGGCTTGGCTGTTGCAACCACGGGGAAGTCATCCCCGCCTTCACCACCTGAAGGAACACCATGTCTAACAGCACCCTGCTCATTTCCTTTTTAGTATCTCCCTCAATTTTACACGAGTGAACTAATACCGTGTCTGTGCATACACATACCTCTGTACATATCTTGCATATATGTGTTGGCCAACTTATTGTTGGTCTGCTGCAGTAGGCTCTCAGGTCCCTGAAAGCAAGAACTAGGTGTGTTTGTTTCATATACAGAGATAAGCACTAAGTAGGAGCCCTCTGTATATTCACCGAATAAGTGAATGAATATCCGTAAACCCCTCGCAAGAGCACAGCTGAAGCTCTGCTGTGCTGCCCAATGTGGCCGCCGCCAGCCATGAGATGTGCCTCATCCAAACTGAAACGCACTTAAAGGGGAAAATATCACCTGGATGTCAGAGCCTCAGTACAGAAAAGTGTGTAAAATATCTCATTAATAATTTTTAGATTGATTATGTATTTAAATAACTTAGATATACTGAGATAAATAACTGATAGATATATTAACTGTTAGATATATTGAGGTAAAATAAATGTATAGTCATAAAATCAATTTCACCTATTCCTTTTTCTTCCTTCAATACAGTGACTAGAAAACATAAAGTCACATATGTGGCTCAAGTTATTTTTATTCACCAGTGCTGGTCTATACCTTCTATTTTCATGAGAATAATCATGAGGTCAATGTGTTAGTTCTAACTGTTGTTCAGTCCATTAGAAAAACCTTCTTTCCCACATTTACCAACTGGGAGTCTAGTCCTGGCTCTGTCACCTTGCTGTAGAGACCCCAGGCCCCTCATGTGACCATGAAGGAGCTGAAGTAGACAGTGCTAAAGGGTTCTTTCAGCTACGACTGACCAGGATGCAATTTTGCCATTGACTTCACAGTTTGGGTAGAACAGAAGAGAAATCTTCCTGCGGATTTTATAAGCCCCTGCTCCCTTTTCTTCACCTTGTCCTTCAAATGTACCCTGTAAGCTGTGCTATGTAAACAAAGTCAAAGACACATTTTAACAAAACCTGTTTTCCTGGGAGGAGGAAAAGATGGTGGCATGACTAGGGTGGTGGAAATCTCCTCCCAAAACCATACATATTTTAAAAATACAGCAAATAAAACTATTCATAAAAGAGTGACCAGAAAATACAGTACACCAGCCAGGCTACATCTGCAAGAACCCAACATCTCATGGAAAAGGGTAAGATACAAAGCTACAACCCGGTGGGACCCGAGCACTCCCCCCACCCCAGCTCACCGGTAGGAGGAAACGAATTAGAGTAGGGATGGAGTGGAAGCCCAGGACTGCTAAATAACTAGCCCTGGTGATCTGTCCTGGGAGCACAGATACACATTGCATGGTGCTCTGGATATTAGAGGAACGGAAAAGCAAAATCCAAGACTAAGACTGCGGACAGGTTCCCACAACCGGCTCCCCTGGGACAAAAGAAAAGCAGGTGCTCTAAGAGTCTTAAAGGGACAAGGGTTTAACAGGTGGACAAAATTGTCCTGGAACACTCAGCCCAGCAGGCTGAGAACTTTAAAGAACTTCAGGCGCCCTAATCCCTTGGTTGGGAACGAAGCTCCGAAGCCCCTCACAGCGGTAAGCAGCCTGCCATTCCTTCCCGCATGCTGGCACTGCAAGCAAACCGGCTGACCCGCAATTGCAGCAGAACAGCCGGGCAGAATCCCCGCCTACAATAACCACAAAGCTTAACACAGAGGCCTCTCCTGCACACAACTAACTCACCCAGATGCAGAGGCTGCTCCCTGCATGCAGTTGACTAGCAAAAACAGTGGAGATGGGTGGAATCTGGAAGGCATGAAGGGGCTCTGTTCTCATGGCAGAACAAGCACTGCTTGCCTACAACCCCTACCAGTGCCGTAGGCCATCACGAGGGCCGTCCTGCCCATGGCAGCCTAAGGGATTAACCCAGAGGCTACCCCCTGTGTGCGGATAACTGACACAGACAGCAAAAGAGGCAAGGCTACTGGCAAGTAGGAAGGGACTTTGTTCTCCCAGCTGACACACACACCACTTGCCAGCAACCACTCCCTTTGCCATGAAAAGGCAGAAGAACCTTGTTCAGTCCAAGATCCCTCAAACACCAGAGAGAGGTTGGTGAGACTGAAATCACCAATCTTTCTGAAAAACAATTCAAAATAAAAGTCATTAGCATGCTGATGGAGCTATAGAGAAATATTCAAGACCTAAGGGATGAATTCAGGAGGTAGATAACAGAAATGAAATAAACAATGGAAGGATTTAAGAGCAGACTGGATGAGGTGGAAGAGATTGTTAATGGAATAGAAATCAGAGAACAGGAATACAGAGAAGCTGAGGCAGAGAGAGATAAAATGATCTCTAGGAATGAAATAATATTAAGAGAACTGTGTGACCAATCCAAACAGAACAATATTCACATTATATGGGTACCAGAAGAAGAAGAAGAGAGAAAAAATAATAGAAAGTATCTTTGAAGGAATAATTGCTGAAAACTTCCCCAATCTGGGAAAGGAAATAGTCTCTCAGATCATGGAAGTCCACAGATCTCCCAAGACAAGGGACCCAAGGAGGACAACACCAAGACATATGGTAATTAAAATGGCAAAGATCAAAGACAAAGACAGAGTATTAAAAGCTGCCAGAGAGAGAAAAAAGATCACCTACAAAGGAAAACCCATCAGGCTATCATCAGACTTCTCAGCAGAAACCTTACAGGCCAGAAGGGAATGGCATGATATATTCAATGCAATGAAACAGAAGGGCCTTGAACCTAGAATACTGTATCCAGCAAGATTATCATTTAAATTTGAAGGAGGCATTAAACAATTCCCAGATAAGCAAAAGTTAAGGGAATTTACCTCCCACAAACCATCTCTACAATGTATTTTAAAGGGACTGCTCTAGATGGAAGTATGCCTAAGGCTAAATAGCTGTCACCAGAGAATATAACATCACAGCAAAGGAAGCAGACCAACTAAACACTAACTAAATGCAAAATAAAATCAGCTATCCACAAAATCAGTCAAGGGAAACCCAAAGAGTACAGAATAAAACACCTCACATATAAAGAGTGGAGGAGGAAGAAAAAGAAGGGAGAGAAATAAAGAATCATCAGACTGTGTTTATAATAGCATAATAAGTGAGTTAAGTTAGACGGTTACATAGTAAAGAACCTACCCTTGAATCTTTGGTAACCACGAATCCAAAGCCTGCAATAGCAATAAGTACATATGTATTGATAATCACCCTAAATGTAAATTGACTGAATGCACCAATCAAAAGACACAGAGTAATAGAATGGATAAAAAAGCAAGACCCATCTATATGCTGCCTACAAGAGATTGACTTCAAACCCAAAGACATACACAGACTAAAAGTGAAGGGATGGAAAAAGATATTTCATTCAAACAATAGGGAGAAAAAAGCAGGTGTTGCAGTACCTGTATCAGACAAAATAGACTTCAAAACAAAGAAGGTGACAAGAGACAAAGATGGACATTACATAATGATAAAGGGGTCAGTCCAACAAGAGGATATAACCATTATAAATATCTATGCATCCAACACAGGAGCACCTACATAAGTGAAACAAACAGTAACAGAATTAAAGGAGAAAATAGAATGTAATGCATACCTTGGAGTCTTCAACAATCCACTCACTCCAAAGGACAGATCAACCAGACAGAAAATAAGTAAGGAGACAGAGGCACTGAACAACACATTAGAACAGATGGATTCTATGCACACATCTATACAACATTCCACCCAAAAGTAGCAGGATACACATTCTTCTCAAGTGCACATGGAACATTTTCCAGAATTGACCACATACTAGGCCACAAAAAGAGCCTCAGTAAACTCAAAAAGACTGAAATTGTACCAACCAACTTCACAGATCTCAAAGGTATAAAACTAGAAATAAATTGTAGAAAGAAAACAAAACAGCTCACAAACACATGGAGGCTTAACAACATGCTCCTGAATAATCAGTGGATCAATGACCAAATTAAAACAGAGATCAAACAATATATGGAGACAAATAAAAACAACAATACAATGATCCAACTTCTGTGGGACGCAGTAAAGGCAGTTCAAAGAGGAAGTATATAGCAATCCAGGCCTATTTAAAGAAGGAAGAGCAATCTCAAATGAAGAGTCTAAATTCACAATTATTGAAACTGGAAAAAGAACAAATGAGGCCCAAAGTCAGCAGAAGGAGGGACATAATAAAGATCAGAGAAGAAATCAATATAACTGAGAAGAAAAAACTACACAAAAAATTAATGAAACCAAGGGCTGGTTCTTTGTGAAAATAAACAAAATAGATAAACCCCTAGCCAGACTTATTAAGAAAAAAGAGAATCTACACACATAAACAGAATCAGAAATGAGAAAGGAAAAATCAGTAGAGACACCACAGAAATATTAAGAATTATTAGAGAATACTATGAAAAACTCTATGCCAACAAACTTAATAACCTAGAAGAAATGGACAATTTCTAGAAAAATACAACCTTCCAAGACTGCCCCAGGAAGAAACAGAAAATCTAAATGGACCAATTACCAGCAATGAATTTGAATCGGTAATGAAAAAAATACCCAAGAACAAAACTACTGGATCATATGGATTCACTGCTGAATTTTATCAGACATTTAAAGAAGATGGAATACCCATTCTCCATAAAGTTTTCCAAAAAATAGAAGAGGAGGGAATACTTCCAAACTCATTCTATGAAGCCAGCATCACTCTAATACCAAAACCAGGCAAAGACACCGAAGAAAACTACAGACCAATGCCCCTGAATAACATAAATGCAGAATTACTGAACAAAATATTAGCAAACTGAATTCAAAAATACATCAAGAGGATCATACACCATGATCAAGTGGGATTCATCCCAGGGATTCAAGGATGGTACAACATTCAAAAATCCATCAACATCATCCACTACATCAACAAAAAGGACAAAAACCACATGATCATCTCCTTAGGTGCTGAAAAAGCATTTGACAAAATTCAACATCCAATCATGATAAAAACGCTCAACAAAATGGGTATAGAGGGCAAGTATCTCAACATAATAAAGGCCATAAATGATAAACCCACAGCCAACATCATACTTAACAGCGAGAAGCTGAAAGCTTTTCATCTAAGATCAGGAACAAGACAAGGATGCCCACTCTCCCCACTTTTATTCAACACAGTGCTGGAGGTCCTAGCCACGGCAATCAGACAACACAAAGAAATAAAAGGCACCCAGATTGGTAAGGAAGGAGTCAAACTGTCTCTGTTTGCACATTACATGATACTGTACATAAAACGCACTAACAAATCCACTCCAAAACTACTAGAAATAATATCAGAATTCAGCAAAGTTGCAGGACACAAAATTAATACACAGAAATCTGTTGCATTCCTATACACTAATGATGAACTAGCACAAAGAAAATCAGGAGAACAGTTCCATTCACAATTGCATCAAAAAGAAAAAAATACCTAGGAATAAACCTAACCAAGGGAGTTAAAGACCTATACCCTGAAAACTACAAGACACTCTTAAGAGAAATTAAAGAGGACACTCATAAATGGAAAATCATCCCATGCTCTTCAGGAAGAATTAATATTGTCAAAATGGCCATCCTCGTAAAGCAATCTAAAGATTCAATGCAGTCCCTATCAAAATACCAACAGCATTCTTCAACAAACTGGAACAAATAGTTCCAAAATTCATATGGAAACACAAAGGCTCTGAATAGCCAAAGCAATCCTTAGAAGGAAAAATAAAGCAGGGTGCATCTTGCTTCCCAACTTCAAGCTCTACTACAAAGCCACAATAATCAAGACAATTTGGTACTGGCACAAGAACAGACTCACAGACCAGTGGAACAGACTAGAGAGTCCAGATATTAACCCAAGAATATATAGCCAATTAACATGCAATAAAGGAGCCATGGATATACAATGGGGAAATGATAGCTTCTTCAACAGCTGGTGTTGGCAAAACTGGACAGCTATATGTAAGAGAATTAAACTGGATTACTGTCTAACTCCATACACAAAGGTAAACTCGAAATTGATCAAAGACCTGAATGTAAGTCATGAAACCATAAAACTCTTAGAAGAAAACATAGGCAAAACTCTCTTGAATATAAACATGAGCAACTTCTTCATGAACATATCTCCACAGGCAAGGGAAACAAAAGCAAAAATGAACAAATGGGACTATATCAAACTAAAAATCTTCTGTATAGCAAAGGACACTATCAGTAGAATAAAAAGACATCCTGCAGTATGGGAGAATATATTCATAAATGACATACCTGATAAGGGGTTGACATACAAAATATACAAAGAGCTCATGCATCTCAACAATCAAAAAGAAAATAATCCAATTAAAAAATGGGCAGAGGATATGAACAGATGCTTCTCCAAAGAAGTAATTCAGATGGCCAACAGGCACATGAAAAGATGCTCCACATTACTAATCATCAGAGAAATGCAGATTAAAACCACAATGAGATATCACCTCACACCAGTCAGTATGGCTGCCATCCAAAAGACAAACAACAACAAATGTTGGCGAGGATGTGGGGAAAGGGGAACCCTCCTACACTGCTGGTGGGAATGTAAACTAGTTCAACCATTGTGGTAAGCAGTGTTGAGGTTCCTAAAAAAGCTAAAAATAGAAATACCATTTGATCCAGGAATTCCACTCCTAGGAATTTACCCTAGAATGCAGCAGCCCAATTTGAAAAAGACAGATGCACCCCTATGTTTATCATAGCACTATTTACAATAGCTAAGAAATGGAAGCAACTTAAGTGTCCATCAGTAGATGAATGGATAAAGAAGATGTGGTACATATACACTATGGAATATTATTCAGCCATAAGAAGAAAACAAATCCTACCATTTGCAACATGGATGGAGCTAGAGGGTATTATGCTTAATGAAATAAGCCAGGTGGAGAAAGACAAGTATCAAATGATTTCACTCATCTGTGGAATATAGGAACGAAGCAGAAACTGAAGGAACAAAACAGCAGCAGACTCACAGAACCCAAGAATGGACCAACATTTACCAAAGGGAAAGGGACTGGGGAGGGTGGGTGAAAAGGGAGGGAGAAGGGGAGTAAGGGGCATTAAGATTAGCACACATAATGTTATGGGGGTTGCATGGGGAAGGCAGTATAGCACAGAGAAGACAAGTAGTGATTCTACAGCATCTTACTATTCTGATGGACAGTGACTGTAATGGGGTATGTGGTGGGGACTTGATAATGGGGGGAATCTTGTAACCACAATGTTGCTCATGTAAGTGTATATTAATGATACCAAAAAAAAAACCATAAAACAAACCTGTTTTCTTGCACTCAACATAATCAAAGTTGGTACAAGTAATAATTTGTTAATCAGACTCAAAGAGGTAGGTTTGGCCTGCATTTCCAAGAGCTGCCTTAGTAACCTGCTGATTTTTCTCCACATTTTGCAGACAAAAGGCGCCTGGAGTCCTCCCATGTTTTGCCCTGTCTGGCTGTGCGAGTTCTGCACTGCAATTGGCTTGCAGAGGAGCTGGGTCCACAGTGGCTCCCAGCATGCTGGATCAATGCCAGAGTTGCTGCTGCATGTACCCAAGTTGGGCAAAATTCCCCAGGAAGTTCAAGTTGGCATACTTTTATTTTAGATTCAGCATGTAGTTCAAAAACCTAAAGAAAGGGGTGAGAGAATTTAAGTATAATTCACATATACTCATAGATTTTTTTGCCAGAGTCATATTTTAAAAATATAGTTGTAATCATGTCCACTCCCTGGCTGAAAAAGAAAGTGTGATGCTGGCTCCTCCTGTGTGGCAGTCAGTGGGCTGTCCCTTTCTCGTCCTTTGCACGCTGTGGGAGTGCTTTTTGTCTGAAGGATCCCTCCTCCTGCTTCCATTGCTGAAATCCTATTCATCCTCCAGAGCCCAGTTCAAGTATCAGCAGCTCTTTGGAGCCTTCCTGATTCTCCAGAAAGGAAATGCTCCTCATCTGTTCTCTCATAAAAAAACAAAGAGCAAACATGTATTGAGAGTTGATTATGCATCAGGCATTATTTTAATTTTACAGGTATTATTACATAGAATTTCCAAAACAACCCCGTGAAGTAGGTAGCACTGAGAACACCAAGGCCCAAACAGGTTAAATAAATGCCTCCAGGTCACCCTGCTGCTAAGTGTCAGGCTCAGGGTTAAAAACCAGAGGGTCTGTGCTCTTAACTACCACTCTCTTGGACAATTTTGATAAAATACATATCGCCCTTTCCCTCGAGATATGGGATTTTGAGGGCTCAACTGTGCCTTACTTATTTAATTTCCCAAGAGAATACAGTAATGGCTGGCCTAGGACAGACGCTCACAGAGCACTTCTTAAATGAATGCATTGATTAAAATTCAACCTAGGAAAAAACTGTTTAAACTTTTAAAAAATCACACAAAATATTCAATCTTCATCTAAAAATTGCCATTACTCAGGCTGTCATTTGCTTTCTCTCCCAGGAATGTCTTCGCACTTCTGCCCAGACAAGGTATCCGAAGCCCAGCTGATGTCAGGAAACTCGAGAAAGGAACAGGGGTGTTAAGGGCTGTGGTTGCCCTGACGGTTCTGAAGGACAGTCGGTACTTTGTCCTGGGCTGGATGGGGGTCTTTCAACAGAATCCTAATCACCCGCCCACGTGCCCCTGGGCATTTTCGTCTTCCTGTGGGCCCTTGGGGGACTGGGTTCTGCCTGCCACTCTCAGGAGTAAGTCAGGATCCGGGACAACTAGTTTTCAGCCAACTTTTTCCTGGCAGAGATCTCTGGCCAACCACAAGTTCTCCTGCCTGCTGACTTTGAACGTAACTCAGAATCTTTCTCAACAAAGCCTCTAGTAATTCATTGGAGTTGATGCTCCAAATGAAAGTATTTGCCATCACTAGCTGGGCATAAGGAAGCATTTGGAGGAGGTAAGCACTCCATTTGCACATGTAAGCACTGCAGGGGCTGCACACTCTGCCCTGTCCGTGTGTCCCTGTCCATACAGTGTGCACTTGCTGGACTTCCAGCTGCAAGCACCTGGATTTTTTTGCCTGAAGGTCTTCTGCAGCTAAAGGTACCTACCCACTTTGCTACCTCTGTTAGGTAGCTAGGCAGACATGGGCAGGTTCCGCCCAGTACTGGACACAGTCGGCCCCTCTCCCAGCCTACCGCTTGTCATCAGATGGCAGCACATGTCCCAGACCCCTCTCTCCTGTTTTATCAGGACTGAACAAGATGTACAAAGCCTAACAGGGTTTCCAGACCCCCAGCTTGGGTTGGTGCAGGTGCACTAAGACCCAAAAAGTGACCTGGAGTTACCGCAGGGTTCATTATACCCTCTTGTGATGCAACCCCCCACCTCAGGTTTCTCTTAGGTACTTGTGGGTAAGCGCCTGCGCAGTAGGAAGTTTAGCAACCTGAAACTGTCAGTCAACATGTCAATTAACTGACATAAGAGGCAGGGAGGAAATTGGAACCATTTTAAAAACCAACCCTAACCCTAAATAGCAGGACTGCTTCTGGATTCCAGACAGCCACGCTCCACTCTTCTTGAGAGTGTACTTTCACTTTTCTTAATAAACTCCCTTTAAAAACTGCCCTAAGCTTGTCTCTTGGTTGAATTCTTTCCTTTGAGAAGACAAGAGTCAGGGAAACACAAACCGTGTTCACTGGTAACACCTCCACACAAAAGGCTAGAAATGCTGCGAAAACCAGTAAGTTGCTTCAGGGCTGGGGGAGTTCGTGTGTGAGCATTCCCGACTCCCTCCCCCCTCAGATGTAATGCCTTCTATTGGGTGCCACATTAAGCAGTTGTCACACACACGTGTGAGTGTGGGCTTACTATGGTAATTCGCTTGATAATAACCTTTATTTGCTTATCTCCTTTTCTGTCCGGCTCCCCATTCTTCTGCTAATGTTTCCTGGAATCACATTCCAAAGAACTACTTGTTCTCTGGTGGTCTTAGGTCAGCTTCTGTGGGGACCAACACTAAGACAGTGACTGTATGAAAAGTCTGAGGAATGAAGTCACTGCCGGCACCTGAGCTCAATGTTTATGGAGAAGCAAAGTGCTTCTGATGGAAGTTTCTGTGTAGTGTGGGGTGTCCTGGGAAGGT
>JAQQAC010022866.1:2440649-2461047 GCA_029783875.1 Phataginus tricuspis
CCATTTTCTCTCCACCCCTTTCCCTGGATCGACCAGAGTCTCAGCTGTGGTAAATATCCATTGGTATGTAAATAGACTAAGACCAGGTGGGAGATTCTAGAAATTCTGGGTGAAAACTTCTATTTACCTCACACAGGAGATACCCAAATGGGCTACTCTCATCAGTAATTAATGAAGTAAATCTTCAGACCTAGGTGGTCACCTAGTTGTGTAAGTCACTTTGGGCAACTCATTCAACTTTTGCTGGTAAAAAGATGGACTTCTCACAGTGCTTGCTGAATTTTATGTGATGTGCAAAAGGGTGCTACGTTATCATTTTAAATGTGAATACCAAAGCACTCAAAATGCAAGTCCAGTAGGGATAGTTCTGTGGGATGCTACATGTCTCAGGTTTATCTGTCTTGGGAGTTTATCAGCACACCTCATAAACTATCCCCTAGCAGGTAGTAATGCCAATCTAATGATGTCCACGGTATATGAGGTGGTAATGTTCATATTCCAATATTAGAATAATGTTCAGTGGACAGCTATATACATAAAGTTTAATTAGTCAGAGAGCAAACTTCCCAAGCTCTAAACAACTTAATTATTTGCTGGCTGTCAACACCACCCCGCGGGAGCACGTGCAGGTAAAGATAACGACAACAACCACAGCCTATCACAATTTCAGAATTTCTGGAACCTTAAACTTCCCATCCCTTGCTTCCACTTCCATGTCTTCCCTCTGCTGTGTCCTGTGGGGGTTCAGGCATTCTCTGTAGGGATCATTAGTTATCCACTCCCACTGCCCCTCACCGACTCACTCAGCGGGCATTACTGAGCATCAGCCATGTGCCGCCCCGTGGTCCCTGACCTCATGATGTTCACAACACTCCCTTCTCAGTCACTCCCCTGGGAGCTGCTCAGCTTCCCCTTCCTGCATCTGTTATTTAAAGAGTCTCTGTCCAACTACTACCCAGTTTCTTGGTTCTATTTATAGCAAAATTGCTTTAAAGAATTATCTGTATTCTGCCTATACTTCTACCCTTTCTGTTTTCTCTTGTACCGACTCTAATCAGGCTTTCTCCCCACCCCATCTTTCCACGGACACTGCACTCATCAAGGCCCCCAGTGGTCCCCATGTTGCCAAATCCAGTGTTCATTCCTAGTCATCATTTACTGATCTACAAGCAGCATTGGTTGGAGGTGATGAGCCTCCTTCCTGAAATGCTTTACTCACTTGACTTGCAGAAAACTCTCATCTCCTGGCCTCCCTCACTGGATGCTACTTCTCAGACACCTGCTGGAGCCTCACCATCTCCTCAACTTCCAAATCCTGGAGCACCGCAAAGCCCAGCCCTCAGTGATCTTCTCCATTTAAACTCACACCCTCTGTGTCTTTGTGTGGGGAGCCGGATATGCAAGGGCCATGGCGACTCCATCTTGGGCTCTCGGACTCCATCTTGAGAGGTTGAGTTTCAAAAGTGCCCGAACAGTTTCAGTTTCAGTTGCCTTTGCGCCAGAGTGTTCTCACTCCGGTCCACCGCTTGCGTCAGAGGCAACTGCGTATGCGCACGACTCGGTAAGTGATTGGAGTTTGTAGACCTCTTCATTAGCATAACAGGCAACCAATCAGAAGAAACCACACCCCACCACACCCCATTGACTGCTATATAAGCTTTGCTGTTTCCGCAAATAAACGAGACTTGATCAGGAATCTGTCTTGTCTCCAATCCTTGTGTCTCTTATCTCTTACCCAATTCCCGCGCCCCCTCTCCAGGTTCTACGTTGCCGTCCCGCAGGTTGGGATGGGCCACGCCCGGGACAAGTGGTGCCAAACGTGGGGCCTGGAGCACAGGGGACTCCGTGAGGAACACAGATCAAAGGAGGGCCCTCAGGAAGAAATATAAATAGAGAAGAATAAAGAGAAAATTAGCGACCGCGGTTGGGGAGCCTGCCCAGACGAAAGAGTCCGGTAAGACTTTCTGTGAGTATGGGACAAGCATTAAGCGCTAGAGAACACTTTATTGAAAGTTTCAAACAAGCTTTAAAGACACGAGGAGTAAAGGTTAAGAAAAAGCAATTGCTTGAATTTTTTCAGTCTACAAGAGCTCTGTCCTTGGTTCCCACAAGAGGGAACGATAGATGAAAGAAAGTGGAAAAGAGTAGGTGATGCCTTAAAAGATTATTACATTGCTTTTGGACCCGAGAAGGTCCCAGTAACTGCATTTTCTTACTGGAACTTAATTGATGAAATAATTTCAGCTAGGCATGTTAATCTGGAAATAGCAGCCATAGTGGAAAACAGACCGTTTTACACACACAGTCCCTATCAGTACAGAGCCTTCATCAGCTCTTTTTAGTCAGAACCCAGATAGCTCAGTTGGTAGAGCATCAGACTTTTAACCTGAAGGTCCAGGGTTCAAGACCCAGTGCAGGCCTTAACCCAGTTATGTAAACTACTAACCCTTAAAATGTATCCTTGTAAATTGAGATACCTTTAATCAAGTAAGCTAAAAAGGAAGAAGGCAATTGAGTATTAGTAACTCAAATCTTTGTATTAGTTTATCTATCTAAATATATGTTCTTTTATGAAAAGTGTTGCTACCTGTAATCATTATGTCTCAGTCTATATGTTTGTTTGTCTAAGCGTGTAAATGAAAAATGTTTTTATACCTCTGGATGGTATTAATACAAATTAATTTAAAAACAAGCACTTGTGAAAATTGGGCATTCTAAAACTTCCAAAAAATTCTAATAAAAGATATTAAGCATTAATGCTTATTTAAGTTTATCTGAAATAGACGTGTCCTATGGTTATCAGCTGCTTGTTTGCCTAAGTCATTTAAGTTGATGTTGCCTGTTAAATCTTTCAAAAAGATGCTTAAAAAAAAAAGGGGGGGGGGCTTGACTTTGTCTAATGTCTAATGAAAGTTTCATAGGTGGTCTAGCATAGTTGCTAGAGAGTGTGTGGACAAGTATAAAAATGAATATCTTAATAATATTAATAGTATATTAATATATAACTATGTATATCTGCAAACAGCCTGAGAAATTTTGTAGTAACCGAAATTCTTAAGAGTTTTGCTAAGTTATATGAAGATGTTTTGTGCTCAGTAAAAAATTGTGCTGTAAGGCACATTTCCAGTAATGATAAAAAGTGTTCACAAATGTATCAATCTGAGGAATGCTAGTGTTACAGTTTATAATAGCCTATTTTTCAGTGTTCATTGAAAGTTAAAGTACCTAATGTTTTAAGTTCTAATTAAAACTGCTTAATATAATAAAGAAGACATCTTTGCTTGCTAAAAAAGATGTGTGTTTTATAAGAGAAAGTATAAGGAATAGAAATTCATTTTGTTAAAAGTAAAAGAAGGTAACTTCTGAAGTGCAGCTGTTTATCTGAAGAAGGGGAGCACTGAATGTAAAAAGAAAATTATAGAAACTATAGAAAAGTTGATATAGTCGTGTTATGTGAAATTAAAGCAAATGAGTCTCAATATCAAGTACACAGCAAAACTAGAAGTTTTTGTTAAACGAACAGAAGTTTATTAGTCTGTCTTTAATATTGTAAGATTGCAAAAACTTTTCTAATTGTTTTCTAAGTGTTTAAGAAAATGAATTCTTCATATTAAAAAGACTGTAACCTAAATGTTAACAACTGAGTAATCTGTATTTGTCTTTAAACCTTTTTACTGTCATTCTAGTTAAATAATAAGTATTAATAACCTATAATTCTGTTTAGGCAAGTGCCTTAAAAAGCTTTCTTTGACGGCTTTCCAGGATCAAATTCAGAAAGGTGCTTTTTACCCCTAATTAACTCTGATATTTTCCAGAGGGCCCCTGAAAAATGTCAGAGAAATTTTCTCTTCATTAGAGAAAGTATTTGGCTAATTTGGCTTATTTATCTAATATATAATTGCCTGGAAGGCACTGTCTAAAAGAGTGATGCCAAACTTTGTTACTAAATATTTTATATTGCAAAAGTGTCCAAGTTTCCTTATGTCAACTGTCTTGTAATAAACTCTCATCAGATCTTTTGCCATTGTCATTTGTAAGTCTCGTCATTTATAGTCAATGTTTTATTGCTTCTGAACTGATAAAAAACTAGATTTCAGTAGAACAAGTATGAGACCAATAGTCAACAAGTGCTATGTTGTTTTGATGATTTAAAAAAGGCTTTATGTGTTTAGGGATTGCAAATAGCTCCTGAAATGGTTCAATTACAAGACCCATATGCTTATTTAGGATTCCAACTATTAGGGTCTCATATTTCTACACAGAAGGCAGAATTTAGGTTAACTACCTTGAAAACCTTAAATGATTTTCAAAAACTTTTAGGAGACATTAATTGGCTTAAACCCTATTTTAACTTAACCACTGGAGAACTTAAGCCTTTATTTGATATATTAATAGGAGACACAGATCCCAAATCCCCAAGAACTTTAACAGATGAGGGGCGCCAGACCTTAAAAATAGTCGAAAAGACCATCCAAAATCAGTTTATTACTGCCATTGATTATGAACAACCTTTACATTTTATTGTTTGTAAAACAGCTATTACACCTACTGCTGTTTTCTGGCAACAGAATCCTATACTGTGGGTACATTTGTCGTCATCCCCCTCAAAAGTAATTTATCCCTATTATCAGGCTATTGCAGATATCATCATGTTAGGGCGAGAGCAAGGAAGAAGATATTTTAGAAAAGAGCCTGATGTTATAATTCTGCCATATTCTATAGAACAAATAAATTGGCTTTTTCAGACCACAGATTGTTGGCCTATTGCCTGTGCCTCCTTTTCAGGAACAATAGACAATCATTATCCAAACAATAAGCTTCTAAAAATGTTATTGCCCACATGATATTAGCCCTGTCTACCTTAGGCAAGTCATCTCAACTTAAAACAGACAATGGGCCTGGATATACTGGAAAGAATTTTCAAGCCTTTTGTAAACAGCTAAACATCAATCATGTCACTGGTAGTCCTTATAATCCACAAGGACAAGGTATTGTTCAGAGAGCTCATTTAACTCTTAAAAATACCATAAATAAAATTAAAAAGGGGGAATGGTATCCCGTAAAGGGGTCCCCAAGAAACATCCTTGCTCATGCTCTCTTCATTTAAAATTTTTTAAATCTGGATGATAGTGGGCGTTCTGCCGCTGACTGTTTTTGGCACCCTAATACTAAACAAGACTTTGCAGCAGTACTCTGGAAGGATCCACTGGATAATCAATGGCATGGACCCGACCCAGTATTGATCTGGGGACGAGGTTCTGTTTGTATTTTCTCACACATCCCTGAGCCTCTTTTATTACATCCAACTCCATGGGGAGGCCCAAATGTGCGTATCTTCACTAATAAGTCTGCTTTATTGGGAGGCGAGTCCAATGATTTCATTCCTTATTGTAAAAACAATAACTTCTCTTATTATGGGAAGTCTGGAGACCCTCTAAACCAGATCATTTAGATGTTGTTACTGCCTATGTAAGATCTACTTTTGTAATATTATTGCAAGATTCTGGTAAATTCATTAATCATACTTATCACATTTTCTGTAAAAGGTGTACAATAACTAATTGTCTTGATGCTTCCTATGGACCTGATACATTAATATTCTACATCAGCCTTCTTATGTTTTAACCCCTGTAAAGTTAAATATTTCTTGGTATGATGATTCTGGATTGCATGCTTTGCAATCGATTGAAAAATCTTTATCATGTTCTAAATGTTTTGTTGCTACTTTAATATTAGGAGTTACTGCTCTGATTTCATTAATTACTTCTTTTGCTTTATCTGCCACAGCTTCTGAGGTGGCTCATTCCTTTTTAGAGACCTTACAGCATTATACTTCCTTCTCTTCCTGGCGCTCATTCCTTCAGCTATTAAATCCAATTATTGCTTATGGTATTTTATTCATTGTAATACTGCTGATTGCCCCGTGCCTCATCAACAAACTCCTATAGTTCATCAGACACCAAATAGAATCTATTAAGATTTGTGAAATCCAAGTGCACTATCAACAGTTGGAGAATGATGAGAGAGAGAGAGACCTATATATGGCAATGCATAAACCCCGCTAAGAGTGGACAGTCACAGACGGGTAAGAATAGCAAGAAAGGTACCAACCTAAGACAGGACACAGACCATTGCTGTCTGTGTACCAATGACGGGTAAGGACCTTTTCTGTGCTATATCAATCTAAGACAGGTGCACTCTGCCTTGCTCCCCTGATTTATAAATAAAATTAAAAAGGGGGACCTGTGGGGACCCGGATATGCAAGGGCCATGGTGACTCCATCTTGGGCTCTCGGACTCCATCTTGAGAGGTTTGAGAGGTTGAGTTTCAAAAGTGCGCGAACAGTTTCAGTTTCAGTTGTCTTCGCGCCAGAGTGTTCTCACTCCGGTCCGCCGCTTGCATCAGAGGCAACTGCGTATGCGCACAACTCGGTACGTGATTGGAGTTTGTAGACCGCTTCATTAGCATAACGGGCAACCAATCAGAAGAAACCACACCCCACCACACCCCATTGAATGCTATATAAGCTTTGCTATTTCCGCAAATAAACGAGACTTGATCAGGAATCTGTCTTGTCTCCATTTCTTGTGTCTCTTGTCTCCTACCCAATTCCCGCGCCCCCTCTCCAGGTTCTTCGTTGTCGTCCCGCGGGTTTGGACAGGCCTTGCCCAGGATATCCTTGTCCAGACCCAGAACTTTATATATAAACTACAAGCTGGGGATTCTCAAAATTTATCTCAAGCCCAGGGCTAGCCTCTCAATTATGGAATTATATTTTCAAATGTTTACTCGATACCTTCACTGGAATTTCCAACAGGCATCTCTAACTTAACATGTCCAAAATTAAACTGTTGATTTTCCTTTTTACCACAAACCAGTTCTTCCTAAAATTTCCCATCTCCATAGCTGGTACCTCTGTGTTTCCAGTCTCGTCCCAAAACATCATTGGCTCCTCTCATACCTCCCCTCCAGTTCATCAGCAGTCCTGTTGGCTCTCCCTTCAAAGTGTATCGAGGACCAGATTCTCATCAATTTCACTACTCCCCATCGCCAGCTGCTATTCAGTATCACTTAGACCCTCCCTACTCAGACTGCGGTGGACCAGCAGCACTACCGCCTGGATACTTGTAAGAAATGCAAGGTCCCAGTCTCAATTCAGACCAAATGCATTGGAACTGCTTGCACACTGAAGTTTGAGATGCTCTGATCTAGACTATTGCCACTGCCTCCTAATTGTCTCATTACTTCTTCTATCCTTCCCTCTTTTAATTCTGTTTTTCACATAGCAGTCAGAATGATCTTTTAAAATTGTTAAGTCAGAGGATGTCACTCATTTGCCTCAGACCCTGCAATGGCTTTCCCTCTCACACAGAAGTAGAAGCCAATGTCCTCACGATGGCCCAGAAGACTTGCTTTGATCTGTGCTTCCCTCTCCCATCCTCTTATGACCTGCTCTCCCTTTGATCACTTCACTCCAGCTTCAGTGGCCTCTTGCTGCTCCACCCACCTGCAAACACGCCTAAGCTTTGGGATCTTGGCACTTGCTGCCTCTTTCTCCAGATACGGGCAACTTACTCCTTCCTTCAGATCTCTGCTTAGTGTCTCCTTATCGAAGAGGCCTTCCATGACATCCTAAATGAAACAACAGCCCTCCAATTACACTCTAGGCCTTTCTCCTGCCTTATTTTTCTTCATATCATGTACCTCATTGCTTGGTGTCTGTCTCTCCCCAGAAGAATGTAAGTTTCAGGAGGCCAGGGACTTTTGCCATTGTATTATCTACTCTTGGAGTAGAGCATGGCACACAGTAGGTACTCCTTCAGTAGCTACTGAATAAGTGGACTAATCTCCAGGTTGTTGTCGGATATTGTGTTCACCTTATAAGTCTGACAGCATCTGGTAAATGCCTGGGGATTCTTAGATAAAGTGCTCTGAGTAGAACGCGGCTTAGGAGAAGGCTTTAGAAAGGAAGGATTGCTTTGGCGCTTTAGGCTCAACTGAAGCGTTTCTGTACATCCTTCCTCAGTGGCCTGAGCACTGGAGTCAGGGAATGGAGACCCTTGCTGACTGGGGAGGTGAGAGGGCTGGAACATACAGGCTATGTGGTGCTGCCCCAGCCTGCCTGAAAGGTTTACTCCTGGAAATGTGGCAAGAACCTGGCCCAGATCCAGTCCTGTGTTTCTCAAGCACTTACCTCATCTCCTGGCTGACTTTCCTTTTATGTTTAGCTGCAGGTTTGCATCCAGCAGCTTCCAGCTGAGTTTTTGTAATCAACAGTGAAGGTGAAAAGTCTGAGCAAACCTGCAGCGACAGCAGGAGGCAGGCTAATGGCACCAGGGTTGCTGAAGGTCAACAGTTACCGGAGGAGACAGCTGGACAGTAAATAACCCCCAGGTTTTCTGTGGCATGCAGAGAGCCAGGGCACAACCTCTTTGCTGCTCAGTCACATTTAGGACCGATGTCAAAGATGCTCTTAAAAACTTAACAAGGAATTACATCCCAAGAGCACCATAATCTTCAATGTTTATTAAGTGGGGGGGAGTAAATAATTAGGAGGAATTCATTTAGCCAGGCAGAGATCTTTGACATACTTACCTACATATTAGTTGAGTTTGTCTTTGGATGGAACTTGTTTTTTGTGGGATTTTTTTGCCATTAAAAGAACATTTTCCCTATTGCTTGAAACAAGCTGGTTTCAATTGCACTTTGCTATTCTCAATTACCTTCTCAGTTTCTTAGAGTCACCCAGCACTACTGTTAGGAAAGACCTGAGAAATATTCTTGCCCAAGCTGTACCTCTGGGGGAAAATCTGTCTCCCAGTCTGGGGCAAATTACCTTTGAAACCAAAATCAGTCAAAGGGAGAAAAAAGTAGGTATATGCCATTGGCCCCAATAAGTGTTGGACTTCTCCACTTAAGGGGCTATAGAGACGGTGCTGCACTGCTGTAAATATGTGCCCCATTTGGCTAGTGTAGCTGTGTCTGTGCCACACCACACTGTGGTCTTTGGGTCCAGTCTTGCACCCACTCCACAATGGGATAGGTGGTTATTACCTTGGTTGAAGCTCTTCCAGTGATGGACTCCACAGCTAGAAAGTCATGGTACACAGCAGCCAGTTGCTTCTCTATCAAGGTGTACCAGACTTCTGCTCCTTTCCATAGTTGTAATCAGAATCCAGTAGGTTGACGCATCCATTCAAGCCACTGTCAAAGAGCCATCCATAACCATTTTTGGTTACATGAACATCTAGCTCACAGGGCCTTGAGTCCATTACACTCAAGGCCTTGACTGCTCACTTAGCAGCAGTAAAAGCAACTGCACATGTCTCATCCCAGTCCCACTTGATGCCCTTTCATACCAACTGGTATAAGGGCTTCAGAATTTGTGCCAAGTGTGGGATAAACACTCTCCAGTAGCCCCAAAGACCCAAAAACTCTTGAAAGACTGCCACAGGTGGTAGGGGTGGGGAAAGCCTGGACCTTGTCTAAGACTACTTCTGGGATAACTTCAGTTTCACCCGACAAGACAAACTCCAAGAATTTTACAGACAAACCGTGTCCCTGAACCTTGGTGCTGTTCACAGCCCATCCTTTCTCCTGTAGATGTTGCAGCAGTCTAGGAACTGCTCCTTCTAAATCTGCAAGAGAATCACACATGAGCATAATATCATCAATGTAGTGATACAGCCACACCATTTGCGGTTTCTTCTATGTGGCTAACTTCTAGGCTACAAGTCTGTGACAAATCATGGGACTGTGGAACTATCACTGTGGAAGGACAGTGAATGTCCACTGCCGGCCTTCCCATGTGAAGTCAAACTGTTCCTGACTTTCCTGTGCTATGTCAATAGAGAAGAAAGCATTAGCAAGGTCCACAATGTAATGATACATCCCTAGGTTATGACTAAGGGTGTCCATAAGAGCTGCTGTAGAGGGGACAGCAGCATGCAAAGGGGGTGTGACTTTATTTAATTCCCTGTAGTCCATGGTCATAAGCCAGGAGCCATCTGACTTTTTCACTGGTCACACTGGGGAATTAAAAGGACTATGAGTGGTCTTTATCATGCCCACCTTCTCCAACTCCTGTAGAATTTCTCTAATTTCCTTGTGCCCCCCAGGCAATTTATACTGCTTAGAATTTGTCACTTGCTAAGGTACAGGAAGAGCTACAGGTGGGTGCTTAGCATGTCCCCTCAAAACTGTCTGAACTCGCCTGCAATGGTCTACAACCACAGGGCCTGCAGGATATCCATCCCCAAAATATATTCAGGGGTGGGAGAAATGTACACAGTATACTCCGTTGAGGGTAAATGCCCTATCCCCAGTGGGATTTGGGCTTTCTACACTCTTAACTGTCTTATCCCCATAGCCATCTATTACAGCAGGGGTCCCAGGAAAACACTCAGGGTTGCCAAAAATCAGAGGACATTCAGCTCTTGTGTCCATCAGCACCAGGACATGTTGTACATTCATGAGGGGCCAGTGAATTGCTAATTCTACATGTGGCCTCTGGTCCCTACCACGTCCTCCAATGTTGGGGCCTTGATCCCCAGCTCAGTCAAACCACAATGCCCAATCATCCTCCTGTTGGTGAAGCCTGAGTACTGCCCCCAGGAAGTCTTGCAGGGACACAGGTCGGACATGGGGCTTTTCCTCCAGCTTCCATGTCCTGGACCTCAGTGGCTGGAACTGCTGCTCTGGTTTGAATTGGTGCCACGGTTCTAACAAGATTCTATTGGGCTGCATATTAAGTTTCTTTCACTACCCTGGCCTTTATCAAATCAACCCATATCTGGATCCTCAAGACCTTCACGGGGCCCTTTATTCCTCTGCTTTCAGTCATAGCCTGTACTTCCTTCTGTGTCCTTATTGTTTCAACCTCCCCCAGATGTGCTAAAGTACAAGTAGCCTCACTTATTGTTTGCCCTTGTCGGGGGCAAGAATAGTCACTAGGGACCCAAAGAGAGATGGGGGAGCTGTATGCAGCACCAGATTTCTCATTCCTATGGCGAACAACACCTCATTGGGGCCTTGGGGGTTCATATTATAGATGATATTTTTCATGCTCAGCTCCTGCAACAACTGCTGGAGCTCTGCATACGTTTTCCCGCTGGTGGATAAGTATGGTAAATCATCCTGATTGGGTCAAACTGCCCTGATGGCTGGTGTCAGCTAATTCAGAAGCGCCTGGTTCCCTGAGGTGTGACGGATACTTTGCAACTGCTGCCAGAGGGAAGGGTGAGTCATCAGGAAAATCAGTCTACCCATTTCAGAACCTGACATAACAGTGTTTTCCACCCCCATATCCCAGAGACATAAAGGCCACATAGGCAGAGATTCTGATGGCTTCTGCTGAAACCAGATGCTCGTGTCCACGAGCTCATCCTGGGTAGACAGGCAGAGCAAGGAGCGCTCCACAACCTGGGGAGGGGGTGACTCCTCCCCCTGAGGAGCCTGCACAGCAGTTGTTGGGTTCTTATTTTCTTAATTACAACTGGGCAGGCCTTTAATGCGGGAGAGGCGGGTGCCTTTGGTGGTGGCCTCGGCAACAGATTGGCCCTCCTCCACCATCTCCTCTACCATCTGGGGGTTGAAGGCACTGCTCTTTCCTCCCCTCCTCCGTGGCCTCCTGCAGTGTGTATTCTCTGGCTGCCTTCTCCCTCACTGCTAACGTATCTTCCAGGAGCCTGACCCGTCTTCTCAATAACTGTCTCTCTTAAGGGCATCCCATAGGTCATCGTCCAGCAACTCCAAGTGACACCAGTGTGTCCCTCTCCTCAATAACCCTTTCTACTATCTCACCAAACAAACATCCCACAATCCTGGCTGCTACATGGCTACTCAGGGCCTCTAAGCAGCCTTCTATCTCACAGAGGGCTAATTCCACAGCTTCCAGTGTCTCCATCCTTCCCCTATTGGGGAAAGCCCCACCCTTCTAGGAGGTGCTTTACCCTAGAGCATTTTCCCACTAGCGGCTCCCCAATTGGAAGCCCCATGAATAGGGGGCTGCCCAGTGAAGCCACACCCTCTATCCCTACAGCCACTGGGGCCTCCCCACAACCCACAGTGGGGGTTCTGGGCATCTCTCCACTTCTCTAGGGGCTGCCTGCCCAAGGGTCCCACTCACAAAGACAGATTTTAGCTTCAGAGGTCCTGCTGACTACCTCCAGATGTAACTCTGGGGGGAAAATCTTTCTCCCATCACAGGGCAAATTATCTTTGAAACCGAAATCAGTCAAAGGGAGAAACCTATTTATTTCTTACAAGCTGTTGTCTACTTCTTCTGGCTCATGTCTCTCACCATTCAGCTGCAAAAATGGACCCTACCCAACCTCTCCAGTTCAGTTATATCCCCTCTCCCCATCACCCTTGTAATCACCTATTGATAAGGAGATGGACTACTTCTCTCCACCCCTTGGAAACACCTATTGATACGGAGATGCACTAAGGCCAGGCAAGGGATTCTGGAAATATTGTGATTTTACGCACACAAGCTCATTCTAGTTCCTAAGATAAGGTAACAGAAGTTCAGGGTGATGGAGCAACTTGCCTTCTTGAGAATGGCTCCCAGGCCTCCCCATGGACTCACTAGCCCATCTGCCACCCCAGTGACAGCCACTCTTGGACATGAGTGACACAGTGTCCTTACACCAAGGTCAAGGCCAGAATAAGGTCTTTAGAACCTGCGACCTTCCCACATCCTGCCCCCACCTCTAGCCCCAACACCTAAAGCCTTGATCATGGCCTTGTTACATAGTCCAGCACAGCTCTGCTTGTCTGAACACAAAACCTGCAGTTCAGTCCCTGCCACTGCTAGCTTTACTTATGGAAATTACTTCATATCTCAGTTCTCCTCTGAAAAATGGGGGCTAATGCTACCAACCATGTAGCATTTCTATATCATCCACAAGAAACAAAGTGAGAGAATTTCTGTGACTTTAGAAATAAATACCAAATTGTTACTCTGCTCTCCTGTCAAATCCCACCTCTTCATTGTCTTGCTTTCAACTCTTATTATATAGGAAATGACTGATGAAGGGACTCACAGCCCCTGCTTGACCTTGAGCAAGGTGCAAATAAGTGATAAAGCTCAATGTGTTTGATTAGCCAGGGGCTGTTTGGATCCTTTAGGAGGAAGAGCTGGCTCTTTTAGCCTAATGACCTTAAGGGAGAGGTCTTGAGTTGCCTCCCTCCTGCTGGTAGCTGCCCCCTGTCCCCACCATCTAAAAGGGCCGTCTAGGCAATGCCAGCCAGCTCCACCTCTCAATCTCCCTCTCCCCTTGGTGTCCATGGTGACAAACAGCCTCTAAGTATCTCTCCTCCACACCTCCCTACCCATTCATTACTGCACAGAGGTCAGGAAAAATCATCACCCTTTAAAATGGGTAAAAAAGACTTCTGGGTTTATTAGCATTCTGAAGAGAAACAGAACCAATAGGAGATATACATATATAAGTTTGTATAGCACAAATTATACAGATTCCATATAAATTATACAAATGTAATACAGAATTAGATCACACAGTTGTGGCTGAGAAGTCCCAAGACCTGTAGTGGGCAGACAAGTTCAAGACCCAAGAAGAGCTGACATGTCAGCTGAGGTCTGAAGGCAAGAAAGGACCCATGACCCATCACAGCTCAGGCAGGGGTGCTCTCACACATAGCCTTTTGGTTCTATTCAGGTCTTTGACTGATTGGATGAAGCCTACTAACTTTAGGGAGGGCAATCTGCTTTACTCAGCCTACACTTTCAAGTGCTAATCTCAGCCAGAAACACCCCCCCAGAATCATGTGTTTCCAAATGTCTGGGCACCTGGTGTCCTGGTCAAGTTGCTGCACAAAATTAACCATCACACTGGGTAACCTCTCAGTGGAATGCTAGGCACACCCCTCAGGGTTATCAGATTCCATAGGACTTTTCCCTTTCATTGTCTTTGAGCTAATTTATAACTGTAAATTGTAGTAAACGGATAGCAATTCCAGTGAGTTTTGTCCATAGAGCTGATTTAGTCCACGTAGAGATGTAATCAATTCCCACCTGGGGAAGAGGCCAGTTTGCATCTACTAGCAGATCTATTTCAACATTCTTTTTTTTTTGGTATCATTAATATACATTTACATGAGCAACATTGTGGTTACTAGATTCCCCCCATTATCAAGTCCCCACCACCTACCCCATTACAATCACTGTCCATCAGCGTAGTAAGATGCTATAGAATCACTACTTGTCTTCTCTGTGTTATACTGCCTGCCCCGTGCCCCCCCCCCCACCGGTACGTTATGTGTGCTAATCGTAATTCCCCTTATTCCCCTTCTCCCTTCCTTCCCACTCACTCCCTGAGTCCCTTTCCCTTTGGTAACTATTAGTCCATTCTTGGGTTCTGTGAGTCTGCTGCTGTTTTGTTCCTTCAGTTTTTCCTTTGTTCTTATACTCCACAAATGAGTGAAATCATTTGATACTTGTCTTTCTCCACCTGGATTGTTTCACTGAGCATAATAACCTCTAGCTTCATCCATGTTGTTGCAAATGGTAGGATTTGTTTTCTTCTTAGGCTGAATAATATTCCATTGTGTATATGTACCACATCTTCTTTATCCATTCATCTACTGAAGGACCCTTAGGTTGCTTCCATTTCTTGACTATTGTAAATAGTGCTGCAATAAACATTGGGGTTCATATGTCTTTTTGAAACTAGGCTTCTGCATTCTCAGGGTAAATTCCTAGGAGTGGAATTCCTGGGTCAAATGGTATTTCTATTCTGAGGTTTTTGAGGAACCTCCATACTGCTTTCCACAATAGTTGAACTAGTTTATATTTCCATTAGCAGTGTAGGAGGGTTGCCCTTTCTCTGCATCCTCTCCAGCATTTGTTGCTCCTATTCTTTTCTAAAGTTGGCCATCCTAACTAGCGTGAGGTGATATCTCATTGTGGTTTTCATTTGCATTTCCCTGATAATTAGAGATGTGGAGCATCTTTTCATGTGCCTGTTGGCTATCTGAATTTCTTCTTTGGAGAATTGTCTGTTCATATTCTCTGCCCATTTTTTAATAGGGTTATTTGCTTTTTGGGTGTTGAGGCATATGAGTTCTTTATATATTTTTGATGTTAACCCCTTGTCAGATATGTCATTTACGGATATATTCTCCCATATTTAGGGTGCCTTTTTGTTCTGCTGATAGTGTCCTTTGCTGTGCAGAAGCTTTTTAGCATTATGTAGTCCCATTTGTTTATTTTTTATTTTGTTTTCCTTGCCCAAGGAGATGTGTTCAGGAAAAAGTTTCTCATGTTTATTTATGTTCAAGAGAGTTTTGCCTATGTTTTCTTCTAAGAGTTTTATCATTTCATGACTTACATTCAGGTCTTTGATCCATTTTGAGTTTACTTTTGTGTATGGGGTTAGACAATAATCCAGTTTCATTCTCTTACATGTAGCTGTCCAGTTTTGCCAACACCAGCTGTTGAAGAGGCTGTCATTTCCCCATTGTATATCCGTGGTTCCTTTATCATATATTAATTGACCATATATGCTTGGGTTAATATCTGGACAATCTATTCTGTTCCACTGGTCTATGGGTCTGTTCTTGTGCCAGTACCAAATTGTCTTGATTACTGTGGCTTTGTAGTAGAGCTTGAAGCCAGGGAGTGTAATCCCCCCAACTCTGTTCTTCCTTTTCTGGATTGCTTTGGCTATTCGGGGTCTTTTGTGGTTCCATATGAATTTAAGAACTATTTGCTCTAGTTCACTGAAGAATGCTGTTGATATTTTGATAGGGATTGCATTGAATCTGTAGATTGCTTTAGGCAGGATGGCCATTTTGACAATATTAATTCTTCCTACCCATGAACATGGGATGTGTTTCCATTTATTGGTATCTTCTTTAATTTCTCTCATAAATATCTTGTAGTTTTCAGAGTATAGGTCTTTCACTTCCTTGGTTAGGTTTATTCCTAGGTATTTTATTCTTTTTGATGCAATTGTGAATGGAATTGTTTTCCCAATTTCTCTTTCTGCTAGTTCATCATTAGTGTATAGGAATGCAACAGATTTCTGTGTGTTCACTTTGTATCCCGCAACTTTGTTGAATTCAGATATTAGTTCTAGTAGTTTTGGTGTGGATACTTTAGGGTTTTTTATGTACAATATCATTGCCATCTGCAAACAAGGACAGTTTAACTTTTTCCTTGCCAATCTGGGTGCGTTTTATTTCTTTGTGTTGTCTGATTGCCGTGGCTAGGACCTCCAGCACTGTGTTGAATAAAAGTGGGGAGAGTATTTCAACATTCTTAATTGCCTGTGTTCTTTGGATCCTCTCATGAACCTCTTTTTTTTTTTTAACTTTTAAATGATTCCCCCATTAAATAATAAGTGAAATAAATTCTAGCATATGTGTTCATAAAATATTTTTAAGAAAGTCATGATTTTATCTTTTTAAAAGTTATCCTTTGATCTTTGGGATCTCCCATCTTGCAATATACAACTCATGTGGCCTTCCCAATGAGACAGACATTCTTTGGATTCTTCCATCTGAGCTCCTGTAGCACTCATTGTCCATAGAAAACTTTTGACCCTGTCTTCATCCTACTTTTCTTTGCTTCCATGTCACCTTTCCAAATAGACTTGACATCTTATGAAAGCAAGGACCATGTCTTGCTCTTTTGGATGTCCCATGGCACTTGTCACCCTGCCATGCAAAGGACAGATCTTTTGTTAACATTTCTTTGCCTTAAAAAGCCTTAGACATCTTGAAATCCTTCAATTGTCTACTGATTTCTAGATACTGACTAGATATCCAAGTGTTAATTCTGGTTGAAATAACATAAAAAATGAAAAAAAAATGCCTAACTCTTGCCTATCATTTTCTATATTGCAGGAATGTTTTAAGCATTCTAATAGATGTCAAAATATTTAATTCTCACAATAACCATACAAGGTTGCCTACTCCAATTTGAATGTTATAAATGATGAATGGAGGCAGGGAGAATTGAAGTAAGACCATTGTGAACAAGTACAAATATAAACTCTGGGATCTTTCACCTCCTGCCTGCCTTCACTCAGACCTGCAGCTCAGGTGAAGACACCTCTGGTCTGCCTTTTGGCCCCATCCCTCCATTTTGCCTTCACACCATGTGACTGCTTCCAGTGCTTATAGACCCTGGGCACCTTCCCACTGTCAAGATGTCCAAATGCTCTGTAGTCTTTGGGGGACTCGTGGGTCTGGAGATGCCCAATGGAAGGTGCATCTGAGTCACAGTGTGGGTCACAGTACAGCCCATGGTGCTCCCAGTGCTCCTATCACATGTCATACTTAGAAAGCAACAAGAAGCAGTTCATCCATGCAGCCGCTCCTTCAGTGATTCACACACTGTGGGCTACAGGATGGGCCATGAGAAGGGCAGCTGGACTTCCCTGCCCTGGAGGGCCATGGCCTGTGGTTCTAGTGGCTGGGGGAACAGGATCCCAGCAGCCAGTAGCACAGGAGCCTTGCAGGGCAGGGCTACCAGGCACCTGGGGGCCTGCACTTAGCCTGGGAATGTCCATCATGCACCCAGGAGGGAGCACATTAAGTGACAAACAAGAACACCATTGCAGGTTAAAAGAAGCCACAGAAGGGAAGCATTCTATAGTTGGCACTTGTTCCTGCTTTTTCAACCAGGACCCCGTGTTTTCGTTTTGCACTGGGCCTCTCAAATCCTGTAGCTAGAGCTGGCTACCAGGCGTGGCTTATTACCAGAGGAGGGTCTTTTCTCATCGGCCCCTCAGCTGTCAGACGAATCAACTCTTGTCATTCCTACCAGCACCCATGAGAGTTTCAGATGTTTCTGAATCCAAACTCCGAAACACATACAGCTTGGGCTATCCTGGGATCTCAGTGGGATGTAAATACTCCACAAACTGAAAAAAGAAAGGAGCCAGCCCCTCAGTTTGTAACCTGGACTCTGCCATTTGCCACCTGGGAGAGTTTGGGCAATTTTCTTAGAGTCTGTGTGCTAGAATGGAAGGTAAAATCGTACTCACCCCACAGGGCTGTGCCAGCAACACAGTAAGCCTTCAATAAATGTTACCTGGTTTTATGAATTTATTGAGAATTTGTAAGTGTTGGGACCAGAGAATTAGGATACCT
This sequence comes from Phataginus tricuspis, assembly GCA_029783875.1. NCBI lineage: Eukaryota > Metazoa > Chordata > Mammalia > Pholidota > Manidae > Phataginus > Phataginus tricuspis. Next base: position 2,458,774 of record JAQQAC010022866.1, read on the forward strand.
GTGTGAATCTGCAAAAAATAAACTGGCAGAGGAGGAACCATCGTAGGAAGGGAGTAAACTAGGCCAGTCTAAAGGCATTTGTAATCAATATTTAAAAGAAAACACTGAGGGGCCAAAAAACAAATTAACAGAAGGTTGTGGGCCATAGGCCACCATATAAGTGAACATGATTGTGTTTTGGAAAGATTGGTTGCCTGTTACTGCTTTTTAGTCTGTCAGTAAAACAATAATGTACTAAGAAAGAGCCCTGAGTTTATTATTCTATTCTGGACAACAGGAAAGATTATATACCCTCTAGAATGCTGAGAAATTTTTACAGGGTTTGAGAAGAAGATATATTTGCAAACTTTTAAATTTCCAATAATGGATAATATAGCTTTTTGAAAATCAAGCATGGATACATTTTTTTATTGCTTAATAAAAAATATGTAGTTGCTTAATTTGAAACTAGTGACCTCTAGTGAATGATATTGTTTAGCTAAAGGTGATATTAACAGACACAAGACAGAAGAAAATAACCCATACCCAGAATCTTTGGATTGTATCTCCTTGAGTACCCCACAGGAACCCCATCCCAGCCAGGTGCATGTCCATAGACAGCTCAGATAGCTTCTGCTCTGATTAAGTCCAGATTCTGCTCTTTATTTATACTGACCCTACTTCTTCATGACTGCCCAGCCATGTATGGCCACACTGTGTGGGTTCTACCCTTTTGCTGTCTATTACTAATCAACTCTTGGCTCACGACATTTGCAGTCTCCATACCAGCTTTCCCCAAACCCTCACTTTTGATACATACCTAAGATCTATCTTATCAATTTATAAGGGCATGGATGTACAAATGAAAGGAGTTCCAATCATCACCCTGAAATATATCAAATCAAGACACACTAGCCATTAGGTTCTGCAACTAGCTATACAGTCATCATATGCTTAAAATTTATCAGAAGTCCAAGTAGATGTTATGAAACTTTGAAGCTTTTCTGACTAGAATATTTCAAGTGAGAGGGTACGTGAACTGATGCTAAATTGTTGATTTCCAAACAATATCATGTTAAATGGAGATCCCTCCCTTGACAGAAGCATATGCACAAAGGTGTGTGGTAGATAAGATAGAGGATGAAACATGTAGCACATTATCTTTGAAGGATGTTTCAATTCCCACAGGATATAATGGAAATTCCTGAAACTTCTAGGGAAAGAGATAAAACAATGTGTTCTGTACTTTGATGGATAGGATGCTGATGTTTTTCTTTTCCGGAACACACATCCCTTAGGAAACAGAAGCACGTGGTAATCGATTGAATTAAAACTAAGTCTCTGTCTCCTGCACCAGGCATATGTAGCGCTGGGAGCTCAGATTTGTTTGGGTTACCTGTTTGCAGAGGAAATCCACTTTCCTGAAGATAGGAGTTTAAACAGCCTTGAGAACTCTCTTCAGTTGCTCCCAAGCTGTGTTTGCACCACCTATGTCTGTATGTACACCACCCTGCACACTCACCCTTGCACACACTCACACACACACACAGATGTGTGCAGACTGGGACTCACATTAGGAAACTGTAAAAGATACACAATTTACCAGGTTCCCAGCACCCATTTGTTAAATGGAGGAGGGAGTGCCTGGTCCAAGTATGTGAACAGTGTGGCATGGAAACACCAGAGAAGCAGCACCAGAACACGTGTGTGAGCAATGGGGGTCGCAGGATGATGGCAGCCTCCTGGTGGCAGGGGCTGGACTCACTTGTTTCTGTAAGCAGGATGCCTACCAGACAGAGAGCCACAGGGAACAAGTCACCCAGGTGTACTTCCCCTGGGCGGCCACCGTCCTCCTCCACCCCTGCCTCGGCCCTTGGCTCCCGCGGCCAGAGGGTTTTGGAGGCCACCTTGTTACACGCACACAGCCCAGTTCCGAGCAACATTCAGAACTAGGAATTGGGTACTGTCAGGGTCCAGAAAATGCGAACGAAAAAAACTGGAAAGCTCCCCAGTACCTTTTCTGTGGGCCTCACCCCACCCCCACCCCCACCTCCACCTCCACTCCCACAGCATCGCCTTTACCCTGGAGGGAAAGAGACCCTGTGAGTGTAACAGTGTATGATTAAACAGAAGAGTCATGGTTAGGCTTTGATAACACTGTCATCTATAAAGACGTATACATGTATACACACACATATACACCTATGGTACAAATGATCCTTTGCAATAAAGGCATTAGTCTACAATATTCTATTTCAGTTGGCCATTTTAACGTCAGCTTTATAAATCAGAGTT
>JAQQAC010022866.1:2461547-2589034 GCA_029783875.1 Phataginus tricuspis
GGAATAAAGTAGGAAGTGTGGGGAAAAAGAGCCCAGGCTTTCGGGTCATACAGTTGTGACTGTGTGCTGTGGACCAAGGGCGTGCTGATCTCACCCGGTGATCGGGCGTGTCCGGGGCAGTAAGGATGAGCTGTAATGTGCTCCCGTGCACGGGGCGTTAGCGCGGGGGAACTGTCCCACAGCTGGCACACTGCTTGCTACATAATATGCTCTCAGTAAAGCCCGGTTCAGTGAGAAAGAAGGAGGAATCAAGGATGACCGGGAGATTTTTGAACCGAGAGGTTTAGACACACAACCAAGTCCTAAGCTTGTCACCAGGCAAATTGCATTTTTTTGAAGGTTGAATGTGAAAGGAATATGGACATGGTTCCTGGGATGTGTTTACATCTGGAGCTTTCTTTCAGGCTGGCCTGTTTATAGCTGTGAAGGACAACGAAATGCTTATTTCTAGAAGTGACAAAATATTGGGGCTTCTAACCATTGGAGTGAAAGAAGCTTAGAAGTTTTAAACACAGTTTGTGGCTATAAAATTGCCATATGTTATGGAAAAGTGTATGTAAAAACATCTACCGCCTCTAGAGTCATCCCCTGACGGACAGCACCCTTATTCAGGTGCTGCATGCTGAGCTCAGAGGGCGTACAGCCATTTCGCTAGGAGAGACCATCACCCCCTGACTACAGCCTGCTGTTTTTGGACCGTATGTCTGAAGGAGGCGGTTTGGTCCCCAAAACATACTAAATGGTTTTCATGAGATGTACAGGAAAGTTTAAAGCCTTAGGAAAGGAGGAACATGGCAAAAAATCTATAGTATAGGCAAAGGGTGTGTGGACTGTCTCCTGATTTAATCATTTCTAGCCAATTCTCTGTATAGCCCCGGTGTTGCAAATACTATGAACCACTCCCTGCCCTTTTAAAGGCTGACCAGCCTGAATGTTTAAACAGACTTTGTCTCCTTCTCATCCTGTCCTATCAAGCCATGTGCCTTTGGCTTTTGTTTTTGAATTATATTGTTTCTTAAATAAGAAAATAAACAAATAAAAGAGGTTTTCCCTGTGCATTTCAAAGGCATATATCAGAACCTTAGCAGTAAATCTGATTTTATTTGAAGTGATATAAACTGACCAACATCCTTCCAAAACAGAGAGTGCTTTGATCAGGAGGCGGCTGAGTGAACCCACACAGTAAATTTGCAGCCCTGGACTTTTCTCTATTAACATTTTCCTCTTTGCACTTTCATAAAATGTAAATTTAATGGTCTGAAATGCTGGGAGACTTCCTAAATTTTTCTTTTCATGGTGTTACACCAAGACTCATTTATTCATGTCCTAAACTATAATACAAGCTTCCGAGCAGTGAATCACTCTAATTATCATCAGGTGCCTGTTTCATGTTAAACAGCTTTGACAGTCCAGCAGCTTGGGAGGGAAGCATTCTTCAGTTTATTTCGTCTCCTGTCTCTCTTCTTTCCTTGGGAGTTTTTCCCTGACAGTTGAAGTAAGTTTTTCTGTGGTTTATAATTCGTATTATTTTAGCCCTGATCCCAATTCAAAACCTCAAGACCGCATAACCTTACTCTTATTCAGGGTTAAACTGCAGATTTCCTTCCTGCTTGGTACCGGAAACGAGGTTCAAAATATCTGGCCTTGAAACACTGGGCCATCCTTTAAAAAAAAAAAACACTTTTAAAATAAAAAGCCAGTTTCATATACCTAGGATACTTCCACTTTGAACTGAAGTCTTTTACTAAAAAAAATTATCTTCAAGTTTTCTTATGTAACTTGAAAAATAAAGATGAAGTAAGGATTTTTATTCAATAGTTCTTTTTGCCTTTGTTCATAAAATTTGAGGCAAATTAGTGCCTGCACAAAAGAAAGGGAATGCATAAGGGGTAAGAGTCTGTGTCTTAGGGGAAAATAATTGATATGCCAATTCACTAGTTTTCTACCCAACTATTTCTAAAGACAACGCAGAACCACCTCCCGAGGACATCCCGTTCCGGTTGGCTCCATTGTTCTCTACATCGTCCCATGAGATCGTCCCAGCCTTCCTCTTCTACACACAAGGTGTGATTTGAGAAGAAGTCTTCAGGTACCGCCTGCAGAAGTAAAGATGAAAACAATCCGACTTTTCACCTTCTTTGGCCTTTCTCAGAAGGGGTCACCACCCCTCTCCTCATATCAAATAGAGATAGAGAGCTTCAAAATTATTATTATGAAAGAATTCGGTTTTTAAGTTCATTATTGCCCTCACAGGCATGTTCTGCAGTGTAATGACAATATGGAAGACATTCAGGAAAGATGAAGCTGGGGAATTTGTACCATTTCAGAATTTTCATAAGAGACCAGTAATCAAAACAGAGATTTGCTCTCTCCATAATCTGCTGAAATTTTCTAAAGATACTTCCTTCCTCTTGTCAAGGAAATTACAATTGCATCAGAATTGCCTTTCAGAAGGGTGAAAATTGGATGGGCTGTCATTTGTCTTGCCTAGATAAGATCTCCTCACTTCTCAAAGTGCCTAGGATCCTGCCGCTGCTGGTCACATGGCCCCCCCCACTGTATCTCACAGTGCTTCTAGTTGCAGGGGCCTGTGGGGAAAAATGCATACACATCATATCTAGCCAATCCAAACCACCTGGGTTTCTCTGGCTGACCACAAGCTTCTCATACACATTGCTTAAATCCTGTTGTTTTTTGGTGGGGTGGGGGGATGCACCCCACTGGTAAAATTGTTTTGAGCATCTCCAATGCATGCATATTTATTTACATGCTATAAATACACATTATTCTCTGAATATATTATGTTTATTTTAAGTATGTATACACAAAAGTTGAACTTAAAAAGTAGTAAAGTAACCACAAAGAGAATTTCTAAGGTTTCTTCTTGCACTCCCTGGGATCTGGGCAGCTGATTTTGCAGGCCATTGCATGGTGGGTGGTGATCCCAGAGCCTGGAGGCAATGGAGTTGGTGGGGATGATGGAGGGGACATGGTGCTTGGCTGCAGCCTGTAAGGTGGCAAAGTGATTTAACCGAGCCCAGGTTTTATGACTTGACTTCACCCGGATTCATTCTGCATTATTCTTGATGATCCTAACTCCCACTGAGCTTGCCAGCGTCATGCATCAGAATGACTAACGGCTGAGCTAATAATAAATCTATCAAGTCATACCTCCAGACTGTTTTCACACAACTGAAAGAAGTTGTGAGAATATGACAGTACTCATTCTGTTGGCTGGAAGCACACAGTTCCTCTCGCTCTTTCAAAGATATGGTGTAAAATTAGACCATTAGTTCAGGGCAGAGTCATTATTGGAAATGCAGACCACATAAAATAAATTATCCTGATCTCATTGAAGAAGTATCCTTATCCTGCATAGATAAAGATTGTGAACTTTCAGATATTAATTCATCTGTATTTTAGATAGAGCATTTGGAAAGATTTATTTGGTTTTCATTAACATCATAAAACTATTCATTAAAATGTTAGCTCGTTTTTTTTTTTAACAAACAAAACTACAGAGCTTTGCTAGCTAAATGTTGAGGAGTTTATAGTTGGTGAGAAAACAAAATCACCCAGATGTCTATTGTCCTGATGGCCTGTAACGTCACCACTGATCTCTATGAGACGGCGCAGGGAGGGGCCTGGGCCAGGCTTACTTCAAAGAGAAACTACAGGCTGCAAGGAGATCAAAGGAGAGAGCTGTTTCATTTACCCAGACATTCAGATGTTCCTTCATTCCTCAGATTTCTACGGAATTCCTAAACTGTGTTAGGCTGTCGGAGTGCAGGACACAGAGATGCCTTTCTAGTCTCAGTGAACTGACAGCCCAGTGGGAGAGGCAGGTAAACAAGCCGGGAGTTCTCTGTGAGAAGACCTTCCTGCAGGAATGCCCAGGCACCATGATGGTCCAGGGAGTGGCCGGGAATAGCCCGCATCGTTTGGTGGCCCTCCACTCTGGACTGAATTCTAAACAGTAGAATGAAGTTATGAATGAAGATAATAAATAATAAACCTTTACTGACCATGCAAGTGCCATGTGCTACATACTCTGTTACACTTTAATGACTGTAGTTTGATGATAGAGAGAGAATTTAGGGGAAGGCCTGAGAATCAGACTTCTTAAATCCATATCCCAGATGCCAGCATTAATTAGCTGGCCAAATTGGGGTAAGTTAACTCATCTCTCTAAATGCCAGTTTTCCCATGTGTTAACTGGAATGATAGCCTTTATCTCAGAAGTCAATGCCATAGTTATGAGGAATAACTAAATAATCCTGGTGAAGAATTTAGGACTATGCCTAACACAGTAGATGTCCAATGAATGTTACCTGATATTTACTTGTTAATCTTACTACTCATGAACTGCCTTCATTGTTACTGTAGTTACCTCCCTTTTATAGACTATGGAGCTACGGCCTAGAGAGCTTAGGAACTGCAGTGTGACCACCATGATGTGGAGCCCAGGCACAGGCAAGCAGAGGCGCCGGCCAGGACAGGGAGCACATGTGTAAAGAACACGGCGATCCAGGGAAGAGGCGAGGAGGGGAGGCTTCTGGAGGCATGACTACCATGGTTCATTCAGGAAGTGAAGGCCGACATTATAGTGCCAAAAAGAAATAGATTGGAGATATTTTCATTATGTGAATGTTAATAGATTATAGGAGAAGATGATCTACATGAGTAGAGGCACTATTCTGGAACTTCAGAATTTTAAGTGGATTTTGGCTTTTTCCATAAATCAGCTTATAGAGGGGGAATGGGGAGAGACTTAAGGGATGTATATATACACCTTAAGGTATATATCTGATCAGATTTATCTGATATACCTTCATGTACTTATATATATATATATAATACATATTATATATATATATATATATATCAGCTTTGCTGCTGTGAGAGGCCAAAATAAAGTTGCAAGATGTTAGAATTGAAGAGTTAAGACATATTCTGATATAATAATAATATATATATATATAATACATGTACTGACTTTTTCATTTGCTTTTCACATTGGTTCTACATTTTGTTGCTGTTTGACATTGAACTGTATAAAGTGTATTACATACTACTTTACTTTGTCATACTAAGAACATTTTCATTTTCATTTATAACACCTTGGTGTCTAGAACTTCTCCCCATCTGGTCTTACAGCTCAGTGTTCTATACTCAGAGGCTATGCCCTAAGTTACAGTTCCAACACAGGGCCGGTGATGGGGACTAGGAAAAGAACATAATCCAAAAGGACCAAGCAACTAACCACCCCTTTTATAAGTTGCCACCAACAGGAACAAGCCTAACCACTCATGCCTACTAGGGTTGCTTCTGAAATGTGTTTCACCTTCTCTATTAAAGGCCTCCCTCCCCATCACTGCTAGAAGATCTTGTGCTATGGAGGTGCTCCTGTTTAATATTTCTTTACGACTAGTTAATTTACCAAACAAGAATAAGGGAAAATATCTAACATTAAATGTTAGTAGCTCTCTGTTTTGAATGATAGAAATAGCAACAATGAATCATTACTTCCTTTCACATATTTACTAACTCACATTTCCTACTAAGACTCACCACGCTTTGACTAACAATGCTGAAGTTTGATGTTATTATGTGGCTCATGACTGTTTTCCCTAGTAAAGCTGGCTTTAGGCACTGTTTTGATTCCATTAATGACCATTCAAGATAAGGAGCTTTTCCATATGCCTGGGATGGTTTTCCTCACTCAGAAGAATTTTAAACCTGAGAGGGGCTTTGAAAACCAGTGAACATGTATGTATCATGTATTTCTATGAATATTGTAAATAAAATAGCTAGCATACCAAGGAATTGAACAGAAAATGCTTGCAAGCAAAATGGCAGATAAGCTAATGAAAAACTTTTCTCTTTGTATTAAGAATATATATATGTGGATTCTTTGTTTTTTGCTATTGAGTTGTATAAGTTCCTTAATGTATTTTGGGTATTAATTCCTTATCAGGCATATGGTTTGCAAATATTTGTTTCCCATTCCATGGGCTGCCTTTTCATTTTGTTATTATTTCCTTTGCTGTGCAGAAGCTTTTGGTTTCATTTCGTCCCGTTTGTTTATTTTTCTTTTTATTGCCCATGCTAAAAAAATCATTGCCCACACCAATGTCAAGGAGCTTTTCCCCTATAAAATTTTCCCCATAGAGTTCCCTGGGAGTTTTACAGTCTTTAATCTATTTCACATTAATTTTTGCAAATGGTGTAAGATAGGGGTTCAATTTAATTATTTTGCATGTGGATATTCATTTTTCCCAATATATTTTTGAAAACAATTTGAAACATTCTTGAAAAACAATCCAATTTAAAAATGGGCAAAGGACCTGAATACATATTTTTTTCCAAAGACAACATACAAATAGCCAGCAGGTACATGAAAAAGTGCTCAACCTTACTAATCAAAAAGGAAATGAAAATCAAAAACCTCATTCCTATTAAAATGGCTATGTAAAAAAAAATGTATAATATATGTACTGACATTTTGACTGAAGGTATTTGTCCAGCTTCTGTAACAGCAAACGGTAAAGTTTGCTGGGAGATTATAAAGAAGGTGCTTTAAACTCTTTGGGGAACAAGAAGGACCTAACTCAGAAAATAGTCAAATAACCATAGAAAGTATTTATGTGCCTAGTCTGCAAGCACGTTAGATACAATATTTTATCAAATCCTCACAGCCTCCCTGAATTTAGTATTACCATCTATCTTGGAAAAACAGGGCAGGCAACAAAGAAAGGTATTTACCAGGACTGAGTCTGGAATGTATAGTCATTACGAACCTCCCGGCTGGCATCTTTTCTCACATGGCTCATTCCTGGCCTGAACTTCTTCCCACTTCCTCCACTTCTATTGTTCCTTCAGTGTAGTTTCATCTCTAACCCCCGCTTCGACCTTCTTGTAAGCCACCTTAACGCTCTAAGAATGCGCATGAACAGGATAACTAACACATGGGCAAGAAATGATAAAAATGATGAGATGGCTACTGTTTGGGGAGAAAGATAGTAGATGTGGAGAGAGAGGGGTGTTACACAGGACACTGCAGTGAATAAGGAATCTGGGTTTTGCACCAAAGCCGAGACTTGAATTTGCTATAGCCTGCAGACGTTTGGGGGCTCATACATGTATTTACAAGATAATATTTACGTTTGCCACATACGCAGTCTACACCCAAGAAGTAGTGCCATTTTGCTGGGTCATCCTGAAAGCACAGTCTGACTCCAAGCCTTGAGGCAGGAATTTATCTGGGAAGCGATCCCGTGAGAGCAGGGGAGTGAAAATGGGAAAGAGGGAAAGTCGATGTAAGATGCCTGCAGCGCTTAACCCTCCGACTTTCTGGGGAACCTCTTGGGAGGCACCACGGAGATGTCTGCCCAGAGGACACATGGGGACCCAGTGACCCTTGGCTCCTCCCCCGTTGGTCACCCATGGTCCTGTGGGCGCTGCCTCCCCTGCACTGCCAAGCAGGCGCCCATGGCATCGCAGAGAAAGCCCACGGCAGGAAGCGGGAAGTATGGACAGCGGGCCTTGGGCCGGGAGCTGGCCGGTTCCACCTGCCCCAAGCTGGTGGGCGCCTCGTGGAGCAGGTCACTTCCGCAGTGACTGCAGCCGAGGGAGCAGGAGAAGAGGCTTTGCAGGGCACACAGGACGGTCCCCCAGGGCAGGCAAGTGGGTTCTTATAGGAATAACCGGGCAGCACAGGAGAGGTAGAGCACGCGGGCTTTCAATTATGTTAATGCTGCCTTCACTTTTCCTACACCAAGTTTCTCTAAAAAACCTTTCACATCCAAGAATTATACATGATGTTCTTAAGTATTTGTCATGATATGTGAAATTCTGACTAAGATTTCATGGATATATGTAGGCACTGAGATAGGATCTCCAGCACCCCTTACATCCCTCACGCGTCGTGTAGGCTGCGGGCTGAGGGGAGGTTGACCCCATCCTCCATCCCAGAGGTGGATCTCTGCTTATTTTAGCTCAGTCAAGTTCATCTCAGCCTCCTTTTCACAAAGACTGGTTCCAGGAATTCAGGCTGAAGTCCGTCAGTACATGACATTCCCGCTGTGTCTGATCTGATTTGTGCTGCAAGTTCTAGAAGCCTCCCCACAGGATGGTTTTGTATATATGGATATGATGCCTGGGACTATTGCACCCGTTTCTGGCTCCCTGATGAAACAAGAAAGAGGGAGCAGTAAAAACACACAGCCCCTGGGGGAAGCCAGTCCTGAAGTCAGCCCATCTTAGACTTCCACGTGAGTGCATATGAATACCTTTCCTCATCATTTAAGCCATTTTAAGTCAGATTTACCGCTAAAAAGATTCTTAACTGACACTCAGACACTCTGAGTCTCCCCAACTTTTAATCGGTGATTTAATACCAAAGGAAAAGTTTAATTCCAGAGGGGGAAAGATGTCCCTCCCTGAGGCAAGGGCGGAATTTTCCCTTTGGGTCCATCTATGGACGTGTTCCCAGTTGCATTGTTTTGATGAGCAAAAAATAACTGCTCAGTGTGACCCCATCCAGAGCTCTTTCAGATCGTTTTTTCCTTCTGAAGCAGTTTAACCAACTAAGCTTAAAAATTTGCCTTAAAAATGTATCTCACCCAAGACCTCTACGATTAGACTGAGTTGATAGGAAAGAATTCAGGGCATTTTTCAAAGCAGAGCAGTGTGGGAGGGTGGGGAAAGGCTGGAACTCGAAGTTATTTCATTTTAAAATCTAGATTATATAATACAAGGAATATCAAATTGCTTCTTTTTACAGAAATTTTGATCACATTAATATTTCATACCCCTTAGGATTTAGTTTGTTGGCCCTATTTAGTATTAGTCCACTAAAGACGCTGTCCTTAGTTTAGAGGACATTGTCTAGAATAGTGATAATGGATAACAGAGGGAAGGCAAGTGAAACTTTACAGGCAGGTCCCTAGGAACAAATACAGGTTTTCTGTGCCATCATGTCCCTGAGCATGACCCATTCCTGCCACCTCTGCAGAATATCCATTAGAAGTGGAGCAAGGGAACTTTCTGTGTGACAGATACTAAGACAATGAACTATTATGTGTTTAAATATCTGTGGCAAGAGAAATTCCAAATCTATCAAACATTTGGACAAGGTTGTTGTCTGGCCTTCCAGCCTCTGTCGATTTGGCCTAGTGAAATATGACGTTTGACTTCACATCTTTGTTTGATGACTTGCTAGGTAATTCAAGTCAACTTTGCCTTCTGACTCAGAAAGCTAATGAATTAGGAGGCATGGCTGCCAGTTTTCTGAAACTCAAAAAAGAAGGGTTATAAATATTCACTTTCCATCAATACATATTTAATAAGTCTTATCCAAATTAAAACTAATTTATTATAAGACCCTGAAAACTCTTTCAAATCATGCTTTCTGAATCTAATCCTTTTGTGATCTGCTGCATGAATGAATTTTGACTATAACAGGCTCATATTCTGTTATTTAAAAAGATCCTAAACTTTTTAAATACAACATCAAAGGCACAGTCCAGGAAAGAAGGAATTGATAAGCCAAATTTCATTAAAATTTAAATCTCATGCTCTGAAAGATGCTGTCAAGAGAATGAGAAGACAAACCATAGTCCGGGACAAACACACATCTGATTAAGAAAGGATTGTTATCCAAAATATACAAAGAACTCATAAAACTCAACAGTAATGCAACGAATAAGTCAACTGGAAAAATGGCAAAAGACCTGAATAGATGCCTCACCTAAAAAGATGAACAATGGCAAAAAATATATTAAAAAATGCTCCATATTATATGTCACCAGGTAAATGCAAATTAAAGCAACAATGAAATAACACTATATATCTATTAGAATGGCCAAAATCCAGAACACTGACAACCCCAAATGTTGGCAAGGATGTGGAGAAATAGGAACACTCATTGCTGGTGGGAAAGCAAAATGGTACAGTCACTTTGGAAGACAGTTTGGCAGTTTCTACAAAGCTAAATACAGTCTTTCCATATGATCCAGCAACTGTGCTCATAGGTATTTATCCAGTTGAGTTGAAAAATTACATCACAAAAATCTGCACAGAAATATGGGATGGATATAGGTAGGCACTGAGATAGTATCTCCAGCATCCCTTACATCCCTCACGCGTTGTGCAGGCTGCGGGCTGAGGGGAGGTTGACCCCATCCTCCATCCCAGAGGTGGATCTCTGCTTATTTTAGCTCAGTCAAGTTCATCTCAGCCTCCTTTTCACAAAGACTGGTTCCAGGAATTCAGGCTGAAGTCCGTCAGTACATGACATTCCCGCTGATTTGTGTCTGATCTGATTTGTGCTGGAAGTTCCAGAAGCCTCACTGGGATGCTGGAGATACTATCTCACTGCCTACAATTACCAAAAACAGGGACAAATCAAGATGTCCTTCCATAAGTGAATGGGTAAACGTTGTACATCAGACAATGGAATATTACTCAGTGATAAAAAGAAATGAGATAGCAAGCTATGAAAAGACAAGGAGAAGCTTAAATTCATAGTGCTAAGTGAAGCCAGAAAGAAGACCTTACATACTGTGTGATTCCTAGTATATGACATTCTGGAGAAGGCAAAACTATGGAGATCAGGAAAAGATCAGTGGATGCCAGGGAGAAAGTGGGTAGAAGATAAGGAGGGATGAATAGGCTGGACACAGAGGATTTTTATGGCAATGAAAACACTCTGTATGATTATACAATAATGGCTACATGTCATTATGTATTTGTCCAAACCCCTAGAATGTACAACACCAAAACTGAACCTTAATGTAGACTGTGGACTTTGGCTGAACATGATCTGTCAATGTAGGTTCACTGATTATAACAAATGCGCCTGGTGCAGGATGTTGGTTGTGGGGGAGACTATGCATGTTTGTGGGGTAGGGTTGGTATACGGGAAACCTCTGTACCTTCTGCTCACTTTTGCTATGAACTTAAAACTGTTCCAAAAAATAAAATCTATTTAGAAGGGAGAAAAAAGATCCTAAATTTAAAGCAAATATATAAGGCACCAACACTCCCTTACCTATTTGGGACATAAAATTTTACTTTTGTCAAGGAAAAAAAAGGCAGATTATTAGTGAGCCAGTCATACAGTAGAGATTTTAAGGTTTTTGTTTTCAATAGAATCAATGAAGTTATTAGGCTAAAATAACTTAAGTAATAATTCTGAAGGTTATTTTAAGGTGCCCAACAAGCAGGAGCTTTAAAGAACATTTTGTTCTCCTGCATCTTGGGGCCGTAGGAAAGGTGGCACTGGGTTCAAGTCAGCCCCGGGTCCCAGCGTCTGCCTCCAAATCACAGATGGCAAATGAGTTATCTTCTCTGAGTCTCTGAGCCTTTCTCTTCTTAGGGAATGGAAATAAGAATAACCTCAAGATTGTTAAAGGAATTAAATGAGATAACAGTAAATGTTAATTTCCTTTCCCACTTTTGATCTCTTAGAAACCCTTCAAGAGAAAGAAAATTGAAGTTTCTTGATTTCCAAGGTTTCTTGCTCTCCATGCCATGCCTTACATTAAGTTCCCTGGGCAAGTTGTGATCCACAAACAGGATTATCGCAGAATTATAAACAAGCAGCGGGACAGCTTGATTTGGAGCTGTTTTCTGAGATAATCATTTGGCCGCCCAAATTAGTTATGTGTGGACCGAACCTTGTGTTTTGCAAACAAGTTTGCTAGAGACTAAACAAGATATGGGAAGATTGCCTTTCTTGGTCTCGAGTGTATTTTTTTAAAACTTTTACCATTACAAAGACTTTCATAAAAAATAGTTTGACACAAACCAACAAAGTATATAACTTGTGAATTTAAAAATGTCATAAATATTTATTTTTTAAAGTAAAAGGCCAGAACATGTTGCTTGGAACGATGATCAGATATCTCACTGCAATCACATCTTCTATTTCCTTTCCTCTTTAGGTGCACTCGCTCCTGCTTTTGGCTTTGCTCAGCTTCAGTTTCACCTTGGATGCGTTCATGACTTTGTCTAGGATCTGCATGAAACAAGCACGTGGGCAGAGGATTCAAAGCCTGCTCCTGAGGTACAGGAGTTAAAATACTCTCAGTCTCCTCTCAGGACGTTGGGACCGTCAGTACAAGCAACAACGTGCCAAGTACTTAAGACTGTAGCATCTGCAATTAGATGCAAAGGCTCCAGTGGTCTTGGGAAAATTACCTAAACTTTCTAGAAAATGGAGATAATAATATGGTCTAATTCCCCATGTTGTTATGGAGACTAAGCAAAGAAATGTACACAAAATGCTTAATACAGTGGCCAGAATATGAAGAGATCTCAATGCATGTCAGTCTATGACTATGTATAGATGGAGGTATTGCCTGTCTGGCTGGCTACCTGGGATGGACTTGTTACAGTCAGCCTGGAATTTTAGCTCTGGAATATTCCAAACAGAGTTCTTTGACACCTGATTATTCTTGGAGTATATACCCCTTACAGACAGATACTACAGAAGCTAATTGGGAAAATATTCTTTCTGGCTGTTCAGGGATCATTTGGGAGTCTTGGAAGCTGGGGACAATCTCCCTGAAGCAAAAAGATTAAGAATAATATAGGGCAGCATGGAGGAAAAGGGTGTGGGCTTTGTCCATGTGGGTGAAATAAGACGTTATGACTAATGCTGGATTTACTTGTGCATGGCCAACAGCACGGTATTTATTCAAAGTTCAGTAGAGAGTGAAAGAAGGTATAGATATACACAAAATGAAATGTTATAAGGAGAGTTTTCTTGAAGGAGACTGATTTTTTATCTCAAATTCATTACTAGATATATGCCTGCACTAGAATACACAGAAGTTTTTCTCCAACCAGTTGCAAATATAAGAAAGGAAATGAAAACAGATCACTTCTATCTTAGCAAAGTCCTTTTCTTTATTACTTTCATTGCTTGGATTATGAATTTCAATAAATTCTAAAGGCATTCCTAAATCTAGAAGTCAATCAAAAAGGTTGCTTCTCTAAAGTCCACAAAAATCATACAATTCTAAACTCAATTTATTCTACTCTTAATTTTGCAAACAAATAAATGGTGAGCCAGAGGGATGTTGTTGATATGAGTAGGAAAAGAATCTAAAACTTTTAAGTGTCACAGGTGAAATCAAATTCTGGGTCAGTTGACCTCTGTTTAACGGTGCTTTTCCTTTATCGTCATCTTACCATTCAGAAAATCTACAGCTCAGCGAACTTCTTCATTTGGGGAAGACAATTTTGTCACGGGAAACGGCTTCTGTATGGACTAGAACAGTCCACTGAATCAAAGTGTCAAAAGCTGATTTTCTTTCCACACAGGAAAGTCATCAAAAGGTAAAAGAATTTTTCTCTGGTCAATTAAGTCTATATGTTCCCACTGACACCATCTATCCGGTCTCATGATGACCCTGCAGGCAGTGCCAGTCTTTATAGACGATGATTTACCCACATTTGGTATCTCTGGTAGGAAGAAGGAAGCTGAGCTTTCACAACAGACTGAGGAAGAAAATGGAAGTTCCTTCCCCTTCCCCTTCCCCTGAACCCGCAAGAAGTGAAGTATTGCTATTGAGGACATTAGTGTGGTCCCATGAAGCAAGAGTGAAAAAAACTGTACCTCAGTGGTTTCTTCTGCCTACACACTTAGAACAATGGAACTTGCACTAACCTGCTTACAAAGAGGCGCTCTTTCAGGTCTTCTCGTGGGATTCAGTTCATCTTATTTGGGATCTCTATTGTTTCTGAATGGCATACGCCTAAGGAAAGGCCCGTTTGAAGTGGAAGAACTAGGCTCATTCCTGTAACCCAGGACATTTTTCTCCAAAGTTCAGTATTAGATGTGTCATAAAAACGTCACAATCTGGTGGACCTGAAAACTTGTTCAAATTTGATTTATGACTGCCATGACTGTCTTATTTCACGTAGGTGGGAGAAGCCCACACCCTTCTTCCTCCACATTGCCCTATGTTGTTCTTAATCTTTTTGCTTTCAGGAGATTCTTCCCAGCTTCCAAGACACCCCGATGATCCCTATGCACAGCCCAGAGAGAATATTCCTCCAACAAGCTTCTAAAGTTTCTGACTGTGAGGAGTATTGACTCCAAGAACAATCAGGTATCAAAGAACTCTGCTTGGAATTTTCTAGAGCTGCAATTGCAGGCTGACTGTAACAAATCCGTCCTAGGCACTCAGACAGGCAGGCAATACCTCCAATCAATATAGTCATAGACTGACTTCTATTGATCTTTTTATGTTATGGCCAGTATATTAGGTATTCCATGTGCATTTGCTTCCTTGGTGAACTTTGGAATCTTAGGTGTCACTAAGAGTCCTTGATCATTAACTCACATGCACGTACACACAACACACTTTACCTCTGAATTAGAAGTCTGACTTCAAGATAACCCTCTCTTATTTTTACGACCTGAATTTCAGCTGGCTAAACTTTTGCCTCTGTTCCTTCTGCTGGAAAATCGTTGAGCAATGATGATGATTTTAGGTAACAGTGAAGAGCCTTGTATACCTCTAATATAAAATATGTTGAATCTTTCAATTCCACCAGGGAAGATGATACCCTAACAATGCATTTCCAAAATTTCCTTTTAGTATCACCTTAAGTAACTCTGTTTGGAACCTCTTGTTGCACCTCCGTAGAAACTGGCTCAGTCTGTTATCTCATTTCTGGTCTAATGACTAGAAGGTAACATACCAGGAATATGAAGCAATGTATCAGTTTACAGCACAATCCGATTCTGTTGATTGTATACAACTTTTGAGAAGCTATGCAAGGGTTTAAACCATACACTCCTTTATGTTTATATTAACAGCCTTTATTGTCTCTGGGACTTCTTTCTCAATTTTTTTTTTTAACAATTTATTTTATTTTAGTATCATTAACCTAAAATTACATGGGCAATATTGTGATGATTAAACTACCCGCTTCATCAGGTCCCCCCCACCGACCCCACCACAGTCACTGTCCATCAGTGTAGTGAGATGAGAATCACTACTTGTCTTCTCTGAGCTGTACAGTCCCCCCCGTGCCCCCCCACCCTATGTCTGCCAATCGTAATGCCCCTTGCCTTACATAAGAGATTTGTTCTCACCAAGTTAAATTTTCAGCACACTCTGAAACATTTTGCTTGCCCTGTTTGTTTACATGACTGAGTTTAGTATTGGCTTTGCATAACATTCTCTTGATAAAAATTAACTGGCTTAACTGGTTACATTACAAGGATGAAACTTGTAAACATATGCATTTATTCATGAGAAACATGCATTCTTCCCGTAAAACATTTTTAAAAATATAAGACTTTGAACTATTTAGTTTAGTGCTGATTTTCTTTTTATGCAATTAAGAAATCAGCTGCCGTTTAGCACAGTTTGAAAATCAAACCTCCCTTAATAGTATAAAAACCTGATTCGCTTATTAAATGACAAGACTTAATTGGAGCAGGGGTGTGGATAGGGATTCTTATTTCATCACTTAGTTTTGGAATCAGAAACAGTCAACAACCATGCCACTGCTCTAACTCTGAGGTGAGTCAGCACCTAGATGTGTCTGCACAATCCTGAATAGATGAAATGAGGCTGATGACACCATTTCACAAAAGGCTGGATTCTGTGATATGAGTGACATGACCTGGGCCGAGTACTGCCCTGCTTGGCCTTCATTCTCCCTGGCCTTTGCTCTCATTGGTTTAGTCTCAAGTCAGAATTGAGTTTGAGTGCATTCATTATTTCTTCTCCCCTCCAAATCTACTCTTGGAAGTTTGCACAAAACCTCAACTTTTCCATTCTAGTAAAGCACATCATCTTTTTGCCTCTCTGAATAGAAAAGGTTAATATATATTTTCTGAACACATTAAATGGTGTGACTTGCAAATGGTTTGCACTGTTCCTTTTAGATAATCTAGAAAACATTCACAGTATTTGTATCTCAAGGGAAAATAGAAATTCAGTTATACTAAATTTCCATCAGAGCACTATATGATAAGCTAATGGTTTTCCTATTTTTTTATTTATTAGTAGAATAATGTGCCAGAAAAAGCATTTCAATGAATGTACAAAAAGATTATCACAACTGTGATGTTTAATAAATACAATTTCTTATCCTTTAATGTAATTGTCAAAATTCAGATTAACTGTATGACTTTCATAGGCTTATGGGTGATATTTTAAATGACTTACCTAAACCTACAGATACGAAAAGTTGTAACTTAAGGCACACAAAATCTTTGGATACACATTTTCTGTATGACCTTTTGTGTCATATCATGATTGACAAGAGATCTACATTAGATCTTTTCCCCAGGAAGTATTCTCTATGATTTGTGTGCTGGAAATTTATTGAGAACAGTCCTCAAGATCAGTGCTGTTGGGGACTGGAGGAAGGTTTGGGCAGAAGAAAGACTTGATCTGTGAATATTAATGTATAAGAGGCAGAAAAATTTAGTCACTCTTACAGGAAGCTCTGGAGCTAAGATCAGAGTTGTCCTATCTTGGAGCTAAGATCCAGAGTTGTCCAAAGGCACCGGGACATTTTATGCTCCCTCTCCGGCCCCCTGCTGAGCCCCTCCCCATAGACATAGAGCAGGAGTCATGTCTTCGGGTAAGGCAGCAATCTTCAGCCTGACCATTATGGACAAGGACTCAGATCAGGGCCTGTAGCTGCTAATACTTCAAGCATAAGGAAAATGAGTATCTCAGTTCTGAAGGTAAGATCTGGGTGGAGCACCCAGTATCCATTACAAAAATCCAAAAGCAAATAGCTAGTTAGATAAGTGGTTTGAGCAAGAAGCCCAGTGGGTTCATTTATTTGCTTTAGCCTTTCTGTGCTTCCCTCTGGGAGCGGGAAGATTGTCTCCATAGAATCCATAATCTATTTTTCTTCTCCTTTTCCAACCTGGTCCCTTCCTACTCTCATGAAATAGTGTAAGAGCACATGCTTTGGATGAAGGCAGATGTGAGTTTAAATCCCACCTCTGCCCTTTACCAGCTGTAAGTGGCTTCTCTGAACCTAGGTTTGCCTGTTCATAAAATGGAGGTAATAATACCTGTCAAGAACTGTGAAGAGGCCTATAATTTCCCTATTTTCAAGCTGAGTTAGCTTGCCACAGTGTCATGGATTCAGGTAGAAGACATGAACACCCAGCTCAGAAACAAAGGACAGCTTAGTTTGTGCAGCAATACATTAGCTGGAGTGTCAGCATTTGATTTAGTTCTCCAGGCCTCAGTTCCCACAGGGAAATGCAAAGAGGATGAGAAGATACCTGCATAGGCAGCAGGCTATGATACAGTCATTGAACCTGGAGTCTTTCATACTGAGCACTAAGTGAGCTTGCCACTTGCTCTGGGGGGAGATACTATATTTTACAAGAATGTTTGCTATATAAATATGAACAAATTTCGCTGCAAAACAGGAAATCTGATTGAGAAGAACTTTATTTCAAAAAAGAGAAGAGAAAGGAAGAAGAGTTTGAAACTAATGCGTGATCCAAGGAAACAAGAAGAGGGGATTGTGTTTGTAGCAGAAGTTCCCACTTAAGTCCTCTTTCAGGTCTGTTTATGTAAATGAAGGATGCAAACGCGTTCAGTTCTGATTGGTTGATACAAACTGCAGCTGATTGGTTAAATTCCTAGCTAGGTCTGTTTTTGCAGCAGCAGAAGGAACAGAGGCAGGATTTAATTTCCAGGAACATAGCAGGAAGAGATTCAGAGGAGCACAATAGGAATTGGTTCTCCTGAGGACACAGGATACACGGTAGACTCGCGTCAGTACCTGGTTGGCTGACTCCTTTTTGTTTTATGTCTCAGTTACCCTAACAGAATCCATCCTGTTTTCCAGCACAGCTGAATTGGGGGTGGCAAATCCACTTAGTTTTATCTTATTTTTACACAAGCTTCTTGAAAACAGGGTCTGGAACAAGATTAGGGCTTCTGCTAGACAGATGTGCAGAAACACTGAGATCCAGGAGGAACTGTCACCCAGAAGTACCCACTCCATTAGTTGACAAATAGAGACAACAGTACACTACAGTAGTTGAGAACATAGGTTTAAGAACAAGGCCAGACTGCTTGAGTTTAAACACTAGTTCTACCACTTAAAGAATGTGACTTGAGGTAAGTTCCTTAACCTCAGTTTACTCTTCTGTGAAATGGAGATAATAATAGTATCTATGGCAAAGTTGTAAGGATAAATTAAGATAAGCCACATAAAAATGCCTGATGTGTGGTAAGCGGATGTTCAATAAATGGTAATATTATTATAGTAGCCTGGATACAACCAGCCGCCTAGTTATTTTCCCCAAGTAGTACAGAAATAACAAAAAAGGTTTTCCTCAAGTCTTCAGCTAAGGGAACTGGTTGACCATGCATAATGTTCTCTGTAGGCTGTCCCACATTTTGCTTGGGTTTCAGTTCCTACTCTTGCTGTACACAGCCATTTATTTCACCTAGGTTTGGCCTGAAGAAAGGAGACAGTCATTTGACCCACTGTGAACTGAGTAGGTCCATAGGACTGGATGGCATGGAGTACTCATCCTGACCCCGGCCATGTGGGCCTAACTCTCTTGCCCAGCTTCCTTTTACCTCCTCACCTCTAGCAACCAAGCTGACATGATTCTCATCCGTGGGCTAGCCCCGCCACAATGACTCAGGCTAGTCCTAACCATGCAAAAGAGGAACACAAAGATCCCAACGAAAGTTACTCCTAAACTCAGAATCGCCAACTTTATAAGCAGTCCCACTCTGCCCTTGTGTGAAGAGAGGACCCTTTGGGTCTCATCTGTAACATGGGATATATAAAGGCTCAATGACCTACCAGGATTCCTGCCAACCCTCAGGTACCATAACCTTAACTTTCACAAAAAGAAGAGTTATCCTTATGAAGGAGTTTTAGATAGCAGGGAGCACAAAAAGAAGAAATATGTGAAAGGAAATGGCAGTCAAAACCCTGGGTTCCAACTCCTTAATCTTCCCATAATCCACCAAACATATAAACCCAACCATGTCCTCCTCCTATACACTCACCCAGTTATCCACCCAAAGCCCGTCCCCCCAAGGGTATTTGGCATTTCATCTCTTCTCAGTCCCTTGGGTTAGGCCCTCTCTTGCACCTTTAACTCTTTTTCTTTTGGATCCTTCCCACTCAAGTGCACAGTAGGTCCACAAGTCAGTAGCAGCCGCAGCACCAAGGAGGTTATTAGAAATGCAGAACCTTGGGCCCCACTCCAGGCTCCCGAGTCACAGTCTGCATTCTAACAAGCTACTTGGATGATTTAAAAGCACATTTAATACACTGGTTCTCAAACTTGTCTGCACTCTGGACTTACCTGTGTAGTTTTAAAAAGTGCATGTTTTTGATGCCTGGGCTCCAACTTGTAATGGTTCTGATTTAATTTCATTTGGAGGAGGCCTGGGCATCAGAATTTTAAAATTCTCCCCAGGTGGTTCTAATGTACAGTCAGGTCAAGAATCATTGCTCTGGCATCTCTTATCTTTTTGAAAAAGGCTCTACTTAAACTATGCCTTCCTCCAGTTATTTATTTTGCCATTTGCTCTTTCTCAGCTTCATAGGCAATAGACACTTTCTTCACTACCTTATCTCAGGTTCACTCTGTAACCCCAACCCAATCCGACTCCCCTTTCACCAGCCTGCCAAAATTGCCTAAAATAAACCACCAATGAACTTCATTTGGTTAAAGGGACACCTTGAGTTTAATTCCTTTCTATTTTTCTTGTCCTGCCACCTACACAGTGGACTCATTCTCTCTCTAGTTTCCTCTTCAACCCAGACTTCCCTTCTTTTCCTACTTCTCATCCAGCTATGTACTTGACTTCCAAGTAGGATGTCTCACGGGCATCTCAAACTCAGCATGTTTAATGAAGACGTCTTATTTTTGTCCCACCAGAATTAGTCCCTCTTATTGTCTTCTTCTCAATAAATGTTTCTTCCTTTCTCTGTCTCATTAAATGGCACTTACATTTAACCAGTCATTCACACCAGAAATCCAGACACTTTCAACATCTCCTTCTAACAATCTATCACCAAATCTAATATATTTGATCACCAAAATTTATCCCAATTTTGTCCACTTTTTTCATTTCCATTGGTATTGCTTCAGTCCAGCCAGCATCTCTAACCTAGACCGTTGCTTTCAAAATGCCCTCCTTGCTTATTCTCCTGCCCTCTTTTATTCATCATAAGCATAGTCCAGATGATTTCACTGTCTGCTGCTTTAAACCCTTTAAGGTTTACTATCACACTCAAATCAAAGGCGCCCTCTCCAGGTTTACCTCGCCAAACTTGTCACTTTCACTCTTGTAAATCTTCTTTCCACTCAACACTGCCATGTTCTTTCTTATGGAGGAACCATTCCACCACGTGGACAGCTGCCATGGCTGGAAACTGCTTCTTCAAGTCCAATCTGAACTAGATGGAAATGAGACCCAGTCTTCTGCTCCAGATTGTTTTCTTAAGGAAAATGTTTTAAAAGGAAACCTCTTTTCTTTCAACATCATTGCTTTCTCTAAACCTTCTAAAATAACACATCAAACCAAACCTCAAGTTCAGTTTGTCTGTATAGCTTTGTTGTATTTAGTAGGGATTTCATAAATCTCAAAGGCTTTGACAGCTGTAGTAAAATATCTTTCATTGGAGATTTAATTATTCCTTTTCTGTGATATCCAGCCTCTGAAAATGTTAGTACAAATAATCTGTCTCTCAGTTTTGTAATGACACAAATGCATGGCAAGAAATACTTAAAGCAACTTGTTTCTTACTGTCATAATGGTCTATGATCATTTAAAAAAAAGAGAAAAGGGGAGAATAAGCAAAAGACAGGAAAGGAAAGAACATTGGAAGAAAAGTCGTCTGAACCTACACAATTAGAAGCACACTTTAGAACTAATGCAGAATATAGGGTGTGATTTGTAGAAAGTATGCAAGTAGTTAATTAAATGCTGGTTCAGTAACTTTAAAACTATAGTTTCATTAGCTTTAAAAAGCATCATTTGCCAATAAGGTCGGTGGATGGCATCTGTGTCAATTTTCTGACTGTGCTATTGTACAAAAGAGATGCCATGTACTCACTACCCAGCTTCCCTGGCCGGTACCATTTTGTGAAGCTCTGGTGAAGCATCACAGCCAGGAAGGGGACACTGATGGCATCCATTGGTCTTATAGTACAAATCTGGGCGAGGTGATACCACTGGAACCTGAAGGAAAGGTTTATGTATGGGACCTTTCTGGACTGTTTCTTTCAACTGCATCTTATGTCATAGTAATAATAATAACATATATATAATAAGATAATTCAGTTATCTCAAAATAAAAAGTATCACCTGAGTAAGACAGTAAAAAGTCTGATAGGCAGACAGATCAACAGGGAGAGGCTTTACTTTGCCAACCTCTTCAGACACTGCAACAGCCAGTATAGTTAGTTAGATTGTAACTGTTGCCTTTCCAGCTCAAACCTACTGTATTCTAAAGCAGTAACAGTTATCCTTAGACCTCCCTCTCATTCCTGAGAAGCAAACACACCCTGTTCTTTGTACTGGCAAAGCCTTTTTTATAGCTACTAAAGCTAAGGAATTTTTTTCAGTTCTACCTAGATGTTGCTCAGCAAGGCAAAATACAGCTTCAACATAAATCACACAAAAATAGGCAAAAACTTCCCTTCATAGTTTTCGTTGCTTTTTAGGTTGTCGATTTACTTCACCTAAAATATATTAAGGTCTGATCTTGCAAATACGATGTTTTCTTTCATTTTTTTTAGATGCCATAATGTATGAATGATTTATGAAATGGCAAAAAAAAGCCACTTTATCTTTTAAACGCTTTTAATGAAATTATTTTAAAAGCATACATTGAAGACCTTTCTATTTTTTTAAGTAACAGTTTTTTTCTCTTGTTACTTTTCTGCATTTTAAAAAATGAATTAAACTTTTTCCTTTGAGATAATCATAGATTCACATGCAATTAGAAGAAATTATACAGCAAGAGCCTATCTACTTGTTACCCAGTTTCCCTCAATGGTAACATTTTGTAAAACTATGGTTTAAACCACACCCAGGAAGGTGACACTGATGAAATCCGTTGGTCTTGTTCAGATTCCTCAGTTTTACTTGTATTCACTTGTTTGTGTGTATGTGTTTATTTCTATGTACAGAAGTTCTGTTTTTCCTTCCAGTAAGTTTTCAACCAGAAGGACATCAGATGTCATTTGTGTTCCTGCTCCTGTAAATAGGTGATAGAGATTTTAGTGACAGAAATCAGAATCTACCCTGGAGTGTGCTGTTTCCCTATGATAGCATGAAAATATTCCATACGGCTCTGCAAAGAGCAATCAGCAACTGTGTAAAACAGATGATGATCTGGGTGGTTTAGTCCTTTGTTTCAGAAGTCTATATGTTTAAAGGGCAAGTGTCTCTCTCCTGTCTTTCCCAGTCCCCATCTTTCTCTCTGTTTTCTTTCTGTTTGGTTTCAACAGATAAACGAAAAACAGCTTTTGGAAAAATCGCCACTTAAGCAAATCAGCTCTTCAGAGAGTTATAAGCAAATGAACAGCTTAAGAGAAAATGTTCAATAGGAAGTTCTAAATAGATCTAATCTTTCTAATGAACAAATCTGAAAAAATTTTCAAGTAGTAAGTTGTTGATACTTTAATGTGAAATGAAAAATGCCAAATTATGAAAGGTCTGTAAATTGAAAATGAAGAACTCATCCCCTATAAACAGTTGCAATGATTTCTTACATCTCTGAGAGTGTCCTTGCTTTAAACTAACACAGATATGCACAGAGCACACACATATACACACTCACACATGCCAGCTCATACACACAAAGAGCTCAAGTGCCCAAGGCAAAATCAAACTAGGGTAGTGGTTTCCCCAAGTCACAGATACTGCAGCTCCTATAATAAATGGGAAAAAAAAAGATTGTTGTTGGCAAAGCATGGAGGACTGTGGTTATTTTCTCAGGAAAAAAGGGTTAGATGTCATATTTTCCCCTGTTTTAACACACATGAAAGAGCATTTAGAAAAACAAGATGCTTAAATCTTGTTAGGATAGGTAATCTAATGTTAGCTGAACAATAAAACCCGAAATCTGTTTGCCCTGGAATTTTTTCCATAAGGACATGTCATTATCACCTGATACACTTTTCCCACCAGGCTCTTTTCTCTCCACACTTCCTGAAGTAGATATGCTTGGGAAGAAAAAAGTTGGAAGTAAAACTGAGCCAGCCCATCTGAACTGTTCATTCATCTTTGATCAGTCAGAGAATTTATGCAGCATAGTCTATTAGCCACAGAAAACAGACCAAATGGACTATAAAAGACCTGCAAACTGAAAGCGTTTCACAGGGGATGCACGGCACATACCTACTCACAGTGCCAGGCCCTGATCTTTCCCTCTGTGAGTCTTTGCTGTTTGCGTTTGAGCTTTCAGTTGAAAGTAGAATGAGGGCAAAGCTCTCAGCCTTTTGGAATCCCATGTATCTATTAAATGGGACTGGGAACGTTTCTCCCCCTACTGTGCAAGAGTTTTCTAGTTAGAGGAGGTATTCTGAGCCTTCGCTCTTCAGACCCAAGTATTCTGAAACTTATAGAGAGGTTCACAGGATAAAAGCAAGTAAGTTTGGTGGATTCTCTCTTCGCACTCAGAGATAAACAGCCCGCCAGCAGGTGGGTCACGAAGGGCTTCACGCTGTAGTGGATGCGTGCTGCATTTGTGGCTTGGTGGCAGAGGAGGACTGTGCCAGCAGAGATCTCATGAAAATCTGATTCTGTCAGCAGGAGGTCATTCTGTATGCATAATGAAAGAGATGAACATTTAAAAACCATCCATTCTTTTTTATTCAGAAACACATTACAGAGATAGTCATGTGTAACCAACAAAATCATTTTTCAGTTGTGCAGACATGGAGCCCTTCCCTGGTGATGGCAAAACCAAACATGATCTGACTATTGCCAGGCGTTGTGTGGGAGCCCCAGGTCAGGGCTTTCCTCCTGGCTTGGGTAGAATTGGTTGGCAGATGAGTTGGGCCTGTTTCTCATTAGCCCAGTTCACCCAGTTCCCAAGAAGGACCTGGTTCTTGCTCAATCTGGCAACACAATTCATTAGAAACAAAGGTTTTGGACAACATCCCAGAGCGGCTCTCAGAAGGAAGGTCTCCAACAGTGATGTCTTTCTACGGAGAGAACAGAGGAGAGGAATCAGCCTTTTCTGCACACGCAGCACCTCCTGGTGAGAAGTCAGCCTCTGGCCCGAAAGACAAGGATTAGTGGCTGGCCTCGCAGCTGGACTGTCCCTTTAGTCATTCATATTCCTTTACCTGGACACTTAAACAAACCACTTAAAGAGTCTCCCAGTTCCCTAGTTAGTCCAGTTGAAAATTATCAGTCTCTTCAGCTGATGGAAGCCTTAGCTAGTGCCTGGAATCAAAGGCTAGATTTAGACTTATCTCTGCCCTGCAGGCTGGACAGGCTCTCCTGATGCCAGGCCAGAAGCGGCATTCCCAAGGATGAGGGATGTTTAATGTCAGCCTGGAGTCAGTAGGGCAGGACTCAGAGGCCATGGTACTCTGACAGCTAAGTCACAGCTCTCATCTCTCCTTGGGTCTCGTTTCCTTTATGTTACTGAACGACCACTTCTTTACCCCTACTAGGAAGCTCATTATCTCTTTTTGAAGCTTGCATGAACAAATACACGCACACACACACACACACACACACACTCACACATGCATGCACCTACATATATACAGAAAACCTTCTGTTAGCCTATCAGCTTTAAAGCTAACATCCGATTCTTCCTTGCAGTGACTTGCTTATTATATTCTTGTTTCCACAACATGTCCAAAACAAATGTATATTTTTTTCTTCACTGATTATTCTCAAATAAGCACTTAACTTGCAAAGACACTTACTGGTACAGGAAACTTTAGAAATGCTCAGATACACTAATACAAAATTCTGATTTCTGCCTTAATTAAGGAGGGAGTATAGTACAATGGTTAAGAATTCAAGCACAAGAACCAGGCTTTCTGGGTTCAAACCTAAATCTGCCACTTACAGAAAATGGAATATTGGTGAAGTTACTTGTTATCAAATTAACTTGTATCTTGATTTTCTCATTTGTTCAAGGGGCTGATATTTCAGGGCTCACCTTGTAGGGCTATTATGAAGACCAGATGAGATAATGCAGCCAAAGGACTTAGAACCCTTCCTGGTATTCAGCAAGTAGCCAATGAATGGAGTTGTCCTGGCAGTTTCTATTAACTGGCTTATACTGACTCGTGGTCTGTAAGCAGGATCCTGTGGAAGCACTTAAGCAGCAATTCATTGTGTCTAGCGTTTCACTGTTTTCAAACTATAACCACATCTATTATGCAGTTACCGGGTCCTCCAGCTGGGTGCGCTGTCCACTGTTACCTGCATTTACTGGCTGCGGAAATGAATCTCTGAGAAGCTATTTGCTCAAAGACACAAAGAAAGTTTCAGAGGAGAATGAACCCTGATTTTCTAACTTTTAGACCAGCACTTTGCCAATAACATTGAATTATTCTACATACTTTGCTGATAATATAAATTATAATTATGATTTTTATATGCTGCATATAAAAATCTACTACTATGCACAACAGGAAATCATTCCTATTTTTCAATAAACACAAAATAAGCTTCCAGAAAAATTTGTGCACCAAATAGAACAATGATTTTCAGACAGCAGACCACAATCATTTAGTGGATAATTAAATGAGTTTAGTGAGTTGCAATCATCATTTTTTAAGAAAAGTGAAATAGGATAGATTATACTGGGATAGAATAGAAAATATGAGTGAAATATTATTTTGGGAAGCTTTATTTCAGTTATTTTTTTTTCTTGTGTGCATATACTAGGTTGTGACATAAAATGTGAACAATTTTTAAATTGCATTTTTTTCACGCCTACTAGGATGGCTATATTTTCAAAAAAACTGGAAAATTATGAGTGTTGGCAAGGAAGCGAAGAAATAGGAATCCTTGTAGATAGCTGGTGGTAATGTAAAACGGTATAGTGGCTGTGGAAAACATTCTGGCAGTTCCTCAAAAAGTTTAATAGAATTACCATATGACCCAGCATTTTCACTCTCAAATATATACTCAGAAGAACAGAAAATGAGTAATCAAACAAATACTTGTACACAAATGTTCACAGCACCGCTATTCACAATAACCAAAGTAGAAACAACCCAACAGTCATCAATGGATGAATGAATAAACAGACATGGAATATCTATATGAATTATTATTCAGCCATAAAAGGAACGAAGAATTAATACATGCTGTGACATAGATGAGCCTTAAAAACATTATGCTCAGTGAAAGAAGCCTGACATGAAAGCTCACATATTGTATGATTCCATTTGTATGGAAAATCCAAAATAGGTAAATCCATAGGGATGGGAAGTTGATTAGTGATTGTTAGGGGCTAGGGGTCATGGGGAATGGAGAGTTACTGCTTAATTGGTATGGAGTGTCCTTGGGGGTGATGAAAATATTTTGGATCTAGATAGAGGTGATGGTTGTACAACATTATAAATGTACTAAATATCACTAAATTTTACACTTTAAAATGATTAATTTTATGCTATATGATTTCATGTGTATGTGGAATCTAAAAGACAAAACAAACAAATGGAAAACAGGAATAGATCCATAAACACAGAGAACAGACTGGTGGTTGCCATAAGGGAGAGGAGTAGGAAATAGATGAAATAGGTGAAGGGGATAAAAAGATGCAAGATTCCAATTATAAAATAAATTAGTCACGGGATGAAAGTTCAGCACAGGGAACAGAGTCAATAATATTATAGTATCTTTGTATGTTGACAGACGGCAACCACGTTTATAGTGGTAAACGCTTAGTCATGTATGTAATTGCTGAATCACTGTGTATACCTGAAACCAATATAATGTTGCACATCAACTATATTTTAATTAAAAAATAAAAATAAAACAGCTACTTTTATGTTATGTGAATTTCACCTCAATTTAAAAATATATAAATGGTGTACTTTATTTCTATTTGGGGGTCATAGTCAAAATAATTTGAAAACCACTGAAAAGGAGGGTTCTCCTATTTGCTCAGGTGAACTTGTCTTCCTGGCACAGCACTGGGACCTCTCCATGGTGTTCTGACTCCACATGGGAGAAGTTTTTTTTTTTTTTTTAATATTTAAGAGATTTATTAAAGCATCTTATCACAAAGATGGAAACATACAAATTAAGAACATGCAACTGTCATCTTTTCAGTTTCCACACCTTTCCTGCTCCTTTCTGCTCAAGGAAGGAAAGTTGGATTTCAAGAAAGAGGCTGCTACCTATGTTGGAATTTCTCAAGAACTGGGAGGAATCATGGATTCCATTCACCTTGGAAACAGCATGGAAGGAGAGGGAGCAGCTTGACCTAGAGAAATAAGTATGGGGCTTAAGAGTTAGATCTGGATTCCAATCCTGATTCTACCACACACTCAAGTATTTCCATGACCTTGGGAAAATATTGTACCCCTCTGTTTCTTCATGTGCTAACTTTGCATTTTTGTTGTTGAGGATTAAATAATACATACAGTGTTCATAGAACATGGTAGATGCTTAACCAACAGTAGCTGTTATTATAATTGATATTATTTCAATATTTCATCAATTCTGGACCCCACATCTTTTCATGTTTTAACATCTCCACAATCAGGATATGTCTTGCAATTGAAAACAATTCACACTTTAAGGGGCCTAGTTTTTATTTTTCTTAGTGTCACATCTTATAATTGAAACCATCTTGAATTTGATGAAATACAGTATTTAGAGACAAATGTTCTAGAACACTGAGTCTCAACCCTGTAAGACCTTTTTAATAACAAATGTTTTGAAATTCCCTTTTAACCTGAAGTAAAATTTGTAGTTAACATAACCAACCTACACACATCAGTTCAAAGCAATCAATATACTACTCTGACAGTCATATAAGCAAGAAATGAAAAAGTAATTTAATATTTAAAGCTTAGGAGTAATCACACCAGAAGATAAAGTGATAGATATTTTATCTATATGCAAAATCACTTCAAATGCAACAGCTGCAAAAATCAGACTGAGTCTGAGTATTGTGTTGACAATTTATGGACTTAAACACAAGAACGATGTTGGTTGATGTCATTTTCTGAAATAGTAAATAATTCTTGATAAATTCTGAGCAAAGCAGTTTTCCCATGATTCTCATGGTAATTGCATTCCTGAAATTTTTAGTGTGTATTAAAATTGTACAAAAAATACTTTGTGATTTCATTAAAATGAAATTAAGTTCTAGGCCCAGATAATTACATAGATGCTTTTCACCTGTGCATGAATGTCCAGGACTATCTTCAAAAGTCAGGGGTACATGGGAAAATTCACAGCACATGTGACTTTCTCATGCATTGTCAGATGCCTGCCATTCTATCCCCCAAATGCCAGTCAAAGCACCCCAATGGTGTCACCTAAAAATGACCCCTTCAGATTTCCAAAGTGGCACCTAGGGGCAGTATAGCTTCTGCTGAGAGCTACTGTTCTCAGACCCGTATGCTGACTGGATGGGACTCTAGTCCTTTAAATGAAAGGGGCCTCTTTGGTGTTGACTTTGGGACTCAACATCAATAACTGACGCACAGGGTAATAAAATCTTCTTTGTTTTCCCCTGTTACCTCATAAGGCCAAGGGGCTGTGAAGAGAAATATGACAATCATTGAAAGCATCAATAAAGCCTACAACACTACAAATATTAGATAGTGTTTTCATCACTAATCAAAAATTTAAGTATGGAGGAATTTTAAAAAGAGCAAAAAGGTAGCATATAATGTACCAAAAAGATGCTATGGCAATGGGACTCCCATCAGTCTTACTCACAAATACTTGTTGTGGTCCTAAGTCAATATATCTTCAGTCTGATGCAAACTTTATGAAGTGGCCTACGTATAACCAACTTTACTGATGAAAAAAATTGATTCCCACTTTCCAATAATCAAAGTGGAAGTTATGAAGATAAGATGGGCTGAGAAAATAGCACCCCACAGGATCCTGAAAATGGTGCATCTTTCAGACAATAGGAAAAAAATATGTCAGTGACTAGAAGAAAAAACAATTTTAGCAGTTTTTCTTTAAATCCAGTAGCTCTTCCTTTGAGTCTAGTAACTCTTACTCAGTTCTCAATAATATGGAGATGTTAAGTACCAGATGTTTCTATTGTTTCTGTTTTTGCTGAGAACAAACACTTGTCCCATCACAAGGAAAAGCCCTGCTGCTTGCCGGGTGACCAAGTGGACTGTTGTAACAGGATGGTACATTATTTCGGGAAAGCACACACTAATCCTACAATAGTTAGTAACTACTAATAGATCTCCCATGAGAATCAAGGGATGTTCTCTTCAGAATTTACCCATAGCAAAAATAAAGACTAAAGGTAAGAGTTAACCATTTTTAAAATGCACAGCTTTCTAAATATCAAAAGATACACCAAATACAATATGGAGCTCATATATTTACATTTGACATAACATATATGAATGTATATATAGTGTTTTCTTATATTTAAAAATGGAAGAATAAACCAAGAAATATGAATAAAAACAAAAATAGTTGAAATGGTTACCTGTTGGAGGAGGGAGGAAAAGGGGTGGAAGCAACAGATTGACATGAGATTTCTTTACATATGCCTTGGAACCATGTTGATATTTTACATGTGGTTAAACAAAATTTCAGCATAACCAAAGCAAAAAATGTAAATCCCCAAATCATATATAGCATTAAACAATGAACAATTAAGTATCTAGTTGTCGGTATAACCACAAAGAGAACTATACCTAGTGATTTCACTTTGAGCAACTTTAGTAAGCTATACCTTAAGTAAAAGAATACCTAATAATAATGATATAATTTTAAAACTTTTTCTAGTAATCGTAATTTTGGTGGGAGTGCCAATATTGTTATTCTGAGATGATTATGTGTATCATGTGAGAAGGAAAATGAGTAATTACCTTTCTATTTTTGAATAGGTAGATTTTTGATGTGGGAGAAAGGAGTTAAAGATAGAGGATTGACTAATTACTGAATTTAAAGTGGAAATATTAGAATGAACCCCTGAAGAATTTTTTATCTTTAAAAAGCAGTATGCATTTCCTAGTCTGTTTACTAAAAGGCCTGGACACAATGACCAATTTAATAGTAATGAGTCACCACGAACCCAGGTCTCTAAATATCGTATCTCACTAAAAGGAATCGGAACTTGAAATATCTTTGCAAACCGGATATCAAAGAATCTATCAAAGGGACGCAGGAACCTAATGAAACAACCCCCCTCTGGCCAAGTATAGGACAATTAGAGCATCAGTAAGAGAATAATGGAGAGGACTGAAACATCAAATATGTTCAGCGTTTGGTTAGCTTTTAGGACATTAGTGAACTGACTCATTAGTGAACTCATGAACTTACTCATACTAGTAATCAAAAGGAAAGAATCAAGCATTTCTCCCCTCTAAGGATCCAGACCATGATCATCCGTGTAGTTAACACTGTACACATAACAGGGTGAGAAAGGTTGGCATCTCTGCCTTCATGTTGTACTTGTTCCCTTTGCTGCTTAATCTTTGGGTCAAAAGCTTCTGCTCACCCTTGCAGCAGGAATTTTGTTCATGACCTAAGACGGGTGCAACCAGCCTCTTACCTGAATCCTGCCGGCCCCGAGGAGAAACAGAAATATGTACAAGATGATGACTAGATCATGGCCAGACCCACATCAGTGAAATGGCTGGAGTCATCTTACCAAATACGAGGAGTCACACAGCACTCCTCGGATCCTTGCTGACGACCGGATGTCTGAGGTTGATTACCACCTTCTGGCCCTGATCCCCGCTTGTACCACTCCACTTCCCTAAAGAAAATTGAAATCAATCCCAAGTTAAAATGTTTCTTTAGGAAATGAGCCCACCATCTTCTTAGTCTGCTGGCTTTCCAAATCAAGTCGCTGTCCCTGTCCCAGTACCTTGGCTCTGACGTACTGGCATGTCGTAGGGGGAGTGGCACGAACATGTCGTAGGGGGAGTGGCACGAGCATGTCGTAGGGGGAGTGGTACGAGCTTGGACTCAGTAACAGAGCAAGAGAGACAGACAGACAGTATCTACCTCGTGATGGAAGTAAATAGCACTATCTAAGACCAACTCTTGGTGGGGTGGGGAAAGAAGAGAAAAGAACTAGAATCAAATCGGCCATCTAGATGTGACTCCATCTTACAGGAAGTGTACGGATGGAGGAGCAAACGTGGTAAATGGCAAGAGAGGGATGTACTCAGCAAACCCACACCGAGAGAAACCGTGCAGGACAAACAACCCTGTTTATGAGAAAAGGGGTTGGGCAGGGAAGCTTGAGTGCTTATAAATTAAAAGAGACTTCAATGACTGATGAATCAAATGCAATGTATGGAGCTTGTCTGGATCCTGCTTCAAAGAAGCAAGCTATCAAAACTGTACATATTACAATTAGGCAAATGTGAATACTCACTGGATAGTTGACAATGTTGTGGAATTACCCTCTGCAAGGGTGGGGGAGGTGGTGGTTATGGATGTGGTGGTTATGTTTAAAAAGGGAAGTCCTTGTTTATTAAAAGATACACAGGGAAATATTCACACATGATATGATATAACGCCTGAAATTTGCTTCAAAATAATTCAGAGGGGGCACATATTGGGTGGGAGTACCTAGAAAAAAAGATTGACCATGAGTTGCTAATTATTGCTGCTAGGTGATGAGTACATGATGGCTTTTTGTCTCTACTTTTGAACATATTTAGAATTGTCCATAATAAAAAAATGTTAAATGTATGAAAACTGAAATATTGTAGATAAAGCATTCAAAAAGAAACTACCAATATTAGTTAGCTAAGAGATAAAAGACTGTAGATTAGCCATAGAAAAGTATTATGGATTTTCAGGAAAATAGTTTTAAGAATGACAAAACTTAGAGTAAATAAAATTCAATCATCTAAGAAAGACAATGAAAATTTTATGTTCACAGTGTCTATTGGCTGACTTTTGGGAAGTCATTTAGAAAAATCCTCACATAGTAACTAGAGAATTGAATATGTCAAAAATTGTGACGAACTGAAGTTGGACTTTTCCCAAATTAGACATAAGATATATAATCTTCATTGTAGCCAAACTCATGCTGGAAAATTAACCTGGTCACTCAAATGGATGAGAAATGTGACATCTTGTGTCATATTTGCACAATCAAAAAATTTTTAAACAGATACATTTATTTGTGTCGTTTCTTTTGAATTTAATGGGGAAAACACAGAAGAACTTAAGTATGAGCCTCTGACATAAATGTGTTCTCAGAATCAAGGGAAGCTCTTGTATTTCTGCAGAAGATACAAAGAAGTCATTGATTCACTTGTCCTCTGTCAGCCAATCACTTGAAAAGTGGCCACTTGGGTTTCATGAAGCTTATAAAGCAAAACCTCTGGAGCACTCCATCCCCACTAAGATTTAGCAAACTAAGCTTCCTTTAATAATTCTTCGCTATTTCTGAATAATTCCCTCTAGGATATCGATTTACCCAGCTAAGAGAAAGAGACAAGAACATACCATATTTTGCGTTTATCCACAGAGTCACTTGGAACACCATTAAGTGGTACCATGTGGGGATGCTGACATGCTAGAGTGAAATGGTCTTTGTGCCTTTTCATCTGTAGCAGGCAGAGCCATGGAAAGCTAACTAGATTGGCATTTGGATATTCTATATAGGGCCAAGACTCTATTACTTATTAGCTGTATAACCTTGAGCTTTCCTCATCTATAAATTAGGACTGTAAGACTAGAAGAACAGGAAAACTGAGGGGCAGTCTTGTACTTCTCTTTACACATTCGCCCCAGGTTTTATGAGGGTGAGTTGGACTATGCTTGACTCAAGTTTCTATCAATCATAGAAAACACTTACTAAATGCTCACAAACTTACATGTACTGTGTTCAGCACTAGGATGGAAAGATAAGTAAAAAGTACTCCTTTGTTTCAACGCATTAGGGTTCACAAATGAACAGATAAATAATACAGAACAATGCTTATTTAAAATGCTTATTTAAATGCTTAAGAAAGTCCAAGGACATTGAGCAAATATCCCAAACTGGCTTATAAACAGTGAAATGAGGCTGAGAAAGGCTCGCTTGAAACAGACTGTGAGGGGCCATGACTACCCTGGTAAGGAATTTGGGCTTTTTCCTATGGGCTCTTGGGGACCATCAGAGGTTTTTCACCAGGGAAGCCCCTTCCTTGCTGTACTCACTGTTGTCAACCTCCATTGATGCCTCCCAGTAACAGTGCCAAAGTCACCTGATTTTTCTAATTCAGAAACATTGTAGGCAGCTTTATACATAGCACTGCATGGTTCCTCCATGCTACTAATTTTAATAAAACATAACTAAATTGCTCTTAATTTATGCTACTGCTAATTAGGATCAGTTTTCATTTCAGATCTTATGTACAGAAAATGCAGGAGACATCCTCCTCCAGATTATATTGAGGCAGATTTGCTCATTGTATAAATTCTGTGTCCAGCTCTTTAGAACCATTAAAGTAAATTTCTTTTCCTGGGCCATATATGGCATATTTACTTTCTGAAAGAGTTTATGTAACTCTCAAATGTGTCTAACTTATTCCCTGAGATTATCTGAATTACAATGGAAGAATCTTTCCTAGTTAGAGCTAAGAAAGCCAGCATTTATTGGACATTTTCTTCAAACATGATACTATACTAGTTATAAGCCTCTTAGATATTACAAAAAAAGAAAAATGGGAGAAAGGCTGGTTTCTACTTTGAGGGTTGACAGACCAAGAGGAGAGGCTGCCAAGCACAAATGAAATGGTTGAAAATACCTTGTTAAAAACATATTAAGGAGAAATTTAAAAGTGACCCACTTAAAACAATCTCCCCAAAATAAGATTTCAGTATCTCTTAGGTCATATCTTTCCTAGAACATGCCATTTGGCTTTTATCATGCTTTTAACATAAAGCTTGCCAGGAAGAAAAATTTTAAATATAACTTTGCTTGGAATAGCCAAACATGGAAGCAACCTAAGTGTCCATCAGTAGATGAATGGCTAAAGAAGATGTGGTACATATACACAATGGAATATTATTCAACCATAAGAAGAAAACAAATTCTACCATTTGCAACAACACGGATGGAACTAGAGGGTATTATGCTCAGTGAAATAAGCCAAGCCGAAAAGACAAGTACTAAATGATTTCCATCATTTGTGGAGCATAAGAACAAAGCAAACACTGAAGGGACAAAACAGCATCAGACTCACAGAACCCAAGAATGGATTAGTGGTAACCAAAGGGAATGGGATTGGGGGTGATGGGTGGGAAGGGAGGGAGAAGGGGATTAAGGGGTATTAGGATTAGTGCACATTATCTGGGGGGGACACGGGGAAGACAGTACAGCACAGAGAAGACAAGTAGTGACTCTACAGCATCTGACTACACTGATGGACAGTGACTGAAATGGGGTGTGTGGTGGGGACTTGATAATATGGGGGAATGTAGTAACCACAATGTTGCTCATATGAAACCTTCATAAAATTGCATATCAATGATACCTTAATTAAAAAAATATATAATTTTGCTTGGTAATGCTATTATTATAATTTTTAGCTCCTAATGCCTGCTCTAATATAAGCCATTTCCTTCACCAAAAGTGCTCAGGCTTGGGTACAGAAAATCATGTATTTTTCCTGCCTTTTATGCAGTCATTTTGTCAGGTGCAAGATCTAAAAACAAAATCTTATAGAGCAGTCAGCATAATTGCTTATCCCAAATGACAGGGACAATGTGGCCATGAAGAGGATCAGCTCCACACTGTCGCCACCCTCACCCAGGGCATCTGTGCTAGTGGCTCTGTAAAGGCACACAGGACCGTACAGAAATGATTTATAAATGGATAGAATTTAGACCTACAATCCCTTATCTACAATTCCCAAACCTCCAAAGCTCCAAAAATCAAGCACTTTTCTAACTCAGCGGTGACAAAACCTGTCCCGTTCTGATAATCGGATATATTATTTATTTCATTTAATATGAACATATTTCCAACACAAATATAAATGTGTTTGATCATTGACTGCTGTCCCATCCCCCACGGAAAACAAATATATCATTTATGCTTTACTTTATCATTTAAAACATTTGAAAGTTCTGAAATTCTGAAATCTGGCCCTGAGGGTTTCATATAACAAATCATGACACTGTAATAGCAGCTGTTTACTAAGCATTTTCCACATAAAAGGTGCTGTACATAAATTATCTCCTTTGATCCTCACCAGGCCCTGCGAAGGAGGAGATGACATAACTTTTAAGGATGCGGACACTACGGCCAAGCAAAGTCAAGCACCTCATCCATGATGCAGCAAACTGATCAAGCAAAGTTTCAAGCTCAGGTCTGTGGGATTCCAAAGGTCATGTTCATTTTCCTCTGTCCTGGGCTTCTCTGCTGTTCTCCTCTCATCAGGCCCCCATATACCAGCCCCATCAAGCCACACCCCGGTGGCGAGCCGTGGCATCCAGGACTCTTCAGGACTGTGTAGGTGCTGAGAGGGAGGAAGGCAGTAAGCATCCATGAAGAGGTCTCTCTTCTGCCTCTTTGAACTACTAATGGGTATCTTCTTGCAAGACATATATTTTTATGCCAATTCATTGCCATCTAGTGGTTGTTTTTAAGATCAGTTTTACATAAAATATTAGGATGACTTAACATCATTTCTAAATGGGGGTATTTGGTCTTTGGATGCTGTTGGAAAAAAATAACCACAAGATTTGCAGTAAAAGGGTAACTAAACTATGCAAATATTATAAAGTGAAACACGTGTTCATTTTGACATTCTTCAGGTAAAGGACTAGCATGATGGATGGGTTTTGCTAGGACTTTATAAAATCTCATCTATAAGACTTGAACTAAATAATCAGATTAAATCTTTACATAGGCTGATTGGGGAAATGAAAGCTTTCTCTAAAAATGTTTCATAGGCCTTTCTCCAAAGATTACCAAGGATTGTCTCTGTTCTAATTATAGTGTTTACAAATGCAAATTGATGGTTACAAGGTACCTTCTTTTCATGAAATTAAAAATAGTCATTCATATCCTAATTTACATATGTTCCTCTCCAAAACAGATAAACTCTTACGCATCTTTTGGTAGCAATGATATAATTTATAAACTTGAAGGTGAGTCAAAGGAAATCACATTGTTGCCCTTCAAAAGAAAAGTTTTTGGACACTTAAAACACTTATTTAGTGTATTTCAGTTGTGTAATATTTATTGAGCTTCTGGAAAGCCCTGTAGTAGATTCAACTATGGATCCAGCAGTTTCTTGGTCCCAAGTTGCTTAGAATCTACAGAAGGGAAATCGGCAAGTACAAAGTTTAGGGGGAATACAGAATATGATGCAGGAGAATCTGTCCAATATATTTGGAAATTGTACTAGTACAGGATTAAAAATCCCGAAGACACTCACTAGGTTGCTAGTTTCAGAGGCCAGGGTCCGGGAACGTCATTAACACCAGAGTGTTGTCAAATGAATGAAGATCAACCTTAAATACATAATTAATGGACCAACAAGAGAGTTGCTCTGGAGTTAAAAATGTATACCTTTGGTGACCAATGCACAGCTTTCTACTTTTCTTCCAGCCTCATCCTGTCAGAAGGGAAGTCCTGTGGGTGTCAGAATCACATGGGTCTCCCATTACATGTTGCCTGTGGGTGAAACAGTGAATCTTGTGAGGAGGGATGACAAAATGAAACAGATTTCAAAAATTCACTTTATTTTGACAGTATGTGGCTTGAAAGAAAAAACAAGTCTGCTTGTGGTAAGTGTAAGGATATAATGAGGGGCCACTAGCCAGGGGACCTTAAGGTATTTTCATTTTTGGAACCTAACAATCCTCATCATAACTTAGTGGGAGCCTAGTGCCATTTGTCTCTGCTTTTTTCCCTTTGGCACGTTTCTCTCATGCTTCTTAGGCTCTTATTTCTGAACTGTGACAGTATCTCGCTTCGGGAAAAATGTTTATTCATGGGGTCCCTTTCACAGATTTCATTCCATCCAAGCAAGAATGCAGTAGTAATGTGCTTCTCTTGTTTTTGCCTCTGGGTGTGTGACAGCTCAATAAGAGCAGAAGCCATAAAGGAAGGGCGAGACTCGATAAAGAGCAGAAGAACCTGAAGATTTGCAGAGGGGAAGATGGAAGGGACATGTCACACTGGAGACGGGCTCCGAAACCACAGCCCAAAGGCAGCACTCGTGGCTGAGAGCAGAGCGGAAGGGGTAAGGGACGCACACGGCGCGCGATCCCCCCACCCCTTAATGAAGACTCACTACATACCTCATTATTCCCGTCCAAATCCTCACTAGAGAAACAGGAGGTTCTCATTCAGGGGAGGCCAGCATGCAATCCACCCCTTTGTTATTTGGAAAATTAAAGTAATAAAATTACCAAAATGATTTCCAGAGTTCCTAATATATGTATAAACTTCATCTGAGCCTTTAAAAAAGTGAGACTTTGGTGAGCTATAAACTTCACCATGTGTTTATGTGCAACACATATTGGAAAGCTGTAACTGAATCATGTGCTAGGGCACCGCCAGCTCTAAATTTAGGCTGCTTACATTCAAACCTGATGAGCTACCGTGACCCCGTGCAAGTTCTTAAATCCTTACATACCTGGATTCCATTATCTGTAAAGTGGGAACGCCTCCTGGGGTTATTCCAAGGACTGAACAAGTGAATATATATATACGAGGTGCTTAGCAGAGTGCCTGAAACAAAGAAGCCCCTCAATACATTAGCTGCTACTATTACCTATTTACAATGAGGTTTTGAGTTAAACAACTCATATAAATATATTTATCAAATGACTATTGCATGCTGTAACAAATTGTAGAATGAACATTCATATAAAAAGAAAAGATTGATATTTCTATATGAAAAGAGAAATTACAATAGTCAAGTAGCATGGGAAATACTTTCCATATTTTAACTAATTTAATAGTCCCTGGGAGAGATGCTATATACTCAATTTCACTGGCAAGGAAACAGAGACTTTAAATAATATGTCATACTTTAAGTAGTGGATTGGAATTTAAAACCAGGTATACCTGATTCCAAGGCATAGATTCTTTCTACTATATCCCAAAGTCAGGTTTCATCATTAAAATACAATGGGACATTAATTTTCCTCCTGGTTAATTGGAATCCAAGATAAAATTAGAAGCAGTTGATAGATTCCTTTATTTGAAGGAATCACACTTCTCCATTAGAAAAACAGTAACAACTAGGGAGCCAGAATCTAAAAGAAATTCATGAGTATATGTTGAAGTTTTAATGAGAAATGTTCTCAAATGAAATATTATGAAAAAACAACAAAGAGAAGTTTCTTTGAGTAACTGATTCTTTTGTAAATGTCCCTAACTGAAATCCACCTTACCAAAGATATTTCTGGAGGCAATGCTATATGATGAAATGACATACAGATATTATATGGGTTTCTTGTGGCCTAGCTTGTTTCAGGAAGTTTGGAAAACCTAAAGGAACTCTTTGTTACTCACATTCTTTGGGAAATTTCTCCTCATATATCAATTTTTTGACTGGGGTTTCTTCAGGAACTAATTCATCAATAACCAGTTTAGCATCACGCTCTCAGAAAATGGCAAAAGTACTAGAGAATTAGTGCATAATCCTATTCAGGATCCAGTGTAACATTTTCCATTTTTTTTATTTAAAATATTTTTTAAATGTCAGCACTCACTAACTGTGCAAAGAAAAAAGTCATAAAAAGAAAACTCCCAATCTTCCACACACCATATATATTTGGAAACTTTAAAATAATGAAGTCAGCAATGTGTGAGAGATTCTTAATTGCTCACTGGTTTATTGGAAACCTGGGACAGTTTACGAACAGTAGCGTAATTGTCACACAGAGAATGTGATGATAGAGTTAATGTTTGCAAAATGTTCAGAACTTTGGTGAACACTAGAAAATGAGAGACACTAAGCCTTGGTGTTCTGCCCAGTTGTTGATGTTTTAGCCCCTCTCTCACACACACTCCCTCACACGTGAAACTATCTCCAGCCATGTGGCTCTACTGAACTCATTATTCAACTACTGACTTGACACCAGTTCAAATTTAACATAACAAGAACTGAGCCTACTTTTATTAGAGCCACTATTTCAGTAAGTGGCAACTTCCTGCTTCCAATCTCAGTCCAACCAAAAATTTAGGAATCATCTTTGGCTCCTTTCTTTGAAACCCACCACTATTATGCCAGCAAACCCATGAACCTTGCCTTCACAGCTGTCCAGTCCCAGCCTTCCCTACCAGCTCGCAGCCCCCTGGCTCACATTGCCATCATCTGTCCCCTCACTGACCACCTGAGCTTCCAATTGGTCTCTCAACTTCCTCACTCGTTGCCTTCGGTCTATTTTCAAAACAGCAGTGAAAGTGATTCTGTTACAATGTTAAGACAGATCATGCCGATCTGCTGCCTGAAACCTTCCAGGGATTTCCCTTCCCATTCAGTGAGAGCCAACATCCGTATAACAGCCAAAGGTCCTGTGCTGTCTGTGGGTTCCTGCTCCCTTGACTCTCTGACCTGCTTTGTCCTGATTTCCCTCTCCTCTCTCCCTCTTTCTCTACTTCAGATACACTGAACTGGAGCTCATCAGTTCACTTCTCAGCTGTCAGAATGAAACAGGACTAGATCGAGGTTTAGAGGGCCAGAAGTTCATCTATGCAATCTGAAAGACCATCTTTAAAAAAAAGAATTCAAAATTATCAATAGAAAATTAGGTATAAAAGTGAATATTTATTTAGAATTAGAAATCACAATAAACCAATCATTTTTTAAGTAAAAAACTAGCATAAAAATCACCAAGTCCAAAAAATGACATATGCATTAACTGCCTTCTCATATTGCAGTACTTTTTCTCTAGATTTTTTACTATATCCTTTCAATACCTCCTTTTATGACAATTTTATAATATTTTATAATATTTTCTAGGGAGAAAGCTGGAAGGTAATTCAGTGTGTTCTCTGGCATAGTTAATTAAAGTTTAATTTGTTTTGTTTTGCTTTTTGTATTGATTGCTTGATTGATTCATTGTTGCATTTGTATTGTTAAGTTTTACAGCTTGTTATTAGTAATGTCATGTAAGTTATTGGATTGCTGTCTAATTTAGAAAAATATCTGTTGGATTTCTTGTAGAGTTGTAAGATTTTAAGTTCTTGTGCAGTGATCAGTCTAAATACTCTTTTGTATTTTTACTACATTTTTTTTGGAGAATACCAGTTTTTTTTTATTAAGGTATCATTGATCTACACTCTTATGAAGGTTTCACAAGAAAAACAATGTGGTTATTGCATTCATCCTTCTTATTGAGTCCCCCCATGCCCCACTGCAGTCACTGTCCATCAGTGTAGTAAGATGCCACATATTTTACTACATTTTTAAATGCTTATCACAACTAGTGTAGTTACTGTGTGTCAACACAGAATGTAATAGAATTATTGAGTATATTCTCTATGCCGCACTTTTGACCCCATGACTAATTTATATTATGATGGAGATTTTGTGCCTCTTTATCCCCTTCATCTATTTCACCCACTCACCCCCACTCTTCCCCCATGGTACACTTCCAGGCCTTCTCACTGTCTCATAAGTGTAATCATGCAGTTTTGTCTTTCTCTGCCTAGCTTATCTACTTAGCATAATACCTTCTATGTCCCTTCATGTTGTTGCAAATGGCAAGATTTCTTTCTTTTTTATGGCTGAATAACATTCCATTGAATATATGCACCACTCTTCTTTATCCATTCATCTATTATTGATGGGCACTTTGGTTGCTTCCAAATCTTGGCTATTGTAAGTAATGGGGCAATAAACGTAGGAGTGCATGTATCTTTCAATTCAGAGATTGTGCGTTTTTCAGGTATACATCCAGAAATGGAATTACTGGGCCATGTGGTTATTTCTGTTTTTAGTTTTTTGAGGAACCTCCATATTTCTTTCCACAGTGGCTACACCAATTTACATTCCTGCCAACAGTGCAAGGGGTTCCCTTTTCTCTACATCCTCACCAACACTTGTTATTTCTTGTCTTTTGGAAGTGGCCATTCTGACTGGTGTGAGGTGATATCTATTGTGTTTTGATTTGCATTTCCCTGATGATTAGTGATGTGGAATATCTTTTCATGTGTCTTTTGGCCATCTGTATGTCTTCTTTGGAAAAGTATCTATGCGGGTCCTCTGCCCATTTTTTAATTGGATTATTTGTTTTTTTTGGTGTCGAGGCATATAAGTTCTTTACATGTTTTGGATATTAGATTAAATACTCTTTGAACCGATGACACTGAACAGTTTGTCACTGGCATTCTCGTTGTAATGGTCTAATAGGAGTTCAGTGTTATCTTTGTAAATGTCAATATTTTATGGGGATAAGACTTGCAACTTCATATACAAATTCACTGTTTTTAGTATACAAGCTTGTACCCTACAAAAATAGGAAATCTGATAATATCTAGTATGTGTAATTCTAATCAAAAAGAAAACACTGCCTCCAACAATTATAATTATATCTGCTATTTAGTACTATATTTCTGACCAGAGAGAACTTCTGTTTTGACGAGGAGTCAGTGAGAACTGAATTTTCTTCTTTCAGCTGTATGTCCCTAGTGATTGGAAGAATTCTCCAAAGGCTAGCTCTGGCTAGTTTCTCCTTTACTAGCCACATGCATATGGTGTCAAGCGCTGTAGGACACAGTCATAGTCCGTTATGACCTCTGGCCCTGCACTGACATGCCAAAGTCTCTGGATAATTGATGCAGCAGCAGCAAGCATTCCCGGAACCCTTCCTACCCCAAGATGATTAGCAATGGCCTGACCACAGATGGAAGGGACTGAACCAGCCACATATAGCTATGAAATTCAAACTAAATGTATCCTCAGTCAGCTGTCCCTTAGCCAGGCCCCTAAAAATGCCTGCAGCCCTCTATTCCCAGAAAATACAAGGGAAGTCTGAGTGGAAAGTGACTGTGGCCTTAACTGATTATGGTGAAAATGTCTTATTGTTGTAAATTTTACAAAAGCATATGGTCAAGTGAATGCATTGCTAGAGCCTCTCCCAAGATTTTGAAAAGGGCCTGGGCACAGTAAGCAGCTCCAAAGGTTAAGTTTTCATTAGCTTCATAATAAATTAGCTTTGGACACTCAATAAATATTAGTTGAATAAAGTAAGGAAGGAATAAACAATATCCAAGACTCAAACTCAGTTCTCCAAAATTTAAATGCCATCCTATTTCTGAAACACTGGTGAACGTGAGACAATCTTATGTGATAGGGAATTCAAGCCATATGCCCACTAAGCTGTTAGGAATATCTTGGAAGTCCCTGTGAGTTAAATGGGCATGTCATGAGGATTGTATGCTGGTAGAGATGACACTGAAAAAGTGGT
Source organism: Phataginus tricuspis (assembly GCA_029783875.1). Classification (NCBI taxonomy): domain Eukaryota; kingdom Metazoa; phylum Chordata; class Mammalia; order Pholidota; family Manidae; genus Phataginus; species Phataginus tricuspis. The sequence continues at coordinate 2,504,129 of JAQQAC010022866.1, forward strand.
GGGAACAGTATTTTAAACTGGGAAACATTCTATGACTCTGGCACTGGCCTGGAGTCAGAGATAACTGGAGGTAAATGACTCTCTGACTTTGTGCAAGGTTCTTTATCTTTCAAAACCTCAGTTTTGCCATCTAAAAATGTCTGGCCTGTAGTGGGGTAGTTGATAAGTGGTAGCCCCATAGTCACTGTTGGTGTAAGGAGAAGACTGTTCTGGCACACGAACTGGTCACTCATCTCACTTCCTCTGGCCACCTTTCTAGATCCCGCCATCCCCTCTACTTTAAGCAATGCCCCAGAGCAAATGAGATGGGAGCCCACGTCTGGCTGTTCCTCATACTGGAGCCCTGAGAGTAAGTAGGTCCCTCACAAATCAGGAAATCAGTCATTTTCATCATAGTTGTCACTGTTTCTGCCTTCATATTTTGTTTTCACCATGTAGCCAAGAGCTTTTCTGAAGCCAACCTCCCAAACGGCAGCCCTAGTCAGTTTTTGCCCTTTCCAAGCAGTTAGACTGATACTAGAAGAAGAAGAAAATATCTAGACCGAAATGTTTTTCCTGCCCTTTGCATCAGACCCACAGGATTAATGAGTTTTCACCAGATGTGGCACTAGTCTACCAGTCCCTGTTAGCTCATTGTAAACATTAAGTTTTGAGAAGAAAAATGACACTGAAGATTCATAGGACCTATAGTCCCAGACAAAATAGAACAATGAACAAAATATAGATGGCCTCCCTCAAAGTCAATTATATTTTTTTGTGAATTACATTAGGAATCTAAAAGTCTATTTTAAACTAATTGCATTCAGAATTCTTTATTCATGTCTTTCTTATGGTGGGAATATCCCAGGGTTGTGTAGCTGGGGCTTTTTCAGTGGCCACTGCAATGAGAAAGAAGGCAGATGACTCAGTGGGCAAATACGAGAGCCACGGCCAGCAGCAGTGGCAGTTAGACTGCTCGGCTCTGCCATTACCAAGAGGAAGCTTTTCCAAGCACATACAGAGCTCTATTGTCATAGGGTATAAATGTGCACAAACCCACCGAAAAAGCGATTTAGGGATTCTATCCCACAGTAAATGCCATTAAATGAGTGTATCAGATGGACAATCGTGATATGAAACTTCAAGGCAAATACAAAGAAGTTATTTGGAAAGTAGAAATGTGTACTCTTGAAATTGTCTCTGGAGTTTTTATGGATTTTGAAGCAGATGTAGGAATTTATTCTATCAGTGTCAATGGTGTGGACCAGGGTTTTTAATTGAAATGACCTTTTCCTGCAGAACATTTGCACATTAAGTCTTTTATTTCCTTAGTATCCAATTTTGAACCCACCCGCTGGCCTATAACTGTGCAGTGACTTGACCCTGACAGTTGCCTGTGTTCACTCTCAGGGCAAGTGCTTTTTGCCAAGGACTTGTTTTGGTTTCTAGTCAATTTCATGATCAACTTTGACCTCATTTATACACTTTCTAAAATCAGTGAGAGGAGTTATTGTCTCTTTCTCCTGATGTAGCACACAAATTGTCTAATTTTGTGTATTTTTTTTCTTTCCAGTAATATTGATTGCCCATTTTTCTCACTTCTCTGTGAAAGCCCAGGAGGGTAGGGTTGGGGAGCAGTTCATTTGTTAAATGAGACCCACAACAGAAGAAACTAGTTCACACTTCTTTCCAGAGACTCTTTTTGTCAGGGTCAAACTCATTCTTTGTAGCAAAACACTGCAAATGCCAAAAATCTATTCTGGTTAAAGTATGTCCCAAGATCAAGTATAAAAACAATTACAAGCCTGATTCTGTATAATTATTTACCTTAAAGTTTGAGCCTGAATTCCCAGTTGATTTTAAAGATGTCACAAAATTAGAATAGATTAATTATAACAGTCTGTTCTTAGAACCTTCAGCACCCATACCCTAGGCTCATAGTCTAGAAATCCATAACCTGTTCCTCCCATCACAGCCTGAGGATATTTGTGAGTCATGGGTGAGCAGATCATCTTTCTCATAGAATAAACTTTCTTAGATCAACTGTGGATTGTTCCTCAAAGGAGAAAACTAATGTTTACAGGAATATCTTCAAATTCTAAATATTTCTCTGTTCTTCTCTCTTCCCATTGAAGCCCATATATTGTGTGGTCAGCCTTAGCAACTTTAAAACTTATCTTTAACAATGATAGTAATAATCGATAATCCTACCTCTGAGGAGTTAGCCCATGGGTGAATGCTCTGGCTTGTAGTAGAGGTTCCTACCTAGGCTTGCCAGATAAAGTACAAGATGCTTAGTTAAATTTGAACTTCAGATTAACAATAAATAATCCCTTGCAATATTTGGGACATACCTGTACTAAAATTTTATTTAGTGATTATCTGAAATTCAAATTTAATTAGGCATCTTTTTTTTGCAAATCTGGCAACCCTACTGGTATCCCTTAGTCGAAAGACTCAAAACATGTATCATCAACATTCAGGAAATATTATGCAACTATCCAACATCAATACAGGAGAGTCAAACCTACATAGTGTTGACACCTGGAAGGGGCATTCTAGTTGAGTTCCACATGTCCTCTGGGAAGTTCCTAAAGTCTCTAGATCTTGAGCCAATAATATGTTTTCTCTGTTAACAGTTATAGATTCACTGACTGGCCACCCACAAGCCATTCACAATTCTTGTCCTTGCCTTCCTGTATTTCTGGGATTGGGAAGATAAAATTTTCCCAGGCTGCCTTTAGCAAGGAGTGGGCATATGATCTCATTCTAGTAGACAGAATGCAAATTGGAGTCACTGGGCAAGATTTTCAGGACAGCTTTTATGAAACATATATAGACCCTGTTTGCTTGCTTCATTTGGACTTCTGCTGCACCCTCCTTCTGCCTGCCTGGAACACGGATGTGCTGCCCGGAGGTGCAGCTAACATGCGACGATGAAGCTACAAAGCCTGAAGACGAAAGGCCCTCTGGAAGAGAGGACAGAAGGCGTGAGGTGGCCTGCCCAGTACTTCTTGTCACCTGAGACATATGAGCCTTTTATTTGTAGGGGACTGAACGGTGGCCCCCAAACATCCTGACAACTGGAACCCTTGGGTGTGACCTTATTTGGGAAAAGGGTCTTTGCAGATGTTATAGTTAATATGGAGATGAGGTTATCCTGGGCTCTCCAGGTGGACATTACTCCAATGACAAATGTCTCATAAGAGACAGAAGAAGAGGAGACACAGGGAGAAAAAGGAGGAGGCGTGTGAAGACAAAGGCGGAGGCTGGAGCCACAGCAGCTGGAGGACGCAGGAACGATGCGCCTCGGGAGCCCTCCGAGAGTGCAGGTCCTCGCTGACACGCTGATCTCGGACTTCTAGCCTCCAGAACTGAGAGAATAAGTTTCTGTCACTTTAAGGCACCGAGTTTATGGTAATTTTTTACAGCAATCCTGGGAAATGAATCTACACCTGCTTATGACATTTTTGTCATATCTTCTGCTGTGTGCTTCCAACCACAATCCCAATACAGCCATCATTATCATCTTCTCTTTGTTCTCTTTCTAAAACCAAATGATAAAAATATATCATGTGCTAGTAAGTAGACGTGAATGAGTCAAATAAAAAGGCAGCACAATATAGTATAATACTGCTTATGACTTGGTGAAAATACACAGATTGGTATCTACGTCCAGTTATGTGTTTTCTAACAAATTCTCTCCTTCTCTGCACCCCCACTCTATATGGGAGCATATGCATGCCAATGGCTAGACCACCATTATTTTTATTAATGTATTAATACAAAATACCTAAACATTCTCAAAAATATCTCTTTTTTGGGCATATGCAAACTCAAAAATATTCATTTGAAAAAATGAAACAGTCCATTTTAAAATCAAATTAAAAGAAGCCCTGCCTTTAAAATGTAAATATCATCATTAAAAAAATTAATTTGGGCTTCATCAGATTTTCAAGAGGGTGGTCCTTCTAAAATGAATTTTAACAGCTAAAAGTGGCACCTGTATTTGTTTTAAATGGAAAGGTGAAAGAAATGGTAACTTAAGGTTTTCAAGTTGGAATTTGTTTCCCTTCTTTTAGGGAATTCTAGAAATCACTAAGGAAAGACCATTTCAACCGCGAGCAGACTGATCTGGAGTCAGGGATGTCAGGCGGTGGGTTCAGGCACCAGGCATGAGGAAGAGGCAGAGAGAACAGGTTACTGATTAACACAGGCCAGTGGTCTCAGTCTCGACTACACATGGGAGTCACTTGGGGAGTTTTACAAGATGTGGGGTCCTCCCTGGAAAGATTCTGACTAATTAGTCTGGGATGAGGGCCTGTCATGGACATTTTCCAAGGCTCCCAGGCAATTCTCACGTATAGTCAGGGCAGCAAACCACTGACCCGCACTGGCAGCTTGGCAAGTCCTGAAGTCTCTCTCAGAAGAAGGGGTGTGCACACCAACACAGAGGCAAGGAGACAGCCCTGAGCCTGCCAGGATCAGACCCTGCTGCACGCCACTCGATGTTCTATCTCCCATGGGTCATTCGTTCCCCAGCAGTTACACAAGGGAGATACTGTTTTCATTACACGTCTGGGACAAGTAAGGCTCAGGAATTTTAAGTACCCCTGTCAAGGACCTGATCCTAAAAACAAAGGAGATGGGTGTGAACAAGCACCACTTTCCTTCCAAGTCAGTGCTGTTTTCACTGACTCCTTGCTTATTTCCTACTACTGCCAGTGCCAAGGAGAAGATATAACCTAGGGGTCATTATTGAGCTTTCTGGACTGCACGGAGCTGCTAGCTACAGGCTGCTTATGGCAAATAAAAGAAAACATTTTTTTATTGTCAATGTAATGTGCATCCTCAAAAGCCAAACTGACCAATCCGTACAAATGTGGGTGACGGCTTTGGGATTGTCTGCCTGGCTACGCTGAACTGCAGTCCCGGCTGTATAATCAAGCACTGATCTAATTGCTTCTGTGAAGGTATTTTGCAAAGGTGTTTAAAATCCCTACTCAGTTGACTTTGTTAGTTAAAAAGGATATCATCCTTTGGAGGTGTGACCTAATCGGGGAAGCCCTTGAAAAGAGCTGCAACACTAGAGGCCCCAGGCAGCTCCTTCCCTGTGGGGTTCCAGTGTGTTCATGATTTCTTTGCCTGATCACCTGCCCTATGGACTCCAGATTCCCTTAGCTGGCCCACACAGCTGCATTGGATTTTAAACCTCCTACTGGTTCCATTCTTCTCTTTGAACCCTTATAAGTTCAATTGCCAAAAAACTCTACAATTATGTATCTATGTGTAATGGCCTTGTTTCTAAAGAACTGTTTGCAGAAGTTCACTTAGAAAACCACAAATTGATCCAAGACAACTTGCCAGCCAGAAAAGATCCTATTTCGTTATTTTTTGCTTTAGATCAGTGGCCTCCAAGGTGTGCCATCCTAACCCACCCCCGCCAATAGCACACGTCACAGTGGAGAACGTGTCACCAACACAGATTTCTTCAGCCCCACCCAAGCCCACTGAGTCAGAACCTCCGGCTCTGGGGCCCAGTAGGCTACTCTAACAAGCTGTCATGTGGTTCTGACGCACGCTGAAGTTTGAGAACCAGTTCAGACTGTGATGTAAGTTACAGATATTCATAAACGTTTCTTAAATCGTATGACGTGAGATAAAACAAAGCAAACCAAGTCCTAAGTTTATAACACTCACGTCTCTGTGCCTCACTGTGGAGCCTGCCGCCTTGGAAAGGAACTCTTCTGAATGGAAGCTTTGCCCACAGTACAGCGAGCAGCGCAGTCTGGCAACCCCCATTCTGTAGTGCTGGCATCAGCATCACCATGGTTTTATGACGTATGACGTTGTGCGTCATTGCTCACTCTCTCGCCGGAGGGTTTCAGCCCCGAGAACGTTACTGTGGATTCAGTGAGACTGAGGAATGAAAATGGAACGTTCTTGGGGTAAAAGAGTTTATGCCCGGCTTTATTCTCCCGGCGATAGGTAGAGCACTGGAATCTCATTTGCATCCAGCAGTCAGCAGGTCCGAAACCCACCTCTGTCACCTCCACCAGAGCACTGGGCAGAGCTCTTTATATAGTGACTCATTCAGTAATAGCTCATTGCCTACAGATGTGGAAGCATTAACCTAGCAGTAGGCCAGTTACATCGTCAAGTAGTTCAGAGTCAGGAGAGGATCCCGGCCATAGGAACTTCCATTTTCCCCACACTCCCTATCTGACTCTTTGCTGACTGGGAAGTTGCACTTGGGCCCTTTAAAGTCAGGTAGTGGTGTCTCCATCCAGAATCCCTCCTGCACCCTGCTTCCCAACCTTGCATTTCTATCTACAAGGCTTGGCCTCTCTGCCCAGCTACCGTCCCGTATATTTAGGGGTAATTGCAGTAGTGTCTCCCGAATAGCTTAGCTGATGACAGGTGGGTGCTCGTGAGCTTATTTTGTGCATTTGAGGCCTACTTTGGCTTTTCCTTTACTTGACTCCATACCTATAAGCTAGTCCACAGAGTCGTTGTCAGAAATACATAGCTTTTGTCCCAAATGAAAGTGGGCAAGTCAGACTGTTGTAAATACTTCCCTCTTTGGAAAATTAACTCAAGGTGCTCAGCCAGTGATGGGCCAGCGACATCAACCCAAACACTCCTTAAGCCCAGGAAGGAAGTCCACTCTGAGAGCCTCTCAGCCCTCGGTGAGATCTTTGCATTGCCACAGGAAGTAAAATCTCTTTTAGTGTTGATTTGTATACTTAGTTTTCTGTTCTGAAGCAGCAGCGCCCGGATGTCTCAGCAGGAGGAGTGATGAGACCAAAGTGGACAGCAGTGTTGCATTTTAGTATCCAGGAATTCAGAAGTAAGATTTTTAATTTACTCTTTAGCAAACAGACAATAACTCAGCCCACCTTGGGGGCTGGGCAGGTGGTCTTAATCGATATGCGCCCAAACCAGGAAGCTTCTATCGTGGGAGGGGACCAGAGCAGTAAATTCCTCTGCTAAGTTAATTTTAAATATTCAGAGACCACTTAACAAGTCTGCACACCCAGCCCATGGTCACAGTCCTGAAAAATCCTTAAAAGGGGGCCTCGCCAACCTCCCAGGGTGCTCCTCTCTCTGAGGTCGCCTGCACTTTGTAAGTGTGTAATTTGACTTTTTTCCAACCTTTTAGTGCACTCCTCTCTGAGGGCACCTGCACTTTCTAAGTGTGTAGACTTTCTCTCCTTCAATAAAACTTAAACCTTTCAAGATGCTTCTCCTCCCTCAGGTTGCCTGCTGCACTTTTTCTCTCTTTAAGTAACTTTAAATAAAACTTTTACTGTGTTTCACTGCTGTGTCTGTGCCCTTCAATTCTTTGTTGCGGCGGGAAAAGAACCGAGGAAAATACACAACGCCCCCCCAACAACAATACTGTACACTTAAGAATGGTTAAGATGGCAAATTTTATGTTACATGTTTTTGCCATGATAAAAATAGAATCCAAAAGCAACTTTGTACCTTTAAGGAACTAATATTGGTTTATAGTTTCTCTTTTGAAAGGTAACAGGAAAGAGAGGCAGATGTTCTCTGAAACAACTATGTGTTTAACTCTAGTTTATCAACTCTTGATAGTTTTTCAACTGCCATTATTTAATTTCTGAAACTTGGGATCACTGATATATTGATCATCAGCTTCCACAATCCAGATCACAAGTTTCAGCCACTTCATGGTTTTGTGTCAATTTCTGGGAGAATATGAAAAACCCTGTAAATTCTGGACATTTTAGGTGCATAAAGAAAACAAAAACATGTTACCTTGAAGGAATTTTAAGTAGTACCAGGGTATACCTTGCTTCGGGTGACCATTACACAGGATCTTGGGGGACCCAGGGCTGCTAGAAGTCTGAAGGAGTATAATGAGTGTCCCAGGAACAATCTCTCAACCTGTCGAAGGTGGGGGGCTGCCTATAAATCTGACTGCCACTAAGACTGCTTTAGGGAAGCCAAGGTAAGCACCACACTCTTTGCCAAAGACGTAAAATGAATCCTTTTATTTCTGATGATCAGCCTGTGGACTTTTTCCTGGAGTAGGTAGGCTGGTGTACCTGGTGGAAACTGTTGTTTAATTCACCTTTTCTCCTCTAGGGAAGACAGCTTTGCTAAGAAAACAAAATTCTGAGGAAACTGAATTCGTTGGCACTAAAGGCAGTCAATTTCTGGGTGATTTGTTCAGGCACCAATGTGAGCCTCTTGGATTTCTTCCTCAGTTACACAGGGTAGTCTTACAGATCCTTAGGGAATTGGGTTTCAATATTCTCACTCTTCTAATGCGACTATCCTGGGGCTGATGTGGCCCTCCAAAGGACATGCTACTTCAGCAGATTTTGGGATGAATGCATGCTGATTAGAAAGTTTCAATTGTTGAGTAAATTCTTCTCTATCATGAAGGCAAAATAACACCCCCTACTTAGACTCTTATCACCACCAAGGTGTGTGACTTTCTGCTATTTTCAGATGATGCTTACAAAATATTTTCATCTCTCTCTGTATGTATACTTCACCCTCTATATTATGTACCCGTCTTTACATCCAACTCCACTAAAACCAGACAAAAACAAAATAGAGTTGCACCTCCAACAATGCAGGAGTTAGGGGTTCCATCCCCCACACCGATGAAAATCTGTGTACAACTTTCAATTTCCCCGGAGTTTAACTAGTGACAGCCTACTGTCGATTTTATGTTAGCAAATAATAAAATAGACTAAATTTTATGCATTCATGATATACCCAACTTTTCTTAACTTCTTCAATAGTTCTGGAGTATACTTTTCATCTGTGAGTTTTTTCAAGTTGCAATATATCTTCAAAAAAATTTTCCAATATATTTATTGAAAAAAATATGTGTTTAAGTATACAAACACAGTTCAAACCCACATTGTTCAAAAGTCAACTGTACACAGTTGACCTTCTAGTTACTGCCACCACCCATCAGCTGCCTCTAACTTCTCAGCTTAACAACCAGGATTATTTTAGCGAGGAGATGTGAAGATCCTGGCATGAAGGTACAACCTGTACGTCTTACTCCTGTGCTCTCATCTCATGCAGTCCTGCAGGGGTCTCATTCCTGACCCTCCAACCAGACCAGGCTAGAACTGACTTCTCCCCTCCAGCAATGGCCATATTAAAGAAACCAATGCCCTTCTGTACTCCAGCTTGTGACTGGAAACCTGCTGCTCAGGGAATAGAGATCAGGGTGGGGGTGGGCCAGGTGCTCCTCAGAAGCAGAATAAAGATTGTTCAGGTTTCAACTTTAAGGCCAGAGAAAAGGAGACAGTTTCAGGAGGGGTGAGAGAGAGAGAGGCACATCCAGGGATAAGGTAAATGTGGGGAGGATGGGAGGAAGAAGGATGAACTTGTAAGATCTAGAGGGAATATGGAACCTGGGACCATCGTGTGCACCAGCTGGTCCTCAAGCTAGCATGGTAGATAGAGGGCCCTTCCCCTACCTCTGTGCCCTTTTCCACCCATCCACTAAGTTTCCCCCAACTTTACTCCCAGCAAAGAAAGAGGTGTTCATGGTGAGAGAGAAAGCTGCTCAGAACAATACCTATCCCTCCCTGGATTGCTGTGGAAACACACTGTCGGAGGCTGCAGCTCACAGGGAGTAAACTGAGCTGTCTCCAGGCCTGGCCAGAGTCTCTAAGGAACTTCTGGGCTCTCACCCACTACAGGGGTGCACAACTGTAGCAAACTGGCACGAAGAGGTGCATGGCCGAATGTTGGCCAATTAAAAAAAAGTTTGCACTAAGCAAGTAAAATATGTCACCAAGTGTTCAGACCCTGTCAAGTCCAATGTCTCCACGACCCCATCCAAAATACCAGCCAGCACCAGGGGGCCCCTCCCATTAGCAGAAATTCCACTACATACCCCCTGCCCCAGGTTAAATGCTGTAATCAATGTGTAAGCACTTGGAAGACAGCTCTGCGCATAGCAGGTTCCTACTAAAGGTCTCCATGAGATCTGAATGTCATCACCAGAGAGCAGTTCTGCATGCTGTAGGTCTGTCCCCATAAACACCCGAGCCTAGCACGCCCTGAACTTTGGTTTAAGAAATGTTGATCCATGTGGGTCTGAAGATTGGGTTAGATTGCATTGCTTCACCAGGTTTCCCATAAACCAGACGTAGGGAGGCCCTGCCACTGTCCGGGCATCAATGTGTGATGTCCAAAACAATTTCCGGATGAGCAGGCGCTGCCCACTGGGGTCTGGGAACTCTGACATACTTGTCAGCGCGGCAGCTGGAAGGTCTGAGTGAGTCACGATATTATTCCTGAGTTGCACATGAGAAAAGAGGAAGAGGCAAGGAAACAAAGCTGAGTCTTCTCAGCTTATATAAAAGTCAATTCTTCATTCATTCATTTATTCAAAACCTTAGTTTGAATTCCTAAGTGCCAGGGATGGGCAAGGTGCTGATGATGTGGTAGAAACCTAACATGTGGAAGTGTGTGGCGGGAAGTAAAAACCTCATGAAACAGAGCCTTTTCTCTTAGTCAATGACCTGCCTCCCTGCAGCAACCACAGCAGCACCGGGGCTGGGGCCTCGCCCAAACCCCTGCCCTTCACCTCTGCTCTGCAAAGCTCACTGAGACACCCACACCGTGCCTGAAGGAATTCTTCCTGACTACAGGGACACACTTGGCTCTCAGCTCTCTCTCAGGGCAAGCCCGAAGTGCGAGGAAGATAAAGTCCTGGAAGCAGCCTTCAAACTGATGGATAAAACCCTCACTGTCTTACCCCTCCGCTGGGATGACACTGACGCGTGCTCTATGCTGCCTCCTAGTGGCTCGAGAGCACTACGGGCTTCCTTCCTCTCCCATCTGACCTCCCCACCCCCTTACGTTGTTTCCTATCTCCACTTCCCAAATAAGCTATCTGTATTCACATCTTTGTCTGAGGACCTGTCTTGACAGAACCCCAACCAAAAATACCATATTACTTAGGTTTTTCCATATAGTTTCAGTTTAAAAAATTCCATCCCACCACTAATACACCACATCTTCTGGTTTAGAAAACCATATATATGGCCGCATAAGCTATCTACCAAAGGGTGGTATCTGTTTGGTTGGAACCAATAAAAATTCCCCAACCCTCACTGTTCCAACTCTATCCATGAATACCAGTAAGGAAAATAGGATAAAGATATTATGGTTATGTTTTTGGTATTATTAATGTACAATTACATGAGCAACGTTATGGTTACTAGACTCCCCCTATTATCAAGTACCCAGCACATACCCCATTACAGTCACTGTCCATCAGCGTAGTGAGATGCTATAGAATAACTACTTGTCATCTCTGTGTTATACTGCCGTCCCAATATCCACAGCCCCGCCCCTGCTACATTATGTGTGCTAATTGTAATAGCCCTTTTTCCCCCTTATCCCTCCCTTCCCACCTATCTTCCCCAGTCCCTTTCCCTTTGGTAACTGTTAGTCCATTCTTGGGTTCTGTGAGTCTGCTGCTGTTTTGTTCCTTGTGTTTTTTCTTTGTTCTTATACTCCACATATGAGTGAAATCATTTGATACTTGTCTTTCTCCGCCTGGCTTATTTCACTGAGCATAATACCCCCTAGCTCCATCCATGTTGTTGCAAATGGTAGGATTTATTTTCTTCTTATGGCTGTATAATACTCCATTGTGTATATGTACCACCTCTTCTTTATCCATTCATCTACAGATGCACACTTAGGTTGCTTCCATTACTTGGCTATTGTAAATAGTGCTGCAATAAACATAGGGGTGCATATGTATTTTTGAAACTGGGCTCCTGCATTCTTAGGGTAAATTCCTAGGAGTGGAATTCCTGGGTCAAATGGTATTTCTATTTTGAGTTTTTTGAGGAACCTCCATACTGCTTTCCACAATGGCTGAACTAATTTACATTCCCAGCAGCAGTGTAGGAGGGTTCCCCTTTCTCCACATCCTCGCCAACATTTGTTGTTGTTTGTCTTTTGGATGGTGGCCATCCTTACTGGTTTTAATCTGTATTTCTCTGATGATTAGTGATGTGGAGCATCTTTTCATGTGCCTGTTGGCCATCTGAATTTCTTCTTTGGAGAAGTACCTATTCATGTACTCTGCCCATTTCTTAATTGGATTATTTGCTTTTTTTTTTTGTTAAGGTGTGTGAGTTCTCTATATATTTTGGATGTCAACCCCTTATCAGATACGTCATTTATGAATATATTCTCCCATACTGTAGGATGTCTTTTTGTTCTACTGATGCTGCCCTTTACTGTACAGAAGCTTTTCAGCTTGATATAGTCCCACTTGTTTATTTTTGCTTTTGTTTCCCTTGCCCGGGGAGATATGCTCATGAAGAAGTCGCTCATGTTTATGTCCAAGAGATTTTTGCCTATGTTTTTTTCTAAGAGTTTTATGGTTTCATGACTTACATTCAGGTCTTTGATCCATTTTGAGTTTACTTTTGTGTGTGGGGTTAGACAATAATCCAGTTTCATTTTCTTGCATGTAGCTGTCCGGTTTTGCCAACACCAGCTGTTGAAGAGACTGTCGTTTCCCCATTGTATTTCCATGGCTCCTTTTATCGTATATTAATTGGGCATATATGCTTGGGTTAATATCTGGACTCTCTATTCTGTTCCATCAGTCTATGCATCTGTTCTTGTGTCAGTACCAAATTGTCTTGATTACTGTGTCTTTGGGAAGAGCTTGAAGTTGGGAAGCGAGATCCCTCTGCTTTATTCTTCCTTCTCAAGATTGCTTTGGCTATTTGGGGTCTTTTGTGGTTCCATATGAATTTTAGAACTATTTGCTCTAGTTCATTGAAGAATGCTGTTGGTATTTTGATAGGGATTGCATTGAATCTGTAGATTGCTTTAGGCAGGATGGCCATTTTGACAATATTAATTCTTCCTATCCATAAGCATGGGATGTGTTTCCATTTATTGGTTTCTTCTTTAATTTCTCTCATGAGTGTCTTGTAGTTTTCAGAGTACAGGTCTTTCATTTCCTTTGTTAGGTTTATTCCTAGGTATTTTATTCTATCAAGCAATTGTGAATGGAATTGTTTTCCTGATTTCTCTTTCTGCTAGTTCATCGTTAGTGTATAGGAATGCAACAGATTTCTGTGTATTAATTTTGTATCCCGCAACTTTACTGAATTCAGATATTAGATATTGTAGTTTTGGAGTAGATTCTTTAGGGCTTTTTATGTACACTATAATGTCATCTGCAAACAGGGAGAGTTTGACTTCTTCCTTACCAATCTGGATGCCTTTTATTTCTTTATGCTGTCTGATCGCCATGGCTAGGACCTCCAGTACGATGTTGAATAAAAGTGGGGAGAGTGGGCATCCTTGTGTTGCTCCCAATCTTAAAGGAAAAGCTTTCAGCTTCTCACTGTTAAGTATAATGTTGGCTGTGGGTTTGTCATATATGGCCTTTATTATGTTGATGTACTTGCCCTCTATACCCATTTTGTTGAGAGTTTTTATCATGAATGGATGTTGAATTTTGTCAAATGCTTTTTCAGCATCTATGAAGATGATCATATGGTTTTCGTCCTTTTTATTGATGTGGTGGATGATGTTGATGGATTTTCGAATGTTGTACCATCCTTGCATCCCTGGGATGAATCCTACTTGATCATGATGGATGATCTTTTTGATATATTTTTGAATTCGGTTTCCTAATATTTTGTTGAGTATTTTTGCATCTATGTTCATCAGGGATATTGGTCTGTAATTTTCTTTTTTGTTGTGTCTTTGCTTGGTTTTGGTATTAGAGTGATGTTGGTCTCATAGAATTAGTTTGGGAGTATTCCCTCCTCTTCTACTGTTTGGGAAACTTTAAGGAAGATGGGTATTAGGTCTTCAGTAAATGTTTGATAAAATTCAGTGGTGAAGCCATCTGGTACAGGTGTTTTGCTCTTAGGTAGGTTTTTGATTACCAATTCAATTCTTTGCTGGTAATTGGTCTAGTCAGAATGTCTGTTTCTTCCTGGGTCAGCCTTGGAAGGTTGTATTTTTCTAGAAAGTTGTCCGTTTCTTCTAGGTTATCCAGTTTGTTACCATATACCTTTTCATAGTATTCTCTCATAATTACTTGTATTTCTGTGGTGTCTATAGTGATTTTTTATTTCTCATTTCTGATTCTGTTTATGTGTGTAGATTATCTTTTTTTCTTGATAAATCTTGCTAGGGGTTTATCTATTTTGTTTATTTTCTTAAAGAACCAGCTCCTGCTTTCATTGATTCTTTCTATTGTTTTATTCTTCTCAATTTTATTTATTTCTGCTTAATCTTTATTATGTCCCTCCTTCTACTGACTTTGGGCCTCATTTGGTCTTTCTTTTCTAGTTTCATTAATTGTGAGTTTAGACTGTCCATTTGGGATTGTTCTTCTCTCCTGAGGTAGGCCTGTATTGCAATATATTTCCCTCTTAGCATGACCTTCACTGCATCCCACAGGTTTTGTGGTGTTGAATTATTGTTGTCATTTGTCTCCATATATTGTTTAATCTCTGTTTTTATTTGGTCATTGATCCATTGATTATTTAGGAGCATGTTATTAAGCCTCTATGTATTTGTGGGCTTTTTCATTTTCTTTGAGTAATTTATTTCTAGTTTCATACCTCTGTGATCTGAGAAGCTGGTTGGTGCAATTTCAATGTTTTTGAATTTACTCAAGCTCTTTTTGTGGCCTAGTATATGATGTATTCTTGAAAATGTTCCATGTGCACTTGAGAAGAATGTGTATCCTGTTGCTTTTGGATGGAGTGTTCTGTAGATATCCATTAGGTCCATCTATTCTAATACATTGTTCAGTGCCTCTGTCTCTTACTTAATTTCTGTTCGGTTGATCTGTCTTTTGGAATAAGTGATGTGTTGAAGTCTCCCCAAATGAATGCATTGCATTCTATTTCCCCTTCTAATTCCCTTAGTATTTGTTTCACATATGTAGGTGATCCTGTGTTGGGTAATAGATATTTATAATAGGTATATTCTCTTGTTGGACTGACCCCTTTATCATTATTTAAAGTCCCTCTTTGTCTCTTGTGACTTTCTTTGTTTTGAAGTCTATTTTGTCTGATACAAGTAGTGTAACTCCTGTTTTTTTCTCCCTATTAGTTGCATGAAATACCTTTTTCCATCCCTTTACTTTCAGTCTGTGTATGTCTTTGGGTTTGAAGTGAGTCTCTTGTAGGAAGCATATAGATTGGTTTTGCTTTTTTATCCATTCGGTGACTCTATGTCTTTTGATTGGTGCATGCAGACCATTTACATTTAGGGTGACTATCGATAGTATGTACTTAATGCCATTGCAGGCTTTAGATTTGTGGTTACCAAAGGTTCAAGAGTAATTCCATTACTATCTATCAGTCTAATTAAACTCACCTCGTATGCTATTTTAAATACAACCTAAAGGTTCTTATTTTTTTCCTCCTTTTTCTTCCTATTCTATTCTTTGTATGTTATGAATCATATTCTGTACTCTTTGTCTATCCCTTGGGTGACATCTATTTAGCCTTAAGAATACTTCCATCTATTGGAGTCGCTCCAAAATGACTGTAGAGGTGGTTTGTGGGAGGTAAATTCTCTCAGCTTTTGCTTCTCTGAAAATTGTTTAATCCCTCCTTCAAATTTAAAAACATGGAACACTTCACGAATTTGCATGTCATCCTTGCGCAGGGGCCATGCTAATCTTGTCTGTATCATTCCAATTTTAGTATATGTGCTGTCGAAGCGAGCACAAGAGATTATGTTTTAAATTTTCTTTTTGTTAAGAAATTGCTTTGTATTTTAATTTCTAAATATGGAGTTCGATTTATTTTTCTCAACACCTGGGACTGTAGAAAGTTTTCTATCATAAAATTCAAATCTCACCTCCAGCCATGAGGAAGAGCCCTGGGTTAATAAGCCCCGTGACGCTGGCTCTGCACAGCCCTCGCTCCTGTCACTGAGCCCTTTGCTCTCTAGGGCAGTCATTACCAGCCCACAACATGTCACAGAATATCCTTGAGGGCAAAAAAAGCATCAACTTGATTCTAGACAGTCTATAAAGAAATACACATATGGTTTCCAAAATGGAAAAAAAGATAAACAGTGAGCTTCAGAATTTGTTTAGTGTCATGTCACTTGTCTCCCCCAAGTCTTGATTTTAGCCAGACTTCCCTCAGGCCAGTTTGAAATCAGGACATTTTGAACTATTGGATCATAACCGAGCTGCATACAAAGGCTGCTGGTTTGCTATTTTTGTTTTATGCAAGGGACTGTGGGAACAAAAAGCTTTTTTATTTTAGCAGCTATAGGTAATTGTAGCTCAAAAAAAAATCACAAAACTTTATGAAAACTGGCTAAAAGTATTTGGCTAATTGCATCGTCCTGTAGGAATTTTATGCATCAGAGAAACCGCAGTGGCAGAGACATGCGCACACACACCAAACACCCACTTGACTTAGCATTTTCTCAGAAGTACGTATCAGTTAGTAGTACACTGCATATTTGTCTCACAAAAGACAGATCAATGTACAATAGCCACTATTTGGCACTCCCAAATTTGCTGGGCCATCCAAACAGACTTTATCCTTCACGGGTACTATCTCAGAGGTTATGCTGGGAAGCGACAGAAACAGATAATTTTAACAATAGTGACTTAACAATCTCAGCCCTTGGGAAAAAAAAAAGAAAGGTTACAAAGAAAAAACTAATGATTTTTGTTAAAATACAATTACCAATCTAACACAAGATGGAATATGTTTAGAAGATGGAAAAGCCAAAGTGAAATTTCATTCATTATTAATTATGATAAACCAAAATCATCAGACAGATGGCAAAACATTAGAAATAGTCAAGTATGTAGCATAACAGTTCTATTTCAGATTTTTTGAAACTGATGTGCCAGCCTTCAGATACTTATTGTGGAAAATACCTTTCTTTCTGAAACAAGTAAAAAACCGAAATAGGAAAGATTTTATGTATATCAAAATAAGATTAAGACTCATATTACTAAGCCAATTTCCAAAAAAATAAAGGGGGACATTCAATTCAATCTAGCAAATTGCTTGCAAAGCATTACCAGGAGCTGGGTACTGAATTTAACCTCTCCGTGCTTATTTCTGTATCTGTAAAATGGCAAAAAAATCTTCACACTCATCTCAAAATGTTGTCATGAGAATTAAATGAGTTACTAAATATAAAACATCTAGAATGATACCTGATAAATAGTACTACATGTATTAGTTTGTATCATCACCCTCATCACCATGAGTATATACTGAGCACCACAGGAGACAGAAAACAGGTAATCCTGCCCACATGGGATTTGGCATGATTGTGGGAAAATATACAAAATACACAAGTAACTATAACACAAAGCCACATGCCCCAAGTCCCCTTAAAAGCTACCACAGCACACTCAGATGTGGAATCCTGGGTCGTTAAGACAAAATTACGTAAGGGAGATTGCTCACCTAATACCATCACCCTGGCTATCAGAGGTTTGATTCTTAGGGTCAAAGGGTCCACCCAGTTCAGGTGTCTGATACCCTGAAATTGTCTTTAAACTTGGGACTTTGGGAAAATAGAAAAATGAGTTGTTTAGAATAAATAAAACTATATTCTGTCAACTTTATGTCACGATAAGTCATAAAAGATTTGCTGGGTTCATCTCCAGGCCTCTGTCACTAAAATGTGGAAGCCCTTCTCCAGCATGCTAATTGTCTGCTTGCAACCTCTTCTGGGATGTGCAGATGGGGATGTCTGCATTTTACTTCAGGGCACTCAGGGTTGACCAAAGATGGTTTCAACTTCTGCTTTCTAACCCAGAAATGGCTGCATGATGAATGCTGCCATGATCTCTCCACACTAGGCATGTACTGAGATCCATGGGGCTGCTTGTCTGTTCCATCCATGGATGAGCAGTGAACCATCCTAATCGCTGGGTCCTTTGCCTGCTGTGGCCTTTGGAGGGATGTCCTTAAGCTCTAGAGGAACACCTGCTTCTAACTTGGGGTTAGAACGGAACATATATCCCTCATTTGTGCCATGCCGCAGAACTCCCTGTGTTGACAGCCCCAAAAGGTTTACCAAGCAACAGTAGCAAGGGGGCATTTTCGGCGAATTGGGATTTGCTGTGAATCATTTTGGGCTTGGTGTCACATGGGTCGTGATGTGAGCGCCAGAGCCAAGCTAGAGGGTGTCACGGGTGAGAGAGGTCATACGTGGGTGGGCTAGTAGATGGGGGTGGAGGTTGGAACATGGGTCAGGAAAGCTAAGGAATGGCATTGGACAAAGTATTAGAAAAATGTTATGAGGATGGAAAAGAAGTGGAATGGGAAGGAGGGAAATATTCTAGATACTGATTATCCAGTCTACACCAAGGACCTTGGTACACGGTAGGTGCTCGATAAATATTTAGTGAGTGAATGAACAGGTGAATGAATAAATCAGGGAAGAGCACAGGCAAGGTGCAGTGGTGAAGAAGGATGACAGAGATTTTCACGACACTTTAATTGTTCTATTTTGACTCTAATAGGAAACCCAAGTTGCAGCACAATGGAAAACAAAGGTTTCTGAGTGTTAACAGTAAAGCATCAGTAAGCAAAACTCATTTACTATTTTAAAGTGTAGGCTTCAGTTTTAATTATAGACTGAATCTCTTCTTTCCTCTTTAATTTCCGTCCTTCTTGCATCCCTTTCTGCTCCCTTTTCCCCCTTCTTTCTTGACATTTCATTCTTAAAATGCCTACTATATGTATTATTTCATATATAAAGCACACATAATTCATGGCTTACAAAAAATTAAAAACAGACACTATGCAGTAATGTATTCATTGTCATAATTTCATAACAGATGTTCCAAACATGAGACAAAGATGACTCCTTGCTGGCCCTCCTATTCACTGTCTTCAAGTCAGCCAAACGGAACAGGGCTCCTAGGCGAGAGCATCTTCAAGGTTAGAAACATGTCATGGTGGTTACAAATCCGCGTGTCATAAACAATATTGCATTTACAAGTAGACTTAAAAAAGGTCAGTGCATTTTCTCTCCTCTTTTAAAGCTGTTCTCCTTATTTATTAAAGTGTTCGGGTTACAGATTAGCTTTCAGCCTTTATTAATGTCTCTCTTGCCTTGAAACCAAAACTGTACTTGGAGAGAAACAATGAATGACTGACCTGCTTTACTGCATTTTTAAGTACCTCTAAAAATCATTTCATTTGTGAATTTGATTGCTGTCTTGAGGGAAAACATTTACCAGCCAAGGAGAGGAATCAGGAAGAGACAGAACCTAGTACTTAGAAAGAAGGGATGTCTTGTCGCAGGAAATTATTAGATAAAAAGCTAATCTCACCTCTTGGAAAAATAGGATTCATTTTTTAAGGATTCAGGACTCTGTTAAAAAAATTACATTATGAATAATTAATAATAGAAGTTGAAGTCCCCCTCCCTTTTTTAGTCGTACCAGATAATTAGCATACTTTTTGAAGAAACACCTTGAAAGCACAAAAGGTGGTTCCACTGAGAAGCAGGCACAGGTTTTTTTCCTTTCTCGGGACCAGCTGACTCCCCTAGCCTCTAAGTCACTCAAATCCTGCTCCCAGCCATCTGGCCCAGAAGCAGAGAAAAGGTCAGCTGCTCCAAGAGGAAACTTGCTCCGCAGGGAGTCGCAGCTCAGAGCGGCTCTGGGGCAGCTCCGCGGTCTCCAGCCCGCCCAGCAGTGGGGCGGCAGCTCCTGCCTCGTCCTGTCGCACTAGCCCTGTCGTGTGAGCGCTGAGGGACCTGGATTTCTTTGTCATGCTTCCTTCCTACCTCCCCAAATCTAAAACAAAACTATGCCGACATTTGCCGTGACCCCTAACCCCAAGGACAGTCTCTCTGCTTAGAAGCAGGTACCGTTTTCAACCTGTGGACAGCCTTCCAGACCTGCTGGGCGCCCCATACTCACAGATGGATGTGGTTGTCTGTGTGAATGCGTTAACTTAAAGGGTTTTATACTGAGGGTAGGAATCTGCAATCAAGTTTTAAAAAATATTTTATGTATTATTAAATCTCCAAATAGATATAAACTAAACTATAATGTGCCTAAGGTGTACAAAATAGCAGTACAATGAACACCTATGCATCTAACACCCAGTTTAAGGAATAGAATCTCACCTTTGATTTGGAAGCTCCTTGAATCTCCCCCCTCCTACCCTTCAGGTAATCACTCACATGATTTTTGTATTTACCATTCCTTTACCTTCCCTTATAGTTTTCCATGGGTGTGTCATTCCTAAACAGTCTGTTCTATAGTTTGTCATGCTTTTTGCACTACCTGTAAATGGGATCAATCCAAGTATGTGTGTGTGTGTCTGTGTGTGTGTGTGTCTATGTGTGTGTGTGTATCTGTAGCTTGTTCATTTTCACTGTTCTACCACAGCTCATTGAACGAGTAGAACACTGCTGATGTATCCGTTTGATGATTGTCTATAAATTTAGGTTACTGTTAGTTTTTTGGTTCTATATTCCCCTGGTGAACATGTACAAAAGCATATCTAGGGCATAAACGGAGGACTGGCCTGCCCAGTGAGAATACACATCTTCAATGATAATACCAAATTGTTTTTCAGATTTACTGCACTTAAATTACATTCCTGCAAGTAGTGGATAAAGGCTCTGTTTCCTCCACATCCTGTCCAACATTTGGACATTATTGGATATTCAACATTTTGGCAATAGGTGGCTGTGAAGTAGCATCTCATTGCTTTCATTTCATTTTCTGATTGCTAATGTGGTTGATCATTTTGTCATCGCCTGTGAATGGCCTATTCATGTTTTGGGTCCATTTTTCTACTTGGTTATTTGTCTTTTGGAGAGAGGGGTTGTAGGAGCTCTTTATATTGTTTATATGTATTGCAACTATTTTCTCCCTGTTTTGGCTTATATTTTTTACTTTCTCTTGTTATCTAGTGATAAACAGAAGTTCTTAATTTCAGTTTAATCAAATGTATCAATATTTACTTACTAAATTTATGATATTTTGTCTATCTTAACTCTTTACTTCTTCTGAGACTATAAAAGGAGTTTCTTTTTTGTTTTTTGTGGATTTATGGTTTTGCCTTTCACATTTAAGTTTTTAATTTACCTAGAGTCATTTTTGTCTGATGAAAAATAATATTCAATTTTCATTGTTTCCATATGGATAATCTCTTGACCCCACCCCATTTATTGAAAAGTCCATCCTTTTCCTATTGATTTATAAAACCAGCTCTGCAGTAACTCAAGTTTCCATAAGTCTGTGGGTATGTTCTTGGGCTTGATATTTTGTTCCATTTGATGATTTTTCCTGTGCAAATACCATTCAGTCTTAATTGTCATACATTTACATTAAGTGCTGATATTTAGTAGAGCAAATCCCCTACCTTATTCCTCTCTCTCAGGAGTGTTTTGTAATTTTGTTTACTATCATTCTTTATTTTGGAACCATGTCATGAAGTTCCATCAAAAGGAATCCCCCCCCAAAAAAAACTGTTGGGATTTTGATTGGAATGCATTGAATCTATAGATTATATTGGGGGGAAAAGGTACACTTATATTATTAAGTATATCAATTTATGGACATGAAATATAACTCCATTCATTTTGATTTGCTTTACCATCTCTCAACAATGTTTCATACTGTTTTCATCAAGTTCTTTCACATCTTTTGTTAGATCTTTTCTTATATTGTTTATATTTTAATTGTTTTAAATGATATTTTTATCATATTTCACATTTGTCTCTAAAGTATATACATACAGTTGTTTTTCATATTGATGTTTTGCCAATAAACTGTTAACATTTTATTAATGATAACAATCTATCTATATATTCTTTTGATTTCTCTCTGTAGACAATAATAGCATTTGAAAATAATGAATTTTTTTCCTTTTTAAAAAAAGTCTTTGTAAACTTTCCCTTTTTTGTGTGCCTTACATCAGTTAAGAGCTCTAGTGCAATGTTGAATGTTGGATAAAATGGTGATAATAAGCAATCTTATCTTGTTTGTGGTTTTAAACAAAATATGTTCACGGTAATGTTTCACTCACAACCCAAATAAGAAAGAATTAAAATACACCAGGCTGTGGGAGGAACTCAGATGGAACACAGACAGTTGAGCCTAACAATACAAAGATCACATTGCCATGGGGGTGGGGGGTTGGGATGTGGACGGGGTGGGAAGAACTACCTAATCACTTTGGAAAACAATATCTTGGTTGTACACTGTAACTTTAGCCTGACGAAAGAACTGTGCTCCAATCTTGTACTCAAGATTGCAGATTTGTTTTTCACAGACTGTGGCATAGAGATTCTGAAGCTATTTTAGATGTATACTAGGATTGAGAAAATTAGTAAATATAATGTGGATTATGAGAGCCAGGTTTCTCACTATCAGAAAAAAGGGTTTCAAATAAGGAAAGAGGGGAGAAGGCTAGAATGAACCTGGGGTGTTGGATTGGAACACTAGGGCCCGTGTGTTTTTTGATTATATGCAGGTATAGGAAAATCAATACCTCTTACACATTTTAAATTCATATACTTTATTACATTAAATACCTTTTTAATACTCTATATATTCACTATATCTGAAATCTTTGCAGATCTGATTGTGTTCATTTCTATGATTCTTCCCCAGTGTTTTTGCTTTCAGATAAATAGGTGATAGATAAATAGATAGATAGATAGATAATAGATATTATTTTAAGCTATGAGCTCATGTTTTTCAGGCCATTATCTGTGGAAGTTCTTTGAAGCCTGGGCTGGAGGGCTTGTATTTATATCAGCTGGTTGTTTGGGTTCCTTCTCCATTCTGGGTCACTTGAATTTAAGTTCTTGGTTTGAGGCTTGTTAATCCAACACAATAGTAAGAAATCAGACTGAAAATGCTGAAAATGCGTGGAGTTCAGTTTGTAGTTGCAAAATTAAAAAAACCCTCATTAAATAACATCTAAATTTAATTAGCATTGGGGTTCTGGCACCTCCCCCCCCCCACCGCTACCCCCGGGACTTGCTTAGGCACTTCTGGGTAAGGTACCTGTGCACTGAGGAAAAGGTTATATAACCTAGAGCTAGCTATCAACCGGTCAGTCAAAGGACGAAAGACACAGGACAGGACCTCTTGCCATCTTAAGGAAAAATGAAAGCCAACCTAACCCTAATAGCAGGGCCGTTTCTGGCTTCTGGACAGCCTGCTCTCTTGTCTGGGGAGTGTACTGTTCGCTTTAACCCAATAAATTCCTTGCTGGCTTTTTTCTTGCCATCTGGTCTCTCCCTGAATTCTATCCTTTGAGAAGACCAGAATTGTGGAAACACAGTGCATTCCACCAGTAGCAATGTGGAAACGGTGGGCAGGGCGTCAGTCTCCTACTCTTTCATCTCTGCCCCAGGATAGGACCTGAGCTTTGACTGCTGTACCCATACGCCTCCACAAAATAAACAAATACATAAAAGCAAACAAAGAAACAGGAAGTGTGTGACCTCAACACAAAAGCCTAGTTCCCCGCTCTGCTTACCACTCTGGAGCTCCACTGTCAGTTAGTGTTTACCCCAGGATTCCTTCACTCTCCTCGCCCATCAATACAATTTAAAACATTTATCTCTGCACTTTATGCAGAATGTGTAGTTGTTCTGAGCAGAAGGGTTGGTGCTGGGCTGCCTCTAGCAATACTAACAAAAGCTAGGGCACTGAGGATTTGTCTATACCAGGACTCTGCCCTGTGGATTATCTCCTGTCAACCTCACACCAGCCCCAGGGGACAAGCACAATTGTTTTCGATATTATACAAATAGTTTATAAGTACTCATATTTAAGGTCCCATCATCACATAGTTCAACTGTAAAATAAGTTTAGACAATGTGCTTCTTGAACATAATTCTCTGTTCAGAATTATCTTCCAAATCAGCGCTAAAACAGCAGCTCAAAGACGAGTGGAAATCCTGGTTGAGTATTACCTCTGAGCGATTTCATAATGTGTGTTACCTTGTAAGAATTATTTGACTAGCTGGAAAAGAAAGGCACTCCCTGAATAAGTAACATGATACAAACGTCTCATCTTAGGAGGCCTTCAAGGCCTTTCACAGTTGTTATGGAAAGCCTTCTGAGGATTATTGCATTACGTGGGGAAAATGTCTAATGTGTGTAACAGGCAAATTGAAAGATTTAGACCCAAAACTGCCTGTTATTTTTTCCAGTTAAGGCTTGATAGGAAGCTCACTGTAGATATTTTCATTTCATCATATTTGGAACATTAGGTTACTCTTCATTAAAAATTATTTTGTCACTTTAAAAATATCCCTGAAAAACAAAGCAAAACAAATATATCCCTGATAATTCTATAATGTATCAGATATATTTTGTATAAATATAAGTAATATATAAATATATATTACTTGTATACATATAAATAAACACTTTTTTATATATTTATAAAAATTACTTGAAAATAAATGATCCTTTTGGCAGACACACTAATTTGAATGATGTGACAGACATTTTTAGTTATCTCTGTTTAGGACTGCTTTCGGTAGAACCTTATTCTAAGAACAAAAATTTCAAGCAAAATTTGACACATTCACTCTGTTTATTATTCCTTATGGCATTTTGAGTCCAGCTATAACTTGACAAATTTTTAGACCTCACAAGTAGATTTCTCTGTAAAGTGCTGAGGATTTAAACATTGTCTAAGGCTTCACTGGGAAAAAGCTGTTCTTAACTTATCAGCATCGTGTCACAGGGGTGAAACGTGTGGATTTTCTGAAAGTAAATTTTTATATTTAGTTGAAGCTACATCCAGTATACACACTTTGGCAGTACAGTTTCTATGTGCATAACCTTTATAATATGTATCTGTCCTATACTGGGATGAATTGTTTTAGCTCAATAATAAAACAACATTGTCTTCCGTGACTCCCCCATTTCATTTCATGTCACTGTTAAAGTCAACGTGATAGATTAACTTTCACATGAGAAAACAATTCACTGATGGAATTTGTCAGGGGGGACAAGAAACATGTATGATTTTGTAACTCCAGGGGGAAAATCTGTCTCCCAGCCCGGGGCAAATTACCTTTGAAACCAAAATGAGTCAAAGAGAGAAATAAAGTTGAAGAAACCATTTATTGCTTATAAGCAGTTGTCCACTTCTGCTCACCCATGTATCTCAGGACCTGGCTGCAAAAAGGGGCCCCACCCAACCTCTTTGGTCCAGATATGCCCTCACTCCCCCTAGTAATTACCTATTAATATGGAGATAAACTACTTCTCTCCACCCCTCGGAAACACCTATATATACAGAGATGCACTAAAGCCAGATGAGAGATTATGGAAATATTGCAATGTTACCCACAACCATACACACTCAAATGAAGTTAGAAAGGACAGACGACATGAAGTTCATACACCTTCATTGCCATGCTTTCCCATATTGCTTTCATTTGAATGAAGACCAGCCACCTAGAAAACATTACAACTTTAAGTAGAGGGCTAGTTCCCTTTAGAAAGCCGTAGAACACTAGCACTTTGAAGACAGTAAGGCTTTAAAAGTTTGCTTTGAATACCTATCTCATTAACAAATTATAGGAAGTTTAGTTTAATGTCATTTGGAACCCTTTGGATTATTTAATATCACATATTCATCTTCTTCAAAGGGTGTACTTTTGGTTATTTATCACATAATATGATGCAGCCACTTGAAATCCTTTCCGGACTAAGTCAGAGTTTAAATACATACACACACAAAGTAAACTTTCCTTTCAGTAAGAAAGGCAGCCCCTCCCCTCACAGCAGTAGGCAGACAAGGGTTTTGATACTGTGAAATCACAGAGCCTAGGGCTATACAGAAGCATAGGGGTATTTGCTAAGGCCTGGGAGATGTTGCTAAGGATATCTCTTTTGAAGCCATAAAGGAGGAAAAAGAGGAATCATAATACTTAAGGATTAGTGAGATAGGAACTAACTTCCGGCTTAGACCAGAGATTCACCAGTGGTAATGTGCACATTTCCCCTGGAGGGAGAATCAAAAAGTTTCAGATCATGTAGCTCATGGAGTGACTTAAAAATCCTTCAATGATTCCCATTTGCATTAGAAATAAAATCCAAATTCTCTATCTTGGCCTTCAGAGCTGAGAGGGGCTGGTCTAACCTTCCTCCCGCCTCAGCTTACCCTTTGCTTCTTACCGGGACAGGAATGAACGTCACTGCCCGTCTTCCTTGGCCACAATGTCGTAGCTTTCTTCCCCCGGGACTCGTTGCGGCAGCTGCCACAGCCAGGAGCACACCGCCGTGGCCCTCCCCGGCTTGGTCTCGGCTTGCCCTCTCTCCCAGAAGACTCCTCTGCCCCCAGGAACCTCCCTAATTACTTTCTCATCACTCAGCATTTGTTACAACCTGTAATTATTTGGCTTATTCATTCATTTGTTTATCTTTCCCAATTAGAATAGTTATCCATTCAAATGGTTATTCATTCAAACAATATTTACTGAGCCGGCCCTGTACCCAGAACAGCACCTGCTTTCTGGGTTTATCAATGAATAAAACAAAGATTCCCACCCTGATGCCTTACGTAAGGGGAAAGGGAGACCACAGTAAACAAGCAAAGCACCTAGCCTGTCAGATGTGACATTGGCCGTGGACAAGGTCAAGCAGGAAGGCAAGTGCCAAGGGCTGGGGGCGGGGCTGCAGCGCGAGCAGACGGCACCGCCAGGCCCAGGGCGCTGCGCAGCACAGAGCAAACACCCAGCCAGGAGTCTTTCTACATTCCCACCTCACCTGTAATCCCAGCGGCGCCCCACAAGCTGGAGGGGAAAGAAGCTGACATGCACTGCCTTAAACTTAATTGTTTTTAAACTCCCTTTATGCACCCTCCTGAAATGCAATGATCTGTGTGTTGCTCCCTTGCTTTAACGCAGTGTTCTCTGGATTGCAAGATAGTATGGATTGCAAGGCTTGCCAGACAATATATTAAATATTCACGTCAAATCTAAGATGCATCTTGATGTAAAACATATGGAAATGTTGGAAAATGTGGATCTTTTTATCAAGGAACTACATTTAATTTTACCTTTACAAGTGATCAGTGGACAGACCATGATTTCAATGTTGATTTTAGCTAAAGCACTTGCCTTGTAATTCAACGCAACTCTTGTTGCCTGCAGGTAATAAACAGACATTACAGGAAAAAGTGCTTAAGGAGGAAAGACAGACTTGGTGCTTTATACAAAAGCTCAGAGTTCTAATAGTAGATGCTGGCGTCCCATGGTGCTGTAAGCCAGCCTAGGAGTGGTAGGCAGGACTCCCACTATTACAATGTAAAGGGAAGTTTTCTTGTGGAAGGGTTTTAGGTATGGAATTATAAAGAGGAACCTGTACAGGGAGTGCCTCGCATTACAGAAAAATCCCAATGTATTTTGCATTTAAAATGTTCTTTTTACATTTAAAACCAGTGTGATAATCTCCAGAAATGTATGTGATAAATAAGCCACTAACTCTGACTCTTCCCTCACTGCCAATGCCAAGCTAACAATGAAGTGATTTGTTTACTCCTGGAAAAACATGCCTGGTCCGCCTGGACAAGGAACCAACAAACCATGAAACGGGTCAAAAGTTATAATAAACCTAAGAGAATCACATAGTTCACCTGTCCTGCCGTTCGGTTTTATTGGACTTTTAATATGCCATTGGTTTTGGCCTAGAAGTCTTTTGTTGCAGTGGAATTCAGCCTCTACTTTCTTTGGACTTCTTAATTATTCATACCAAATGGAGAGGCCATTAGTTATTCAATTAATCCCTCTGTGGTAAAATGCTCTTTGGATCCTTCTTATGCATTTTAGCTACTTAGACATCCTTAGTCAAATAAATGATAACTCTATGTTTTAGGAATCATTCATGCATAGCCTTTGTTTCAACAGTGGACTTCTAAATACGATATTATTATTCACAGCAAGACTGCTCAAGTCAGGGTCTGGTATGACTGATCAGCAAAAGTGACTAGAGATCCCCTTTGCACAGGCTGAGAGGCAGCCCATCCTTATTTCCAGCCCCAGCAAAGCTTCTACATTTTTCCACCTGTCCAATCAATCAATAATGTTT
Source organism: Phataginus tricuspis (assembly GCA_029783875.1). NCBI lineage: Eukaryota > Metazoa > Chordata > Mammalia > Pholidota > Manidae > Phataginus > Phataginus tricuspis. The sequence continues at coordinate 2,532,207 of JAQQAC010022866.1, forward strand.
TAATAACCTGGGTGGTGGTTATAAATCAGCCATGATAAGTCCAAAATGGTTTATTGCTGAGCTAATACAGGCTGATATTTTACCCGGGCACCTCTTGTACATTTCACAGTCCTCCGAGGCTGCCTCTCTCAGGGCGCTGACTGCTTCTCGCAGGTGCCATCTCACACTTGTGCCCACCTGGGCACACCTCTTCCTTGCCCTGGGGCCTGGAGGAGGCTGCAGTACAGAGCCCAGAGTTTGGGAAGTAGGCTGGAGTCCACCCTCTGTTCCCTGCAGAAAACAGCCCTGAGATACATTCATAAGAGTTGTGGGCTGGACAGAGCACTTATAGCCAGAGTGGAGGCCCTTGGAGAACATGCCCTTGTATTAGCTTTCTCTGCTTCCCTGCTCTACGCCCATTGCCCCACGTCCTGGGACAATAAACCATCTGTGTATAAGTCTTTGTCTCAGGCTCTGTTTTGTGGAGGAAACCAGGCAGCACAACACTATTTAGTTTATGTCTTTCTACAGGAACAAATATTTCATTTTTTCCTCAAAGTCAAAACAGATACCCCTCTGTTAGAAAACCACTAAGCCAACATACAGCCTGGTGAAATGCTAAAACCAGCCCCAAGAATCAGAAAACAGGGGCCCAGGGGTAGCCGTGGGCCCTCATCTGTCTGGTAAATATGCAGTAGCATGAGTCAATACCAGGCTCTCTGCCATGGCAGGTACACCATGGGGGGGTAAGCTCGTATCGGGCTTGGCCACCCTCTGCGGCCATCTCCGTGGAGGAAACACATATAGGACAGGGGTCAGAGGACTGGGTCGGAGTTTCACCTTTAGGTTATTATTGTTGCCTATATTACATAGTATACTCAAGCAAACGATTCCTATATCCTAATACTTAAAGCAATCATACTGTTTGGCTTGTGTGAGATGCTGCCAGGCTGGGAAACTGTGTTAACCCCTCCAGGCCTCGGGTTCCTCCCAGCTTTCCTCACCACAAGGGCCTGACCTCAGAGCAATGGCTCCATCCAGAGAGGCCTTCCTGGGAGGTCAGCGGCCTGCCTGGGCTGGGCGGACCACCACGCCTCTGGGAGCCAGTGGGTGGGGCTGAGGCAGCACAGGACCCCAGGCTAAACCTGATTTTAGCACTTCCTTAAGTCCAAACAACGAAAGGTGATTCTTCCTTAGACCTTCAACCAGGACTGAATTTAGTAATCCTTAGTGTTCTGCAACTGTAATCTTGCCTTGCCAATGGGTTTCAGCCCCTGGCAAGTTTGCTATGGATTCAGTGTGACCAAAGAAAATGACAGTAAAACGTTCTTGGGGGTGAAAAGGGTTTGCTCCCTGGCTTGTTCTCCTGGCGGTGGGTAGAGCACTAGTATCTCTGCCTCCGCCCAGAGCACTGGGCCGAGCTCTCTATATAGCGCAGTAATAGCTTATTGCCTAAAGGTGTGGAAGCAGTAGCCCAGCAACAGACCAGTTACATCATCAAGTGGTTTAGGTTTCAGAGAGGATACTGGCCATGGGAACCCCAACTTCCCCACAAATCTCCAGATCATTTTGTCTTAAGCTCACTTCTGGTTCTGTTCAAGGCCACACCAACAGCCTTTGACCAGCTTCGGACTTGCCTCAGGGCCCCTGAAGTCTCTCTTTTGTTCCACACCACCTGGTTGCCAATTCTGAGATGCACTGGATTATTCTCTTTATTATTGTTTGCAAAACATTTTAAAAAGTTTTTAGCATCTGAATTTAATATGAGTTAATCATAAATTTTTATTTCATGTACAGAGAAATTCCCTTAATGGACATATCTGTTTATTAATACATATGACATATTTAATTAAAAAAGAAATCTTCATGTCAAGGTTCAAGAACTTCAATTTTCGTCTACTTTAAATTATTCATTTTGGTATCATTATACACAGAAGGGGAATTGTATGACAGTAAAACTTCATTTATCCAACGTTAGTGGGGGGATAATAAGCTAATTCAAAATATAAAGTCACCTAATTCCACTTTTATAGGCCTCAAAATATTTTTGGAAAATGCTAACCATTTTGGATGGATAGATTTCTTAAATACAAGGTATATAAAATATGGCATATAATCTAAGTGATTCAGTGGGGGCTGAGAATCCCAAATGAACTTAAGTTTTGCCCTGTGGCGTGCTATCTTTAGGCTGACAGCGGCCACGTTTGACTGCTACCCTGTTTGCTGTGACAATGAAGGACTCTGGGTTCCTTACTCCTTTTCATTGTTTCTGCTTGTCTGGATCCCACACCTTCTGCCCACTACCATGCTGTCTGCCCTGCTTCCCCGGAGGCATCTGTCTCTGTCTCTGATGGCCTTCTTCCCCCTGCCCACATCACCCAAAAGCACACACAACTAACCACTTCCAATCCACTGTGGGCTGGGAAATAAGCGTCTGTAAAACTAGAATAAAAATAAACCCCTCAAATCATGTGCCTTGCATTAGAACACAGTGCAAGAAATATTGATAAAATTATTGCCATGAATGGCTTTTAAGACTTGGCCTTTGAGTATGAGTTCTGCGTCCAGTTTCAACGTGGGCAGGGGAGGGAGGTGGTTCCCACATCAGGCAATGCTGGGGCACAAGCTGGATATCCAAAAAGCCAATTCAATTCTGACTATCTACCTGGGGATAGCATCATGTCCTTCAGGTTAAAGGTTCAGTCCCACAACCCATGGCTATAGAGCAGAGGTTCCAGTGACCCCTTCCTTAGGTTCATTAATTTGCTAGATGGGATCACAAGACTCAAAGAAACATTTTACTCACTAGATTATTATACAAGGTGATCCCTCAGGAACAGCCAGACAGAAAGGAGGGCAAGGAGCTTCCTGCCCTCCCCAGGCAAACCACTGTCCCCAGATCTCCACATGTTCACCAAGCAGGAAGCTCTCTGAACCCATCCTTGTGGGTTATGGAGGCTTCATTCCATAGGCATGATGGATGAAATCATTAGCTGCTGGTGACTGCAGTCAGTCTCCAGCTCCTCTCCCCTCCCTTGAGGTCAGGGGAGGGACTGAAGTTTCCCAAACACCTGTAACCAATCGGCTCTAATCCTTAGGTGCTCCCCAAGAGCCACCTCATCGACAGACTCAGGTATAGTTAAAAGGGGTTTGTTATGAACACTAAGACACCTTTATCATCACTTAGCAAATTCCAAAGGTTTTGGGGATGGAGACCTAATACATTCCTTATCTTAAGGCACAATATCAAAGAGTACCTGCTTTTGGAGCACAGAGGCTTTAGGCTGACTCTGTGTGGCGAGCTTGCCTGATGAACAACTTCCAATTCTTTGAGGTTTTCATTTTTCTTATTTATTAGGTTTAACATGCTGATATATTCATTTAGTTGCTTTTTCACTTTGGGGAGCTCTTGCTTAAGCATTTGTAAAATGCAGCGCACCAGTGGTAGAGACAGCTTAAGTACCAGCAAGGACTGTGTGAGGTTTAAGACCTTAGAAGAAATAAAATCTCACAATTTTCAAAGAGAAAAAACCAAGCAATATTAGCTTGCCATCGTCCTGGAGAAAAGCCAGTATTTTGGGGTTAGCTATCACCAGGGCTGCAATTTTAGAGACGGGACTGGGAGTCAAGGTTGCTGGCTGAGGACGGAATGTTCTAAAAGTATCCATACTTTCAGGAATGATGAGTAAATGTATGGCCCAACTCCAAACACCTTCTTTCAGAGCAGGACTTCTCTTTGTCTGAAGACCTACTTAGCTGTTCTATAATTACTGGCCTTTTTTTCTCCTAATTGTGGAACCATGTCTAGTCTTTCTTATTATGTGACATGTCACATCTCTGGCTTAATTGCAAAATGTTCCATTGTAAAAAGCCCTATTATTAATGATTTTATTCAGCCAAATATGCTAAATTAAATATTGTATATACTGCCCTTAATTTTAAATACACTGGGGAATGTAAAATCTCTGAAATAACATGATTTCTATACCACACACTTAGCTTCTCTGGCTCCTCACTGACTGGTTCTCTTCCAGCCTCTCCTTCAGCTCTTTGTTTTGATTTGGCATCTCGGCTCTTCCTCCTCTTGTCCTGTGAATGACGAGGCTCCCCACAGCCCAGCCTCTGGCCCTCTGCCTTCTCCATGCACAGCCTCTTAGAAGCACACCTCCACATTCACAACTCCACTAATAACTCCTGCACAGAACTTCCAAATCTATGTCTCATGCCAGCCACCCCCTCTCACCATACTTTCAAGGTTGGCCCAGTTCTCCTATCACTCAGCCTCAAAATCGGGAATGATTTTTTACTCAGTTAACTCTCGATAGCCTTGGGATGTCAAGCAAAAAAGTTCACATCGATTTCCACTTCAAAATGTCTCCAAATCCTGCCCTGTTCTCTTTATTCTTTGCTACATCTGGACTCCCTCTGCTGCCCCCATGAAGCCCCTGGATAACTGTGCTTGCCTTCTAACTGACTTCTCTGACTTCTGTTCTCCCATCCTGCATACTACCATCAAACTAATTTTTAAAATATACTCTTTTAATTATATTACTTCCCTACTTAAAAATCTCCATTGGTTCCTTTTTGACTTACAACATAGGGTATAAATTCCTCTGCCTACCTTGCTGGGCTGTCTCTAGCTGGGTATGGGCTCCAGGGCAGCAGACACGGGTTCATGGCCAACTCTGGCACTTACTATCTGTTCAATAGGGAAGATCATACATGCCTCAGGGTGTTTCATGAAAATTAAATAAGATTTCCAATGTCAAGGACAAAGCTTGAAAGATGGTAAATGCTAAAAAAAATATGTGCCATTTCCCAGACAACTTATCTCTTGATGAGATTAGAAGCAGTTCCATTATTTGCACTGGAATAAACCAGGCAGGACACTTGTGAAATGTGCTTGATGAATGTATACATGAAACTGGGAATGTTTATTTGAGTGAGTGTTTTGGAGATGGCATGATTTCAGAGATGACAAGTTCCACATTAAGACAGTGGTCATGGTAGCTGAGATGGAGGGGAAAAGGAAGGCCACTGGTGAGGAAGACTGTGATCCAACATGACAGCATTTCAACGATGAGACTGTTAGTGCCAAACCTAGGGGTCCGTATGAGCGTTACTAATTGCAGGTGTGCCTTCTAAACTGAGGCCTTGAGACTTCATAATGTCATGAGCCTTCTAAATGGATGCAATGTGAAGTCAACCACATTGTCAAAGATCTATTCTAGCTAAAAATTCTTAAATTCCATCCATTAAGTCTTTAGAGAGAATTTCCATTTAGGTACAATTTCCAGAACACATGCTTATGGCAACCGTACAATGTTAGCCTTGGAGCACCACCTGTAGCAGGTGGTAACAGAGGACCTCTGGATCCGCACCTGTATGGCCACCTTCCCTCCTTCCAGCCCCACCTGTCAATAGCCAAACATGCTGAGGATCCTGGGGCAGGTGAGATGCAGGACATCCTAGTGAGACTTTTGGCTCTCCGTCACCTGCTGGAGCTTTCTTAGAAATACACGGTAGTCTGTGACTATATTCCCAGTCCTTTTCTTCCCCTTCTTCACAAGGCTCAGACCTTCATCTGACAGCTCACAGCCTTCCCCTGCTCCCTCCCATTTATAATTCAAAGGCATAGCCCTTAAGAAATATTTTGTACATTTAATCCCACTTTGACATCTGTTTCTCAGGGAGCCAGAACTAACTCATGGTGCTGGGAGTTGTCCAAAAAAACAGCTAGTTTCCAAGGCTGGTCTTGGAGACTGGCTCATTTACCCCTCAGGGAACAGAAAGAATGCCATTCTGAGTATTATGTGAGATCAAGTTCATCCCTGGCCCAAAGAAGGACCCAATTGCTAAAGATTTTACTAATGGCAACCTGGGGAAAGTGCCAGGGAAGGAGAATAAATACTCTTGTAGGGGAAATTATTCAGATATTTGAAAAACATGTGGGAACAATGCCTCTAAGGATGCTAGAGTTGGCTGGTTACTGTCAAGTTTATTGCTTCCCTACAGAGGGAAAATGGGAGATTGAGGGCCACTAGCAGACTAAGTGTGAGAGGCAGCTGGCCTCTTTGGTGCCTGACAAAGAGGCCCTTACATCTTGCTGCGGAAGAGTGCACACAGCTGTGAAACAGACACAGGCCTTGATAGAATCACAGAGCTCCAGAGATATTCCAATACTCAGCCAAGCCTATAATGCTAAAGGCAGACAATAATAGGCTAGACCTGGCTTTTTCTAGTTCCCGAGAGCCAATTATTAGCATCTCTTCAGAGTTCCACGTTCAATGACATAGTACTCATAGCTTGAAATCAGCCATGATGGAATATTTATACCATAGAAATGAGCAAATAGTAAGATTCAGGGGAATTTTCCCCCTCCTTTTATCACACCACTTGTTGGAACTTTGGCTGATAAAGCCTGGGATTCTGTAAAATGGGATGGAAACATCTGGTTGCAAATTCCAGAAGATGCTGGCTCTGCAGACCACCTGATCCCTCAGAACTCTCCGAGGTGGCCGACCCTCCCTTAGGGAGAGCCAGCGAACCCTAAAACCCAAAGATGCTGCAGCAGATTCGCTTCTGCAGAGCAACAAGTGTTGCTTCCACCATCTCTGCTAGCTTCCAGGCCTATAGAGGGTTAACCAGCATAATCCAGCTGGGAATGTATTGGACCTGATAAAGGAAGAAAGAGAATACACAGGGAAGAAGCTGCAAGAATAACCTAGAATGGCCTCATAGGAACCAAGGGTAACTCTGGGTTTGGATTTGAGGGGAGCAGAGTATAAGACTCGATAAGCAAGACTTTATTGATGTGAAGATGTTTTTGAAGGCCCAGGATTTAACACCTTGGCAAGAACCCCAGGGGGGGTTACCAGATAAAATAAAAAGTCTGTCTCATACAATATTTGGAGCACATTTAAGCTAAAAAGTATTTGTTACTTATCTGAAACTCAAACTCAACCCTAAGAAATGGCAAGGTTGCTCCTAGGGGAGTTCTTTGAAGTTAAATTTTTTTACCACAATATAAAAATTTTTTTTTAATTAATGTTCTAGCATTGAGAGTAGAGAAAGGAGACAAAGGAGCAGAGAGACAATTTAGGAGTCTATTGCAAGGTTTAAAAAAGAGAAAAAGATGATTGGCTCTGACCAAGGTGGCAGCAGTACAGGCGGTGTTAGCATTCTGGTGTTAGTATTAAAAAATATATATTTTGTAAGTACAGGTAATTGTTTTTCATGACAGATTGTGACTTTGGGATATTTTGCCTGTGCAACAACTGGAAGGGTGGAGTTACCATCAACAGAGATGAGGAAGGACTCCAAAGCAGCAGGTTTGGAGAGGGACCGGAAGCTCAGTAGAGGACAGGATAAGGCTGAAAGGTCAAGTAGACCTTTCAAATGCCAGGAAGAATTCAGGAAGGGGTTTTAAGATGAAGATAAATATTTGGATTTTAATATCATGTGGGTTGTGCTTAAAGCCATGTGAGTAAATGAGATTCCCAAAGGATGAGTACAGATCGAGAAGAGAAGGGGATTAAGTAATGAGCTCTGGATAGGGTGGTCATCCATCCCAGTTTACCTCTTATGGAGAAAATTCTAGAACATGAGACTTTGGGTTTTAAAACTGGAAAAGTCCAGAGCAAATAAGAATAAGTTACTCACCCTAGTTCTGAGCACTCTAAATGACTACAGGGGAGAGAAATGAGCAGAGGCTAGAAAGAACAAGAGAGGTAATAGAATAGGAGTGTGTTTTCTGGAATCTAGAACAAGAAAAATACCAGTTGGTCCTGATAGGTCAAGCACAATCGGGACTGAGAACTGAACATTGGATTTACAAGTAAGGAGATGCAATATTATGATTTATAAAAAATATATATTTGGCCATTTAGATTTCCCATATGTATTCGGTCTTCCTGCATGGTTCCTGGCTCACAGATCTCAAAACCCTTGCAATTTTCTGAGTGATAGAGGAATGTAGGAATCTTTCATTATATAATTTGGTCTCTTGTCCTTAGTCCTGAGAATGTTTCAGAACCATAAAGGATGGGGACTAATTGAGAGGGGATCCAACCATGAATAGAAGGGTGGACAGTTTAGCCCCATCTCTGCTCACTGGGGAAGGGAGAGGGACTAGAGGTCAAATGAATCACCAGTGGGTTGATGATATAATCAATCATGCCTCCCCAGAAACCCATAAGGAGGGGGTTTGGAGAGTTTTCAGGTCCCTAGTACTGGAGGGGGGAGAGCAGACCTTATTATCAAAGAATTGAACTTATCCATCCTAACCTATCTGGGCGACTACCTGGAGGACCTTTGTTTCCTCTAAATCACTGATAACAGTAACCACCTACGTAAATAGAAAAACCACTATTAATGTACTTCTTTGTAGCCCCTCTTTTTTTAACTATACGTTTTAAATGGCAAGCACATAAAACAAAAATAATAAATCTATATTAATGGACACAAAAAAACATAATATAAAATAGTATTTCACTCAAAAATAAATAATATAAAGATGTACTCTTTGACAATAATAATATAAGGGAGACGGAGATATATAGAAATAGTGTATTTACAGACTATTGAAAATAAGTTGGTATTATTCAAACTAGGTTGCTATAAGTTTAAGATGTTAATTGTAGACCTATAGTCACCATCAAGAAATAAATTTAAAATATATAGAAAGGGAAAGAAGAAAGGAGTCAAGATGATATACTACAAAAATTTAAAAAAGCAGTAATGTGCAGATCAAGAGACAACCAAAACAGACATACAGAAAAGAAAGAGCTAAATGGGAGAAGTAGTCTCCCTTAGGACTTATTTTGTATTTACTTCCCTAATACTTGATTAAGTAAGTACCAAAAGTACCTAAAGTTCTACTTAAGTGTAGATGGATTAAACTGTCCAATTAAAAGGTAGAGATGGGCAGATTGGATGAATAAAATATAACCCATTTATATGATGTCTACAAAAGACTCAGGTAATATACAAAGACACAAAAGGTTGAAAGTAAAAAGATTGGAAGAGACAATCACTTGAAAATGGTCAACAAGTGAAATCCAAAGTAGCTACATTAAATCAGACAAAACAGACTTAAAATAAAAAAGTTTACAAAAGACAAATAAGGACACTATAATTTGATAAAAATTTTAATCAAGCAAAAGATACAATAACTCTCTCTCTCTCTCTCTCTCTCTCTATATATATATATATATATATATATATATATATACACATTTAATCATAAAGCACCCAAATATATGAAGCCAAGATTGAGAAAAATAGACAGCTCTAGAATAATGTTTGGCAATTAGACAGAACAACACTATAAACCAATTAGACCTAAAATACATATACTGAACATTCTACCCAAACCAGCACAAGCATTCTTAAGTGTCCATAGAACATTCCTTAGGGTAAACCACGTGTAAGGCCACAAAATATGTCTCAATAAATTATGAAAGCTTGAAAATCACACAAAATATCTTCTAAGAATACAATGGAATGAGTTAGAAGTCAGTGACAGGAGTCAAACTGGAAAATTCACAAATAAGTGGAATGAAAAAGCACATTCTTAAACAAGCAGTGGGTCAGAGAAGAAATCATAAAGGAAATTAAAAAACAACTTGAGACAAATGAAAACAAAGCACAACATACCAAAACTTATGTGATAAAATGAAAGCAGTCCTAAGAGGAAAGTGTGTATGTATAAATGCATATATTAAAAAAGAAAAAGGATCTCAAATCAATTATTTAACTTACACCACAAGGAACTTAAAAAAAAAGGAAATTAAACCCAAAGCTAGTAGAGGAATAATAAAGTTACAGTGGAACTAATAGAAATAGGGAATATGAAATCAATAGAGAAAATCAACAAAAACCAAAGTATATCAACAAAATTGACAAAGCTTAAGCTAGACTAAGGAAAACAAATCCCTAAATAGCTAAAATTGGAATTAAAAGTAGAATCCTTACTACCATCCTTACAGAAACACAGATGATCACAATAGATTACTGTGAGCAATTATACCTCAATAAATCTTATAACCTGCATGATATCAGTAAATTCCTGGAAACACACAAACTACCAAAAGTATTTGTGTCTCAGGAAGAAAAAGCTGTGACTCAGGAAAAAACAGAAAATCTGAAAAGATCTTTACCTGGGAAGGAGATGGCAACAGTAACCAAGGGCCTCTCAACAAAAATCCTAGGACCAGATGTCTTCACAAGTGACCTTTACCAAATGTTTAAAGAAGAATTAACACCACCCTTTCCAAACTTTTCCAGAATATAGAATAGGAGGGAACACTTCCCTAACTCATTTTAGGAGGCCAGTATTACCCTGACACTAGACATCACAAGAAAACTATAGACAAATATTCATTATCAATATAGATGCAAAAACCATAACAAAATACCAGGAAACTGAATTCAGCAGTATATTAAAAGGCCTATACACCATGAACAGGTGGAATTTATACCCACAATTCAAGCATGATTCAACTTAAGAAACTCAACTAATATAAAATACCACATTAATGGAATGAAGGACAAAAGAAGCTCATTATCATCTCAATGGATATAAAAAAAGCGTTTTTAAAAAAATCCATCATCCTTTCATAAAAACACTCAGAAAACTATGAATAGAAGCAAGCTTCTTCAAAATGATAAAGGCATTTATGAAAAACCCACAGCTAACATCAAACTCAAAGGTGAAAGGTTGAAAATCTTTCCTTTAAGCTCAGGAATAAGAAAAGGATGACCACTTTCACAACTGCTCTTCAATGTTGTACTGGAAGATCCTGCCAGGGCAATTAGGCAAGATAAAGAAATAAAGTTCATCTAACTAGAAAGGAAGTAACACATCTCTATTTGCAGATTATATGATTCTGTATATAGAAAATTCAAAAGAACACACACACAAACCCTACTAAATCTATTAAATGTATTCAGGAAGTTGGAGGAAACAAGATCAACATGACAAAAATCAATTGTGTTTCCAGCAAAAGAAACCATCAACAAAGTGAAAAGAAAACTAAGGAATAGGAAAAAGACTTGCAAACCATATATACAATAAGGGATTAATATCCAAAATATAAGAAGAAATCATATAACTCAATAACAAAAAAAGCAAATAACCCAATTAAAAAGTATGTAAAGGACCTGAGTAGACATTTCTCCAAAGAAGATATACAAAAGGCCAACATGTACAAGAAAAGATGCTCAACATCACTGGCCATTAGGGAAATGCAAGTTAAAACCACAATGAAATATCACCTTATACTTGTTAGAATGGTCTTAATCAAAAAAGACAAAAGACAACAATTGCTGGTGTGGATGTGGAGAAAAGGGGATACTTGTGCATTGTTGGTGGGATTGTACACTGGCGCAGCCACCATGGAAAATAATATGAAGGATCCTTAAAAATTTTAAAATAAAACTACTGTATGATCTAGAAATTCCACTTCTAGGAATATGTCCAAAGGAAACAAAAACACTAACTAGACAAGGTATTCACAGCAGTGTCATTTACAATAGCCAATACATGGAAATAACTTGTGTCCATCAATTGATGAGTGGATAAAAATGTTGTGGTATAATTATACAATGGAATATAATTCAGCCATAAAAACAAGGAAATCCTACCTTTTGTGACAACATGGGTGGCTCTCAGGTCATTATGCAAAGTACAATAAGTCAGAGAGAGAAAGACAAATGCTGTATGATCTTACTTATATGTGGAATCTTAAAATAAAGAATGCTCATACAAAAAGAGATAAAACATCTGATTACCAGAAGTGGTGGGTAGGGGGAAGGGGGAACTGGAAGGAGGAAGTCAAAAGGTACAAACTTCCAGTTGTAAGATGAATAAGACCTGTGCACTGAAAACTAAAAGCATTGGTGAAATAAATTAAATACCTCAATATTTAAATGGAAAGATATGTTTGTTCATGGGTAGGAAGATACTATTAAGATGGTAATATTACCCAAAGTGATCTATAGATTCAAGTCAATTCCAATGGCCTTTTTTTTTCAGAAATGCAAAAGGCAATTTTCAAATTCATATGGAATTGAATGGAATCCTGAGTAGCCAAAACAATTTTGAAAAAGAAGAACAAATTTGGACGACTTATACCTCCTGATTTCAAAACTTAGTACAGATCTGCAATAATCAAAACAGAGTGTTACTGACATAACTACAGACATATAGATCAGTGGAATACAATGGACATCCCTGGTTTAAACTCTCCTGTATATGGTCAAATGAACTTTGACAAGGGTTCCGAGACCATCCAGTGGAGGAAGAATAGTTTCTTCAAAATATGGTGGTGTGATGACTGGATATCCACGTGCAAAAGAATAAAGTTGGACCCTACCTCAAACCATGTACAAATACTAATTCAAAATGTGTCAGTGACCTAAATGTAAGAGCTAAAATCACAAACCTCACAGAAGAGAATGTAGGGGTAAAAATCTTTACTACATCGCATTTGGGAATGGCTTCTGCATATGAAGAACAAAAGCACAAGCAACAAAAGGAAAATAAAGTTGAATTCCTATTCAAAATCAAAAAAACATTTATACATCAAAGGACATTATCAAGAAAGCGAAAAGAACCTACAGGATGGGAGAAAATATTTGCGACTCATATCTGATAAGGATTTAGAATCTAGAATATAGAAGGAACTCCTGCAACTCAACAGCAACAACAAAAAACAATTAAGTGGGCAAAGGACTTTATAGACATTTCTCTAAGGAAGATATAAAAATAATAAATGGTCAAAAATCACATGAAAACATTCTCGGCATCATTAGCCATTAGGGAAATGCGAATCTAAACTACAACAAGATACCAATACCACCTCACACCCACTAGGATGGGCTATAACAACAAGAAAAAGTAGAAAATAGTAAGTGGTGGCCAGGATATGGAAAAATTTCAACACTCATACATGGCTAATGGGAATATAAAAATGGTTCAGCCAACATTTGCCCAAACAGTTTGGCAGTTCCTTGAAAAGCCGAACATAGAGTCATCATATGACTTAGCAATTATACTTCTAGATATATATACCCACATTGAAAACAGATATTTACACAAATGCTTGTACATGAATGCTCACGGTAGTACTATTCACAATAGCCAAAAGGTAGAAACAACCCAAAAGTCAATGGATCAATATACAAATAAGAAGTGGTATAGCCATACAGTGGAATATTATTTGGCTATGAAGAGGAATAAACTATCAATACATGCTAAGGCAGTGCTAAATGAAAGAAGGCAGAAACAATAAGCCACATATTGTATGATTCCATTTACACAAATACCCCAAATAAGCAAATCCATTGAGACAGAAAGCCAGTTAGTAGGATGCCAGGGCCTGGGGGATGGAAGAATGGGAAGGAATTCCTTAGAGGGCATGGGGCTGAAAAAGTGTTTTGGAACTAGATAGAGATGGTGGTTGCACAGCATTGTGAAGGTACGAAATGCCACTGAACTGTTTGCTTTAAAATGGCTAATTTTATGCTATGTGAATTTCACTTCCATAAAAATGAGAGAGAATAAGAGAAAATAAATTAGATGCAGTGGATTTAGACAACTTTTAAGAAGTGTGCTGTGGATGAGAATGAAGAAATGGAACTGTGGTTGGTGGAGGAAGTGTAATCAATAGGTTTTGTTTTCTTCTGTTTTAAGATGGAAGGAAAAATTTAAGTGTGTTCTTTGCTGATAAGAATTTTCCATCAGAAAACTAATGACATAAGAGAGAGAGGTAAGAATTATTGCAAAGATATCCTTGAGTAAATGAAAAAGATGGTTTTACCACTTAACAGAGATTTACCCTTAACAAATCACAACGGCACCCCCTAAAGTAAGACAACCTTAGGCAAACAAAAGGACTGACTGAGTCTAACCTACACGGAATAATAACATGGCAGTGCTGTTCAGAGTTACCTGTTACTCCTGATGAGGGCACTGCTGAACCCTCAGGCCAACACGGGCAGGGAAGTACCTGTTACAGGACCTCTTTTCCCCTTTCCTGGGTCTGCGGAGTTTATTGACTCCCCTGTCTCATACTGGCTGACATCCATCTCAACCTAGCCCACATTGAATGGCTACCACTTCTCAGTACAGACTGTTCTGTCTCTGACTCAGTATTTCAATTTAAGTCTTCAAAGTTCAGAGATTTTTTAGTCCAGCTATACAGATTTTATCACAGAATTTCTATTACTAAAGTTTTCAAGTTTCTGTGGCATTTTACACATCATGCAATATATACAGCTGAAGAGATGTGACATTATCTAAATATGAATGCCCTCTGCAGATGCCTTCCGCAAAATGCCTGCTGTCACTGAATTGTTTCTACAAAATATCTTCCTCAGCCAGATTGGGGTGGGTTATAGCTCCCTCTGGAGTTGAGGGTATCACCCTCCAGTTTCAGTGTCATCTTGAAGACTCCCTCTGCCTTTTCCTCAGATGTTCTTTCACATGCCTATTTCCTATATCTGTCTAACACACACCTTGAGTATAGAAATTAATCTCTAACATTCCGTGTGTACAGTTTCTTGGGGATTTGCTGGGTTTATACCTTCAAAATCCACATGGTAGATTCTACCCAGAGACTCCTGAAGAGATTGCTCTGAACAGATACTACAGTTCACCATTTTCTATGACTAGTTCTGGGCACACTCTCTCCTGAGAATCCAAAAGGATGCTTAGTTACTTCTTTATTTAGAGGCATTAGAATCTGACCAGAACTAATGATTTCAAATTACTTATTCATGATGCCCACTCAAAACCAGAAGTACTATCAGTTTTCTTCTCCATCATAAAGGTTGACTATACAGCAAAACAACTAGCACACCAAGTATTTTTTAACTGGAGGAAGAGACAATCTCTATACAGAGAAAAAGCTCAAACCCAAGAACCTACTTTAATAATATAGTACATGCCCAGAATTCAATCTGTTTCATTCTACAAAACCTATTTGAAGAAAATACCTTATGTTTCTAGTTTTACCAAAAGTGAGTTTAATAACTCAATTCTAAAAAGACTCTGTATATAATTTTATTCTCTTTAATTTTGTCATTAACATTTTACTTGGGATACGAATTTTTTTTGCTAGTCTTTACATCACTCACAAAACTCTGTGGGATTCCACAAGAGTACAGAGATAAGTGCTGATTGCACACTGGAGAGCCTATGCAAGATTTAATCATAAAACTAATTAGAAAGATAACTAACAAATCATTATTAGCTCCACATAAAAGACAATAACTCTCACTTTACATTGTGACTAAAGTCCAGGGTTCCCTACCCATGAATTAATTTTTCTGCTTTGATTGAATAAACCAAAAATAAATGCAAAAATTGAGTGTTAACACAGTATTCTAAGAAGGTATCACTTACAGAACATTTATAACTGTGAGTCAAACATCTAGTGATCTGGGATCATCCACATTTAATATTAAATATTAAGATTAAAGGATTATATGCTTTATTTAGCCATAGGCTGAATAACTGCTTCATTCATCTCTGTTCTCATATGACACACAAGAGAATCTCAATGTGTTCCAAAGTACAGACTCAGTCCTACCATGAGGCAAGAGCTAAGGTACAGCAATTACAACATTGAGCTAATTTCAACCCATTTACGTGGTTGTCCCTGGATGGGCGTGAAAGCAGCATCCTGCTATGGATCTTCAGTGTTCCCTAAAAATGGGCTCTGAAGCATTTCCTTTTAGCCTGATCACCTGTTCTGGGCGGGATGTTGATTAGGTCATGAGGGTAGAGCTCGTGAATGGGATTAGTGCTCTTTTGAGCAGAGTCCAGAGAGCTGACTCTTTACCATGTGAGGACGCAGCAAGAAGGCAGCCATCTGTAAACTAGGAAGACGGCTCTCACCAGGCACTGAGTCAGCCGACACTTTGATCTCTGACTTCCCAGCCTCCAGACTGTGAGAAATGAGTTTCTGTTGGTAAGCCACTCAGTCTGTGGTATTTTATTATAGAAGCAGGAGCTAAGGGGTTTACCCTCATTTTTTTTTAATTCTCACTTTTGACCTTAGCTTATCATTTGTTCTAATGTTTATGTAAATAAAATAGCTTGATAGACTAATTTTCTACCTTTCCAGGTCTTGACATTGGGTTTGTTTTAATTGAAATACAAGTCTGACTGCTGTAACAAAGGCTGAAATAATAGTGGCTTTGTCAAGACAGGCTTGTATGCATACCTCCCACAGCAGCGTGAGTGCAAATAGCCCAGAGCTGACACAGTACCTCTGTGGGGTTGGGGAGCTAGACTCCTTGCTCGGCTTTCCTTAACAGACAGCCTCCAGTTTATGGTCTGTGATTGTGCCCCCTGCCTCTACTCTGTTCACTTTCCAGCCAGTGGGGAGGGGTAAAGAGACAGTAGGAACAATCTCCCTTTCTCTTTAGGCAAACAACTCAGAAGTTGCGTGCATCATGGTCAACTCAACATTCCGCTGGTCAGAAGATATTTGCATGGCCATGTATGGCTGTAAGGGAGCTAGGAAATAGAGCCTTTAACTGGTTAGTCATGGGTCCAGCAACTTAAACGGGGCTAAAGGAAGAAATGGACAGGGGGAGATAGTAGCAGTTTCAACCGCAGATTCCACTCCCTAGTTTCACCAACAGTCATTCTTTAGTAGGAGTGGCTTCTCCATCGATAGATATTTTCAACTTAAGCAACCTTTTGGGCCCAGCTCTGGGGATTTCCTCCACCTGTGTACTGCCCTCTTCTATAGCCTATAACAGGTATAATCAGGCCCAACAGGTATAGTCTGGACAAAGAACTTAGTGTGGATCACTGATGTGAAGGCAAGGCCTAATTATATAAAATACCCTAACATATGCCCTGACATTTCTGTCTTGAGCATTTAGGTATTGCTGTAGGATGTGATAGTTTTGCCAATGGGAATGCAGCCAAGCATATATCTTTCAGCACATTTGCTTTGCCAGCAAGTTACATCATGAGCTCTTTGGGACCAGGAAAACAGAGAAAGGGGTCAGGACCTCACACAAGTGGCCTTGATGGGGCTTGTTTGGGTCACTAAAAGGAAACGAACAAACAGTTGTCCAGAGCTAACTGCTTCAGGGGCTTCCTGCCGCTTGGACTGTGCTCAGAGCAGGAGGACAGCTGCCAGTTTAATTTTTGCTTGAGTGGAAATGTTTGGCATTTTGGAAGGGTTAATAAACCCTTCATGAAGGCTATGAGATCATCTAATTTCAAAAGTGCTTGGTTATGCCTAGTAGTAAATGTTGAATAGTTCCAGAAAATGTAGAAATGACAAGCCATGGACCTTTCACTAAAAGTTAAATGTACCTTTCATATAAACTTTCATTCCCAGGCTATAATCACCTGGTTATAATCAAAACTGAATTAGACTCTTGGGAACCTTAGAGTGGACAGTATTTCCTTCTTAGGGATGTCTTGACATGTATGGGTGTGGATAAAATGAGAGTTCCCGTGGCCAGGCTTCTCACCTGGCTCTGGTTGACTAGCTCACTGTACACCTGTGGGCAATATATGGCTGTTGACTCTATATAAAGGGCTCCGCCCAGTGCTCTGGGCGTGACACGGTGGCATGGATGCAAGGCTGCAGAAGAGCAGAGCAGAGGCTGGAGTGGTGGCAGCACCAAGGACAGAGGCCCAGGGGACGGCTGTGCCAGACAGCTGTGCAGGCAGAGAGGCCCAGAGGCAGAGACTGGCTTGCTGCATGCAGACTCACTCTGAGTGAACAGGATTTTAGTGACTGGCCTGCCACCATGGAAATAAAGTTGGGTATAACTCTTTCACCCCAAGAACGTTTTACCATCATTTTCTTTGGTCACATTGAATCCATAGTGAACTTGCCAGGGGCTGAAACCCATTGGCAAGGCATCTGGAGACCCTTTTTTATGTGAGGACCCTTAGCCTAAGGATTGTCCCATGTAAAGAACTTTGGGTCTCTTTCCAGCCATTTTCTTCCCCCATTGTCTTGCCAATGGGTTTCAGCGCCGGGCAAGTTCACTACGGATTCAATGTGACCAAAGAAAATGATGGTAAAACGTTCTTGGGGTGAAAGAGTTTATTTCCCGGCTTATTCTCCCAGCAGAAGGTCGAGCACTAGTGTCTCTACCTCAGCCCAGAGCACTGGGCCGAGCTTTCTATATACTGCAATAATAGCTTATTGCCTATGGGTGTGTGGGTGTGGAAGCAGTAGCCTAGCAACAGGCCAATTACATCATTAAGTGGTTTAAGTTCAGTGAGGATCCTGGCGATAGGAACCCCAACTTCCCCACACCAGAATATACATACATACAAAGAATTCCTCCAACCAACTAGGTGACTAGGTTTCAAACTGACCCTCAAATATACAAAGACTGAAAATCTTTCTACAGGAGTTACTAGTAACTTTCATCAACTGTCTCACCTGATCTAAGCCCCAAAGTTTTCTTAGAATAGCCACTTGATAAGTAATTTTAATTTTTAGTAGCTCAGTTTAAAATATAATAGTTAAAAAATGTGTGTAAATGGTAAGAGTGAGTGGGCTTTTTAAGAACAACAGGCC
Organism: Phataginus tricuspis; assembly: GCA_029783875.1. Classification (NCBI taxonomy): domain Eukaryota; kingdom Metazoa; phylum Chordata; class Mammalia; order Pholidota; family Manidae; genus Phataginus; species Phataginus tricuspis. The sequence goes on from JAQQAC010022866.1 coordinate 2,550,758, forward strand.
CAGCAGCTGGGATAGAATTAAAACAGAAAATTCACTGAGCATTAATAATGCAAGAAGGATTGAGGTTGAAAGGAAAGGGCATACAATTAAGAACATTTTGGTAAAATGCAATTAATCGTGCTAATTTCAGTTTGGGATTAGTTGGAGCTATTTGGTTTGGGATAGGAGAAGTTTGATCCATTTGAAAAACAATGATAATTAAAAGGTGAAGATAAAAATGTGAGTTCAAGGCACAGATTACAGCTATAGTTATATAGATAATAGTTATAGTTAAGAACATCTAAGATTTAAAACAATAAAATCAAAAGGAGGGAGGTCTAGTGGAAATAGACTATGTGCTTGTTTTTGTTGTTAACCTGTAGAATGCATCTGTGTATTCTCTGCATATTCCTTTTTCCTAGAAAACAACTTGGGAAATGAGCTAGTGTGGATAAAATGAGAGTTCCTGTGGCCAGGATTCTCACCTGGCCCTGGTTGACTAGCTCACTGCACACCTGTGGGCAATACATGGCTGTTGACTCTATATAAAGAGCTCTGCCCAGTGCTCTGCGTGTGACACAGTGGCATGGCTACAAGGCTGCAGGAGAGCAGAGCAGAGGCTGGAGTGGTGGCAGCACCAAGGACAGAGGCCCAGAGGATGGCTGTGTGGGACGACTGTGCAGACAGACCCAGAGGATGGCTGTGTGGGACGACTGTGCAGAGAGGCCCAGAGGATGGCTGTGTGGGACAGCTGTGCAGAGGCCCAGAGGGCGGCTGCGTGGGACGGCTCCTTGGACAGAGGGGCCCAGAGGACGGCTGTGCAGACAGAAGGGCCCAGAGGCAGACACCGGCTTGCTGCATGCAGACTCACTCTCAGTGAACAGGATTTTAGTGAATGATCTGCCACCGTGGAAATAAAGTTGGATATAACCCTTTCACCCCAAGAACGTTTTGCTGTCAGTTTCTTTGGTCACATTGAATCCATAGTGAACTTGCCCGGGGGTTAAACCCATTGGCAAGACAATTTGTGTAGTCGGCAGGATTCATTGTTGACCAAGGAAAAAGACAGGCTGCCCTTATGGGAGGGGTGCTTCAGTGGGCTGCCCCTGTGAATGGGGAGGCAGTGGATTGTCCCCCAGTGGGTATGTGGTCTGAGGTGGCTCGCCTCCTAGAGGACTGGGCCCCACCCCAGGACTGGAGGCAAGTGGAGGTGACACCTGAGGCTGTAGGGGTGGCCCTTGGTATAGTAAGTAGTGAGAAGCAGAGTGCCCATGAGGCAGCAGGGACTGTGGGTTGGCTGCTTCTCACAGTATTAAAAAGGTCTAAAGAAGAGACCCAAGAAATGGCAGCATGAGAATTCAAGCTGCAAACATCTGTGGATTCCCTAAAGAAGGAAATGGTATTTATGCGAGAGGAGGCAGCATGAGATTCCGGGAGCAAGGTGCCATGGAGAGGTAAACAGTTCTTTACAGAACAAGATGGCAGTGCTGCCAGGTGTTCTGAAGGAGGAAGAGGCCATCAAGGAAAAAGATGAACTCCTGAGGGAAGCACAGGCGGAGGTGGCATGAGAACGTCAGCTGCAAAGCATTGAGGTAAGAGACCTTCTGAAGACTGAGATAGCATTGCTGCGAGGCACTGTAGCAAAGGAGGCACTTTGGGGAGGGGAGAGAAAGGTGCCAGCAGCCCCAGAAATGGAGGAGCTGGGGAAGGAAGAAGGGGTGGTGCCAGGGACACTGGCCCCTCCTGTAGTGAAAGCACAACCAGTGGTTGTAAAGAAAATAAAGACCCAGCAGCTGAAAGTTCCCCAAGGAGAGGAGCAGCCCCCTCCCCAGGTTGTAAGCACTCTATGGTCCGCCCCTATACTCAGGCTGAGCTGGTGGCTGTGGGACTTAGGGGTGGATGGAATTGTTGTGTCAGGATCAGAGATGGGAAAGCTGTCTTCCCTGACAGTACAGCCCGCCTTGAGGCAGCAATTACAAAATGCGAGGTGACTCACAAGAAGAATTAAGGGACCCCATGAAGGTGACGAGGACCCAGATGTGAGTTGATTTGATACAGGCAGGAGTAGATGGCAGGAAATTAGACAGGAAACCAAATAGGATCTTACTGGAGCTATGGCAACAATTGAAACCAGTGCAGCAGTTCCAGCCGTTAAGACCAAAAAGGCAGAGGTCAGAGACAGAGCCACAAGTCTGGCCTTTGTGCCTGCAAGACTTTTTGCTGGAGACTCTGGAGAACAAATGTTCGAGCTTCCTTGCAAAGGGATCATTGCAGAGGACTGAGGGCACATAGATTGAGAGGAGAGAATCCTGGAGGGGTGGAGTTGGATAAAATGAGAGTTCCTGTGGCCAGGATTCTCACCTGGCCCTGGTTGACTAGCTCACTGCACACCTGTGGGCAATACATGGCTGTTGACTCTATATAAAGAGCTTCAGCCAGTGCTCTGCATGTGACACAGTGGCATGGCTACAAGGCTGCAGGAGAGCAGAGCAGAGGCTGGAGTGGTGGCAGCACCAAGGACAGAGGCCCAGAGGACGGCTGGTGCAGGATGACTGTGCAGAGAGGCCCAGAGGGCTGTGTGGGATGGCTCTGCAGACAGAGGGGCCCAGAGGATGGCTGTGCAGACAGAGGGACCCAGAGGTAGATGCTGGCTTGCTGCATGCAGTCTCACTCTGAGTGAACAGGATTTTAGTGACTGACCTGCCACCGTGGAAATAAAGTTGATTATAACCCTTTCACCCCAAGAAGGTTTTGCTGTCAATTTCTTTGGTCACATTGAATCTATTGCAAACTTGCCCGGGGCTATAACCCATTGGCAAGACAGCTAGATAGGTAGAACAGTAATCTTTTAAAATATAATTTTACTTTAATAAGTAAAGATAGTAACTCAAGCTACAAAATGTTTGGAAAATTAAAGAAAAATAATCATTCATAATATCATTACTATCGCATACTTATTTCTGGTGTTTTCCTTCTATCTTTAAAGTGTATGCATACAGTTGACCCTTGAACAACTGGAGGGTAGGGGTTCCCCATCCCCATGTGCATTAAGATCCCTGTATAACTTTTGAGTCCCCCAAAACTTAAGTACTAATAGTCTACTGTGAACTGGAAGCCTTGCCAATAACACAGTCAATGAACACATATTTGTATGTTGTATGTTACATACTTTATTTTTGCAGTAAGGTAAGCTAGAGAAAGGAAATGTTCTTTCAAACTGTCATAAATCTCCAAAACCTTTCCAATTTTTACTGAAAAAAATCCCTGTATAAGTGGATCCACAGAGTTCAAACCCATGTTGTTCAAAGGTATTTTGTTTCATTTATTCATTCTTTCATTCAGCAGTGAACAATATGGACTAAAAAAATCCCTGCTCTCATGGAGATCACACTATCAGGAGAGAGAGCAAATAAAGGGGTAAATTAGCACACTGTGTTCCAAGGTAGTGAGTGCAATGGGGAAAATAATGCAGAGAAGTGGGGATGGGCCCAGCGGCTCCTTCCTCATTTTTAATAGAACTGTCAGAATGAGGCTCCACTAGGTGACCTTTGTGCCAAGGCAGGAAGCAGGTGGGGAGAGAGCCATGAGGGTGTTTGAGGACCAAGAGTCCAGGCAGAGGAATGGGCGACTGCCAAGGCCATGCAGAGAAGCTTGCCTGGCAGGTCTGACGTGCTCCAGCACCACCTAGACTACCTCTGGTCTTCTGGGGTGTCTGCCAGCCAGGCTGCTGCTGTGACCTGGAGGCCCTGTCTTCACTCACATCACTTGATTTATTCTAATCTCTCCACGGCCCCATGTTTTGCCTTGTTTTCCTTTAGGCCACAACACCCGTTGTTAAGACTATACCCAGCGATACTGTCTAGTTAGATACTGGTCTGAATGGAAGTTTTTTTTAATTACAGTTTTTTTTTAAATGGCCATTGATGATATATATATACACATTTAATTTTAGTATATTTTGTAATCACTTCATTGGGTTCTTTTTAAATTCTCATAATTGGTCAGTTTTTCTTTTGCCACTTTTAGATTTACAATTATGCCATCTACAAGGTGTAATAATTTATCTTCTTTTATATACTTATACCTACAATTTTTGTTCCCTGCCCTTTTGTAATTATCAGAAACTACCTAAAATACTAAACAATATTCATAATTTTGGGGTCTTTTATTTTATTCTGTATTTTCATGAAACTGTTTCTAGTAGTTACCCTTAGGTACTTTTGATTTAAACCACATATTATTCATCACCGTGGGAAAGCATCTTTTCATTCTAATTTCCACTCATGAGCATATTAGGAATAGGCACTGATGTTAATCAAATTCCATTCTCAGTATCTATTTACATTATTAGTTTTAAAAGTTCAATCCATTGATGTAATATACCAGTATTTAAGCATCTTCTAAAATGGAACATTAATTACATTTTTAGATGATTTTGGTCATGAGGGGCTTGTAATATAGTATTGAAGTTCAGACATTGGTACCAACTGTGAGATGTGTACATGTGTGTTGATGCTGCAATTTTCTTTGGGAAGCAGATATTTGAGCAGCATATTAAACAAGTAGGATTTTCATATAAACCCAAACTGGTCAAAGACAGCAAGAAATAGCATAAATGAAGAATTTGTTGCAGCAAGAATCATCTGATTCAGAGCTGCCCCAGGCGAGGAAAGCAAGAGAGGACAGGGCCTGTGCTCCCCTGCAGCTGGGCCTGGGCACTATGACATCAGATCTTAGGAGCATGGCCCTGCTGCTGAAGTGGAGCACGTGAGAATGGCGAAACATAACGACAAAAGGTGGTTGTCCTGCTGTGGAGGTACATGATGATCAGTTTTGGGTCTTGGTGCTGTCTGAGGCACTCACAGTTGTAATCAGTTGTGTGCTGGCGTAACGCAGCTTCTGAACATTTAAGTTTGGAGCTGTGTGCTCTGAGCACCTTGGGAATATATATCATCTAAACAGGACCTGTCACCTGCAGCTCCTGCAGGCAGATGCTGACACTGTGAGTTACAATTCTTCTAGCAATAATTTAAGGGTTTCCCAAAATCATTTGTAAAATGCTGCCCTGGAGAGGGGGGGAAGGTGCTGGAAGCTTATCTCTGAGGAAGTCCTTGCAGGCAGATTCTCAGTTTTTTCTGTGGTCTTTAAACGGGTTTAAAAAAGTTATTTACTAGAAAGAAAGAAGAAGGAAAGAAGGAAGAAAAAGAAAAAAAAAAGAAACCATTTCTCCCAAATCAGAATTCCACAATGGGTACTGCAATTATGTTATATAATAATATCAGTGGGAGCGAAGAAATATATAAAATATTCAATTCAAATATTTTGGAGAGTTGTCTTCCCAGCTTTCATAAGTTCACTTCCTGGAAACATTGCTATGTCTCTGCCATGTTTTGTGAAAAAATAATATCAGAGAAAATCATTAACACATACAAAATACCACAAACATTATAGGCATACCTCATTTTACTGTGCTTCACAGACACTGCATTTTTTACATATTGAAGTTTTGTGGCATCCCTGCATTAAGCAAGTCTGTCAGCACCATTTTTCCAACATGGTTTGCTCACTTTGTGTCTCTTTATCATATTTTGGTAATTCTCACAATTTTTCAAATCTTTCCATTATTATATTTGTTATGGTGATCTGTGAGCAGTGATCTTTGATGTTACTATTGTAATTTTAGGGGAGCAGCACAAACCATGCCCATATGAGATGGTGAATCTAATGGGTAAACATGTGTGTTCTGATTGCTCCACAAACTGGCCATTCCCCCATATTTCCATTTCCTCAGGGCCCCCTGTTCCCTGAGATACAACAATACTAGAATTAAGCCAGTTAGTAAACCCACAGTGACCTATACGTGTTCAAGTGAAATGAAGAGTTGCATGTCTCTCACTTTAAGTCAAAAGCTACAAATGACTAAGCTTAATGAGGAAGGCATGTCAAAATCTGATAGGAGAGAGGAAAAGATGAAGGCATGAGTAGGGTGGTGGAAATCTCCCAAAACCATATATATTTTGAAAAGACAGCAAATACAACTATTCCTAAAAGAGTGACTAGAGGTTACAGTACACCAGCCAGTCTACATCTGTGAGAACCCAGCATCTCATGGAAAAGGGTAAGATACAAAGCCGTGACCTGGCAAGACCTGAGCACTCCCCCAACCCAGCTCACTGGCAGGAGGAAAAGAATCAGAGTGGGGAGGGAGTGAAAGCACAGGACTGCTAAATAACCAGTCCTAGTAATCTGCCCCAGGAGCACAGACACACATTTCATGGTGCTCTGGATATTAGAGGAGTGGAAAAGCAAAATCTGAGACTAAGACTGTGAACAGATTCCCACAGCCGGCTCCCATGGGACAAAAGAAAAGCAGATGCTTTAAAAGTCTTAAAGGGACAAGGGTTTAACAGGTGGACAAAACCGTCCTGGCACACTTAACCCAGCAGACTGGGAACTTTAAGGAATTTCAGGTGCTCTAACCTCCTGACTGGCAACACAGCTCTGAGAACCCTCAAAGAAATAAGAAGCCTGCTCTTCGTTCCTCCCTGCTGGCACCTGCAAGCAAACCAGCTGTCCACACCATTGCTATAGACCAGCGGGAGAGCAACCCCGCCTACAGCAACCACACAGCTTAACACAGAGGCTTCTCCCTGCTTGTGGCTAACTGGCCCAGACACAGAGGCTGCTCCCAGCATGTGGTTGACCAGTACAGATAGTGGACGCAGGAACTGAGACAAGGAGGCATGAAGGGGCTTTGTACTTGCAGTAGGCAAACACGCTGCTGGCCTGCAACTCCAACCAGTGCGATAGGCCCTCCCAAGGACCACCCCGCCCATGGCAGCCTAGGGCAATAATTCAGAGGCTGCTCCCTGTGCGTGCTTAACAGGCACATACAGCAAAGACAGGCAAGGCGACCAGCAAGCAGGAAGGCACATTGTTCTCCCGGCTGACGCATGAGCCACTTGTCAGTGACCACTCCCAACACCATGAAAAGGCAGAAGAAACTTGTTCAATCCAAAATCACTCAAACACCAGAAAGAGGACTAGGTGAGACTGAAATAACCAATCTTCCTGAAAAATAATTAAAAATAAAAGTCATAAGTATGCTTATGGAGCTACAGAGAAATATTCAAGAGCTAAGGGATGAATTCAGGAGGGAGATAACAGAAATGAAACAAACAATGGAAGGATTTAAGAGCAGACTGGATGAGGTGGAAGAGACTGTTAATGGAATAGAAATCAGAGAACAGGAATACAGGGAAGCTGAGGCAGAGAGAGAAAAAAGGATCTCTAGGAATGAAAGAATATTAAGAGAACTGCATGACCAATCCAAATGGAACAATATTCACATTAAAGGGGTACCAGAGGAAGAAGAGAGAGAAAAAGTGATAGAAAGTTTCTTTGAAGAAATAATTGCTGAAAATTACCACAATCTGGGGAAGAAAATAGTATCTCAGACCATGGAAGTCCACAGATCTTCCAAGACAAGGGACCCAAGGAGGACAACACCAAGACATATAATAATTAAAATGGCAAAGATAAAAGACAAGGACAGAGTATTAAAAGCAGCCAGAGAGAGGAAAAGGATCACCTACAAAGGAAAACCCATCAGGCTATCATCAGACTTTTCAGCAGAAACCTTACAGGCCAGAAGGGAGTGGCATGATATATTCAGTGCAATGAAACAGAAGGGCCTCAAACCAAGAATACTGTATCCAGCAAGATTATCATTTAAATTTGAAGGAGGGATTAAACAATTCCAAGATAAGCAAAAGTTGAGGGAATTTACCTCCCACAAACCATCTCTACAGTGTATTTTAAAGGGACTGCTCTAGATGGAAGTATGCTTAAGGCTAAATAGCCATCACCAGAAAAAATAAAACCACAGTAAAGGAAGTAGACCAAGTAAATACTAACTAAATGCAAAATAAAATCAGCTATCCACAAAATCAGTCAAGGGAAACACAAAGAGTACAGAATAAAACACTTAACATATAAAGAGTGGAGAAGGGAGAGAAAAAAAGAATCATCAGACTGTGTTTATAATAGCATAAGTGAGTTAAGTTAGACCATTACATAGTAAAGAAGCTACCCTTGAACCTTTGGTAACCATGACTCCAAAGCCAACAATGGCAGTAAGTACATATTGATAGATAATCACCCTAAATGGAAATGGACTGCATGCACCAATCAAATGACACAGAATTACAGAATGGATAAAAGAGCAAGACCCATCTTTTTGCTGCCTACAAGAGACTCACTTCAAACCCAAAGATATACACAGACTAAAAGTGAAGGGATGGAGAAAGATATTTCATGCAAACCATAGGGAGAAAAAAGCAGATGTTGCAGTACTTGTATCAGACAAAATAGGCTTCAAAACAAAGAAAGTAACAAGAGACAAAGAAGGACATTACATAGTGATAAAGGGGTCAGCCCAACAAGAGGATAAAACAATTATAAATATGTATGCACCCAACACAAGAGTACCTACATATGTGAAACAAATACTAAGAGAATTAAAGGAGGAAATAGAATGTAATGCATTAATTTTAGAAGACTTGAACACACCACTCACTCCAAAGGACAGATCAACCAGACAGAAAATAAGTAAGGACACAGAGGCACTGAACAACATATTAGAACAGATGGACCTAGCAGACATCTATAGAACATTTCACCCAAAAGCAACAGGATATACATTCCTCTGAAGTGCACATGGGACATTTTTCAGAATAAACCACATACTAGGTGACAAAAGAGCCTCAATAAATTTTAAAAGATTGAAATTGTACCAACATATTTCACAGATCACAAAGGTATAAAACTAGAAATAAATTGTACAAAGAGAACAAAAAGGCTCACAAACACATGGAGGCTTAACAACATCCTCCTAAATAATCAATGGATCGATGACCAAATTAAAACAGAGATTAAGAAATATATGGAGACTAATGACAACAACAACACAAAGCCCCAACTTCTGTGAGACGCAGCAAAGGCAGTTCTAAGAGAAAAGTATATAGCAATCCAGGCCTATTTAAAGAAGGAAGAACAATCCCAAATGAATAGTCTAAATTCACAATTATTGAAACTGGATAAAGAACAAATGAGGCCCAAAGTAGAAGAAGGGACAAAATAAAGATCAGAAAATAAATAAATAAAATTGAGAAGAATAAAACAATAGAAAAAAAAATTGAAACCCACAGCAGATTCTTTGAGAAAATAAACAAAATAGATAAACCCCAAGCAAGACTCAACCAGAAAAATAGAGAATCTACACACATAAACAGAATCAGAAACGAGAAAGGAAAAATCACTACAGACACTACAAAAATACAAAGAATCTTAGAGAATACTATGAAAAACTCAATGCTAAAAAACGGGACAATCGGAAGAAATGGACAACTTTCTAGAAAAATACAACCTTTAACACTGACCCAGGAAGAAACAGAAAATCTAAACAGACCAATTACCAGCAATGAAATTGAATCGGTAATCAAAAAACTACCTAAGAACAAAATACTTGGACCAGATGGATTCACTGCTGAATTTTATCAGACATTTAGAGAAGATGTAATACCCATTCTTCTTAAAGAATTCCAAAAAATAGAAGAGGAGGAAATACTTCCAAACTCATTCTATGAAGCCAGCATTACTATAAAACCAAAACCAGGCAAAGATACCACAAAAAAAGAAAATTGCAGACCAATATCCCTGATGAACACAGATGCAGAAATACTCAACAAAATATTAGCAAAACGAATTCAAAAGGGCATCAAGAGAATCATACACCATGAGCAAGTGGGATTCATCCTAGGGATTCAAAGATGGTTCAACATTTGAAAATTCATCAACATCATTCACCACATCAATAAAAAGAAGGACAAAAACACATGATCATCTCCAAGGATGCTGAAAAAGGATTCAACAAAATTCAACATCCATCCATGATAAAAATTCTCAACAAAATGGGTATAAAGAGCAAGTAACTCAACATAATAAAGGCCATATATGACAAACCCACAGCCAACAGCATACTTAACTGCGAGAGGCTGAAACCTTTTCCTCTAAGATCAGGAACAAGACAAGGATGCCCACTCTACCTGCCTTTATTCAACATACTACTGGAGATCCCAGCCATGACAGTCAGACAACACAAACAAATAAAAGGCATCCATCCAGACTTGTAAGGAAGAAGTCAAACTGTCACTCTTTGTAGATGACATGATATAGTACATAAAAAACCCTAAAGAATCCACTCCAAAACTATTAGAACTAATATCTAAATTCAGCAAAATTGCAGTATACAAAATTAATACACAGGAATCTGTTGCATTCCTATACACTAACAATGAACTAGCAGAAAGAGAAATCAGGAAAACAATTCCATTCACAATTGCATCAAAAAGAATAAAATACCCAGGAATAAACCTAACCAAGGAAGTAAAAGACCTATACCCTGAAAACTGTAAAAAGAAGAACCAATGAGGCCCAGAGTCAGTAGAAGAAGGGACACAATAAAGATCAGAAAATGAATAAATAAAATTGAGAAGAATAAAACAATAGAAAAAAATTTCTACAAGACACTCTTGAGAGAAATTAAAGAGGACACTAATAAATGGAAATTCATCCCATGCTCTTCAGTAGGAAGAATTAATATTGTCAAAATGGCAATCCTGCCTAAAGCAATCTACAGATTCAGTGCAATCCCTATCAAAATACTGACAGCATTCTTGAGTGAACTGGAAGAAATAGTTCTAAAATTCATATGGAACCTAAAAGACCCCGAATAGCCAAAGCAATCCTGAGAAGGAAGAATAAAACAGGGGGGACTTACACTCCCAGACTTCAAGCTCTACTACAAAGCCACAGTAATCAAGACAATTTGGTACTGGCACAAGAACAGAGCCACAGACCAGTGGAACAGAATAGAGAGTCCAGACATTAACCCAAACATATATGGTCAATTAATATATGATAAAGGAGACAATGACATACAATGGGGAAATGACAGCCTCTTCAACAGCTGGTGTTGGCAAAATTGGACAGCTACATGTAAGAGAATGAAACTGGATTACTGTTTAACTCCATACACAAGAGTAAACTCGAAACGGATCAAATACCTGAATGTAAGTCATGAAACCATAAAACTCTTAGAAGAAAACATAGGCAAAACTCTCTTGAATATAAACATGAACAACTTCTTCTGAAGATGTCTTTCAGGGCAAGGGAAACAAAAGCAAAAATGAACAAATGGGACTAAATCAAACCAAAAAACTTCTGTACAGCAAAGGACACCATCAGTAGAACAAAAAGCATCCTACAGTATGGGAGAATATATTCATAAATGACATCTGATAAGGGGTTGACATCCAAAATATACAAAGACCTCACACACCTCAACAAACAAAAAGTAAATAATCCAATTAAAAGATGGGCATAGGACCTGAACAGACACAGCTCTACAGAAGAAATTCAGATGGCCAACAGGCATAGGAAAAGATGCTCCACATCACTAATTATCAGAGAAATGCAAATTCAAACCACAATTAGATATCACCTCACACCAGTCAGGATGGCCAACATCCAAAAGACAAACAACAACAAATGTTGGTGAGTATGTAGAGAAAGGGGAACCCTCAAACACTGCTGGTGGGAATGCAAATTAGTTCAACCATTGTGGAAAGCAGTATGGAGGTTCTTCAAAAAACTAAAAATAGAAATACGATTTCACCCAGGAATCCCACTCCTAGGAATTTACCCTAAGAATGCAGGAGCCCAGTTTCAAAAAGACAGATGCACCCCTATGTTTATTGCAGCACTATTTACAATAGCCAAGAAATGGAAGCAACCTAAGTGTCCATCAGTAGATGAATGGATAAAGAAGAGGTGGTACATATACACAATGGAATATTACTCAGCCATAAGAAGAAAATACCATTTGCAACAACATGGATGGAGCTAGAGGGTATTATGCTCAGTGAAATAAGCCAGGCCGAGAAAAACAAGTACCAAATGATTTCACTCATCTATGGAGTATAAGAACAGAGAAAAAACTGAAAGAACAAAACAGCAGCAGACTCACAGAACCCAAGAATGGACTAACAGTTACCAATGGGAAAGGGACTGGGGATAGTGGGTGGAAAGGGAGGGATAAGGTGAATAAGGGGCATTACGATTAGCACACATAATGTATGGGGGTGCTTGGGGAAAGCAGTATAGCACAGAGAAGACAAGTAGAAGAAACTCTATAGCATCTTACTAAGCTGATGGACAGTGACTGTAATGGGGTATGTGGTGGGGACTTGATAATGGGGGGAATCTAGTAACCACAATGTTGCTTATGTGATTGTATATTAATGATACCAAAATTAAAAAAAAAAGAAATAAAAAAGCCGAGATAGGCCAAAAGCTAGGTCTCTTGTGCCAATTACCCAACTTGTGAATGCAAAGGAAAAGTTCTTGAAGGAAACTGATAGTGCGACTCCTGAGAACACACAAATGATAAGAAAATAAAACAGTCTTACTGTTGATATGGAGAGTTTTGGTGGTCTGGAAAGAAGATCAAACCAGCCACTACATTCCCTGAAGCCAAAGCCTAATCCAGAGCAAGGCCCTCACTCGCTTTAATTCTGTGAAGGCTGAGATAGGGGAGGAAGCTGCAGAAGAAAAGTTGGAAGCTAGCAAAGGATGGTTCATGAAGTTTAAGGGAAGAAGGTGTCTCCCTAACACAAAAGTGCAAGGTGAACAGCTAGTGTCGCTGTGAAGCTGAAGCAAGTTACCCAGATGATCTAGCTAAGCTTATTAATGAAGGTGGCTACACTGAACAACAGATTTTCAGTGCAGACAAAACAGTCTTAGAATGGAAGAGGATGGCATCTAGGACTTTCATAGCTACGGAGGAGAAGTCAGTGCTTGGTTTCAAAGCTTCAAAGGATAGGTTGACCTTCTTGTTGGAGAATAATGCAGCTGGTGACTAAGTTGAAGTCAACGTTCACTTACAATTTGGAAGATCGTAGAGCCCTTAATATTTATGCTAAATCTCCCCTGCTGTGCTCTAGAAATGGAACAACAAGGCCTAGATGACAACACACCTGTTTACAACATTATTTACTGATTTACTGAGTATGTAAGGCCACTGTTGAGACCTACTACTCAGAAAAAAGATTCCTTTCAAAAATATTACTGCTCATTGACAATGTACCTGGTTGCTCAACAGTTCTGATACATATGTAAAGGTTAATGTGTTTTAATGCCTGCAAACACAACATCCATTTTGAAGCCCATGGATCAAGAAATCATTTCAACTTTTAAGCCTTATAATTTAAGAAATACATTTCATAAGGCTATAGCTGCCACAGATACAGATTCCTCTGATGGATCTAGTCAAAGGAAATTGAAAAACTTCTGGAAAAAATTCACCATTCTAGATGTCATTAAGAACATTCATGATTTATGGGGAGAGGTCAAAATATAAATATGAACAGGAGTTTGGAAGAAGTTGATTCCAACACTCATGGGTAACTTTTGAGAGGTTCAAGACTTCAGCAGAGGATTCACAGAAGATGTGATAGAAACAGCAAAAGAACTAGAATTAGAAATGGATCCTGAAGATGGGACTGAATTGCTGCGTCTTATGATAAAACTTGAACAGATGAGAAATTACTTCTCATCGATGAACAAAGACAGTGGTTTCCTGAGATGGAAACTATTCTTCGTGAAGATGCCATGAAGATTGTTGAAAGACAACAAAAGGTTTATAATATTACATAAACTTAATTGATTAAGCAACGGCAGGGTAGGAAAGGACTGACTCCTATTTTGGAAGAAGTTCTACTGTGGGTAAACACATTAACATCAAACAGCATTGAATGTTTCAGAGAAATCATTTGTGAAAGTAAGATTCAATCAATGCAGCAAACTTAATTGTCTTATTTTAAGAAATTGCTGTAGCCACTCAGCCTTCAGTGCCCACCACCCTGGTCAGTCAGCAGCCATCAACATGGAGGCAGGACCCTCCACCTGCAAAAAGAGTACAACACACTGAAAGCTCAGGTGGTGGTTATCATTTCTTAGTAATAAAGTACTTTGTAACTAAGGTTTGCACACTTTCTTAGACATAATGTTATTGCACACTTAATAGACTACAGTATGTCTATATGTAACTTTTTTATGCACTGGGAAACCAAAAGATCCATTTGACTCACTTCATTGTAATATTTGCTCTGTTGCAGGGCTGGAGAGAGAATGTGTAATATGTGCCTATATCTTGTTTAACTCTTATTTCAACCCATGTTCCTGTTGGTAAGGAAAAATTCTGAAATGTCCTAAATTAAGGGTTATAAGGCCAAAGAATGAGGGAGAAAGACAAGGGAAGGTAATCAGTTAGTAGCAGCAGGACAGAGTTAACCAGAAACTCCACATTCCTGGATGAAGTCCTTTGAACGATTATCTAGAAGGTCCCCAGAACCACCCTCGTGTGCATGAGCAGTGTCTGGCCATGATCAATAACCAATCCACAGGCCTTCTCTATGGACTAGCTGTCAACCCTAGACTTTCCCCACTTAGAGTTAGTCGCCTTCCTTATCTATAGCCAATGGGAATTTAAAGGACTTTCTTTCCTTAAGACCCCTTGTAGCCCCCAGTTTCTTAAGTCTGGCAGGCTTAAGTTGATCTGTTAACTGGCCTTGACGCTGGTGAAACAGAAACGTTCTGTCCCAGGACTCAATCCTTTTTATGGTCACATCTGTAACGGCTCAATTGGCCCTTTTATTTCAGCGATCTCTTGGTCTCCAGAGTTTCTGATTTGTCACTGTAATCATAACCAGTTGATAATGATGACTCCGAAACTCAGAAACATCAATTACATTTCCCTTAGTCACATGGCTAGTAAGTGGGAAAACTTGAATTACAAAAAAAAATCTTGCTGAGAGAGACGTTGTATAGATGGTGAGAGGGTAAATTGGACTAATCCAATCCAGCAAATGACGAACATCTGACATGGACCAGATAAGGCTAGACTTGGTGATAAAGGATGAAGTAGGTGAGAATCTTTAAGGTCTCCACTCACCTTGGTGGCCTTTTCCTACGAACCTCCTTTCTTTCTCCCCTACTGCAGCCTCCCTGTGACTTACTATATTTTTAAATTCTTTTGATTACACTGCGGCTGAAAGGTTATAGTAGTAATGACACCAACAGCAGCAGAAATAATCACTAGAATTTACTGAACCTGTACTTAGTGGCAGCCATGGTTCTAAAGGCGCTAATTCCTGTACCACCCCATCCTCCAGCAACAGCCCACCGAGGTCAGCACAATGATCACTACCAAACATTAAGTCACTTGCCCAGGTTCATAGAGATGGAAGCCAGGCTACGAACTTGACCTCAGTTTTTCTAGTGATCAGTCCATGACCCAGGCCCTAGAAATCAGTGTGCTGTGAGCACCTGTTAGTATGTCTTATGGAAGGTATACAGAGCAAAGGTGAATTCAGCCAGACACTAAAAGTGTTCTTTTCACTTCTGTCCTCTCCATTTAGGAAGTGACATGAAGAAAATTGGCTGAAACCAGACAAAAATATCACAGCCAAAACTAAAAAGTAATGAAAAATTAGGTTTGTGAAAAAAAATATTATTAAGAGTTTGAATTATTTGATGCATGGGAAAGTTGGCAGAGAGATGACCTGAGTGTTCTCAAGTACCTAAAGAACTACGTGAAAGGGTGCTAACTAGTGATTAGCCATTTCTGCAGAAGGCACATTAGAGGAAATAGACATCTTGAAATAGAAGAGTTAAATAAAAGGCAATGTTTACTGACAGTTAAAAGAGAACCATTGGAAAAATCTACAAGGGGACATAGAGAATTCATGGGATTTAGAGAGGAGGGCATGAATTCCAGATGGTTAAAGTGTCATTCTGTCAAAGATTTGGACAAATGAGTGCTTTTCTGTGCAGCTCTAGCAGTTAATTTATTCCCTCGCTCTTTATTGAGTGTCTACCATTTGCCACTTACTGTGTAAGCTGCCTGGATACATGGCAGAGAGAAACTGATGTGGCTTTGGTGTTCAAGGAATTTACAGTCTAATGGAGCAGACAGATAAAAAAATCAAATCACCTCCTAATAAATAGAAAACTGCTTGACTAGATATACTGATGACACCTCCCTCCACCCTCCACGCCTACTTCCATCTGCACAGCCAAACTGGAAGCCAAGCCCTGCTCAAGGCCTCAAGGGAGGCAGGAGGCATGGAATGCCCGTGAAGCTTCCCAGGCTGGCTGCTGTAGTATAATAAAAACATAAACCCAGGGGATGGAGATTGTCTGGGGTAGAGGAAGTAGCTAGTCAGGCCAGAGAGTCCTGAAACTGGGAAGAGATTTCTTTAGACTTGAAAGGAAGGGAGAGAAAGAGAAAGATCCATGGTTCCTAGAGAGAATACCTCTAGGAGCAAGACCCCTGAAAATATGGGGGATCCAGGAACAGAGGGGATCTATCACTTTGATAAAGAAAAGTTCTGAGATGTCCTAAAGTTAACCAAAGGCCTGAAGAATTGGGGGAGAGACAAGGGAAGGTAATCAGTTAACAGCCATGGGCTGTGCCTAACCAGAGACTCCACATTCCTGGATGAAGTCATTTGAACAATTATCTAGAAGGTCCCCAGAACCACCCTCTTGTGCACGAACAGTGTTTGACCACCATCAACCACCAATCCATGGGCCTTCTCTAACCCCCATCCCTGCACTTTCCCCAGTTGATGTTAGCCCACCTTCCTGGTCTACGGCCAGTTGTAAATTGAAGGAACCATCTTCCCCTGAGACCCTTTACAAATGTGCCCTGCTTCTCGAGTTTGGCAGACAAGCTGTTTCTGTTAACTGGCCTTGCTGCTGGTGGGGCAGGAACATCCAGTTCCAGGACTCGGATCTTTTTCTGGCTGCATCTGTAAGGGCTCAATAAACCCTTGTATTTCAGATATCTCTCAGTCTCTAGCCGTTTTGATTTGTCAACCCCTACCAACTTCATGGCCCCGCTGGAAGGTAGTGACACCACAGGAGAGAAATCTCTTCAGGTCAAGCAGCTCCACTTTTTATCTGGTTTATAGAATGGGTTTCAAATGAAGAGAGAACTCTGTGGCTGAAGTTTGAAAACTGCTGTAGGAATCACTTCTTTCATGGCTTTATTCTATGCAGTTTAAAGGCTGAGTTAACTGCAGGACCTTCATGTCACCGTCAGCTTCACCAGCCCCACGTGTACAGAGCATTTATGTTCTTGGCTCTCCCCCCAAGAGCACATGGCACAGACATACTGTCCCCAGGGCAGGGCCTCCACATTCCCTCTGCCACTTGCCAGTGCTTTATGTACGACCCTTCCTCTTATTTCTCTTAGCCTTGCAAGGCTCTTGTTCTTTGTTTTGCTTCCACCTATTTGCCTATGTTGCACTGACGAATTAAAAGTGTTCCTATTGGAAAGATATCAACAAAGTATTACCTTGGGTAGTATTGTCACAGAATAATTTGCATATTAGACTTGTGGTTTCCTGAGCCAGGCACCACTGTAGTGATAACAGTAGATATTTACCAAATGATGTTATTTACCAGGTGTCAGGTTCAATGTGATGAAGGGATGATCTACTTAATCCTTACAGTAAACTACATAGAGCAAGCATTGTTATCAGCCCCCTTCTACAAAGAGGAAAATGAACATGCAGAAATGTTAGGTAAAAAAGTGGAGTTTTAACCCATTTTGACTCTGGAATCCAAATTCTTAATCACTTTGCTATACTGCCTCCAAGCAAATAGAGTTTATTCTGTTATTCATTTGTATTTGTTGACTTCCTTGTACAAATATAGTACCATTCTGCCTGTGGTGTAGTCACTGTTGTGATTCTATAAATCAGTTTCTCCAGTAAATCCTTACAATTTCTAAAACATGCAAATAAGGTAATAATGTTCATTGCACATCTTTCCTAAGCATGAGGAGTGACCTTGGAGAATTTAAATTGTCCAGATATATAAATTTACATAAAACATAATACAACAATCTATACACAATAGGCTTAAAGTACAACAGAATATATTTTTTATACTTTTTATTTAGGCCTATATTCTAATGCTTATTATTTAGTTCAATAATTTATATTCACATAATAAACAAAATAAATCTGGTTATATTTGTTGAGCTGTTGGCTTTATCTATGAATTCATTCTTCCTTTTTACTTTCTTTTGAGAACCACAGAAAATGGGTCCTACTCTTTTTCTTTAACTGAAGTATGACTGACATAAATCTATATCAATTTCAAGTGTACAACATAATGATTCAACATTTATATGCATTTTGAAATGATCATTAGTCTAGTGCCATCTGTCACTGTACAAGGCTATCACAATATTATTGACTGTATTCCATATGCTGTTCTTTACTCCCCTGTAAAATTTGTTTTTATAACTGCAAGATGGTACCTCTCAATCCCGTTCATCTATTTCATCCCTTACCCAACCCAGCTCCCCTCAGGCAACCACCAGTTTGTCATCTGTATCTATAAATTTATTACTGTTTTATTTTGTTTGTTCACTTGCCTTGTTTTTTAAATTCCATATTAGGTGAAACCACACGGCATCTGTCTTTCTCTGCCTGGCTTATTTCACCTAGCGTAATGCCCTCTAGGTCCACCCATGTTGTCACAAATGGCAAGATGCCGTTCTTTTTTATGGCTGAATAATATTCCAGTGTATATATAACACATCTTCTTTATCCATTCATCTGATGAATATTAGGTTGTTTCCATACTGTGGCTATCATAAATAATGCTGCAGTGAACACAGGTATAGATATCTTTTCAAATTAGTGTTTTCATTTTCTTAGGATAAATACCCAGAAGTGGGATTGTTAGATAATATGATAGTTCTATTTTTAATTTTCTGAGTAACTTCCATAGTGCTTTCCATAATGGATGCAACAATTCACATTCCCACCAAGAGTACACAAGTTTCCCTTTCCTCCACATCCTCACCAACACTTGTTTTCTCTTGTCTTTTTTATAACAGTAGTTCTAACAGGTGTGAGGTGATATCTCACTGTGGTTTTGATTTGCATTTCCCTGACAATTAGTGATGTTGAGCGCCTTTTCATGTCTGTTGACCATCTGTATGTCTTCTTTGGGAAATGTCTATTTGAGTCCTCTGCCCATTTTTTAATCAGATTGCTTGTGTTCTTGGTTTTGAGTTGTGTAAGTTCTTTCTATTTTTTGAATATTAACCCCTCATTGGATATATCACTTGAAAATACCATCTCCCATTCAGTAGGTTGCCTTTTTTGTTTTGTTGATGGTTTCCTTCACTGTGCAAAAGCTTTTTAGTTTGGTGTAGTCCCAATCGTTTATTTTTGCTTTTGTTGCCCTTGCCTGGGGAAACAGATCCAAAAAAATGTTGCTAAGACTGTTGTCCAAGAGTTGACTGTGTTTTCTTTTAAGAGTTTTATGGATTCAGGTCTGAAATTTAGGTCTTTAATCTATTTCAAGTTTATTTTTGTGGATGGTTGTAAGATAGTGATCCTGTTTCATTCTCAGGCATGTAGCTGTCCAGTTTTCCCAACACCATTTATTGAAGAGACTCTGTTCTCCTGGTGCTACTTTTGATGTTTGCTGAATCTTAACTTTAGTAATATTTTATAAGCCAGTAAATATCTGTGAGTTAATGTATATGTATATGAGTGTGTGCACAGGAATGCAAAACTCTGTGCATCAGTGAAAGAATTAGGGTACATCAGAGTCACACATAGGTTTTAATCCCTTTCTAACATGTGCGATTGCTACTGAAACAACAGATACAAAGTAAAGCAGAAAACTGGTTCAATTGTCTATTTAATTAAATCCAAACACTTATTTCATACCAAATATGTGCCTAGTTCAGCAAAGAATAATTTTTTTGAAATATATACATAGACTGAATATTTCCTATCACTTTGGACAACCAATTATTATGCCTTACAATTCACGAAACCTTTCACATAAATGATTTCATGTAAGAACAAAGCTAGAGCTAAGAGGTCAGTGTAAGGGCCACGGGACTGAGCCTCACTTTAAACCTGTTTCATTCCTCTAAATCCAGGGCTCTGTCTAATATAATGCAGGCTTTCCATGTGTTGGGCTACAGCTTTCAAAAATAATTTTGTTTTGTAGATTCATATTTTGTTAAAAAGGTCCCTTTTTCTGCAGAACCATAAAACCAAAGTTTCTTACCATGGGGTTCATGGGACTATAGGGCATCCAAGCAGGGAGGGCTTCAGGCTTCTGTGGACCTCTTAACGTCAGAGGGAAATTGTGCTGTGTCCTTGCAGGCAAGCATTTGTTTGAGAAAATAGCTAGTGGTGTTCAAAACATTCTTAAATATGTGGACGCCCTCCTTCCAAAAGGATGAGACCACTGAGTTAGAGAGTCCCCACTCGGTCTCTACTTTTCTCCTTTTGTGATCTGCTTCATGAATAAGGATTAAGTATGACGTGGTCATGTCATGACAGTAATATTGCCTGAAGGAATTTTTGAAACCATGTGGCCCAAGTCTCATTGCTTTGTTTCCTGCATTGTTCGGTGGCTGGGAGACTGCATTTTGGTTTTTACCAATATTTGGAGGAGGATAATCTCACCATCAATTCTGAAGTCCCACTGCTCAGTGTTGTTCAAAAGTGGAATTTAAAAGACAAAAATCTTCTTCATGATTTGGCTGAAAACCATAACCTAGAAATTAAGAGTACAGAACTTAAAGCAGATAACTTGGCTTCTGATTTTGACTCTAGAATTTACTAACTGTCAAGGTTTACTGAAATTCTCTATGCTCAGGTAGCCTTTGTGTCTGTGTGTATGAGATAAATACACATAACATAAAATTTATCATTTTGACCATCTTTAAGTGTCCTGTTTATGAACATATTCTCGTCTACATACAGGTATTAGTGGTAGTAAGTACATTCACATTGTTGTGCAGCCATTACCAACATCCATCTCCAGAACCTTTCATCTTCCCAAATTGAAACTCTGTACCCATAAAACATGAACTCCCCATTCCCTCCTACTCTCCACTGTCAAGCACCATTCTACTTTCTGTCTCTATGAATTTGACTACTCTAGGAACTTAATTTAAGTGGAATTAGACATTTTTTCTCCTTCTGTGACTGGCTTATTTCACTTAGCATGTCGGCAGGGTTCATCCATGTTACAGCATGTGTTGGAATTGCTTTCCTTTTGAAGGCTGAATAATATACCATTTTATATATATTTTATAATATACATTATATATATTTTATAGATATTGTATTATATATATATATATGCACCACATGTTGCTTCTGATTCACCCACAAGTCCTTTTTCAAATAAGGTTTCAGGTTGCAGGCATTAGGACCTAATATCTGTAGGTGGCCATCATCTAACCTGTTAGAGCGGGATCCTTCTGAGGAGTCATGAGAGGACCTGTGTTTGCACTAACACAGTGCCTGGGCTGAGCTAAGCACATCATGAGTGTGTGAGTCATTATTACTGTGTATTCAGATAGTGGAGTCAGTCACTAACAACTTGAGGGTGCTAATAGGACTCTTTCTTCACACTTCTTTTACATTTTTCTCAAAATTGGCAATGATGCCAACTGGAGAATCCCCAAAAGAAAACAAGATGGGACAAATTATGTGACCCATCCCCTCCTCTCATACATTTCTGCAGAGATGGTATGGAGTAAACTGCAATTTGCACCCAGAATTCCCCTCCCTATTTGTATATTAATAGGCCACAGCAGGGCCTCCGCCAGGGCAAGGGGTGGAAAGAAAACAGCTGTTCTCTCCTCCCCTCCCCTGGTACATAATTGGTCTGGTGTTCACTAGTCACCCACCCATGGAGTTCCTCTCGGAAAGGGCGAGTGGAGGAAGAAAGTACGCCACGGCCATAGGGGACAGATGGAGCAAGGGCTGGCTAGCAAACCTGAGCAAGCTGTGAGCAATAAACCCTGTTTTCCCAACCTGCCCTTTCCCTTGTCTTATTTCAGCTTAACTGGGTTCATAGAAAACTTGCACCAGGCAGCGAACCCCCTTACTCCCAAAGCTACAGATGGAATCTGGTTAAGACTGGTTCAGATTTTAAAAGAGAAACTAGCTACGGAAAGCACAGTCTGAGGGACAACAGAGGGCCTTGCCACCCTGGTGATTAGGTCGGGCGGGGCTGTGGCTGTTATGACATGAACACCTAGACCCCTGTCTTTCCCTGGAACAGTGGTGCATCTCAGGAGCGAAGGGGTGGGGAGATAAGACAGGTTTAGTCCACAAAATTCATTCTCCTCTACATACAGGGCTAATACCAAGTGAACATGGAAATATGATCATTTTGATGATTTTGCTCAATTTGAATTTTCCAAAGAGAAGCATTAATTATATCCAAATGGACAAACCAAACAGAAATAAATATTGTGTACATAATATGGAATATATAATGTGCATAATAAAAATATACACAAATAATAAAATGATATACATATAGTCATGTCCATATATTTCTCTTTGGATGCAAAATTTATGAAATTTATTCAAAATTTCTGAAAATAATCATTGAATGCCTACCATGTATCAGGCTCTCTTCCAGGGCTGGTAAGAGACCAGTGATCAAAATAGACTGAATCCCAGCTCTTATGAAACCTGCATTCTAGTGCAGAAAGAGAAAGACAGAAAGTAAATAAATAAGTAAACAAACATGTAGCAAGTCACACGATGAAGGGGAACTCGGTGCTGTTTTCTCTATGGTAATTTGAGCAGGACTGTCCTGCAGGCACATAGGAAGACTTTTCCAGGAAGGTGAAACTGCCAGCACATCTCAGTTCCTTCTCTCTTAGATGCACACAAATAACGAAGTAGCTAAAATCAATAATGTCTTAGAGTCACCAAAATATACAAAAACACCTTTATATTGATGGCTGTTTTTATTTTCATTGCAAATTAAATTAGAGATAATATGCTTCTCGCTTAAACTGAATTAAGCCAGAAACCAATACCATTCCCTATTTTCTTCTGTGATAATTCATTTTGGTGCATCCCTGTGAAAATACACAGTAATGGGAGTCATGGAGACCCAACAAACCCTTTTTTGGAAAGCCTCCTCATCACCAACTAGAGCATCTTTGTTGAGCTGTCTTCTTAAAATTCATATGTTGATCTCCTAACATTCAGCATCTCAGAATGTGAACTTAGCTGAAAATAAGGTCACTGCAAATGTAGTTAGGTTAGGATAAGGTCATTAAGTGAGTCATAATCCAATATTACTGGTATTTTTATAAAAAGGAGGAAATGTGGACAAAGAGATAGATACGCAGAGAGACAATGTAAGGAGACACAGGGAGAAGACAGCCATCTACATGGCAAGGAGGGAGCCCTGGATCCCTCCCCCATGGCCCTCAGAAGGCACCAGCCTTGTATATACCTTGATCCTAGACTCCCAGCCTCCCAAACTGTGAGATGGTACATTTCCTTTGTTTAAGCTCCTAGCGCATGAAACTTCATTACAGCAGCCCTAGTAAACTACTACAATCGTAATCTTTAAGCTATAATGTATTAACTTACAATTACAGTGAAATGAATATCTAATGGGTAAAAGCCACAAAGGATTCCCGCAAAAAATGTTCCCTATGTCATGGATATTGTTACTATTGGATAAAAATCTCTTCTTAGGATAGTCACCCTTGAGGGTCTACAGTTTTCTCTCCAGAGCCATGTAGAAAAAATACAGCATGTTTATGTTGTGTACAATGCTTGTCTTCTACATCAGCAGTTATATACAAATGTATAAATAACTTACATTATTTTTCTAATAAAAAGACAACCTACATTTCCACACATATTCTGCCTAATGACAGAAAATGCGATTATTTCTCTGATATTTCAGATTTGAGCTTCAGTAATTTATGATTTTGCCTTCTTGCTGAGGGGCTTTCCATTTTGAAGTCAGCTATGGAGTAAAGTTGGGGGAGGCACGGGGGAGGATGGGGGCGCATATCCTCTGCTGTGCGCAGACTGTTCTGTCATCTGCTGGCATCTGCTGAGCCATAACCCATTCCCCTGGGGCCTGGCAGGGGCCGTTCCTCCCCATTGGCACCCACCACTATGGACACTGGCTTAGCGGGGCGCAGCCCCACTGTGGGAGCTAGTGTTCCCTGGATGCAGTCTTCCCCCTTCTTACCTCCAGCTTCCTTCAGATGCATCAGCCTTCTCTGATGTTATTCATGTTCTCTTTTGAAGGTCATAAGAACCTTTGGGATCTCTCTTATGCTCTTTGGAGGTTGCAGATGACTCCTGGGACTGTCCTAGGCCTGTCGTAGCCTAGACCTTCCACCACTGCTCTTCAGGTGCTGCTGAATGGAGAGAGAATCTCACATCTGGCTTGCTGTACCAACTTTCTTGAACCTTACAATTCACCTCTACCTCGGGCTCTCCTAATTTTATGGGAGCTCTCTCACTGGCCCCACCCACTGCACACACTTTTTGGGGCTAACCTGGCCCCTGTGGGGGGCAGTGAAGTACAGAGCCCCCTACTCAGACTCACCACCAAGACCGGCCTGGGAGTGCTTCTCTCTGCTATACACAGAAACTTGTTTTTCAAGTGGATTGCCACCTTACAACCTGCCAAGCGTTTTGTTTGCTTTCCACCTCCTAAAAGTTAAGTTTTGAGTCTCTAGTTTTTGGAGCACAAAAGACCTACAGACAGAAATCAAAAAGGGGAGGTCCCAGGATCACAAGGGCAGAAATGCAGTGATGCCCAAAGGGAGTTGCTCTGTCAAATATTATCCTGCTACATAGGTTTTAATTTTGAGTGGTGTGTTCATGGTTCTTTTTTCTAGCAGAAAGGGGTTTACTTCTTTTTTAATATTTTTATTGTTGATAAGAGCCTTTGTTATTCCAGTACCCTATTAGTTAGCTGGGTGTTAAGAAAGCAGATTAATTTGCATGTTTAGAAAAAGTAGTCATTACGATGATGTTCCTGCTTTCAAATTATTGAAGGATGCATTTAGGAATGAAAGCATATGGTTAATGATTAATTATTAAAAGTGCTTATTAAGTTGAATATTTTCACAACAGATAAAATACCAACTGTCCTATAGTGTATGACTTAAAATACGGTAGAACAACCAGTAAAAATGATGACTAATCTTTACTTTCTTCTTGTACTAATATTTATTTCCTTCTTCAATACATATAATTTATCAGTGTTTCTTTTAAAAATTGACTTTTGTTCATGCTGAGTGAATTTTACAGTTAGGAGGGGCTTTAAGATTTTTAATTTTAATTTTCTATTTTATACAATAAATTGAGGGTCAGACTATTTAAGGGATTTTCCCAAGGTCATTGAGAAATCAAGATCTTCTGTTTCCCCAGGCCAAGAGTCATTTTGCTAAATTGTGCTGCCTTTTATACCAGATTTAGAATATTCTTTATGAGGAACTGTTGTTTAACGTATGTCTGAAAATATCTGCCAAAATAGTATCAGCAGGGAGGATTGGGGCAGGACTTGAAATAGGGACAGAATCCAATTTATTAGCATGTTGCCAACCAAATATTGTTTCACTGACATAAAATTCTGCAGAAATGTAGTTCACAGTCATTCTGACACATTTTCCAGGTCTAAGTAATAAAAGATATGATCAATATTTAATGGTACTTTTTTAGCACAGCCTGTAGAAAAACGAAACTGAGTCATTTTTCCCATACATAAAAGCAAACCAGATCGAGCTATTTGATGTTTTCATCTACTTTCAAAAATGATCAGTGATGCAGCTCTGAAGACTGAGGAATGGACCATGTGTTAAAGTATCATTATTTCTGGGAGAATTGTTAGCACATCAGATAATGTAATCCAGGGAGCATAAATTGATTTGCAAAAACAATATAAGATTGTTGTTTTTCTATTTAAACATATGAGGATTCTATTTAAACATATGAAAGAAGGAGATGCTATAAGAAGCCAAGACGATAATGGATTGTAAGGTTTCTAGACAGTAATCATACTCCCAAAAGACTGTTAATTTTGAGTAATATAACCGATATGTAGCAGGTGAAGAAAGAATTCAAGGATTTCAAATGCCTACAAAGACACATTCTGCCAAGGAAACAACAGTCTGAATGCAAGATGGATCTTTCTAAAGTGGCAAAGCTCTTTTCCCCTGCTTAGCAGGTGAAGGAATATCTCTGTGAAAGAAGGAAGGGGGAAAGAATATTGGCAAGAGCAAGGAGGGCAGCCTATGTGGAAGGATGCACAGTGCAAGACGGGTCTGCTCTGCAGAAGTGGCAAAGGCTCTGTGCTCACCAGTAGATGATCCTGGACTGTCCCACCAAGAGCGGAGGTGGGAGGGCAGCCTAGCAGAGAAACTGTGCACTCAGACTGTCTGGCTTCAGATCTGGTTCCTTCACTTTCTAGCTGTGGACTTTGGGCAGACCACTTTACTTGCAGGTTTGTGTGGAGGAGTTAATGAAAAAAATGTATGCAAAGTGTTTAGTGGGTGCATAGAACACAGTAAGTTTTCAATAAATGTTAACAGCTATTAGTATCTAGCACAAGGTAGCATTTTATGAATGTTTATTCTCTTCCTAACCTTCTTAAGGGGAGTTTTCTTAATACCACCAGAAGACTTGGAGTCCCAGCAAGACAAGAGCAAGGCCCTAGGCCAAGACTTTACTGATCTTGGGCAGTGGAACTGATATTTTATTAAACACCAACATATTCGTTTGCCAGGTTGCTCCAATGAAATAACACTGGCTTGAGTGGCTTAAATAACAGAAATTTATTTTCTCACAGTTCTGGAAGCTTGTAGTGCATCAAATAATGTAACCCAGGGACCATTAAACAGGACGAGAAGGTATTGGCTGTGTTGGTTTTCCCTGAGGCCTCTCTCCTTGGCGTGCGAGTGACCAGCTTCTCGCTGTGTCCTCACACGGTCTCCCCTTGGTTTGTGTGTTGTTTGTTTACTCAGCTCCTCTTCATATAAGGACACATTGGATTAGGGCCCCCCATATGACCTCATTTTACCTTAATTAACTCTTTTAAGGTCCTATCTCCACATGCAGTCATATTCTGAGGTACTGGTGGTTAAGACTTCTACATATAAATTCTATGGGGACACAATTCAGCCCACAACAGGTAAACATCCATGTCTATATTAACAGTTTAGTAATTATACATAAATAATCATCTGAAATCTAGAAAAATTATCTCTAACTGAAGTTTCCAAGTACTTATTAAATATCCCTATTCTATTGCTGATGAGTTAACTTACAGAGAGTAACACTGTAAAAGTCAGGTGCTCTCACCTTGACTCACAAGGCCTGGCCTGAATCCTCTACCAACCACCGGAGAGTTTTGTGATCTCTGGATATCTCTTAAATTCTACTTGTCTATAAAGTGGGGATGATAATCTCTACCTCAAATGGCTGCTGTGAAAATGAGATGAGGCAATGTACATAAGGCAATGGAGTAGGAATTCATGGAATGTTCTTTTTTTTTTAAGTACACACAACCAAACTTGAGTGTAATCTGACTGAGGTTTGGTCATGAACTTGGTACCTAGGCAAGGAATCCTATTAATTATTTAAGCCCTCAGTTACAAATACATTAGTTACAAAACAACTTCCTGGGGGGAGGGTATTTGGTTTGGAAGTGATGGCTGGCCCCCAAGCAACCCTACTGAACCATGAGGTAGAAACAAAACGTTGAGGATGACAGAGTAATGTGATAGAAGAAGCCTGGTCCCTCGTGGCTCAGGAGCTGTTGTACGACCTTACACAGCCCAACTCTGGTCTTAAGTCACAGGGGAAAAAAAATTAACTTCTGTCTTGTTCAGGCCACTATTATTTGGGAGTTTTGGCATTCACAGTTGAACCTCATCCTAACTTACATTAAAGTTTTCATATTAATTGTTTTCCATATTATTTACTGAATAATAGAGTTTACTGTATAATCTTAGTACAGTGTCTGTTACATAGTTTAATAAATTGTAGCTGTCAGCATCATGATATGAATATAGGTTCATAAGCTCCAAAAAAGTCAGTAAGAAAAATCTTTAGAATAAACATGTTAAACAAGGTTGCAGGGATACAAATACACAGAGGTCAATTGCATTCCTCTATGCAAGTAACACAAAGCTAGAAAATAAAAGATTCCATTTATAGCAAAGGCAAAACATTTGATTCTTGGAAATTTTTCAACTTGAATGTAAGATTTTATTAAGAAGAGTTTAAATTTTCGTAAGGAAAGAAACAAGAATAAAAAAAGACAAATCCCACACTACTAAAAAAGACTTAAGAAATTAAGAAATATATGAAGAAATTAATAGAGTTAGTGATAAAACAGCAACAGACAGAGAACGTATAAGGTGTCTAACACTGATCTCAGTCTTAATATGCATAACTCTTTACATACTTTAATCCTATAAAGTAGACATTATTATAATGCATGTTTTTCAGAAAAGGAAACAAGCACAGAGAAATAAAGTGACTTTCCTAAGCTCACAAGCATACTCAAACTCTTTATTAAAGTACACACACACACACACACACACACACGCATACACATATAATCAAAAATACAACTAAATCCCCATTAAACAGACAAAAATTCAATTATTTGATAGTGCTAGTTCTGAGATGGATAGAAACATGTGACTACTGAAAAACAGAGCTTAATATTAAAGATGAATAATCTGTTGGATACATTCATTGTTAAAGTAAAATGTAACAAAATAAGAGGTAAATTGCTATTTTTATATTATAATCAAAACAAAGATTTTATCCTTCAGGATAATGGCATATTGAGTTCATGCTTTGAAATACTCCCTCAACTCCAAAGGCTTAGCAATAAATGGATAAAAAATAAAAATATAAAACCAAAGGAAAATTCAGATTCATAAACAAGTAAAACCCTTCAGTGCATCAAAACTTTCCCAGCAACTCAGAACAGTAAATAAGAATGAAGACAACTACTTCATTTGCTCCAGGTCTGGAACAAGTAGGTGGTAGCCAAGGAGTCCAGTTTCTGAGAGGTGAAGACGGGTTGAAGAGCTCCCACAGGTAGGGGAACCAGAGCGGGCTGCAGAGGGGCTCCCACACTCTGAAAGGAAGCTGAAGAAAAGGGTGGCCGCCCACCACCTTAAGCTATGACTTTCAGCAAGCCATGGGCCCAAGAAGATTGGAGGACAGACACAGCATGGCAGCTGGGAATTGAACCATGCCAGCTACCAGCTTAGCTTCAGGAATGGATATGTTCTATTCCCAATATTCCCACAGCATTGGAAGAACTCAAAATTATTAACATGGCCATTCTTCTCAAACTGATGCCATTAAAATACATCATATTTTTTTCTGGAACTTCATAGACTGAATCTAATATATTTATAGAAGAGAAAAGGGCCTCAAGTTGACATTAAACTTGTAAAGAAGAACAAAGATGAGGGATGATCTTCAAATGTCAGGCTTATAATACAGCTAAGTTTTAATGAAAGTGAAAGACTAATATATCAGTGAACCAGAAGAAAGAGCCCCAAAGCACAACTATATCCATGGAAGTCAGATAGATGACAGAAATAATAAGCGAATGGGGAAAGGAAGGGTTCAATAAATGGTTTGAGGACAAGTGATTACTCAAACTAATGATTACCTGCTTTGGAAAAATGTCACTCTCTACTGTACAGACCATGAACAAAAATCAGTTCTTAGGTGAATTAAAGAGTGAAAATTAAGACATAGGAAAATAACTTTGTGACCTCAAGTCTCTTTGAGATGATACCAAAACAAAAAATACACTTGTGTAAAGATGGGAAAAATGTAACTGTTTTATAATAAAATAAAAACTGTGCACCAAAAAACACTATACACTGAAAATACAAGCCATAGATTAGAATATAGTTTGTGTGATGCACATAAACTGCAGAAGATTTGTATCCAAAACATAAAGATCTACACACATTAAGAAAAATGACAGAACAATTCAACCGAGAAATGAGCAAACTATGTGAACAGGCAAATGACAGAGGAAGAAACTAGAAAGATGTTCAACTTCACGTGTAATCAGGGAAATGTAACATTCAAAGATTGGTGGAAAAAAGTAAATATTTTGCAGAGCAATTGGGTAAAAAGAACCATGTCACTTCTAAGTGTATATATATATATATATATACACACACACACACATACCTTTCACTTATAGCTATATACACAGTATGTGTCAATATTTGTATGCATGTATACATATATAATATCATAAAATGAGCAGAAAAAGAAGCAAGAGAATTTTTGCTGAGTTATGGTTTATACTCTCAAACAATTAGAAACTGACATGACCTTCAATCAGAAAAAAGATTATTTGGAACAATATACAGCCAGTAAAAAAAAAATACACAAATATACAAGTTTCAAAGTGAGCAAAATTTAATAGGATATTTCAACACAAAAGCAGCAAAATTAAAGCATATGTACAGAAAACACCATTTAAAGTTTTAAAACATGAAAACATACCATATATGTTTTATGTTTACATATGTAGGTAGAAGTAGTATAAATCACATTTATAGTTATAGTAAACACCATGTTTGTAGTGACATTAGCTCCAGAGAGGGAAGGAAGAGAATGAGTTGGGGAGGAGTACATGGGAGCTTCAGCTACATCATTTGTATTTTATATCTTTCCCACTGAGGTATTTTCAGGGCATATTTTATAAATTTTTTCTATGCATTTCTGTGTGATTCATACAATTGATACTCTTTCTTAAAAAGCTTATTTTCCAAAAGATCCAAATAATTAAGACAAATCTGTAATGGCTAACACTCCAGTTCCATTTGGTGACTGGTTAAAGGAAATGAACTGGGCATTCAAAAACAGGGAACTGCAAATGGAAATCATCACGCTGATTAATCTATATCTCTATCATTATTTAATAAACGTAAATTTTAACAACATTTAGATATGATTATATACCTATTTACTAAATACATTGAAACTAAAAACTGTCAATTTATGGATCTGTTGGATCTGAGAATGACATATATTTTAAATGTTCTTAAATTTTAAATGTTTCTGGTCACATTTTCAATTGTTTTAGTTTTTCTGGAAAAGAAATCTTGAACTGTGAAACTATTGGGTATTGTTTGGCACAATAATCCTACTCTATGGAATATTGTCCAAGTAATAAATAGATTAAAAAGTTATTTACTTAGAAATATTTACAATAATGCTATTTGTGATTACAAACCCAAAAACATAACAGGGGAAACCCAAATGTCTAAAAGTAGAAGGTGGCTAAGTAAAATATGTCAAATTACACAGAAGATCACTGAGGAGCTATAAAAATGTCCAGTGTGTGGCTCATGTTTCTGCATTAAAATATGAAATAAAATTAATTTTATGAAGCAGCGTTATGAAAGTGTCAACTGTGAAAACCATGCTGACACATGGACATTAAAATTAAAATTAATTTGAAAAGCAGAACACACCACTTCCTGATTTCATGATTTCCGCTATGAAAAAATAACACTTCGCAAAGATAAAGCAGAGGATTTGAAGAGAAATAAATAAATATAGTTGGGTTTACTGGATTCTTATTCTTTCTTTTAAAGTTGCCTAAGTTGATTTGTATACTAAAACTACAGGGATTCTATCAGCAGAGGAATGATTTTATGAATAAATAAACATGTCTGTGTCCATGTAGTGTGATTAGAAAGCTCTGACTTTTTCTTCTGACATTGTCCATCCTCAAGGCAAGTAGCTACATGACGTGCTGGAAGAACAATATTTTTCCCTAATAGATGTGCCCAGTCTGAGCTATGTTAAAATTTTACAATTTGTTTGTTGATTTGTTTCTCATATTGTAAAGAATATAGCTGATGCACAATAAAATGTTAAATCCATTCATATATGTCAACTAGAGTAGTTTATAGCAATCTTGTGGCCATGAGCTACAAACCTATTTTTCATGTACAGCTTCATAGGCCATTCTGTGCCATAGCTAAGGTTTATCTTCCATCTGAATCAAGACACACATCGAAGGAACAAATAAAGAACAAACAATCTAGCTTAGTTCCCCTGCTAAAACTCTTTTGTTATAAATGAATGCTTCAATGAAATTATGGAGGAGGTAAAGTTCTAACAGAGATAATATTAGAATAAAATTAGCTCCCTGGGATAGAGAAGATGTGAATCATTTCTCAGAAGAACAAAATTATTTTTGAAATCTCCTGTTTTGTTAAAAAAAACCAAGCACATTTTGTCTCTACTCCATAATATATCCATGTTTATTTTAATATAAAAATAATGTTATACATCATCAGCTGAATAATTTAATTCTCCCTACTGCCAAAGCTACAGAAAAAATAATGTTCCAAGATATCCATGGGTTTGTGTACTTCAGTACGTGGGGGTAAACAAGCCTTTGTGAAGGGGGCAAAGACTACACCCTGAACTGGAGGATTTGAGTGACAGCATCAAATCAAGAAAGGAGGGAGAAGAGCTGATGTTCATTTTGTTCCTAAGATTATTTTTGCTTTTAAAGTTTTTTGTATTTCGACAAGAAAATAAAATCAGTAAACTTTTTCCTGTACCTCAAAAAGGTAAGGGATTTTTATACTTATTACTAGAAAAGAGTTTGTACATAGTTTAATGAATTGTTTTTCAAACATTAGACTTAAAGTTGGTGAAAAATAATATAGTACCAACTTTTCCTTCATAAAATCTTTATATATTGACCTACTAAAAGAAATGCTACTAAATGTTTTGCTATCAGATACTTAGATATTTAAGATAAGATGTTCTCAAGGTTGGATTGTCAGAAATCAGTGAAATCTAATTAACAACACTGTAGAAAAGAAGGAAAACAATAGAAAATGTTATTTTCCCATTTACAAAGTAAGAAAAATGATGCTAATAACTCAGTGTCATGAGAGATTAAGACTGAGTGAAATACTTAGACAGAAAGCACTAAACGGGTGTTGAAATTTTGACAAAGTCAATATTGTACTACTGTAATTTGCTATTAAAATTTTCCAGAAGAGCTTAAATGGAATGTAATGATGATAAAGAAGAAACACCTGGATAAATGTTGCCTGATGCCTCTATAAAGAAGATTAATGCATAAAATTTTGAAAATGATATTGGAATATAGCATAAGTAGTAAATATAGTAATATAGCAAAATAGAGCATAAGACCTTACCTATGTGCAAGTAAACAATGAACCAATTCAATGAACACCAATCAATGCATGGTACTCTGGTTTATTAGGACTTACACACATGAAAATTTTAGTTTGATTATTAAGACTGTTGGTGATTAAGTAGGAGTCCCACCTTTTAATTCATGTTTGATGTTCATTTATCTTGGTTGATAGTTCATTTCCAGGCTTAAATTAGAGTCTGTGGAAGAAAGATGAGAGCAGAGGACTAGCCTATAGATTGGAACTCTTTAACAGAAACCGGTGTGAGTATCAGGATTTATGTGTTGAGTTGGAAGGCAAGATAAGATAATATATGGTTCAAAAAGGTCAATCAGATATTTTGGAAGATGTAGGTTATCAAGTTACATATCTAGAGTTCTGTTTAATAGCCTCTGTGTTGTTCTATATGCCTGAGTCCAAGGAATAGGCACTAAGGAGAACAAGAAATAAAGAAAAAGTAAATAAATGGTGGAAGAGAGATGAAGTTAATTTAGTTTGCAAAATGGTGATTGAAGAGTAACGATAACCTCAAATAAATAGGCTAACTATCTGCATTCATTTCACCATGATTAGTGATGGTAGACAGAGAAAGAAACATCTGAAGACATAATAATGCAAATACACATAAGAGATATTAAGTAGGTTCCTTAGGGTTAAGTTGTAGATTCAGCAACTCTTCTTTCATCAGCCGGTCATCCATGAGTATTTGTTGATAGTTGGTAATTGTCTGTTCTGGCAATTGTTTGAATGTGCCCACCTACCTTTAGAGCCGCTCTGTTCATGAAGATAGGGATGAAATCTTGGAACCCTTAGCACTGAAAGGCTTAAAGTTCATCCAGTTCCATCCCGTATTTGGGAACAAATTTTCTCCACAGTCTATTTCTGATGAGCACTCACTCAACTTCTCCTGGAACATGATGCAATGGTTTTAATTCTAGAAACTTTTTGGGGGCACTTATCATGTACAAAGAATTGTGCAAGGGACTGAGAGGAAAATAAAATCAAATTAGAAAGGGAAACTTGGAAAAATCACCCTGTTCATCTTTGAAGTACCCATCCTGATCCAAGCAATGCCACTAAAATACATTAAAATGATAAGGCAGTCATTTCCATGTTCCAGAAACAAACACATGAACACACAGTGAAGTGCAGGGGCAAAAACTAGGAGTTTCTGTGTCCTGAAATATCAGAGATGAATGGCAGTTTCATTCTGGTCAAAAAAGCATGTCATGCTTAGTGGGGGATGGGAGCCAGACTCCAAGTCTAAAACTGAGGTTGGATGCTTTCTCATACGCCTAAAGGAGCCTGAAAACAGCTACTTTGCTGTGTTCTTGCAGTGCATGGAAAAGAGGAAGGTGTAGGACCTAGACAAAGTTCCTCACTGTCTTGGTGACTGTGTCTGCAGTACCCTCAGCATCACCATGGAACGGAAGGCCAGGGCTGCCAAGAAAAGATCCGAATCTGGACAAGAATGTGAGCAGCAGGTGAAAGCAAAAATGGAAGGCAGTGGAGAGTGGGAGAGGACGACACTGACCTCTTTTCAGACTCCTCAGATGATCAACACTGAGAAAAACAGGCAACAAACCAAAACTGGAGGATGAATTTACCAGTAATAAAGTATGAATAGGAGAACCCCATCAAAACAACTTTAAAATAAGTATGTTTAATATCCCCCCAGAAATAAAGGAACTGAATCTATGAAATAAGTCATTAGGCAAGGGGTGATAATTAAATTAACTATCTCAACTGGAGCTGAATGGGCATCTGGTAATATCCAAACTTGTTCACATAAAAACACAACACACTTGGTAATAAAAGAGAATAGAACTTCTTTAACCTATGAAAGGATCTCTATAAGAACTTACAGTAAACATAGCATCTTTAGAATCATCCCCATTAGAATCAGGAGCAAATTAAGGCTGCCCATGATCCCCTCCAAGTATTTGAGGTCCTAACTAATAGACTGAGATTTTTTTAAATTTGAAATCATTAATCTACAATTACATGAGTAACATTATGGTTACCAGACTCCCCACATCAAGTCCCCCCCACCAACCCTATTACAGTCACTGTCCATCAGCGTAGTGAGATGCTATAGAGTCACTACTTGTCTTCTCTGAGTTGTACAGCCCTCCCCGTGCCGTCCTCCACATTATGTCTGCTAATCATAATGAGATTTTAAAGTATTTAAGAAAAAACATTATATTTTATAACCTTGAGTGAGGGAAGGATTTCCTAAAAAGACACAAAGCTCAAAAATTGTAAGGATAAAGGCTTGTAGTAAAAAGATTTTCACCAAGTTCATAATAGTTGCCATTGAGAAAGGGGGCAGAGAGACCAATGAAAGATGACAAAGGAATTCAACTTATATATCATGTTTTGTTTCTTAAGAAATGTTGAGTATAAAGTGTTAACAAATGTTTCTTCTGACTGATGGATATATGGGTGCTGACTGCACTACCTTCTGCATTTTTCTGAAGAAAAAATTTATTTTCAAAAGGACAAAACTAACAGCAAAACCCTACAGGTAACTAAAAATATAAACAGTAGCTTAAAAAATATGGATCCTCTTCCTCAGAAACCGTAGTTAACTGAGTTATATATGATGTAATAAATAATTAGAGTAAAACCCTGAAAAATATAAATGCAATATAGATGTATGATCAAAATGCTATGGGTAGGTAGGAGGAAAAAAAAGGAAGGCAACAAATTGATAAATACTTCATGGAAAATATTTTGCTGGTGCTGAATTCTCAAAGATACAGCATATTTCAATATTCAGAAAAAACCTTGATAGCAGAGTCTTTCTGGTTATATAAGGGTTCACAGGCAAACTGTCCGACTTGTAGCCATTCTGAGAACAAGGAGTGTCTTGCCCACAACAATGGAGTGGGAGACGGAGCTGGCTGTGTTGCGGGGCAAAGCATGGTGGCCTGGGAGGGCTTAGGGTAGCATCTGGACTTGGAACTGTAGGCAAAGAGAGCCATAGAAAGTTTTTGAGGAGGTTTTTGAGGGAGACAAGTATCTCCCCTTTCTGAACTATACCTATGCCAGGTGTGGGCATCTATAGCATTTTGATCACGTACAGGTTAAGAGTAAACCCATGAGTCAAGCTGGACCAATTAATCTTTTTCTCCCATGAATGAGAATCTGGAATTCAGCAAAATAATCAGTCTAGGAGGTGCTTGAACTGGGGTGGCTGGGGAGGCCATGTATTTCCTGCAGAGGTAGAGAACAGAGTGCATGAAGAGCAGAAAGGACTTGAGGGACCAGAGAACCTGGAGTGAAGTGCCTTGTGAAGTCAGGCTGTGCCCAGTGCCTTGTGAAGTCAGCCTGTGCTCCTGGACTATGAGTTCTGGAAAGACCTAAAAGTTGCCTTTTTTCTAACTGACCAATTGGGTTTTGTCCCTGGCCAAGGCCAAAGGGTAGGATTTGAAGGAGATTAGGCTCAGTGTCCTCAAAAGTTACAGAGGAGTCCGGTAAGTGCATGAACAGACGATGAAATAAATTTGGACAATTCTAGGGCCATTTATGACCTGTAAGGGACGTGTTTTGGTAGACCATTGGGGGCGGATGACAGACTTCAAGGCATTACGATGTAAGTGTATTATAGATAGATTTTTATAGGACTTTGGTAATTAAAGGACAAGGAGTGCTAGGGCTACCTATGAGGGAAGCGAAGCCAAAGAAAGACATCTGTTGCTATCACTCAGGAGGAAACCCTTGAACACCTTGTAAACTGAAGGAGGAGAATAAATAAGGAGGCAGGAATGGCTGTATAAGGGAAAACATTAATAGATAGCAATGATATTGTGTACTGACCCACATTTTTGCGACACGTACACAGCTGTGTTTGTTCTCTATGACATTGTCCTTGAAATCAGCAATGCTGAACTTATACAGCATCCAAGCTTCAGGAGGAAAGAACACCTAGCTAGTGACTGAATTTTCTTCAACAGAAAAGAAGTAACATTACTTTAATGTCACAATAAACCTTTTAGGTTACATAGCTACTGCTGCATAAAAAAACACCTCAACACATAACATACCTCTACAGCTTCCATGGCTCTCCTTGACCTATGGTTCCAAGTTCAGATGTTACCCTAAGCTCTTCAAGGCCAACATGCTTTACCCTCACAACACAGCCAGCTCTATCTTCCACTTCATTGCTGTGGACAAGATACTCCCTGTTTTCAGAATGGCCACAAGTCTTGTCAATTTGCCCGTGAACCCTTCCTGGGAGCACTCTGTGACCAAGGTTTTCCTGAATATTGAAATAATGCTGTATCTTTAAGAATTCAGCACCAATGAAATGTCTTCCATGAAGCATTTCTCCATGCTAGAGATTTACCACCACCATCATTTTTCATTCCTCACAAGTGTATAGCTTGGCTGGCTGGCTCTGCTGATCTTGGCTCAGTTGATCTTGCTGGGCTCATTCATTCATGCCTCTGTGGTTAGCTAGTGGGTGATGGGGGGCTAAGTGCCCTTTCACACTTTGAGGGTCTTAAATGGAAGAACTCTGAGCTATGTTCTATTCTCCAGTAGGTGAGCATAGTCTCAGGGTGATCATACAGAAAGCAGACAGAAATTGGAGCACGCCAGGCCTCCGAGGTCTAAGTCTGGACTGGCACACTATCACTTCACCTCCTTCTATTGGTTAAGGTAAGGGCATCCCTGATTCAAGGAGTGGGGAAACCAGCTCTCGCACTGATGGAAAGAAGTACAAAGTTACGTTGTACAGGATATAGGGAAAGGGAGGCCACTAATTGAGGCCATTAATTTAATTAATCCACCACATTTATAAAGAGTTGAGTTTTTTCTTGTTTAGATGGAGTGGGGGAATGTCTGAACTGTCAGTGAGGGGTTTTTCAAGGAGAACATGAGGAGCTCAGAAGTTTAGTACTAAAATAGAAGGCTTAAAAACAACTTAGGAACAATTTCCTTACCCATATTTTATGTTCTTATCACAGCTCAGGTTGGTGAGCCTTGTTCCATTCAGGGATATATATATATATACACACACACACACACACGTGTGTGTGTGTGTGTGTGTGTGTGTGTGTGTGTGTGTGTGTGTGTGTGTGTGT
>JAQQAC010022866.1:2589044-2686750 GCA_029783875.1 Phataginus tricuspis
TGTGTGTGTGTGTGTGTGTGTGTGTGTGTGTGTGTGTGTGTGTGTGTCTTATTTTCAGGGTAATATGAATAGCTTGGTCATACAGAGTAATTAACTTTCTTCAATCCAGAAATAGGGGAATATACAGTATTCAAATTCAAAGTACTAACTGTATATTTGGCAATCTAAAAATCTAAAGAAACATGCAGCTTCTTTTCCCTGGAGGATAGATAAAGCCTTTTCACTTTTCACACAAATGTCACGTTGGTAGTTTTAGATCAATTCGTATTTCTAAAATAGAAATTTATAAGAATCTGCATTGGGAGGATTAAAGAACAACAAAGGCATAGTCAATCCGGAAAAAGTGGACTCTGTATTTTTAATGGACTATTAGATGTTAAAATTATGAACTAAAGAAAAGTTGATCTTTTAATTTTAGTTAAAGCTTTAATGAAACATAAAATGGAAAATAATCCAAAATGGAAATAATTCAAATAGGTTTTATTTAGGTACGTAGTATGCAAGTATGGTAAGATTCTTTTGGATTTTTGAAATTGTCAAGAAGAAGTTAAGAAAGCCATCTTCTGAGAGAGCTCGGAAGGAAAAATGAACAAGTTAATCATTCTGCAGAAGCAGCTCTCCCCAAGAGATAGTTTATAAATGTACTAGTGATGGATTTTTTCAAAGCACCCAAATCCAGTCAAGGTGGCTGGGGAATATACCCCAAGGACTGAAATGCAAAAGGAAAGCAGACCTCAAGGAATAGTAGCAGATCCAGCTGACACAAGTCTTTGGGCTTCTTGGCTAGACACAGCCTTCTGTGAGAATGTTTGTATCAGACAGTTGTCGCCTTTTGGCATTACCCATTACAAGAAGCCAGCTCTCCTTGTCCTGATTTCATGGTCACTAGCAATCTTTTAACATAATTTGCCTTCCTTTGTACATTATAGTGATGGGAATGTGCTGACCTGAAAACATCTATCTTCTTGGCATTTATTTCTATCAGTATAATTGGCATTCTTGTTTTTGGCTGGTTCCCTTAGTCTGATCACTTCTGGGAACATTAATAAACTCAAGTTTTTGGACAATGCTGAGAACTAGACCTAGACTCTGAATCTGTAGGTCTCTGAAGTAAATGCTGTGCTGAGAGACACATCGCATGGAGTCAGCAGGTTTCTCCATGGTGGATCACCAGGAGAGGCACCACCTTTCCTGACACTTAGCATGTGTTCTACATATATGCCATTTTTTATTTTTTAGGGAACACATGTCTGGCTACAGTTATTTGGGGGCATATTATTCAAGAAAATATGAATTGCCTAACTCTGAGCTCCCATTTTTCTTTTTCTAGATCTCAAACCTTGGGGATGATATGGTTGTGTCACCAATATCTATGAAAATGATATTAAAGGGATTGACAGATTTCCTTCTGCAGTTTTCATGACTTTTTCCAAACCCTAATAGTTGATTCAGTGATGGTTGTAGAGGGAAGTGAAGCTGTCCTATTTATATGAAAATCCTTTCATTTAGTTTTTACAGATTCTAAGCATAAGCAGAAATATTGTGTATATGAATTTTTAAAAATTCCAGAGAACATACCTGGAAACAGTGTTTTTATGTTACTTTGTGATAGCTTTGTTCTACTAAAAAAAAAAAAGTACAAGTGTAAAAATAAATCACTTTTCCAGTCAAACTTTAAATCATTATTCAAAATAGCATAATGTGTATATTATATTGTTTATGAATATTTTTAGTATCATTTATTTAAAATTAGTTTTAATTCTTCAATATTATTTACACAACTTCTTTCTGAACTAGTATTTACATTTAAATACAATTCTATGCAATTATTTATATCTCAACCCATTAAAGGCAGTTTACTACTGGACAGTCCACTTAGGAAAGCAAAGCTGTAATGGAGAAAATATAGTGTGGTGTGGGTAAAATTATTAGCAAATAGCATTTAATGTGAAATAAACTTGATGAAAATTATTATTGATAATGAATAGTGTGATAATTTTAGCTGCAATAAACAATGAAATAATTTGAGCTGCAATGGACAATCTGCTTGTGGACTAAGATAAACGCTGTTAGGATAACTTTTTTTCAGTTATACTAAAGTGTGTAAAGGAATTCATTCTGTGCTTAACTCTTGCAAATGGTCCTAAGTATGGGCTAGGAAACTACAAGTCCTAAAAACACCTCTGTGTCATGGCCAATTCTGCTATTGATCAAATAATAAAGCAATTTAATTTAATTATATTGGGAAAAAATAACATATATATTTAAAGATTATAAATATAATTTTAATGAATAAAGAAATTACATATATAACAAAAAGACAAACTAGAAAAAAATAAATCTAACAAATTTTAAATGAGTATTCCCTGAATAAAGCCAATTACTACCTTAACAAAATCACTATATTTCTACCCACAATAGATAAATATGTTGGAGAACTGCTGTGATTTTTATGTTTTGGTGACCTGCAGAAAGGAATTATTCTGTGCTTTCCATGCCACCAGGGGTTTCCTATCCTAACAAAAAACCATCCTTATCTAGCTGGTCAATACCAACTTTGCTACTAAGAGTTTGTGAGATTCAGATGAATTATAAAAATAAATGCTTAGTAACCATGAGTGTTCTAAAGCCCATTGTTCATAAGGGACCATTGCTAACATTGCTATAATCAACAATGTGGTAATTTCATTTTGATCTGCAGCTGTTCAAATAAAAGGGATTTACTACAACAGCTTTTCAAAAATTCTGTAATAAGTGTACCAATGCATTCTTGCTTATATTTCCATGTAATTTGAATAACAGTATCATTTAAAACAGATGTCAGCTTCTTTGAAATGATCATATGCTGTTGTCAGCATTATGCACCCGTAGAATTACATTTAAGGAATCTAGGATGAGGTTCTCTGCCTGTGTACCTGTTTTATTGGTGCATTCTTTCCCTTGTTTAAACCTGGCTCATGTTTCTGTTTTCAGAAATGTAAGCCAAATATATTCAATAAACATATTATAATAATAATTCTGTTTCCCCCAAAAAGGTGAAGACAAGGTGAGGTAAATTAACTCTTATTTGGATTTCAATCCAGTTTTCTTTGATTTTGTATAATTTTAATATTGATTTTTCTAAGGGGCAGGTGGAAATAGTAGTACTCTTAACTCTTTCTGTGTTGGGAGCATTTTGATGTTTATAGCACTTAAGACTTAAAGAGTTTTTAATGATAAACACCACTGGGAAGGATTGGGGTTGCTCTGCAGTATTTGAAGCCCTTATCCTATTTCTCTGTTCATGTGAATAGCAAGAAGGGAAATGGTCACCCACTCCACTGAGACCCTCTCTAATGTCATGCAGTCAGGTGATCAAATATGCAATAGTGGTTCTCTGAAGTGTGCCTGTTGTCACAGAAATACACAATTCTATGAGGTCTTCAGCACAATAATACATTCCTTCATTAGATCTGTTTTAAATGTTCTCTATAGTGTATACTGATGCCTTCTGCTTCCTTTTCTTTTTTTTCTTTACTGCAAATCTTTTTCTTAACTGATAAGAGCATAGAACACCGTTGGGGTCTGTATACTTACACATTTCTATGATCATCGTTCCTAACTTAAAAACTGCATTAGCAAAAGGGTTTTTTTACACTTCCCTCTTCAACAACGCTGTTATGTTTCTCCTCAAGTACCAGTCTCACTCGGAAATAAAAAAGTTTTAGCTCTTGAGTTCCGGTGGTCAAAAACAAACCAAAAAGATCATTTTGGAAATTATTATTGTTAATCACGTTAAATTATTGAATTTCTTGTTGGAAGCAACAAACTAATATTAGTTTTGTGCCTATCAGTTATTACTTGTATCCTAGAATTTATAGGCAAGATACCTCTAAGAAAGAAAATGCCGTTGAAAAGCCACAAAATAGCCTTTGATTACCAGGTATTTAAAATTATTAGCCAAAATCAATGATTGAATAAGTTCCTCTCCAAATCGGCGACAACGCTTTGTGAAAGCTCAACTTTAACCGGTAGGACTGTAAGTTCCATGACGGTAGGGACTCAGTAGCTCCTGTTCCCTTATCAATCTCGGGCAGCTAGAACGGGGTCAGCCCACGTTTGTTCTCCACGCTTGCAGGGTATCTTTTATTTTGAAATGGCATTCGCGGACGCGGGTGCAGCAAAGTCAAGAGCAGGAAAGGGGCATCAGAGAGGAGGCTGCAAAACCTGAAAGAGCAGCAGGACAGAGAGGAATCCAGGAGGGAGAAGGGCAGTTGGAATGTGAGCCCTGAGAGCTGGGAGGAAGCAAGGGTGAGGACCCCGGGATCCCACAGCGGGAGCAGGCAGGGCGCAGGCAGGCAGTAGCCACGACTGGGGAGACTCCTCCCGGGGACACACGAGGAGAAAGGCGCATTCGAAGAGTAAAGCCGCAGCCGCTCTCGCGCACGTGGGAGCCACAACCCCGCCTGGCCGCGCGTCCCCTCGGCTTCCCTGGCGCGGAACCCCGGGCGAGGCAGGTGCGGCTGGAGCATGCGCGCCGGGCGGGCAGGGAGGCTCGCGCCCTCGCCCCGGGCAGCCCCCTCGCGCGTGCACCTCGCCCCCCACCCCCCGCGGCCACCGCCCGGCCAGCGGCGCCGCAGTCTGGGCCGCCCGAGCCTCGTCGCTCCGGCTCGCGCCCCGCCGGCCTGTCGCCGAGTCGGCGTTGCGGGCGGCGCGGCTGCGCTCGGGGTAAGGAGGACGCCGGCGGCCGAGCAGCGTGTCGGGAGCCCGCGGGAGCCCCCGCCGCCGGGATTGGCCCCGGGCCCGCGTCGGGCCGGGGGGCGTGCGCGTCGCTCGCGGGGGGCCGGGCCGGGCGCGGTGTGGAGTCGCCTCCCTCCGGCGCCGCCTAGTCCTCTTTCCCTTCCGCCGCCGCGCGCGCGCCGGGCTCCCGCGCGAGGCGCTGCCCCACTTGCCGCCCACTTCGGACGGGCGCGGCCGCCCTCCGTCCCGCGGCCTTGCGCCACGGCCGGGCCAGGGTGCGGGCGCGGGGCCGGGGGTGACCCCGCGCGCCCGCGGGGTGCGATTGGCTTTGGTGTCCTCGCGGGGCTGGCGGGCCCCCATCTGCCGCTTCCCCCCTCCGCTTGCAACTCCCCGGACCCCCTTTCCTGCTCTCCAAGTCTGCCCAGCCCCGGGGGCGGGAGCGCAGCCGGGCGCGCGGGGCCCCCGTCGCGCCGCTGTGTGGGGCTTTCATTTAGCTCGTCCCCACGCCGCGGCGGCCCAGCGGAGGCGGCGGACCCGGGATCCGCGCTTGTGTAAGCGTTTCTCGGGTTCAGAAGACCCTGGTACGTTTTTACATCCTGCAGTCATCGATTCATTTGCACAGAATGTGGTTTAGTACTGTAAATGGTTTGTTTTATCCACTTAGAGGGACAGTGGATCTGTCCATGTCCTGAGGTGAAACGAAATCAGAGGACGATCTGGTCATTGCTGAGGTTGAAACTGCGTGATAGCCAGATAAAGTCAGCCTGGTCCCAGTTCCCTGCCTGCGACAACTCTCACTTAAGGGTTAGTTGGTCGCCACTAGGACTTGCCAGTGGCACTGTCTCTGGATCCCGCCTCTGGAGCTGTTCTAGAAGATGCTTGGGGCAGGCTCCAGTTTCAGTCCTTAGCCCAGATAAGAATAATGGGGTCTCCTGGTGTTTTCTATTCCCC
Organism: Phataginus tricuspis; assembly: GCA_029783875.1. Lineage (NCBI taxonomy): Eukaryota > Metazoa > Chordata > Mammalia > Pholidota > Manidae > Phataginus > Phataginus tricuspis. Next base: position 2,594,715 of record JAQQAC010022866.1, read on the forward strand.
TAACTCAGAAAAGGTTAAAGTGGCCAACAGGTGGTGATGGGATGGAGTTTTTTGTTCTTGATATTTGATAATAGAGACTGAATGCTTTTTAGCTTTTCACGAGATTCTAAAAATGCCTACTTCACTTCCTCCTTCTGGTATCCTAGAATTGGGAGAAAGTGTTGGACATATCATTCTGTCTCTGAAAGCTCTCAATCTGTTTTCTAAGAAAGGGTATTTGGTGGGCAACTGATCCAGAGAAGACAGTATTGAGGGAAGTTAAGGAACTGCCTTAACTTCACTTTAAGGAGAAATACGTATATTTTTAAGTTCATCCTAAGAATCCTAGGTGAGCTCTGCCATCTGTATATTGCATTGCACTATGTGTGTGATTTGTTTTGCAAGTTACAATTCTAATTCATCCTGACTTTTCTTAAAAAAATTTCAATTGTCATTTGTACAATAAATCATCTACTATGTATGTTCACACATTGGTATGTTGGGGAGATAAAACATACAAACCAAACCTCTTGTGAACAAATAGGATTTGAGACTAAAACATTCTAAAATGAAACGCCAGCAGTGTCAAACAGACAGTGGTCAGAGGGTTTGGCAAGAAGAGGGTCTTTTGGGTCTACAGCAATCAGAAAAGGATACAGAAAGAGTTGTGCCTTGGGCAGAGTCTTGAGGAATGGATGTAGTATCGACTGACAGGGAGAGGAAGAGGAGTTTGGGGGCCTCAGGGGGTGAAGGGGGCTTCATGCCTCAGAGTGATTATGATTTATTTAAAAGAAAGATAATTTACAGTGTCCAGATTGGCCAGCGTGGACTGCCTGCTCTCCCTGCCAAGCCCCTTCCAGGCTAGGCTACTTTTCTTCATGATACAGTGTGATTCTTTCTCTGTGAAGGTTTCCCTGATTTTACAACCTGTGTTTTTTCCTTTGACTTCCACTTTCCTTGGCTCACCTATAAGTACATATAAAAAAAACAGATTTTGTTTTGTTTTGATGGCCCAGACCTTAGATTTTGCTATTTCCTATTTATTTATTTAAAAAATTGAGACATATCACATTGTATTAGTTCCAGGTGTACAACATAATGATATGATATTTGTATGTACTGGGAAATGACCACCACAATAAGTCTAGTAAACATCCATCACCACCTAGTTAAAATTTTTTGTGTGTGATGAAAACTTCCTAAGATCTACTGTCTTAGCAACTTTCAAACATACAGTACAGTATTGTTAACTACAGTCATGATTATAATCATCCTAAAAACATTTTTATATATTTTTCACAACTGCGATTCTGTCTTTAAGTAAGATATGTTCTTGAAAAGGCAGGAACAGTCTTTAGTTCTCTTTATTCAGAGTATTTTGGCACTGTGGTCATAGCTTTTTAACTTAAATGATAATTACTCTGGTGCCTGACATGGTACTTGACCGTGGTTAAATGCATACTCTACAGTCCTATTTGTCCGCCTGAATCTGTGTGTGAGCAGGCAGCTGCTGAGCAGATGCATGGGGTAATAAAAGCAGCGGTCAGAGAGATCATTCTGATTGCCAAGGGTGATTTGCAGATGGATAGCCCTGGAGTTCTCACTGCGAAGAAGAGGGAGGCCTGAAAGCCACGGGAGGGAGCTCGGTGGGCTTCATAGGAAGCATGGGACCACCCACAGTCTGACCCAGGAAGCAGAAGAGCCCCAGTCTCTTCACCCCCACGTCCCCATTCCTCCAAGCGTGTCGCAGGTTTCCCTTCTCTAGAGCTGATGGAGGGTTTGAAAATCACCATTAGAGAGTGTGTGAATTGTTTCAATCGATTATTTTAAAGAAGAAAAAATGCTGCTGCTGTTGAAATGGTGAAGTTAGTAGGAGAGCCAGTGGTGGTTTGGGAACATGGTGGAGCAGTAAGTTTGGTTTTCACAATACCAAACTGAAAGACAATGAAGGGGACCCATGTGGGGAGAGGGTCTCTGATGTTGGCCATAAGAAAGCCAGCAAGGATATATTCAGCTGCTACAAGGGTGCCAACAAAGAGCATGAGATGGTGAATAAATTAAGCACCATGACTGTGGGCTACACCCAGTGAAGAGTCAGTGAGAGAAACCAAGACAGGGTTTGACGGGGAAAAATCAGGTGTCACAGTAACAGGGAAGCCAGTGGCAGACCTGAGGGGCAGCTCGGTGAAAAGTCTCATCAGTTGCTGGGGAAAAATCCCAGCCAAGAACTCGGCTAGAAAGAGGCAATCTAAGTGGTGAGGCTTTGGTGTGACCTCTTGGTAGTGTTTTGCCTTCTGTTTTAGGTATGTATGGACATTCTCCTTTCATTTGAATAGTGTTTTATATTTTATAAAGCATATCCACCTTGTAACATTGGTAAACAAACATATTTTAAGGATAGTTTTTTTATAGGAGCATATCTCCAAGTGAAGAAATGTTTTAGGTCTATTTAAAAACCAATGGACTTTTCACATAGTTCAAAGGGGCTCTTACAGCAAGTAGTATAAATACAGATATTATCTAATACTTCAGCAAAATAAAGGAAAAGCAGTGAATTAGAAAATATTTGGGAGAAACAAACTCTTCAGTTCATTCACACCTATCATTTTTTGCACTTTTTTCTTCAAGAATAGTGCTTTAGAAGAATTTATTCCTACTTTAACTTGTAAATACATTTTCCACAGTAGCAATGGAAAAATGAAACCTTTACTCCAAGCTCATCAGAGTTGCCATGGCTCTGCTCCCCAGGCCTGTCTGCACCTTTTTAGGGGCGATGTCACTACAGTCAGGCCCCTCCTCAGCATCACCTGCTGAACCTTTATTTTGTGTTGATTTCAGCTTATGTGTGCAGCACTCTCTTAATGAAGCTAGATTTGTGGAGAGCACTTCTGCCTCCCTTATGAAGATGAGTCTTGAATGATGAAAGTGAGATCACTGCCACAGTCAATAATTGATTAATAAATTGTTTAGAAAGTATTGGATCGGGGATGTGGGTGACAGAGCAGCAATGCATGCATCTTTTTTGTTTTTTGTCACCATACCTAGCTGAAGAGGACATGCAGCTAGAGGGACAGTCAGGCAATACAACACTTATATACCCAGTGTTTTGGTGTGTAAGCTATTATAGTAGCTTTTAAGATTATGATAGCTTTTTAGATTAAGTCATTGTTGCCTGGCTCCCTGTTCTTTTGAGGGGGGATGAGTTAAGGAGCGAGACATTTTTGCTGGGTGTGCACTTGATATCAGTTGTGTGCTGAGTGTAAGGGGGTGGTTAATACAGACATAACCCCTGCCTTCATGGAGTGTATAGTCTAGTGAGTGGGCAGACACTAAACAATCTTCTAAATAAACGCATAAGGGCACACTTTAAGTATACTATGATAGAAGTCCAACAGGAATGCCTAATATGGGTTTGTGAGTCAGAAAAGGCCTCTGAGGATGAGTAACTGCTAGCAGGGCAAAAAGAAGTTCAGGCAGAGGGAAGCACATGTGTGAAGCTCCCAAGGTGGGAGACAGCTCAGTGCATTGGTGGGCAGGAGAGCCAGGGAGAGGGCATGGGCGGGGGGTTTCGGGGGAGAGGTAGTCAGGGCCAGAGTGGGAAGCCCTGGGAGGCCTGTGTCAAGGATTGCACATTGTTTTTCTTGCCGTGGGAAGGCTTTGCAGAGTCCCAGCAAGGGTGTGACATGACCTACTCTACTGCTTGATATCAGGAGAGGCCCACTCTGGCTGCCATCTACAGAATACTCTGCAAGTGGCAAGACCAGTCACCGCACCATTACAGGCATCCAGGTGGGAGTCACGGTGCTTGGACCACGGAGGTAGGTGTGGAATAAATGGAGGGACTTCAGGAGTATTTTGCAGGTAGAATTTACAAAACTGCTGGTGTGCTAGAGAGTAAGGGAAAGAATCAGAGATTTTCCCTGATCTTTTAGCACGAGACACTGAGTGAGTTTTCATAGGTGGGGAAGACTGGGGAGAAGCAAATTTGTTGACTTTGCTTTAACCATTTTTCCAGTGTAAAGCTACTAGATATAAGCTATTTTTAGGGAGAAAGCTCAGTGTCACCAAATGTGTCAGGCACCTAGCACTGTGGTAGGTAAATGGTTTTGGAGTTTAGCAAATGTGGGATTTATTTCCCTATTCTGTGGCTGTGTGCTTTGTGGCTCTCTAGCTCACACCCGATCTAATGACTCTCCTGGATTGGAACAGCCAGTCTGTCTGCAAATGGAAACATGCACTCAAATACAAGAGGTCCAGAACCTGCCATCTCTAGTCCTAACCAGCAAGGTCTCAAACTACTGGATGTGCTTTGTGGACCATTCTTACTCATTTCCCTATGTCGTGGTGCCCAAACACTGATCCTACCACTGGGAGATGCCCAAAGCCCCTGAAAGGTCTCTGGCCCTTCAGTTGGGAGCCATTGCTTATTCCTCACGCTTCCTTCTTTTCTGAGCACATCAGACTTTAAAACGAGACTTTCTTGAGTGACATTTAAGAAATTGCTTTTGTTCCTTATTAGTGTTGTCATTTCTTCTAAATCAAAGCCACGGAGCAGATTATAGACATGATTCCAGGCCTGCGTGAATGGATCCAGATTAGCACTGCTGCCAGTCCAAGGCTCAGTTCATAGATGACAGATATCCTGCTGTGGCCTTTGGTTTTCTAGATCTGGCCATGCATGGTGCACTGACATGGTGTTGTTTGACAAATGGAACTAAGACCTAAATCTAGGGTCACCAATTTGGATGTCTCAGAGGGCAAAGCAGGTAAGGGAGCTGAATGAAGCAGGCAGATAGAGGGAAACTCACAGTCCTGTCTTGATTTCTCTTTAGTTTTCTCACATTTGAGAACTGAGCATAGGTTCTTCTCTACTATAACACATTTTGAATTACAGGAATAGCAAAAAGGGAGAAAAATCCCCTGAGTGCTGTGGAACACTAGGGAGTAGTGGAGACTCTGGCAAACTAGGGATCTTATATGGTCTAAAAGAGTAGCTATTATGTACAAAAAAAGTCAAGTTAGTAATCTGTATTTTTAAAAATGTGAAACCTCCCTTATTAAAAATACTGGCTCAGACTTTTTAGGACACTGCTTAGATAAACAGAATATATTTACTGACCAGATAGAGTTCATAGGCTGCCATTTTGCAACCTCTGACTTGTGGGGTGAGCTCTGTAATTAGCTGAATGTGCTTTCCTTTTAATCAGATTGCCTTTCTTACTCATCATGAATGCCTTTCTTATTTATCATGATGGAGAATATCAGAAAACATTCCAGCTTCTTATTCCACTGATATTGCCCATTGAAGTCTGACTTCATGAAATCTGGGCGTGCAGAGCAGGCAGCTGGGCCAAGCCCCTGACCCTGTAAGGTACATACTCCTGTTGAGAGCTAGAATTAACAAAATTTGGGTAGCTCCTAGGCTTTTTAAAGCTTTCATTCATGTTTCTGTGGAATATTTTTACATATTCCTATTGTTAAAGTGTATCTTTTTCTCCAGTTGTCTTAAGAGTGTGTAACTTCTAGACACTCTTACTTTTTGTATGATTGGAGGCAACAATGTCTTCCCTTGCTTGTGAGCTTTTGTATGTTTGTACCTGCTTTTCTTGTTGTGAATTTGCCTCCTCCAGGAAGCCTCCAAGTCTCCCTAAAACTGGATCCCTCCCCTCCCCCACTGTGTGCTCCCTCTACCCCCACCATGTGCTGCTGTCCACTACTTCAGTCAGAAGGGCAGATCCTTACTTCTCTGTGTTCCCTAGGGAACTTTCTGGATTAAGTTTACCACGTCTTTCTAAAGCCTAGAAATTTCCGGACATGTGTTAGCCAACAGTAAATTAAGGTTGAATGATTTTGAGTTCATTATTGACAGGCTTATACAGAAAAGAAATGTTACAAAATTACTAGCATTTGTGATTCTCTGAGTAACCAGTTAAGACTTTGGATTTAGTTGAGAATATGAGCACTAGCCTTTCAGCCACTCTATTATTTTCATGGTTATATATCAAAGGAAATATAAAAGCTCTTCTCTTTTTGCTTTATGGCTGTGGGGGAAGTTGGGGTTCCTATGGCCAGGATCCTCACTGAACTTAAACCACCTGATGATGTAACTGGCCTGTTGCTGGGCTACCGCTTCCACACCTTTAGGCAATAAGCTATTACTGTGCTATATAGAGAGCTCGGCCCAATGCTCTGGGCGGAGGTAGAGATGCTAGTGCTCGACCTACTGCTGGGAGAACAAGCTGGGTAATAAACCCTTTCACCCCAAAGAACGTTCTGCTGTCAATTTCTTTGGTCACATTGAATCCATAGCGAACTTGCCTGGGGCTGAAACCCATTGGGAAGACAATTGGCAAAAGTCAGCAGGGTTCATTATTGACCAAGGAAAAAGACAAGCTGCCCTTATGGGAGGGGTGCTTCAGCAGGCTGCCCCTGTGAATGGGGAAACAGTGGATTGTCCCCCAATGGGTATGTGGTCTGAGGTAGCTTGCATCCTAGAGGACTGGGCCCCACCCCAGGACTGGAGGCAAGTCGAGGTGACACTTGAAGCTGTAGAGCTGGCCCTTTATATAGTAAGTAGATCCTTTGAGAAGCAAAGTGCCCGTGAGGCAGTGGGGACTGTGGTTTGGCTGCTTCTCACAGTATTAAAAAAGTCTACAGAGGAAATGGCGGCACGAGAACACGAGCTGCAAACTTCTGTGGATTCCCTGAGGAGAGAACTGGCATTCATGTGAGAAGAGGTGGTACGAGAACATGAGCTGCACACTTTTGTGGATTCCCTGAAGAAAGAGATGGCATTGATACAAGAGCACCAGCAGCAAGGTGCCATTGGAGACGAGACGGCAGTGCTGCCAGGTGTTCTGAAGGAGGAAGAGGCTATCAAGGAAAGAGACGAACTCCTGAGGGAAGCACAGGTGGAGGTGGTATGAGAACGTCAGCTGCGAAGCATTGAGCTGAAGGTAAGAGACCTTCTGAAGACTGAGGTAGCATTGCTGCGAGGTACACTAGAAAAGGTAAAGGTTGTAGCAAAGGAGGCACTTGGGGGAGGGGAGAGAAAGGTGCCATCAGCCCCAGTAATGGAGGAGCTGGAGAAAGATGAAGGAGTGATGCCAGAGGCACTGGCACCTCCTGTAGTGAAAGCACGCCCAGTGGTTGTAAAGAAAATAAAGACCCAGCAGCTGAAGGTTCCCCAAGGAGAGGAGCAGCCCCCTCCCCAGGTCGTGGAGCACTCTATGGTCCACCCCTATACTCAGGCTGAGCTGGTGGATTTGGGCTCCCAGTTTAGGCAGAAGCTCTCAGAGTCAATATCAGCTTGGCTCCTGCATCTGTGGGACTTAGGGGTGGATGGAATTATTCTGTTGTGGTCAGAGATGGGAAAGCTGTCTTCCCTGACAGTGCAGCCTGCCTTGAGGCAGCGATTACAAAATGCACATCAGACCCCAGGGAGTCACTCCCTCCTTGATTGGCTCATGGCTGCACTTCGTGTTGTGTGGCCCAATCCGGGTGATCTACCATCCTCTCCTGTTAGATGGCAGAAATATGCTGAACTCCAACAGGTGCTACGAGAGCTAGGCATGAGAAATGCCATCTATAGTCCAGAGCATTGTGGCCCAGATGAAGAGATTTTCACTACTGGGATGAGAAATATTGTACTTCAAATGGCTCCTACATCCCTCTTTGGGTCTTTAATAGCTATTCTTTCTCCTCACTTAGGGCATCCCATAAGCAAGGCGACACATACAGTAGCAGACTTAGGAGAGGCTGAAGCAACGAGAATTCGGAAAGAGATAAGACCTGTTGCTCACAAGAAGAATTTACAGGGCCCTATGAAGGTTATGAGGACCCAGATGTGGGTTGATTTAATATGGGCAGGAGCAGATGGAAGGAAATTAGATGGGAAGTCAAATAGGATCTTACTAGAGCTACGGCAACAGCTGAAACCAGAGCAGCAGTTCCAGCCATTAAGACCAAAGAGGCAGATATCAGAGACAGAGCCACGGTTCGGCCTGTGTGTTTGCAAGACTTCCTGCTGGAAAGCAGGCCAGCCTCACTTGAGCCCACACAGGAAGGTGATTGGGGGACACTGTTTGACTGAGGGAAAGGTCAAGGTATCTGCCCTGAGGGACCAGGGGGCACGAGAGGCCACATGTTGAAATAGCTATCCATTGGTCCCCAGTGAACATACAATGTGTCCTGGCTCTGGTGGACACTGAGGCTGAATGTTCACTGATTCATGGTAACTGAGCGGTTCCCGGGACCCCCACTTTCATAGATGGATACAGGGGGAAGGCTATCAGAATGAAAAAAGCCCAAATCCCTTTGAGATTAGGGCATCTACCCCCAAAAGAGTATACCGTGTATATATATCCTATCCCTGAGTATATTCTGGGGATTGATATCCTGCAGGGTCTGTGGCTGCAGACCACTGCAGGTGAGTTCAGACTGAGAGTACGTGTGGTGAAGGCAGTTCTGAGGGGACATGTTAGGCACCAACCCATAGCTTTGCCTGTACCTCGGTGGGTGACTAATACCAAACAGTACAAACTGCCTGGGGGAGCATAAAGAGATTGGAGAAACTCTCCAAGAGCTGGAAAAGGTGGGTATTATAAAGCCCACCCACAGCCCGTTCAATTCCCCAGTGTGGCCAGTGAAAAAGCCAGATGGCTCCTGGCGTATGAATGTGGATTACAGAGAACTGAATAAAGTCATACCCCATATGCATGTTGCTGTCCCCTCTATTGCAGGCTTGATGGATACTCTCAGCCATGTTCTAGGCTACTGGAGAGTGTTTATCCCACATTTGGCACAAATTCTGAAGCCCTTATACCGGTTGGTACAAAGGGCATCAGGTGGGACTGGGATGAGACATGTGCAACTGCCTTTACTACAGCAAAACAGGCAGTCAGGGCCATGCAGGCCTTGAGTGTGATAGACCCATCAAGGCCCTGTTAGCTGGAAGTTCATGTGACTTAAGACGGTTATGGCTGGGGTCTCTGGCAGTGGCTTGAATGAATTCGCCAACCCATTGGATTCTGGTCACAACTCTGGGAAGGGGCAGAGGTACGATACACTTTGATAGAAAAACAACTGGCTGCCGTGAATCACACCTTGCTGGCTACAGAACCCATCACTGAAATGGCCCCGATAAAGGTAATAACCACCTATCCCATTTTGGGGTGGGTACGAGACTGGACCCAAAAGCCAAGGAGTGGCGTGGCACAAACACCCACACTAGCCAAATGGGTTGCCTACCTACAGCAGCATAGTGCCCTTTCTAGTAGCCCCTTGAGTGAAGAACTCCAACACGTGTTGGGGCTGGTGACATATGCTAGTGAAAAGCAGGAAGAACTTGTTTTTGAACCATTAGTAGCAGAAAGTCTCTATCAGGAGGGAAGAGCCCCTATACCTGAAGATGCATGGTACACAGATGGCTCCAGCTGTGGGCAGCCCCCAAAATGGAGGGCCATAGCTTTCCATCCTAAGACTGAGACAATATGGATGGAAGATGGTGAGGGGAAGAGCAGCCAATGGGCAGAATTGTGGGCCGTGTGGCTTGTGATCAGCCAGGAACCCTCCCCTGTAGTTGTCTGCACTGACAGCTGGGTTGTCTATCGGGGCTTGACCCTGTGGCTACCAACCTGGTACCATGCTAACTGGCTGGTTGGTCACTGACCCCTTTGGGGGCAAGAATTGTGGCAAGACTTATGGGCCTGTGGTCAGACTAAAATATTTACAGTATACCATGTGACAGGTCATTTGCCACTGGCATCCCCAGGAAATGATGAAGCAGATAAATTGGCCCAGATACGTTGGTTAGAAGGAAAGCTTCCCTCTGATGTAGCCCAATGGCTACATCAGCGTTTGTTGCATTCAGGGCACAAGACAATATGGGCTGTAGCCTGTCAATGGGGCTTGCCTTTGACCTTTGAAGTAGTTAGTAGAGCCCAAAAGGAGTGTGTCGTGTGTTCCAAAAGGGACTTACACTGAGTTCCACAGCAACATGGGACAATAGCTAAGGGGCCTATACCCCTTCAGGTGGCAGATAGACTATATTGGGCCTCTGCCTGTGTCAGAAGGATATCGGTATGCGACGACCTGTGTGGACACAGCTACTGGACTTCTGGTTGCTTTTTCTACCCGTCGTGCAGACCACCAGATGACCAAAAGAGGCCTGGAGCGTCTCTTTGCTGCCTATGGCTTACCACAGATAATTGAGAGTGATCAGGGCACCCATTTTACTGGACATACACTGCAAGAATGGGTGCGACAGCTGAGAATCAAGTGGAAATTTCATGTGCCGTACAATCCTACTGCAGCAGGCATGATAGAGAGGCACAATGGCTTGTTAAAAATCCAGACTAAAGTCAGATGCCAACAGTCTGCGGGGATGATCAGTCCACTTATGGACTGTGCTACAGCATTTGAATGAGAGACCCCGAAAAGGAGCCCTGAGCCCCATAGACATGTTAACACATATGGGTGCCCTCCCAACTGCAAGTGCAACCCAAGGAAGAATCACTGAAGCCGAGGTTTGGCCACCAGAATAACATCTTGCTGCTAGCACCAACTGCACTGAGTCCCGGAGATTCCATTGAGTGGACATGGCGTTGGACCTTTCGACACATGGACCAACGTTGGCTGGCTTTCCTGGCACCTTGGGGACAAGGTCTGGAAGCTGGCCTCCTGTGTATTCCTGGAATAACAGCAGAGTGGCCACCAAACGTCACAGTAGTATATCCTGAACGGCCAGAAGGTAGGAGCATCTTACTGGGGAGTTTTGTTTTATCATTATGGCCAGTGCATGCACCTCCAGTAGCACTATATATAGACCCTTCAGTAACCCCCATGGGGAGAGGAGTAAAAGTATGGTATACTAGACCTGGAAGGGACCCCCTTCCTGCTACAGTCCTATCACAGGACCACTCTCTTGCATGCATCCTACCTGATGGACAAGATTTGCCTATGTTGGTGGCATTAAAACATGTGTCTTATCGCCCCTAATGTCTTTGTGGATTGGGAACTTTCTCTGGCTTGAGGATTATTATAATTTTTGTTATTAGGAACCTCCTTTGGCTTAAGGATTATTATAATTTTTGTTACCTGTATCTTAATTTTTATTATCTCTAAGTTGTTGTTAGCCTCTGTTGATGTGTGGAATCTGGTGACAGTGGTCCGGCTTTCTCGCACAGGGACCCTTGTGGAAGATGGAAAGCATGTAGATTGTAAGGCGAGAATCCTGGAGGGGTGGAGTGTGGGGAAGTTGGGGTTCCTAAGGCCATGATCCTCACTTAACTTAAACCACCTGATGATGTAACTGGCCTGTTGCTGGGCTACTGCTTTCACACCTTTAGGCAATAAGCTATTACTGTGCTATATAGAGAGCTCGGCCCAGTGCTCTGGGCGGAGGCAGAGACGCTAGTGACTGCAGGGAGAACAAGCCAGGTAATGAACCCTTTCACCCCAAAGAACGTTCTGCTGTCAATTTCGTTGGTCGCATTGAATCCATAGCGAACTTGCCTGGGGCTGAAACCCATTGGCAAGACAATGGCGAAGAATATCCTTTAACTCCATCTCATTATGCTCTCTGTCTTGGTCCCAGACATTTTTAAGGTGAATTATTAGGACGCCAGTATAATGCTTCCAAATCTAAATTTATGCAATCAGTTTTTGAGGATGGTTAGAACAAAGATTGTTTCCCCCCTTTTCTTCAGAAACTGTAAGCTTTCTGTGTTTATTCCCAGAAGATATAGGGATGTTTTCTGGCCAGCTTAATGCATGTAATTGGCTTAGAATAGGAGCTGTTGAGGCTAACAGACCAAGAACTTGAGACGCCTCACCCATTACAGGACAGCAACCTTTTGCTAAGTGTACTTGGAAAATTACCATTCTTGTTGGTGATTTACAAACTGATGGAGTTTTGTGTAGGGCAGTGAATATATTTCATTTGTTAATTGACTGCCCCAATTATTTGGTACTTTTTAGAAAGATAAAGTGTAAGTCACACTGCTGGATTCTGCATCCATGTACATAAGCAGCTGTGAATGGGTGCCGGTCCTGTGGATGGACCCTGTATATGGTACAGAAGTGTCTCCACCTCCAGCTGTTGCCATCGCTGTGTTTTGTGTGAATGGCAGTGCCCATCCATTTTACTGCAGCCGATCATTAGTAATCTTTTAGGGCCACTTTATTCTGTGAGGACAGGGAGAGTATCATTCTCAGCTTTTTCAGAACCTTCTTGCATCTGTGTCCAGAACAGTGCCCATTGCTGTGGAGTAAATGGTGAGAGAAGGAAGACAGGGCCCTGTGAACGGAACGTTACACATTAACCACTAGCATGAGGCCCAGGTGCAAGATTAGTAGGCATCGTTTTAAATTGGGTTTATGTCCAAATAAGTTGTTTTTCAAGAACTTTCTAGAACTTTCAGCTCAGAGTAACTGTAACTGCTATCATAGGCCAGCTATAGCTTATAAAGAAGCTTCTGCTGTTCCCCATTTAGCAATTTAGACTCAGCATTTTTTTTTTAACTTTACAGAGTTGGAAGTAATCTAGTTCAGAATTTTCTCTATCTCTACTATACCCAGATGATTTTTTGTTGTAAGGGGCCATCCTGTGCTCTGTAGGATGGCTCCCTGGCTTCTACCCTCTAGGTGTCTGTAGCGCCTCCCCCTACTTGTGACAAAAAGAAATGTCTTCAGACATTTCCAAACATTTGCTGAATAGGTGGACTTGCGTCTGGCTAAGAACCGCTGATCGAATTCAGCCTGTTTTATAGATGACAAATCAGAGGTCCAGTTGCATTAAGCAATATTCCTAAAGCTAAAAGTCATTATGTCAGAAGATGCGTTAAAAACCAAATTATCTAACTTGAAGGAACTTCTTATCAATTCACAACTCATTTTTCTCTTGTGAAAAACAGTTCTTAATGATAGTAAATGCTGCCTCTTGATTCTTTCTTGGCCTGACTCGCCAAATACAGCTGCCACTACTGTTAATCAAACCGTGGCAAGGATGTAAAGTATTAACAGTACTTTGAAAGCTTAACCAACTTTTAAAGTAATTGAAATTTTACCACATTGCTAAGTAAGGCAAATTTATAAAATTACTTGGTTTTGGCCTCTATGGCTTTATATTCTGCCTACCTCATAAATTTGTACTAATAATGAGGATAAAAAAATCCTTGTCACATATATTTCTAATTTAACCCCTTACTTCAGTGATGCCAAAACAGAAGTGCAGGGAAAGCCCTGATATGACCACATGTGTGCCCCTGAGGAGTGGCAGAGTTGGAACTATGACCTGTCTGTCCTGAACCCGCTCCTGCAGTTTTTTGGCATAGCACATTAGCCTTTGTTTTCAGAGCCAGATTTTGCAGTGAAGTTGTGTTCAGTAGCTTAGTGGGTTTTATTCTAGAGCTGTAAGTAACCGTGTGCTTGTGGTTGGGAATTCTAATGCCAATAACATAAATATCTGCTAAGTAAGCGTATGTTCATTCATTCCATAAGTATTTATTCCAAACTGTCTGCTTTGGTCAAGGACATGCTAGGCTGTGGATGTGAGGAATATGAGAAGGAGCAGACACTGAGACCCCAGGAAATTCACAGCCAGGGAAAGAGCTTCAAATTTGAGGCTCCTTTGTATCACATTAGAAAAGATGCACTGGTTTATTCATGCATATTTATTCATTTAACAGCATTTTTGAGTTCCTGTTGCATGGCAGGCATTGGCATCAGCTACTCTGTGCTTTTTGCCTAGGAAATACCCAGAATAAAGCTGGGAAGAAGGGATGGTGTGCACTAGTGGGCCCTCAGACTCTGCACGAGAGGAGTGAGAAATACTAGTGCCTGTGCTGGCAAGGAAGCTGCCCTGCTTTCTAAAAGTTAGAGTGAGAGTACCTTTGTAAAGTCCATAACTGACAAGCATTGTTGTTCTGCTCCACAGATGGTACCTAGGGGCTGATTGTGGAAGGCAGCACCCTGGCAGGGCTGATACCGTCATGCCAGGTCTAGTCATTGTCAGCCTGATCATGTAGTGCTTCCTCCAGAGATCATGCATTACAGATGGAAAAAAATGTCTGAGCTTTTAATCAACCCCTTGTAGGGATTAGTGATGTGTTCAGGATTGTGCTGTTTCTGTGTTGTTTATGTGGACACTGTTGGCATATGGCACAAAAGAAGAAAGAGTTTACTTTGTGGAAATTAAAAATCTCTTTTCTCATCTTTGAATGTTGTCATTGAGTTTTATATTGCAAGTGAAGATAATAAATTCACCAATTATATGACCTTCTGCATGAGCATTAAAAAAGTTCTCCAAGCTGTCACTAAAAATGTCAGTTAGAACCTAAAATAAAAAAGAAATAGTTTATAAATTATTTTGAGATATGATTTAATTCACTTACATTCTTTAAATTGTTCTGATTTTTACCTAATCCACTTCACAGATTCCATAATGAAGATCCCTATGGTTAAGTAAATGCGCAGTGCCCTTTGTAGCCTTCCTTAGGATCACGCTTTTGTTCATCTATGAGGACTATTTCTTCCGGGACTGAAAATGAGGAAAACTTTTAAAGAGAGGACAGTAGATTGAGCTGTTTATTTATTTATTTATTTATTTATTTATTTATTTATTTTTGTGCACAGAATTTGAACTTACTCCCACCCCTTGCCAGGTATAAAATAAAATAAATTAGTGAATGGCTTTGGATGCACCTATCACCTGTGTTCCATCTGTATTCCTTTTTTACTTGTTTGTTGGACCTGTGTAGAACGAACTGAGGTAGGAGAAAGTTCATTAATGTTTATGGACAGGTTACAACATTATCAACCCTTTGATAATATATATATTTTTAGTACTCCCTTAGTATCCTAAAATGAAATTAGTAGGTAAATGACTTACCTATACGTATTTTCAAAAATGTCAATATAATGCCTGTATATAACAAATGAGACAAACAATGGAAGGTAATTTGTAATGCAGTGATATTTCAAAACATTTGGACATGATTAGTCTTGAAAATAAATTGAAGTAGTTGGATGCTTGTGCTTATTTGAAAATTCACCAATAAGGATGTTATCATGGAGACTGAATCAAGGAATGGGATTCTGCACAGCACTGCTCAGGGACATCTTGTGAAATAGTGAACAATATTTGGTAAAGTTCCACATGAAACAAAATAAAATCCTTTACTCAGTTTACACAGAGTTGTATTCCTGGGGAAGACAGGAAATATTAAACCCTGCAAAAAAATAATTTTTTATTATATGTAAAATGACATTATGCCCAAGGTTTAGAGAGCATTATAGGTTTTTCACATACATGGATGTCAAGTGAGGCTAACTCTCGCCTTTAAAAGTGAGTGTCTTTGCACTATCTCATTCCATTTTTTTAAAAAAGGAATTGAGAAAGGGCATTAGTTTTAGCATGTGGGGTTTGCCTGTGTATAACTTGGCTATGAGAGTCCTTGTATGTCAGCTGCATTCCCTCCTCATTTTTACTTTGTTTATATCTCCTAAGCTGCCCTCTTGCCCAGGGCAGTTGTTGTTACGGGTACTTTTTGAGGTTTGGTGTGAAAGGAGAGTGGGATTGGATTCCAGTACACTCTTAAAGCTTGAATACGGTGTAAGAAGCAAAAGAAGTAAGACTCAGATTTCCACAAAGTACTATTTTAATGGTGTTTGACAACAAGGCAACATTCAGAGAATGGAATATAAGGTGAATAATGATGTCTCTAATGGTGCCTGTAAGTGAGAGTTAGTATGTGTCACATGCTGATACTACACAACCAAACACCTCCACGCACATGACATTTTGGGGTTTATTGTTGATTTGGTAACCATTACTGTTCATGAGAGATCTAAAGGTATATTCCACCTAAGTTCAGTTTGCTTGCTACCATATAACTAGAATCAGATGTAAGATTGTGTTTAAAGGATAGGGCGTTGCAGTCTTATGAAGTCTTTCTCTGATGATGCACGCTAGAGGTGAGAATAGGCTGATATAAGAGATGACTTAAAGTTAAAATTGTGTCTTAGTCCAAGAGCACAAATGGAGGGCACATTATAAGCCTTAGCTTCTGATACTCAACAGTGAGGATTGGGGAGGTGTAGAACCTGAGGGCCGTGGCTTAGTGGGTTTGGCCTCTGTCACTTGGCTACATTGGGAACAGAATTCAAAGCCTGGCGCCTCTCTGAACCTGTGTTAGATAACAGTTCTCAGGTATGGAGTTTGGGGATAAGCATTAAGGCATTTTCTTGATTATTGCCTGTATGTATAGAGCTCCTGGTAAGCTTCTCAAGTTGTTTACAAAAACCAGACTCATATTTTTAGAGTCATTCTTCTTTGATATCATTTCTGGCCTTTCACTTTTTGTTTCTTGTTTCATTTTGTCTATAGGCTAAGTGTAAAAACATCTGGGCAAAATGCACTCAGTAGTTTATCAATTAATGTGGGCTTACACCTATACCCAATGTGAAGGAAGCAGAGAAAATTGGCATATTGTTTAAGGCTCAGTCTTTGAATCTTGGAAGGTTTATTGATAGTCTAATTTTTTGGTAGAGTTGATGTAAAATAATTTTTCAAAATTATGATGCAGACCATCCTAACTTAGGATAATTTTCTACTACATTTCTTTTTAGCACCAGATAAGGTGTATTTTAAAAATGTTTGGTATTTATGTAGTCCTTGGTACTTTTATAACACATCATGTGAATTTCAGTTATTACATTTTTAAAACGTGCTAGTATTGCTCTACAGTAATTACTCAAGGGCAGAGTTATCAGGGGTAGATAATGCCATTTAAGATATCTGTCTTTGTTTTTATTTACAAACTTTTTAA
This sequence comes from Phataginus tricuspis, assembly GCA_029783875.1. Classification (NCBI taxonomy): domain Eukaryota; kingdom Metazoa; phylum Chordata; class Mammalia; order Pholidota; family Manidae; genus Phataginus; species Phataginus tricuspis. The sequence continues at coordinate 2,611,523 of JAQQAC010022866.1, forward strand.
TTGAATAAAAATGTATTTAATGTGTCATCTATTCAGAATTTATGTAATAGAAGAAATGGTTTTGTGGGTGAACTAAAGTACTTAGTATTTTGAATATTTCTGTGTATTATGTAAAGGAAATTTATATGAAAGGTCTTTTCAGGTTAGCTGAATAAAATTTACTCTGTTATTTCTCCATTAGCTATATTACCTAAGAGTTATTTTCTAAGTTATAAGTATAGTGAAACTTGACATTTTGCTAGTTTTTGAAAAGATGGCAATGACTAAGCTATCTTTGCTAAATTATTCCAGTCAGTTGACATAAAAATGAATTGGAAGTAAATGGTTATGGCTGACAATTAACATGCAGTTAAAACCCCCTTAGAACAAAGCCACTTAGACAGTTAGGTGGCAGTGTTTCCTTTTCCTTTCCAAATGTTCGGCTAAGTGTAATTAAAATATAAAGAAATTTCATGTGGCCTTATTTAGATAAAGCCAGAGTAAAAACAAATAAGAAAAGTAAATTAGAAACCAGTTTGAGGTGCAGACCTAGCCCCCATCTGTTATTGAAACATCTCTTCCAACCCAGAAGCATAAAGCAACTGGTTGTTTTAGGCTGCTGAACAAACACTGGGGGGCTCTCCAGTGTTGCTCAAGGCAGGCCTCAAGGGTCAGGAACCTCACTGTCTCTTGTGGACAGGCAGATAACTTGAGTAGGTGAAGTGGCCGGGTTCAGGTGGGTGGGGATCCTGGGCTGGTGGAACACTGGCGCACACTTGCAGGGCCTAGGATTGGTCTCTTTGGGAAGGAGTTTTTCTTTGTTGCCAGGCTTAATTTTTTTTTCCCAGTAGAAGCCAGAAATCCAATTATTTAAAATATGTGTAAATTTCTGGGTTTTAAGTTGTGTGAGGCACAAAACAAAACATCTGCAAGCTGAATTGGGTCCAGATGGTCAGTCTGAGTCTTTTGGCATATGCAACAAGAGTGGGAGGCAAGGAAATTGGGGAGAGAAAAGGCTATTTCCACAAGTTTAGAGCACTCTTCTTTGCCTGTGCGATGTATAATGAATTTATTGTGGACTCAGCTGTGTCAAGAGGCCCTAAGCCTACATGATGCCCTGGTGGTCCTTGTCATTGGCATTCTGACCCCAAGACTAGGGAAGGGACACTCCACTCAACCCCTGCTGGCAGGGTATAGGCAGTGCTTGTCCCACCTGCAGGGGAGGAAGGCTCTTAGCTCTCTTCTCTGCACTGAGCCCTCGAGCATCTGCACCGTTTGTTCCAGACAGGGCCCTCTGAACTCACAGCGCTTGGTATCTGAAGCAGTGGTTCCCAGATTAGGGGTTGTTTTATATAACAAAAAATCTTTATGTGATCTTACAGAAAGTTGCTAACGTTTTATTTTCTGTAAACAGACACTAACCAAGCCAGCTAACATACATAACCTCCTCCTAAGAAGATAGTCTTAACAACAAAGTGGTGGGAGGGAACATCATCCCCAAACAATGGGTTTTACATTCCAAGAAAGGACAGGTGGCAATCCTTAGAAAACAGACACAGCAGAAGGGAGTTATTATGAAGCTTCTCCAATGTGAAAAGTTTAAAAATAATTTTAAAAGTGATTTTATTGTTTCATATCAATTCTTTTCTTGACATGAATTTTTCACCATAAGGCTCTTTGGGCAGTAGTCAAAATAGAGATCGGATGTCCACCTGTTCGATGTCCACCCTGCCTAGTCTTGGGATCAGAATGCCCACGACAAGGACCACCCAGCATCATGTAGGCTTCGGGCCTCTTTGCAGAGCTGAGTCCATCATCAATTCATTATACGTCACATAGGCAAAGATGAGTGCTCTGAACTTGTGGAAATAGCCTCTTCTCTCCCCAGTTTCCTTGCCTCTCCACCTGTTTGAGTACATTGATTTTTTTTTTGTAACAACTTGAAAAAACCCAGTTACACATAGTTACTGACCAAAGAGTGTGTGGTTAATGCTAGTTTGCTCATCCTGTTGTACTTGGCATAATACAGGCTGCTTGTAGGTTTTAGTATTTTAAAAATATAATGGTGTTTCTTTGCTATTGTGAATGCTTGTCCCCATGGTATCTTGTATCATGGTGTTCAGAGGTGGGAAGCACACTCTGTGTGGACCTCCCAGGACTAGGCCTGTGGACGGCCTGCCCGGTCCTTCTCTGGTTAGCCTACCCCTGCCACAGTTCTCTCCTCACCTTCTGTGGTGTCTTGGCTCCTCTGAGCTTCTTCTTAGTTTAGTTGCTTTTTCCATTCATGCTTCCATTCATGTTGGGTTTCTCAGCCTAAAATGCCCCAAGCGGGTCTGATTCCTTGCTCAGTCTTTCGTAGCTGAACTCACTGAACGTACTACAGCTTCCTCAACTGTACGATAGGGATGGCAATAGGGTCCTTGTGAAGACTTAATGACTTTCTGAGCATGAAACATTTAGAACATAGTAGTGGATAGCTGTTGTTTCAGTAACTGTCAGAAACTGATCGTTAGTTGTTGTAAACACAGATAAACCTTAATATTGCCTGAAATAGGTGGTATTTTTAGTTACACACTGCAGAATTTTATGGTTTTTCCCAAAAAGGGTAGGGAAAGACATGCTGAGGAAAACATTTTCTTAAGGAATGTCACTGCCTTTGCTTGTCTGTCACAGGAATAGTTTTCTTCCTTGGTCAGAGATCGCTTCTTGCAGCTTGCACATGACATCCACACCCTTCCCAGCCCCATCTACAGAGAGCAATTTGGACTTGTAATGGGTGGGACAAGAGGTGCCAATAAGGGTCTACCAGGTAGGTGGTGACAGATGAGGTGCATGGATGTCCAGGCTGCAGAGAGACTGTTTGTCTCCCACTGGGTGACGCCTCGCACTCAGGCCCAGAGTAATTGTCTAATGCAGTCAAGGATTCTTCTGGAGGCTTGTGTCAGTCCAAACTGGTTTTCCTGATGGGCTCCTTGAGGCTTTGTATTACCCATGTGGCTGCTCAGTAAGTTTTTTTCTTTTACAAATTGTGTGAATGATATTAAAATAATTGCATAATATTAAAAAAGGACCAATGTTTGAATCTTCACTTGGTAGATACTTTCTCTTTACTAAATGCTTTTTAAATACCAGAAATTCAGTTTCAGAATGTGAGCCATCTTCATTTACTGTAATAAGTTAAAAATTGTATTCTTGTCTCTTATTTCATATGATTTGGATTATTTCTTTAGCCCAAGAGAGAAAATAATACTGATGAATATGTATTGTGAATATGTGAGTTTTAGTATTAGAATTATTTGGGTTCAAGTCTTAGTTTTGCTCAATACTTATTATAAGATCTTGGAAAGAAATCATCTTTTCCTCTTCATTATTGAGATAATATCCTTGGGGGTTATTATAAAAACAATCAAAAGGAAAACTGAATACAAAATACTCATGTGATATGGTAATGAACTAGCTGCTATGGAACAAAAATGATAGTCATGTCTCGATTTTTACAATGTTTACTTAGATTTCACTCCTCCCAAAGTGAAACTTACCTTAGGTTTTCAAATGCTGCTACTATTAATCATTGTTTGAGATCTGTGATTAAAGTTATTACACAAAACATACTGCAGTGCTTATTTTTAGCACCGAGAACAGTAAATTGGGTATTTAGGCACATGTGTCACAAATTTTGCGTCAGGCCTGTCACTTTATTAATGATACACTTTTTAAAATAAAATTTTTCCTGGCCCTGGGCTGACTTGACCCTTTTGCTTCATATTTCCTCTTACTGCACACATATTACTCCCCTTCCCCTTTATATGTCAGGAAGGGTGGGACAACTATTTTGGTTATCTTTGCCAAAAAAATACCCAAAAATATTTGTTGAAGTATATGGGAAGCAGAATATGATGAGTGGAAATAAGACAGATGGTCAGCTAACCTAGTGTCACATTAGGGAGGCTGTTTGTTCATGGATAATGAACATTTCTCAATATCAAAGATAATCCTGGAAGTAACAGTTCATATATTTTATAAATGAGCAGATATGATGGAAAGAATCTACATGTATTTCAAAGTATTGAGAATAATCAGTTCTACAAAGAGTGAGCCACATCCTTCTGTGTATTGCAGGGAATATACATTTATTTTCATGAGATTGTTTGAAAAATGTGTCAGCAAATGATCCTTCCCTGTATCTCATATAGTTCCATGCATGTGCATTAAACAATCTTAAAAATAGTGTAAATATACAGTCTAAATACAGGAGAATTGAGGCTAGTTTATTCTTGGTCATAAGGTAGAATCTCCCTGTTTTTTGTTTTTGCTTTTAGTAGATTTACAGAGTTGACTGATTAGGTAAATATAGTGTCATTATTTCAAATCAAATAATTGAATATCTGATGTGTCATATGTAATTTCTTTATTCCACTAGCAATTAGTGGGGGCTTGGTGTGTATCAGGCACTGTTGTAGGCATTTGGGTCTCAGTAAACAAAACAGGCCAAGATCCTTGGTGGAGCTTACATCTTTCTTGGGGAGAGATAGTCAATCACCATTTTACAAGATGGTAAATGTCATGGAAAAGAGAACAAGTGGACTTCTGGGAAGATGGCGACGTGAGCCGGGCGGCAGAAATCTTCTCTCAACATTATATTTATCTGTGAAAACGGAGCAAATACAACTATTCCTAAAAGAGAGACCAGAATACACAGGAAAGTGCACAGCATGCAGCTACATGTGAGAGGACTCGGCCCCCACCCCGTGAGGCGGTCATAAAAAGCCCAGCTGACATACGTGGCAACTACCAGCAACCACGTCTATAGCCATGAAAAGACAGAGGAATATGTACAGACAAAGCTTCAGACCCAGACAACCCCAGAGAGGGAACCTCAAGGGATGGACATGCACAGTCTTCCTGAAAAATAATTCAGAATAAAAGTCATAACCATGCTGACGGATCTACAGAGAAATGTGCAAGAGCTGAGGGAGGAAGTGAGGAAAGACTATGCAGAAATGAGACAAACCATCGATGGGCTTAACAGCAGACTGGATGAGATGCAAGAGACTGTTAATGGAATAGAAAACAGAGAATAGGAATAGAGAGAAGCTGAAGGAGAGAGAGATAAAAGGATCTCTAGGAATGAAAGAATATTAAGAGAACTGTGTCACCAATCCAAACGGAACAATATTTGCATTATAGGAGTACCAGAGGAAGAAGAGAGAGAAAAAGGGATAGAAAGTGTCTTTGAAGAAATAATTGCTGAAAACTTTCCCACGCTGGGGAAGGAAATAGTCTCGCAGTCCACAGAAGCCCACAGATCTCCCAACACAAGGGACCCAAGGAAGACAACAACAAGACACGTAATAATTAAGATGGCAAAGGTCAAAGATAAAGACAGAGTATTAAAGGCAGCTAGAGAGAGAAAAAAGATCACCTACAAAGGAAAACCCATCAGACTATCATCAGACTTCTCAACAGAAACCTTACAGGCCAGAAGAGAATGGCATGATATCTTTAATGTAATGAAACCGAAGGGCCTCAAACCGAGAATATTGTATCCAGCATGGTTATAATTTAAATATGACAGAGGGATTAAACAATTTCCAGACAAACGAAAGTTGAGAGAGTTTGCCTCTCATAAACCACCACTACAGGATATCTTAAACGGACTGCTCTAGAGGGAAGCAACCCTAAGGCTAAAAAGATGTCACCAGAGAAAATAAAATCATAGCAAAGAAAGCAGACCATCCAAATACTAACTAAAGGCAAAGAATAAAACACCTAATATATAAAGAATGGAGGAGGAAGAATAGGAAGGGAGAGATAAAGAAACATCAGACGGTGTTCACAATAAATTAACAAGAAAGTTAAGTTAGATTCTTAGATAGTAAAGAAGCAACCCTTGAACCTTTGGTAACCACGAATCTAAAGCCAGCAATGGCAATAAGTGCATATCTATCAATAATCAACCTAAATGTAAATGGACTGAATGCACCAATCAAAGACACAGAGTAACAGAGTGGATAAAAAAGCAAGACCCATCTATATGCTGCTTACAAGAGACTCACCTCAAACCCAAAGATATACACAGACTAAAAGTGAAGGGATGGAAACAGATATTTCATGCAAACAACAAAGAGAAAAAAGCAGGTGTTGCAGTACTTGCATCAGACAAAATAGACTTCAAAACGAAGAAAGTAGCAAGAGATAAAGAAGGACATTACATAATGATAAAGGGGTCAGTCCAACAAGAAGATATAACCATTATAAATATATATGCACCCAACACAGGAACGCCAGCATATATGAAAAAAATACTAACAGAATTGAAGGAGGAAATAGACAGCAATGCATTCATTTGAGGAGACTTCAACACACCACTCACTCCAAAGGACAGATCAACCAGGCAGAGAATAAAGACACAGAGGCACTGAACAGCACTCTAAAACAGATGGACCTAACAGATATCTACAGAACTCTCCACCCAAAAGCAGCATGATACACATACTTCTCAAGTGCGCATGGAACTGTTCCTAGAATAGACCACATACTAGGTCACAAAAAGAACCTCAGAAAATTAAAAAATATTGAAATCCTACCAACCAACTTCTCAGACAGCAAGGTATAAAACTAGAAATAAATTTTAGAAAGAAATCAAAAAGGCTCACAAATACATGGAGACTTAACAACATTCTCCAAATTAATCAATGGGTTAACGACCAAAACAAAACAGAAATCAAAGAATATATGGAGACTAATGACAACAACAACACAAAGACACAACTTCTCTGGGACGCAGCAAAAGCAGTTCTAAGAGGAAAGTATATTGCAATCCAGGCCTATTTAAAGAAGGAAGAACATTCCCAAATGAACAGTCTAAAGACACAATTACTGAAATTGGAAAAAGAAGTACAAATGAGGCCCAAAGTCACCAGAAGGAGGGACATAATAAAGATCACAGAATAAATAAATAAAATTGAGAAGAATAAAACAATAGAAAAAATCAATGAAACCAAGAGCTGGTTCTTTGAAAAAATAAACAAAATAGATAAACCCCTAGCCAGACTCAATAAGGGATAAAGAGAATCTACACAAATAAACAGAATCAGAAATGAGAAAGGAAAAATAACTACGGACCCCACAGAAATACAAAGAATTATAAGAGAATATTATGAGCATCTATATGCTAACAAGCTGCCAAACATAGAAGAAATGGACAACTTCTTAGAAAAATACAACCTTCCAAGACTGACCAAGCAAGAAGCAGAAAAACTAACCAAACCAATCAACAGCAACGGAATTGAATCGGTAATCAAAAAACTACCCGAGAACAAAACCCCTGGACCTGATGGATCCACCTCTGAATTCTACCAGACATATAGAGAAGAACTAACACCCATTCTCCTTAAAGTTTTCCAAAAAATAGAAGAGGAGGGAATACTTCCAAACTCATTCTATGAAGCCAGCATCACTCTAACACCAAAACCGGGCAAAGACCTCACCAAAAAAGAAAATTACAGACCAATATCCCTGATGAACGTAGATGCAAAAATACTCAACAAGATATAAACAAACCCAATTCAAAAATATATCGAGGATCATACACCGTGATCAAGTGGGATTCATCCCAGGGATGCAAGGATGGTACAACATTCGAAAATCCATCTACATCATCCACCACATCAACAAAAAGAAGAACAAAAATCACATGATCATCTCCATAGATGCTGAAAAAGCATTTGACAAAATTCAGCATCCATTCATGATTAAAACTCTCAACAAAATGGGTATAGATGGCAAGTACCTCAACATCATAAAGGCTATATATGACAAACCCACAGCCAACATCATACTTAATAGTGAGAAGCTGAAAGCTTTTCATCTAAGATCGGGAACAAGACAGGGATGCCCACTCTCTCCACTGTTATTCAACATAGTACTGGAGGTTCTAGCCACGGCAATCAGACGAAACAAAGACATACAAGGCATCCAGATTGGTAAAGAAGAAGTCAAATTGTCACTATTTGCAGATGACATGATACTGTACATAAAAAACCCTAAAGACTCCACTCCAAAACTACTAGAACTAATATCTGAATTCAGCAGAAATGCAGGATACAAAATTAACACACAGAAATCTGTTGCTTTCCTATACAGTAACGATGAACTAACAGAAAGAGAAATCAGAAAAACAATTCCATTCACAATTGCATCAAAAAGAATAAAATACCTAGGAATAAACCTACAAAGGAAGTGAAAGACCTGTACTCTGAAAACTACAAGACACTCCTAGGAGAAAATAAGAGGACACTAACAAATGAAAGTGCATCCCATGCTCTTGGCTAGGAAGAATAAATATTGTCAAAATGGTTATACTACCTAAAGCAATCTACAGATTCAATGCAATCCCTATCAAACTACCAACAGCTTTCTTCAATGAACTGGAACAAATATTTCTAAAATTCATATGGAACCAGAAAAGACCCCGAATAGCCAAAGCAATCCTGAGAAGGAGGAATCAAACAGGGGGAATTAGGCTCCCTGACTTCAAGCTCTACTACAAAGTCACAGTAATCAAGACAATTTGGTACTGGCACAAAAACAGACCCACAGACCAGTGGAACAGAATAGAAAATCCAAACATTAACCCAAACACCTACGGTCAATTAATATTTGATAAAGGAGCCTTGGATATACAATGGGGAGATGACAGCCTCTTCAGCAGCTGGTGTTGGAAAAACTGGACAGCAACATGTAAGAGAATGAAAGTGGACTACTGTCTAGCCCCATACACAAAGGTAAAATCAAGGTGGATCAAAGACCTGAATGTAAGTCATGAAACCATAAAACTCTTAGAAAAAAACATAGGCAAAAATCTCTTGGACATAAACATGAGCGACTTCTTCATGAACATATCTCCCTGGGCAAGGGAAACAAAAGCGAAAATGAACAAGTGGGACTATATCAAGTTGAAAAGCTTCTGTACAGCAAAGGACACCATCAGTAGAACAAAAAGACATCCTACAGTATGGGAAAATGTATTCATAAATGACGTATCTGATAAAGGGTTGACATCGAAAATATATAAAGAACTCACACACCTTAACAAAGAAAAAGCAAATAATCCAATTAAGAAATGGGCAGAGGATATGAATAGACACTTCTCTAAAGAAGAAATTCAGATGGCCAACAGGCACTTGAAAAGATGCTTCACATCGCTAATCATCAGAGAAATGCAGATTAAAACCACAATGAGATATCACCTTACACCAGTGAGGATGGCCAACATCCAAAACACAAACAACAACAAACGTTGGTGAGGATGTGGAGAAAAGAGAACCCTCCTACACTGCTGGTGGGAATGCAAAGTAGTTCAACCATTGTGGAAAGCAGTATGGAGTTTCCTCAAAAAACTCAAAATAAAAATACCATTTGACCCAGGAATTCCACTCCTAGAAATTTACCCTAGGAATTCAGCAGCCCAGTTTCAAAAAGACAGATGCACCCCTATGTTTATCACAGCACTATTTACAATAGCCAAGAAATGAAAGCAACCTAAGTGTCCATCAGTAGATGAATGGATAAAGAAGAGGTGGTACATATACACAATGGAATATTATTCAGCCATAAGAAGAAAACAAATCCTACCATTTGCAACAACATGGATGGAGCTAGAGGGTATTATGCTCAGTGAAATAAGCCAAGCCGAAAAAGACAAGTATCAAATGATTTCACTCATATGTGGAGTATAAGAACAAAGAAAAAAAAGAAAACTGAAGGAACAAAACTTCAGCAGACTCACAGAACCCACGAATGGACTAATAGTTACCAAAAGGAAAGGGACTGGGGAAGATGGGCGGGCATGGAGGGATAAGGGGGAAAAAGGGGCATTATGATTAGCAGATATAATGTTGGTGGGGCATATGTAGGGCTGTACAACTCAGAGAAGGCAAGTAGTGATTCTATAGCATCTCACTACACTGATGGACAGTGACTGTAATGGGGTTGGTGGGGGGGACCTGATGAAGGGGGTCGCTTAATCACCATAATAATCCACATGTAATTGTAGATTAATGATACCAAAATAAATTATTAAAAAAAAATGAGAACAAGTGATGCAGGCTAAGAAGTCTGGGTGTGCTGGGAAGTGAGATACAGGACTGCCTGAGGAGGAGGGGGTCGAGCCAAGTGGAAGATATCTGAGGAAGAGTTGCAGAGTGGGAGCAGCTAGAAGAGCCCCCCAGTGGCCTGGCAGCCTCTGGAGGGACAGCGTTTGCCCTTGTGAGCAGGGAGAGACTGGGGGGAGGGCAGAAGGTTGGTCCTGTGAGGGTTTTGTGCAGGCTGCCATGGGGAGCCCCACAGGCGGGGAGAGAGGGCTGCCCTGGACCAACATGCTTTCAGGCCGTCATGCTGGCCCGGGAGAGGACACACAGGCTGAGTGACACCTGCTCAGGAGGCGATGGTCAAGGGGGTGGGGGTGATGTAGCTCCAATGAGGGTAAATGGTGAGAAGCAGCTGTACTGCCCATGAACGATGAAGGTGGGCTGGCACGAGAAAGCTGCCGCCTGAGGTGGAGCAGGTGTGGGATGGGCAGGTGATTGCTATGACAACAGGTTATTGAGACAAGGTTCTTAGAATGGGGTCTGCTCCCAGTAATACCCAGGAATGTCAGCGTCTGTCATTAGCAGCAGCAGTAGGAGAAGGAGGATTTCAGTGGTTTTATGTTTTATTTCAATTTATTTGTGATCCCATCCCAGTATATCCTCTTACTTCTCCCAATGAGAATTAAGTGGCTGGAATAGAGTCCATGAGCCTGGACTTGGCTGCAGTCAGGGAAGCTGTGCTCAACTTTGCCCCTTGCTAATTTCCAGTTTAGGGCAAGTCATTTACCTTCCACCCACCAGTATCTTGGAAAGCTCACATGACATAGTGGACCGAAAAATACACTGCATATCTAAAAAGCTTATATGTATAATATAATGCATGATTATATTTTGTCCGTTGATTCAGAAAAAATAAATATATGTTAGGCTTTGTAGCAGTTTTGTTTTATTTTTAACATTTTAATTTTTACCAAAGCAATACTTAACACCTTATAACAAATGGAAGAATCTAGAAAAGGTTATAACAATAGTTTCATGCCCAGCACTCTCCATCCCTATAGGCAAACTCTTCTGTTTTAGAGACTTTTCTGGCTGCTCCCCTCCTTCCCTTCTCCCTCCCCTCCATTAAGCACAACTGACACCTGGACCTCCCTGCTCTATTGTGCCTCTGGGGTGGGTGGCCTGTTGGGAGAATCCAGGATGTCTTTGAGCGCAGGGACATGGCCAGCTGTCTTGGGCCTGGGCCCTCAGTTCCTCTTCTGAGTGGATTGGATTATCTGTTTCTAAAAAAACAAAAACAAAAAAACCAAACAAAAATCCCCAAACTTTTTATTATTATACTAACAAACTCATACATAGTTTTGCATAGCCAGTGTAATTGTATGTCTTTCTATGTGCTTTTATTTTCTTCTCCATTTGAGCTTGTCTTCTCACTTCCTCTACTTCCCTTTGACCCACACCAGTGTCCTCTCCCTCCACTGTACTCTTGCTTTTCTTATACAACAGTCCTCTCAAGTCAGCTGGGACAAATCTAATTCATTCTTTGAAAAGGCTGTATTATATTCCACAGGCATGATGAACCATAATTTATTATGAAATTTCTATATTGTTTGGCATCAACTTTTTTCCTCCCCAAATTTGCTTTGAATAATGCTGCAGTAAATATCTATGAACATTTTTTTCGGCCACTCCCATATTTTTGAGCATTAACTTTTATCAGTTTTTTTTGGTTTTTTATTTATTTTCTTCTTTTACTTCTATTTTTTATTTTTTAATGGTTATTCCATCCTTAATACATTTGTTCTACATACTGGTATTTCTTTTTTTAAACCATAGGTTCTCAGGAGTGAATTCTTGGGATGACAGATATATATATTCTTTTATATTAATAGATCTTTTCTTTTTAAAGAAATCTTTAAAAAGATTGCTTTCTTTTTAAAAAGTATTTTCATTTGTTTATTTTTAACATAAAATTTGTGTATATTTAAGGTATATAACATGTTTTGATACATGTATATACATTGTGAAATGATTACCACAATCAAACTAATTAACATTATCCATTACCTTCCATAGTTACCACTACCTTCCATAGTTACCATTACCATTTTGTTTTTGGTGGTGACCACCCTGAGATTTACTCCTGGCAAATTTCAAGTATATAATACATTATTAACTACATGATCATGCTGTACAGTAGGTTCCCAGAACTTATTCATCTTATAACTGAAAGTTGTACCTTTTGATCAATATCCTCCCTATTCCCCACATCCTAGCCTCTGGTAACCACCACTATATTTTCTGATACTATAAAATTGACTTTCTTTCTTTTTTTTAGATTCCACATATAAATGAGATCATGAGATGTCCTTTTGTGTCTGGCTTATTTCACTTAGCATAATATCCCTCCTGATACATCTGTGTTCTATCAAATGGCAAGATTTCCTCCTTTTGTAATGCTGAATAATAATCCATGTGGGGTGTGTGTGTGTGTGTATAATTTTGCTTATCCATCCGTCTGTTGATTAACCCTTATGTTGTTTCCACATCTTGGCTACTGTGAGTAATGGTGCAGTGAACACAGGAATGCAGATAGCTGTTTGAGATAGTGATTTTATTTCCTTTGAATGTATACCCAGAAGTGAGACTGCTGGATCATATGGAAATTCAGTTTTTAAGTTTTTGAGGAACTCCCTACTGTTTTCCTTAGTGGCTGTCCCAATTTACATTTCCACCAGCAGTGCACAAGAGGTCCCTTTTCTCTGCTTGCCAGTACTTGTTATCTTTCGATTCTTTTATAATATCCACCCTAACAGGTGTGAGGTGATATCACTGTGGTTTTGATTTGCATTTCCCTGTTTGTTAGTGATGTTGGGCATCTTTTCATACACTTGTTAGCCATTTGTATGTCTTTTGGAAAAATGTCTAATCAGATCTTATGCCCATTTTTAAATCAGGTTATATATATAGATATTTTGCTATTGAGTTGTATGAGTTCTCTACATATTTTGGTTTTCTTCTTTTCTCCAGTTTTATTGAGATATAAGTGATATATGAACATTGTGTAAGTTTAAGATATACAATATGTTGATTTGATATTAACCCCTTATCAGATACATGATTTATAAATATTTTCTCTCATTCTGTAGTGTCTTTTCATTGTTGGTTTTGAATGTTCCCTTTGCTATGCAGAAGCTTTTAGTTGGTGTAGTCCTACTTGTTTGCTTTTATTGCCTTTTTTCTCTATTGCTTTATATAGCACTGTATAAGTTTAAGGTGTACAGCATAATGATTTGATTTCCATATATGTCATGAAATGATGCCACAATAAGTGTAACATCCATCATCTCATATAGATACAAGAAGGAAAAAAAAAGTTTTTTCTTATGATGAGGACTCAGGATTTATTCTGTTAATGATTTTCATGTATACCATACAGAAATAATTATAGTCACCATGTTGTACATTATGTCCCTACTATTTATTTTTGTAATAACTGTATGTTTGTACCTTTTGACCACCCTTCTCCATTTCCCCTTCTTTCATCCACTCTTTAACAACTCTGATCCCTTTTTCTATGAGCCATTCTTTTTAGATTCCATATGTAAGTGAGATCATATAGTATTTATCTTTTACTGTGTGACTTATTTCACTTGGCATAATGCCTTCAAGATCCATCCATCTTGTCGCAAATGCCAGGAGCTTCTCCATTTGAATGGCTGAATAGTATTCCACCACAATTTCTTTATCCACTCATATGTTAATGAACACTTAGGTTATTTCCATGTCTTGGCTATTATAAATAATGCCATTGTGTACAAGAGGGTATAGATATCTCTTTGACATAGTGTTTTTGTTTCCTTTGGGTATGTTCTCAAAAGTAGAACTGCTGGGTCATATGGTAGTTCTATTCTTAATTTTTTGAGGAACCTCCATACTGCTTTCCATAGTGGCTACACCAATTTACATTCCCACCAGCAGTGCGAGGGATCGCTTTTCTCCATATCCTTGCCAACATTTGTTCTCTCTTGTCTTTTTAATGCTAGCATTTTAACAGGTGATATGTCATCATGGTCTCTTTTCATTCATATATCTTTTGGAAACATCTGTTTGGGTCTTCTGCTCATTTTTAAATTGGATTATTTGGGGTTTTTTTGCTATTGAGTTCTATGAATTCTTTCTATATTTTGGATATTAGCTGCTTATCAGATATAGGGTTTGCAAATATATTCTACCATTTAGTAGGTTGCCTTTTCATTTTGTTGATGTTTTCTTTTGCTGTGCAGAAGTTTCTTAGTTTGATATAGTCCCACTTGTTTGGTTTTGATTTTGTTGCTTTTGTTTTAGGTGTCATATCCAAAAAATTATTGGAAGTCCCATGTCAAGGAGCATTCTACCTCTGTTTTCTTCCAGGAATTTTATAGTTTCGGGTCTTACATTTAAGTCTTTAATCTATTTCAAATTAATTTTTGTGAGTGGAATAACATAGAGGTCTATTTTCATTCTTTGATATGCAAATAAATACACAGTTTTTCCAGCACTGGGACTGTCTTTTCTCCACCTAATATTCTTGGCTCTCTTGTCAAATATTAGTTGACTGGGTATGCATGAGTTTATTTCTGGGCTTTTGATTCTGTTGCATTGGTCTGTGTGTGTGTTTATGCCAGTACCATACTGTTTTGATTACTATAACTTTATAGTATAAGTGAAGTCAAGAAGTGTGATGCCTCTGCTTTTATTTTCTTTGTCAGGTTTGCTTTGACTCTTTGTGTTCTTTTGTGGTTCCATAATAATTTTTAGTTCCAAATAAAATTTAGGATTGTTTTTTACTAATTTAAAAAGGCCATTGGAGTCTTCATAGGGATTGCATTGAATCTGTACATGGCTTTTGATAATACTGACATTTTTGCAACATTCTTCCAATCCATGAACATTGCATACCTTTCCATTCATTTGTGTCTTCTATATTTTTCATCAATGTCTTGTAGTTTTCAGAGCAGAGATCTTTCACCTCCTTCGTTAAATTATATTCCTAAGCATTTTAATGTTTTTCATGCTGTTGTAAGTGGGATCATGTTTTTCTTTTTTCCCCAGGTATCTAGTTGTTAATGTGCTTTTGTTGCTTTTGCTTTTGGTGTCTTATCCAAACAATCAATGCCAAGACCAATGCCAAGGAGCTTTTATAATGTTTTCTTCTAGGCAATTGATGTTTTCAGGTCTTAAATTTAAATCTTTAATCCATTTGAGTTGATTTTTGTGTATGGTATAAGATCCAATTTTATTCTTTTGTATGTGGATGCACAGTTTTCCAAACATCTTTTATTGAAGAGATTATCCTTTCCCCACTGTAATTCTTGTAAACTTTTTAAAAAAATTATTTGACTGTATATGCATGCATTTATTTCTACACTCTCTATTCCATTCCATAGGTCAGCATGTATGTTTTTATGCCAATACCATATGTTTTTGATTACTATAGATTTGTAATGTAGCCTGAAATCAGAATGTGTGATATTGCTGACTTTGTTCTTGCTCAAGATGTCTTTAGCTATTTGGTGTCTTTGTGCTTTCATACAAATTTTAGGTGTTCTTTTTATATGAATTTTTTGTGTAAAGAATGCTGTTGGAATTTTGATAGAGATTGTGGTGAATCTGTGCATAGCTTTGGGTGGAACTGTAACAATATTAATTTTTTTCAGTCCATGAACAAGGTATATCTTTCCAGTTATTTGCGTCTTCATTGATTTCTTTCATCTCTCTATATAGTTTTCAGTTTACATATTTTTCACTTCCTTGGTTAAATTTATTCTTAACTATTTTATTCCTTTGCCTGCTATTGTGAATGGGATTGTTCTCTTAGTGTCTTTTTTGGATAGTTCATTGTTGATCTATAGAAACACAACTGAAATTTGTGTGTTAATTTTGTATCCTTCAAGTTTGCTGGATTCGTTTATTAGTTTTAACAGCTTTCTGGGTTTTCTTTTTTGGTAGAATCTTTAACATTTCCTACATATGAGATCAAATCATGTGCAAATAGACAAAATTTTACTGCTTCCTTTCTGATTTTGATTATTTTTATTTCTTTTTCTTGCCTAATAGCTCTGGGTAATAATTTCAGTACTGTGCTGCATGAAAGTGACAAGAAGGGGCATCCTTGATTTATTCTTGATCTTAGAGAAAAAGGCTTCACATTGAGTATGATGTTACCTGTGGGCTTTTCATTTATGGCTTTTATAGGTTAAGGTACGTTTCTTCTATATCTAACTTGTGAAGAGTTTTAATCATGAAAGGATATTGGAATTTGTTATATGCTTTTTCTGGATCTGTTAAGATGATCATATGATTCTTTTTTATTTTCATATTGTTAATCTACAATTACATGTGCAACATTATGGTTACTAAACTCCCCACTTCATCAAGTCCCCCCCCCTCACCCCATTACAGTCATTGTCCATCAGCATAGTGAGATGCTATAGAATCACTACTTGTCCTCTCTGAGTTGTACAGCCCTCCCCGTGCCCCCCCGAACATTACATCTGCTAATCGTAATGCCCCTTTTTCCCTCTTATCCATCCCTTCCCATCCATCTTCCCCAGTCCCTTTCCCTCTGGTAACTGTTAGTCCATTCTTGGGTTCTGTGAGTCTGCTGCTGTTTTGTTCCTTCAGTTTTTTTCTTTGTTCTTATACTCCACATATCAGTGAAATCTTTTGATACTTGTCTTTTTCGGCTTGGCTTATTTCACTGAGCATAATACCCTCTAGCTCCATCCATGTTGTTGCAAATGTCTCGATTTGTTTTCTT
This sequence comes from Phataginus tricuspis, assembly GCA_029783875.1. Taxonomy (NCBI): domain Eukaryota; kingdom Metazoa; phylum Chordata; class Mammalia; order Pholidota; family Manidae; genus Phataginus; species Phataginus tricuspis. The sequence continues at coordinate 2,628,395 of JAQQAC010022866.1, forward strand.
CTTATGGCTGAATAATATTCCATTGTGTATATGTGCCACCTCTTCTTTATCCATTCATCTACTGATGGACACTTAGGTTGCTTCCATTTCTTGGCTATTGTAAATAGTGCTGCGATAAACATAGGGGTGCATCTGTCTTTTTCAAACTGGGCTACTGCATTCTTAGGGTAAATTCCTAGGAGTGGGATTCCTGGGTCAAATGGTATTTTTATTTTGAGTTTTTGAGGAACCTCCATACTGCTTTCCACAATGGTTGAACTACTTTGCATTCCCACCAGCAGTGTAGGAGGGTTCCCTTTTCTCTACATCCTCGCCAACGTTTGTTGTTGTTTGTGTTTTGGATGTTGGCCATCCTCACTGGTATGAGGTGATATCTCATTGTGGTTTTAATTTACATTTCTCTGATGATTAGTGATGTGGAGCATCTTTTCATGTGCCTATTGGCCACCTGAATTTCTTCTTTGGAGAAGTATCTATTCAGATCCCCTGCCCATTTTTTAATTGGATTATTTGCTTTTTGTTTGTTGAGGTATGTGAGTTCTTTATATATTTTGGACGTTAACCTCTTATTGGATATGTCATTTATGTATATATTCTCCCATACTGTAGGATGTCTTTTTGTTCTACTGATGGTGTCCTTTGCTGTACAGAAGTTTTTCAGCTTGATATAGTCCCACTTGTTCATTTTCGCTTTTGTTTCCCTTGCCCAGGGAGATATGTTCATGAAGAAGTTGCTCATGTTTATATCGAAGAGATTTTTGCCTATGTTTTTTTGTAAGAGTTTTATGGTTTCATGACTTACATTCAGGTCTTTGATCCATTTTGAGTTTACTTTTGTGTATGGAATTAGACAGTAATAGTTTCATTCTCTTACATGTAGCTGTTCAGTTTTGCTAACACCAGCTGTTGAAGAGGCTGTCATTTCCCCATTGTATATCCACGGCTCCTTTATCATATATTAATTGACCATATATGTTTGGGTTAATGTCTGGACTCTCTATTCCATTCCACTGGTCTGTGGGTCTGTTTTTGTGCCAGTACCAAATTGTCTTGATTACTGTGGCTTTGTAGTAGAGCTTGAAGTCTGGGATTGTAATTCCCCCTGTTTTATTCTTCCTTCTCAGGATTGCTTTGGCTAGTCCGGGTCTTTTGTGGCTCCATATGAATTTCAGAACTATTTGCTCAGGTTCATTGAAGAATGCTATTGGTATTTTGATACGGATTGCATTGAATCTGTAGATTGCTTTAGGTAGTATAGCCATTTTGACAATATTTATTCTTCCTAGCCAAGAGCATGGGATGAATTTCCATTTTTTAGTGTCCTCTTTAATTTCTCTTAGGAGTGTCTTTTAGTTTTCAGGGTATAGGTCTTTCACTTCCTTCGTTAGGTTTATTCCTAGGTATTTTATTCTTTTTGATGCAAGTTTGAATGGAATTGTTTTCCTGATTTCTCTTTCTGTTAGTTCATCGTTAGTGTATAGGAAAGCAACAGATGTCTGTGTATTAATTTTGTATCCTACAACTTTGCTGAATTCAGATATTACATCTAGTAATTTTGGAGTAGATTCTTTAAAGTTTTTTATGTACAATATCATGCCATCTGCAAACAGGGACAGTTTAACTTCTTTCCTGCCAATCTGGATGCCTTTTATTTATTTGTGTTGTCTGATTGCCGTGGCTAGGACCTCCAGTACTATGCTGAATAACAGTGGGGAGAGTGGGCATCCTTGTCTTATTCCCGATCTTAGATGAAAACTTTCAGCTTCTTGCTGTTAAGTATGATGTTAGCTGTGGGTTTGTCTTATATGGCCTTTATTATGTTGAGGTACTTGCCCTCTATACCCATTTTGTTGAGAGTTTTTATCATGAATGGATGTTGAATTTTGTCAAATGCTTTTACAGCATCTGTGGAGGTGATCATGTGGTTTTTGATCTTTTTGTTGATGTGGTGGATGATGTTTATGGAGATCATATGATTTTTACCATTCATTCTGTTAATGTTGTATTTGTGTTACTGAAACTTTCTTGCTTTCCTGGAAAAAGTCATGGTGTATGGTTCTTTTAATGTGCAATTGAATTTGGTTTGCTAGCATTTTGTTGATGATTTTTGCATTTGTATTCATTAGGAATATTGGCCTGTAATTTTCTTTGCTTGTAGTGTGTGTGTCTGGCTTTGGTATCAAGGTAATGATGACCTGGTAAAATAAGTTTGGAAGTGTTATTTTGTTTTGAAGAGTTTAAGAATATTGATATTAATTCTTTAAATGTTTGATAGAATTGACCAGTGAAATAGTCTTGCTCTGGGTTTTTCTTTTTTGGGAGATTTTTGATTACTAATTTAGTCTGCTTACTTGTTATTGTTCTAATCAAATTTTCCATCTCTTCATGATTCAGTTTTAGTTGGTTGTTTCTAGGGTGTTATCCATTTATTTTAGTTATTGAATTTATTGGTGTGTAATTGTTTATAGTAGTCTCTTATGATACCCCACATTTCTGTGTTAACAGTGGCAATTCCTCCTCTTTCATTTCTGATTTTATTTATTTGAGTCTTCTCTATTTTTTCCTTAGTCTAGCTAATAACTGTCAATTTTGCTTATATTTTTAAAAAAGCAACTGTTAGTTTCATTGATATTTTCTATTATCTTTTTAATTTTCTGTTTCATTTGTTTCTCACCTGTTCTTAGTTGTTTACTTCCTTCTACTAACTTTGGGTTTAGTTTGTTCTTATTCTTCTAGTTTCTTGAGGTAGGAAGTTGGGTTGCTTATTTGAGATTTTTCTTTTTTCTTAATGTAGCAATTTATTAATTTCTGTCTTAGAATTTCTTTTGCTGCATCCTGTAAGTTTTAGTATGTTGTGTTTCCATTTTTGTTTTTCTTAAGACATTAGTCTCCACTTATTTGTGATTTTTCCACATTTCCTCCTTTTACAGATTTCTAGTTTATGCCTTTGCAGTTGGAAAAGTACTTGATATTATTTCAGTCTTCTTAAATTGTTAAGACTTGTTTTGTGACCTAATGTATTATTTATCCTAGAGAATGATCTGTGATCCCTTGAGAAGAAAGTAGATTCCACTGCTGTTTGATGGTGTATTCTGTATGTTTTTTAGAGCCATTTGTGTAAAGTGTAGTTCAGGTCCAATGTTTCCCTGTTTATATTTTCTCTGGATGATCTTTCTATTATTCAAAGTGGTGTATTGAAGGTCCCTACCATTATAGTATTGCTATTTCTTCTTTCAGATCTGTTAAGAATTACTTTGTATGTTTAGGTATCCAATGTTGGAGATATGTATATTTACTATTGTTATTTCCTCATGATGAATTAACCCTTTTATTATTAAGTGATAACCTTATTTGTATCTTATTAAAAATTTTGACTTAAAGTCTGTTTTGTCTGGTACTTACTTTTGCTGGTTTGTTAATTATTTTCTGGTGGTTTTTTAGATACTTCATTCTTTCTTCCTACTTTGCTATCTTCCTTTGTGATTCAGTGGTTCTCTGTTACCATATGCTTTGATTGCTTTCTCTTCATCTTTTGTGTATCTACTATAGGTTGTGGTTTGTGGTTACCATGATGTTTACATAAAGCCTGTGGTAGTTAAAGCAATCTGTTTTAAGCTGATAACAACAGCTTAACTTTGTTCACATACAAAAATTCTACACTGGTATACCCCTCGTCCCATATGTTATGTTTTTGGTACCACAATTTACATCTTTTTATTATCCACTAACAAATATTTTAGGTCTTGCTATTTTACATTCTTTTGTCTTTTAACCTTTATACTAGTGTTATAAGTGATTTATAATATTTACACTTCTGTAATTTTTTTACACTTACAGTATTTACACTTTTAGAGTACTAATATATTCTGATTTTGACTATGTATTTGCCTTTACCAGTGGGTTTTATATTTTCATATGATTTCAGTGTACTCTTAACATCTTTTTTTTCAACATAAGGAACTCCCTTTAACATTTTTTGTAAGGCAGATCTAGTGGTGATGAACTCCTTCAGCTTTTATTTGTCTAGAAAACTCTTTATCTCTCCTTCAGTTGTGAATGATAGCTTTGCTGGGTAAAGAATGTTCCTGGTTGGCAGTTTTTTCTTTCAGCACTTTTAATATATCATTCCACTCTATCCTAGCTTGCAAGATTTCTGTCAAGAAATCACCTGATACTCTTGCAGGTGGTGAGCTTCTTTTCCCTTGCTGCTTTCAAAATTCTTTGTTTGTCTTTGATTTTTGACAGTTATAATATATCTCAATGAAGTCTTCTTTGGACTGAACCTGATTGGCAACCCTTGAGCTTCATGTATCTGGATGTCAATATCTTTCCTCAGATTTGGGTATCAGCCATTCAATCTTTTAGGCTTTCTGCTTCTTTCTTTCTCTTCTCGCCTCCTGTCTGTGCATGTTAGTGGAGGCCAGTGAGGGCATTTGGGGCTGTCATGCTGCATGGGCTAGGCACAGGCATCGGCAGTAGTGCCAGCCTGTGACAGGAGTCAGGTCTGGCTCTGGGCACCTGAGCAGCTGTTGGGGCCTGGGCTGTTGACGTGCTCATGCAGCTATAGGGCTAGTCCAAGCATGTGCATGGTAGTGGGTGCTAGGACAGAAGGCGGGACCGGTGGGTACAGGTGCACTGCTGCAGGGGCTATCCACAGGTGCAATTGGCAGTGCAGGTCAGTGACTGGAGCACAGACCAAATCTGAGCCTTCAAACAGCTGTGGCGTCCTTGCTGTCAGCGTACACCTGTACAGCTGCAGGGGTTAGCCATGGGTGAGTGCACACAGTGGACACCAGAGACAGGATCTGGGATTGAGCATGCAGGTGCATGGCTTCAGGGGCTAGCTGTCTGTATGTGCCATGGCAGTAAAAGCTGATCACCATAGTTGGGCTGGATCTGGATACATGAGCAGCTGAGGAGGCCTGGGCTGTTGTGATGGTGTGGGCTGGGTGGCTGGGGAGAGGGGGAACAGGGGGTACTCAGTAGATGGTATCTGTGAACATGAAAGCCTATGATCCCTCAGTGGCAAAAGCTTCTGGGTGTTCATGGAAAGTGTGCTGGTTGTTGATTTTCTCAGTGAGAAAAGAGGCTGGGGTTCTCTACAGAGTAGTCTGCTCTGCTTTTCCTGGGAAGGGGAGCACCATCAGGGTGGGGAGTTCTCATGGTGCTGAGTGGTGCTGGCCTGGGAGGTGGGATGATGCAACAAAATGAAACTTTTCCTGACCTTTTGGTGCAGTTATTCTCAGGCCTTTTGCTCCATTCTGTTTCTAAAGCTTCTTAAGTGGATTCCTGAGCTCTCCTAGATGAGATTTTTTTTTGTGGGGATTGCTTGTGGGTAGCTGTGTAATTGCTATTTGTGGGGAGATGGAGGGTCTCCTACTCTGCCATCTCAGTGACATCAAAAATCTCAGATTTATTTCAAAATCACATTTTATATCCACCAGCAAGTAAGTAGGTATCTTTTTCCCACATCTCTAGTCAGAGCTCTTTTTAATTTCTTATCATTCTGATGGGCATAGAAAGGATATCTAATTACTATTTTAATGTACATTAACCAGAGTTTATGTCTGTTTTATCAATTTTCATATACTATCTATTGATGTTCAGCTGGGAAGGATGAGAATTATCTTTTTTTATACTATTCCCTCTCCTCTTTCTTTCAGTATAATTGTTTTTTATTCCACCAACTTTTGACAATATCTCTTGGTGCCCTACTTATCAAGATATAGATATTTGTGTCCTTCCTTCTTCCATCTTCCTAAATTTCTACCTTCTGCCTTCTGTCAGTTACACTTGAACATTGTGAAAAACTTTAAGAGTTATAGTTCCTTCTCTAACCACAGCCACATCCTCTGTGTTTTGCCACTAGAAGACTGAAGGTTAAAAGCCATTGGTGTCTGCACATATCACAGTGAACATTTCATAATGTACATAATTGTTGAATCACTATGTTGTTGTTGGTCTGTAAGCTTCTCAGGAGCTTCTAGGTATAATCTGAAACCTGCTTCCATATGCAAACAGCAGGAGAGACTAAAAAAGGAGGCAGCCACTCCAGGTAGGTGAGGTGGCAGGTTTAATAAGCAAGGGAACCTACATATGAGACTTGCCTTGGGTACTGCAAGATTATAGATCTCTGCACCTGCCCACCAAATCTTAAAAGGTTTTATAGAGGCCTTAACTGGATTTAGTCACTATTTTGCCTAGATAGTCTAACACTGCATGGTTATCTCAAGGGTGTGTCCTTGGAGCAGCCTCTGGGGTCAACTTGTGGTCCCTTCTTGAGGACATTCCCCAACAGTTGTATACCTGAAACTAGTATAATATTGTATATCAACTACACTTTAACTTAAAAAAGTTGAAAGCCAATAAGCTATGTTTAAGACACAAAATTTTAAAGAAGATGGGCTCAGAAATACCATTTAAATCAGAACTTTCAAACTCTTCTGTCCAAGTATGCTAATTGCCAGTTAAGGAGAAATATATTTCTTCTCCTATAAACTCCAACTTTTATGTAGATATTCAGGCAGTGTTTTCTCTTCTGCTCCTTAATATACCAGTTTTCTATTTTAGTAAATATGACTGGTAAATATAAGTTATTCTGTGAATCTGTTAATACAGTTAGGTTTCTGGGGGAGATATAAGATTATATTGTAGGTTGAATATTTGTATATGTTTCTTAGTTTGATTAGCACAAATCTAACCCTTTGCTTCATTTTATAGAGAAAGGAATGGTAGTAAAAGCCATGATGTGATCTGCCCAATATCTGTTAGGTGAGGACCTCATGTTTCACTGACCCAGTGTGGCTCCCAAGACTTTAATTTGGTAAATAGTTTATGGTTAGGACCAACCTGTTTTCCTAGCCTTATTTTCTTTTGAGTATGCTTAGGTCCAAAACCCTGGAGTCATTTTCCTTCTCCATAATCCAGTTTGTCACCAGATCCTGGCAGGGAGCTTACTGAACTCTACCTTTGAAATATATCTATAGTCTGGCTATTTCTTATAACCTCTAATGTACCACCTCTACCCAGCTGTTGTCATCTCATGTGGACCACTGTGACAGATTCCCAATTGGCCTCCCGGTTTACACCCTTGTCTTCCATAGGGTTTTCAAAGGTCTTTCTTCTGTTCCAAACCCTGGGTCTTATTCATATTTCATTCATAATAAGATCAAAGTCCTTTCCATGATCTACAGGGCCTTTCATTATCTGGCTCTTCTCTCCCTTCTTGATCCCACCTCCCCCCTTCTACCCCTTGCTTACTTTGGTCTACCAGATTGACTTCTTGTTATTCTTTGAGCAGGTTAATAAGCAACTACCATAGGACTTTTGCACTTCCCTTTGCTGGGAACATTCCTCACAGGGATATGTCAATTTTTGTTCCCTCATTCCTTCATATTTGTGTTCAGATTATATCTTATCAGAGAAACAGCTCTCACTCTAGCACTTATCACTGTCTGCCATATATATTATATATTTATTTGTTTGTGGTCTACTCTGAAGACAGGGGCATTTTTTGTTCACCATTTATATGCAGCTCCCTGAACAATGCGTAGTATATAGTAAGTGCTCAATAAAATATTTGTTGAATAAATGAATGCATCTTGCTGTATTGCTCCTGGCCTTCAATAATTGGCCCTAGTCAAATGAAACTGTACTGGTAAGTCATTAAATCCCAAACATTTGTTATATGACATCTGTGCCAACATGTTATGCTCTCCTCCTTGTCATGTGTTCACTCACAAAGTTCTCATTTCCTCAAATGATTTTTGCTTTTTTTTCTCATTCATGTCTTCCCTATTCTTCAAGCTCAACTCAAATGCAGTTTCTTCAATGAAACATTCAGTCCCCAAGCTGCAGTTAAGCACTTTCTCCTCTGTGTGCCTAGTGTGCTATTTGTAGTTCTATTTATTACTTTCTGTCTTGAATTACAGTTGTTTATACACATGACTTACCCTCTCCTCCTGGATGGAAAGAGCCTTTAGGAAATCCTTTTACTCCCTTAGTGTTTGTTCTGGTGTTTTGATAGGCAAGGTACTTGTGAAGTGATTGTTGAAATGAATTATATTTGATATTTAAATCTTTACCCATAATATTGGCTCAAATTTAGAGACAGGTTCAAATTATAATTGATGTAAGGAAAGACTGGAGATTTTGGAGATTTTCTAAAGATAATCGTAGAAATTGACAGGCTGGCTGATGCACCATATAGGAATTGATTCATCTGGCCTTTTAGAGGGATATTTAAGAATAGGAAATGGTTTTCTAAAGTACTGTTGGACAATGATTCTTGCCTTCAAAAGGATAAATAATTAGCATATAATAACTAACAATTAAGCCTCAACATGTGGAGGAACTTTGAACTAATAATTTTAAAGCTCAGAAATACTTTCTTGGAGATCTCGAGGAGTGGTTAAACCACTGTTGCTTTGAGTGAAGGTGGTAATAGGTAGAGGGATGAATTCTATACCCTGTTGAACATGGTGCTTCTGAATGGGAACCTAGTCATCTCTCTTACCTATATTTTAGTGACTTTTGGAAATCTCTACCTTTTCTTTTCAGCTTTTTATCACACTCTAACTCCGCAAAAATGCTGACGTCTTTTGCTTTGAACTTACCGACTTCACTCCCTTCTACATTCAAGTCTTTGGGTGTGTCTTACTTCCTTCTCTGTTCTTCCTCAGAGGAAGACCTGTCCCTCATCCTTCCAAGGCTGAGGCTCTGTTAGAACTCTTAACCCCTTCAGGTCTGTCTCCACCAGCTGTTCCTTCTCTTTTGAACACTGTATCCCTTTTCCTGTCCTCAACTGTCTCTCCACGTTATAGGACTGCTGAGTGTCACCACAACATGGTGGCTAGCTGCTTCCAGAATAGGCTATCCAAGACAGGGAGCAAGCCACATGGGAGCTCTCCTTTATGACCCAGGCTTGGAAAGCACAGAGCGTTGCATCTGCCACATTCTCTTAGGCTGAGTCACTAACTCTGTGCTGCATTAAATGGGTGTGGAATTAGAGACCACCCCTTAATGTGAGTATTGTAAAAACATTTGCAGTCATATTTTAAAATCACCACAGCATTGTTGGGAATGGTGTCCCAGGTTCAGGGCAAGAAGAGAGAATTTTATAACCTTTTTGATTTTTCAATAGGTAAAATAGGCACACGGCACACAATTCAGAGAGGAAGTAAGTCTCCCTTCCACCTCATGCTCTGGGTACCCACTTGTACTCACCGAACACAGCTATCATAATCACTTTGTGTATTTCTTCTCAGAAAGATTTCAATTCCGTGTGAATACAGGAATATGTATATTCATGTGTATGTATACATTAACATATGTATGTGTGTGCATGTATATGTATATATAATCAGCTTAAGTACGATTATATATTCAAGAAGAGAAAACGTGGTAAGGATGAGACAGGAACCGTGGGCTTAGAGTAGGGTGAGGGCCTCTGGAAAAAACAACAAGATAACCATTGTGAGGTTTGCACAGGAGCCCAACTTATTTTTCTAACTTTACCCAAGTGCTGCCTTCCTTCCTCCAGCCCTAAACAAATGATTTGTTGAAACTCGGGCAATGTAGCAAACAAGCCCAAAACAACATAAGGCAGGAAGGATTTCATGAAACCCAATTAGTTAAAAGAAGTAAAACAATGACCCGGCCCGCCTTGGGAGCAAAGCAGGCAGCCCTGAGTGAGATGCTCCCAGACCAGGAAGCTGCTCTCCTGGGAGGAAATCAGATCAGTAAAGTTCTTGTAAATAACCAAGAAGACTAATAAGAAACTTAGTATTTCTTCAAAAGTATTTGGAACCACTTAACAGGTGTACATCCCTAGCCCTTTGTCTCTCAACTGCCTATAAAAACCCCTAGACAACGTACCACCTTGGGACTCTCTTGTCCCCTCCTGGCGTGAGCCGGGAGCTCTGTCCTTTCACTCTGTCTCTGAATAAAAGCTTGTACCTTGCTCTCCTACCTTGACTGTTCAAAAAGTTCATTCTTAGGCTTCGTGAAGAAGAACCCCGGCATCAAGGAGATTATGGGGAAAGAGCTCTGTTTACTTTCCTAGTGAACATGCCCTGCACAGTAGGGCAGCTGTGATTGCTGAAGACCACTCCTCTCTGAGGGAGGACAGCAGTTCCCAAATACAGCTGGCCCTCACAATTGCAAGGGGAGCTGCTTTCAAAAAGGTAGTTATTTGACCTCCATCTTTTGAGATTATGATCTTGTAGGTTTGAAGTAGGGTCTGGGAACTTTCCTTTTACATTTTTTCCGAGGATAAAATAGCATACCCTTTATGGAGGCAATTTGGTAATATCTTTAAAAATTATATCTGATCCTAAAGTCTTACTGAAAGGTCTTTATTCTAAGTTACAGCAGCCAGCGTATGAAATGATATGTATTCAGATTGCACAAGAAATTCATCAAAGCAAAAAACTTAGAAAACATCCTACTAAGATATGTTGGTGGCATGGAGAATTGGGTGGTCAGAGATGGGGAAGGATCCTTGTTAGATTTTTCTATCTATACATATTTATGTTGTTTTTCCCTGTGAGCTAGGTGAGTATATCACTTAATAAAAGAATGAGTGAATAAATAACTAAATGAATAAAACAAATTACAGCACAGTGTCCCAGGGGTCAGCGAGGTGTGTGATCCTCGGAAAGGAGGCCTGAGAAGGTGGTAGAAATCCATCTCCTCTCTTCCCCTCCCCCATTGTTGCTCTCCTCAGGAGCTTTATTTGCTTTGTGTTAGAACTTCTTCCTGGAATTTGTAAGCTAACTAGTCAGCATTTCTGGTTTCCTTGTGTAGTTGACACTTTGTATCACTTTTTGTATTTTCACAACTATTTCAGTGGTAAGGCAGGAGGAGGGAGCCTGCCTGGTATCTTTATTCATCCATTCAGTTTTATTCAGGGCGCTTAATGAACTCTTAGCAAGGGCCAGGCGCTGTTCTCCGTGCGGGGGGCTGTGCTGGCGAAGAACAGGGATGAGGGGCCTGACTGTGGAGTATAATATATACCATGTAGGCAGGATGGGCAACAGTAAATGTGTGAAACAAAGTAAGTTCACCTAGTGCTGAGTAATGACACTGAGACCGACAGGCGGGTGTGCCGTGAGTCTGGCGGCTGCTTCTGGTGATGGCTGTGGTTGCAGGGCAGGCCTCCACCCTCCAGGGTGACGCCTGGTGAGGCGAAGCAGGCAGCCACATGCAGATCTGGGCAGAGGGCACAGCTGTGTGGAGATGCTGAGGAGCCTTGCTGGGCACCTCCCCACAGTGGCCAGAGTGAGTGTGGTGGGCACGGGGAAGGCCGATGGTAGAATGAAGCCACAGAGCAGGGGAGGGCTGGCCCACCCAGGGCCTTGGAGGACACAGCAGTGAGATTCGCTATAGAAGCTAGTTGCCTTAGGAAGCCAGCCGAAACAATCAGGGAAATGATGTGTTCTTAGCCAAGACCTCTCACACAAACGTCTTGGCACCTCAGATTCAGTGTGTCTGAATGTAAACTCGTTACTTCATCCGTGACTTTGTGCCTCTGCCTATTTCCTAGTGAAAGACACTGTTCATACTATTGCCGGGGTGGAAATTTGACATCCCAGACCATTTTTAAATTATTGCTCATGTCTGTTCTGTGTCCAAATCCTGCTTGATTGCACCACGTTCTGTTTACATTCTCTATTTCTCAATCTTCACTGTTGTGGTTAAACCATCATCATCCCATTCATTCATTAAAAGAATGCCCCAGGCATTATTCCAGGTGCAGGAGATAGAGTGATAAAGAAGCCCCCTTGGAATTTATAGTCTATTAAGAAAGACAGATACATAAAAAAAAATAAGGTAAGTGCCATGGGAAGGAAAGCCATGCGTGAAAGTCTGTAGCAAATGTCTCTCACCTGGGAGGAATTCTAGGACATGACATTTAAACTGGACCCTGAAGGGCCAGTGGGAGGTGGGAAGGATGTTCCAGGGAGTAGGCAGTGAGAAGAGAGGGAGGGAAATTTGCAGCACAGTCTGACCAGGTTTAGAGGTTGGCAAGCTGGGGAGGGGTTTAGGTCCACAGGAGTCTGGACTTTCCCTTAGGACAGAGGGAGCCACTGAAGGCTGATCACCAAGGTAGAGCTGAGGCCATATGGACACTTTAAGGCCACATACGGACAGTGGATTTAGAAGGCAGGAAAACTGGAGTTATAGGGATAATTGGGGCTGATGCAGAAGCCTAGCCGGCTTCCAGTGCAGAGCTCCAGTGAGTCACTATTTGAATTTCCTGTATGGACATCTAAGTTAATTCATCAAATCAAATTTGAGTTATACAATAGCAGCCCAGATTTCCAGAATACACTAAAGCAGACTCTTTTTGGAAATCAACATTTTTCATGTAATTTTAAATGTCTTCAGAATTCAAAAGCTTTATTGAATTGGGTATGAAACAAATTTCACTTAAATATTGAATTAATTGAAAGCCTTACTTCTGAATATTTTTCCATAGATTTATTTCATGCTCCTTCAGAAATTTCCTTTTGCCTTGTGTTTTTGTACTGGCAATAAATACTAGTAATAGAAGAGGCAATGTTGAGGGTAGTGATAATGCGCAGTGTGGGTGATGGTCTGAGTGGAAACTGACCACTTTATTATGGGAAGAAAGGAAGTAGCATGATGTAGGCAGATAGGCAAGTGGTTTTGTGGTGTTTCCAATGGTACCAGGAACAGCCGTGGGAGGAGAGGAAGTACCACTTAGCGGCAAGGACAGCACTCATCTCCAATTTACCACCCTCGTCATTTTAATTTAATGAGCTGTTTGGAATTTTAAACATAATCATAGAAGAGGGGACTGCTTTCTTCATTTGTACAGTTTCTTGTGTTCATCTGTCTCACACACGTTTTGTTGACAGTAATTGTGTGTTAGGTATTACCTAACAGAAAGTAGGATTTCCAAATAAGATGAGCATCATGTCTGCCTTTAGTGTAAAAGGGGAGATGTTATGAGGGATGTTATTTTGTAGCTCTCTTCATAAAACTTTTAACAAACACCTGTGTACCATGCTTTTGTTCTCCGCACTTGACCGATTTATTCGTTTAATCCTCATGCTGTATGTGGTAGGTGCTACTATGATTAGCATTTACACATATGGGAATGCAGCACAGAAAATAAGTAACTGCCTGTCACACAGCTCTCAGGTGGCAGAGCTGGGCTTGAACCTAGACACTCTAGTTCCAGGGTTGGCCGTCGCGGAAGGTGAGGCAGGAGAGTGTGACAGCAGAGTGTATGCAGCTGGTTGGTTGTGTGTTCATGGGCTACATGTGGGTGACCAGGGCAGGGATTTTATTCTGCTTTCACTCTAGAAGACCACTGATAAGTGTGGAAAACAAAAGATTAGAGCAGTTTTTAAGAATCCTCTTTTAAATACATACTTCTGTTTCTGTTATAAATTTGTAAGACCATATTTTTTTTGAATTTTTTTGGTATCATTAATCCACAATTACATGAGCAGAATTATGCTTACTAGACTCCCCCCATCATCAAGTTCCCACCACATACCCCATTATAATCACTGTCCATCAGCATAGTAAGATGCTATAGAATCACTACTTGTCTTTGAGTTGTACAGCCTTCCCCGTGCCCCCCCCCAACATTCTGTGTGCTAATGGTAATGCCCCTTTTTCCCCTTATCCCTCCCTTCCCACCCATCCTCCCCAGTCCCTTTCCCTTTGGTAACTATTAGTCCGTTCTTGGGTTCTGTGAGTCTGCTGCTGTTTTGTTCCTTCAGTTTTTTCTTTGTTCTTATACTCCACATATGAGCATATTTTAAAGAAAATAGTTTAGCTCAATCGCTTATAAAAAACAAAACAACAGTTTTTTGATTACCACTTTCAAGTTTACTTTATTTAAAAAATATTTTAGTCTATAGAAGTGGTGAAGTAGGGTGTATTTCTTTTCATTAAGTCATTTGACATTCGGGCACATCTGAAGCAGTTCATAAACCAAGGCCTACACTGTAACCTCCTTTTACGTTCTTTTGGATTATTCTGTGACTTACTTAAAGACATATTTTGTACAGTGTCTAATCTGTTTAACTGAGTGCTTGCTTTGCTGACACGAGGTCAGCTTCCTTGTTTATGGCAAGGATCACCATCATTTTTTGTAGAGTAACTTTTTTTTTGTTCATCACATCTTCAAGATCTCATTATGCGTGTAGAGAATGTTCTTGGCAGGGGTGGGGATTTGGTAGAGCTGAGCTTGGCAGCTGACCCTCAAGTGTGTAAACTAGAGAGGAACTGGTATCAGAAGACTCATTAGAAGGGACCTCCCCACATTAAGCCTGTTGGCAAGCATGCAGAGAGATGAAACATTTGGCTGTTTTTCAGGGAGCTTTGAGAAAGGACTACTCCATTTGGGTTGTTTCTTTGCTGCACATGAGACAAACCATCCAATTCCCAGCGTGGAGGGGTTGCAGAGACAAGGTGGGAACTGAATAGCTTCTCAGAAATTGCAAAGTCATATCTTCATGGTCCAGCCTCAATATTTTTCTTGGAGAATTTTTTCCCCCAGAATATTGTGGGTAGAGGAACCGAAGTTGAAATATTAACACAAAATTTAATCAAACATATGTGATTTTGATACCATTCCCAGTTTTAGATGATGGTTTTCTAAAAGGAAAGATAATACATGCCAAAATGTGCTTTTCAACAGTAAAACACTTGATGGAGCATTCATTGTCATCTGTGTCAGGAAGGTACTGAATTTGCAACTTTTTAAACATTGCAAGGTGTAATTATAGTGAGTTAAATTCTTGGGGGGGAAAGGTGTTTTAAGTGAAAGGTTTAAAGTTAGACCATGTTGTTCTTTTTTTTTTTTTAAAGAAAATGGTCACAAATAAAAAATTAAAGCAGTTTATGTACTTGCAAAATGTTATGTGCCTGTCCATTAAGTTATAACTAGGGTGATCATATAATTTAATACATAGGCCAGAACACTTTGAGGTGATGGGATTTAGCTGGAGGAGAAACAGTAGGTCAGCAGGTATAAACTGGACCCGCTTATGCAAATCAGGAGCTTTGATCACTCATAGTACAAGAATGCTTGTTAAAAAAGTGAGTATTAAAAAAAGGAAAAAAAAAATTTTTATTTAATACTGAAAAGAATTATTGTTGGTGTGGGATTTGATTTTACCCTACTTACAAATGAATGAGCCTGCCTGTTACTGTTTCATGGATGCTGGCAGAAGACATGAGACTCCTGGATCAGAGACAAAGAGATTTATAATTTCTGACACTGCAAGTGGCATGTACATCAGCATATTTATGTCTGTTTCCCTTGCCCCTCAGTCCCCACAGGGGCAGCTTGCTATGGCCCAGGTGAAGGCTGTGCACACAGTTACCTTTACAGCCCTACTGAGTCACACACTGAGGGGCCGCCACCATTTTCATAGTGAGCAGTAAGTAAACCTAGTCTTTACTTGGGACGGGGGAGGTGGGGTAAGGAGGACAGAGGTTAACTCATCTCACGGCTGCCAGCCGCATAACAACCTAAGGCGTGGCCTGGGTGAAAGGGCAGTGAGGGGTCTGTGTCTTGGCACACCTGGCACAATGCTTTAGTGTGTGAGAGGCCCAGGAGGACTGGCTCTCCTGACAACTCTGTTATAAAGCGTACTGGCTTTATGGTTTTAGGTTCTGTTTATTGCCTCAGTGCAGAAGGTGAAGAAACAACTTTGTGGAGAGGCTCATGGAGTTTGGAAGGGCTTCTTAATGTGGGTATTGATAAGCTTCTTGAGAAACTGGGCCAGGCCTTTTTTAAAAGAAATTTCCTTACTGTGTTCTGAAAAGAAACACAATGTCTAGAGGTCAGATTATTAGGCCTTCTGCATCACTGAATGTTGGCATCTGTTTTCTTAACATCAGTTACATACTCATTTGTAGCTAACCTCTAGAGGGCTCTAAGTACCCTCTCATTATTACCAAGCAGCAGTTGTACTGCCTTATCATTCAGGAACTTGGGCAGTGGGCCTGTTTTAGAAAATATAATCTGTTGCACTAAGTCTTTTGATGAAATTTCTGAGGATTATTTTCCAGGCAGGGTTAGTTTTCCTGAGGACTGTGGAGTGCATTACATTTGCATTTTCTGGGTGTGGCCCTGTTTCCTAACCTGAGGCTGAGCTGCCCTGGTGTCTGAGTATCCTCAGTCCCCAAGAGGCTCTGCACAGGATCTAGTTCACTAGGCAGCCAGCCACGCTCTCCTCCACGCTCATCAACATTCACTTGTCATATACATTTTCAGAACTCTGCTCTTGACCTGCTATGCACTCTGAGAGTTTATATTCTGGTTAGTCAGCTAAAATAATGTGTAAGCCAGGGGCTGGGAGACTATGGTTTATTGGCCAAATCATATCCACTACTTGTCGTTATAAATATTTTTATTAGAATACAGCCAGGCCTGTTTGCTCATATGTTGTCTGTGGCTCCATTCACACTACAATAGCAGAGTCAAGTTATTGCAACAAAGACTGTATGGCCCTCAAAGCTGAAAGATCTACTGTCTGGCATTTTAAAGAAAAAACTTGCTAACGCCTGATCTAAGTTGATTAATTAACTAGACAGCCAACTCTTTGATGTGTCTGGTCTTGGCCATGTGTATCCCTGCAATGCTCTGTGCATAGAAAGTGCTTTATCCAATGAAGAATGATAAACATCTTTATGCTGACGAAATGTTAAAGAAAGAGGGCCCATCCACTGTCCTGTATCTTAAGAGTGTATTTTGTTGGGGGGCAGTGCTTTCATCCAAGTATGAAGCAACTGAGGAGAGTCTGAGAGGGACTGCAGGGGAAGTTTCATCAGCACAGCCACCATTTACCTCCTTTCTCAGTTTTCCCGACTCTTCTTTTCAGTACCCTTTGCTTCCCATGTAAATTTAACTTCCATGACTTCATCTCTTTTGGTCAATCATGGGTATAATTCTGCCACCAGAAAGCCTGAGATGGGAGGTAGAAATCTGTCTGCACTTGCAGTTGGTTCCCACAGGCCTGTGAGCCTGTCACTCTGCTGAATACCATGCAGCAGCCCCCCATGGGCCGGCTAGTTCATCTGGTGTTCAGCTAAAGAGCCAGCAATGTCTCCCCTTGCAGGCTTTGTTGAACTCATACAGAGACAATTTGTCACTTTCCAAGTCTCACTTAAACTGTGTATTTCCTTTACATGATGACATTGGGACCTAACTTCCCTGTACCATGTGAATCACTGAGTTGAGTATTCACACATCAGCCATTTATGCATTTATGCTCTCTGCCAGACACTGTCCTGGGTACTATAGTTGGGCACACAAGTAAGAAAGTGAGACAGAGTACAGACCTGCCTGCACCCCTTTCCTTAATGGCTGTATCCAGTGGTGAGCCAGGTCCACTCTTTCTTTAGCAGGCTTTTTGCTACTGTCTCTCCTCTCCATCCATATACCTATTGTAACTTTACACCTGGACTTTTGTAACAAATCTTCTAGCAGGGCTTTGAGACTCCCCAGCTCTTGGTACTCATCCTGAGTGTCACCACAAATCTATTATACATTCCCATTTCCAGTAGAAT
This sequence comes from Phataginus tricuspis, assembly GCA_029783875.1. Classification (NCBI taxonomy): domain Eukaryota; kingdom Metazoa; phylum Chordata; class Mammalia; order Pholidota; family Manidae; genus Phataginus; species Phataginus tricuspis. The sequence continues at coordinate 2,645,957 of JAQQAC010022866.1, forward strand.
CCAGCTATGATTCCTCTGCTTGGTTTTCAGAGCCCTCCATGAAGCCTTTCTGAGCAACATTATTTCCTCTTTCTCCCAAAATAAATTGCCTTCTGTGTCTCTGAGATCTTTTCTGTGCCTCAGCCACCACTTATGTTATTTCCCTTGTCTGGAACAACCCTGTCTAAATACCCCTCATTCCTCTAGTTTGGGGTGTCGTAACCCAGTGCTGTTGGCATTCTTGGACCAGATAGTTTTTTGTTGCGAGGGATTGACTTGTGCTTTGTAAGATGTCTACTAGAATTCCCAGCCTCCTCCCACTAGGTGCAGTAGTGTGTCTTCCACACCCGAGTCCCCAGGAGAGTGAGGACAGAGTAGTCTGTTGACAACCACCACCCTTGGTAAGTTGTGGCCCCAGTCCTTCTGAAGCCTCCCTGTGCACTCTGGCACGCACTCACCTTCTCTTCTTTGGACTTCTATGAAGCTTGTCCATTCTGTGCATTGAACTTTTAATTGTACAGTTTGGTTTGCCAGTTGTTCTAAGTGAATAAACCCTGTTCCATAATTGGGTTGTAAGTTTCTCAAGTCAGGGACCATGTGGTATACTATTTTTGTATTTAGGAAGTTACTTAAACTCCATGCCTAAGTTTTCTCATCTGAAAAATGGGGATAACAATACCTCAGGGTTGTTCTGAAGTCAAATGTGTTAATACATGTAAAGTGCTTAGAAGGGTTCTTGGAAGGTAATAATCAGCTGTTCAGATTTTGTTGTTCTTTTATACCTGCTCTCTAGCAAAGTAGTTAAATCAATGGAGAGTCAAGTTATTTTGCTTTTACTTATTTGGGGAAGTGACTGGGGTGGGAGCAAGTAGGCTCTACCCTTAGCAAGAAGGTTTGGTGTTTTCTTTCCCACATTCCCACCCCACTCAGTTTTACATTGTTGGCAAGAGATAAAGGTAAGTACCAAAGTCTGCTTCACTCCCAGTCATGAAAAAGAAACATAAAGCAGGTTATTAGTGGGTGACTGGCTGAAGAGAGTTCAGAGGCCGAGGTGAGAGACCCCGGGCTTTGCATTTGGTGGGGGCAGACCTCTGATTCATGCATGGGCGTGTGTGCTCTCCATCCTGGGCCTCTTCTGGGAGCTTTGTGGGTAGTTTGTTGATGTAGCATCCTTGGGCAGCACAGCCAAAAAGTCTTTTCAACCAAATATTTCTCCTGCGTACTCCTAGAACTTAGTTACAAATTCTGGTTTTATCACTTATTAGCCATGTGATGAACTCTGTGACCTCTGTGGAACATCAATTTATTTATAAATTGGAAATAGTACATCAGTACCTACTCCACAGGGTTGAGGTAAGGTCTAAGTGAGATAATGTAGCATCCGTATTTTGTGAGTAAAGCTTGTGGCAACTGCTGAAGGTGAATCATAGTCCTTTGTGACCACTGACACCATTTATGATGAACCCTTGCCAAGAAGATGGGAATCTGAAGTGGGGTGGCCTTCCAGCCACAGCCTTGACCTTAAGCTGCTTTATCCAAGGGCATTCTGCCCTTAGGCCAGGTAGCCGCAGGAAATTCTAACTTGCACAGCTGCTACAGAGCCTTGGTGAAGGGGTGTGGTGGCGATAAGAGGCAGTCAGCTGACTGTCCTGTTGCCAGCTTTCCAGAGAAGACTCAGCAGGTGGGCTTGGAGAAGAGGCCTACCGAAGTAATATCCTCTGCCTGGCCAGGATGAGGACAGCCCAGGGGAGGTAGCTCTAGGATGGTTAACGCTTAAACCTTCTAGGCTTCATGGGAAGCCTGTCAACAGGAGACTACTCATTTTTCAGGAAAGGCACATTGCCAATATTTTGGACTTTCTGTAAGAGTTTAATTTGAATTGAGCTAACTTGACAATGTTGGTGGAGTGTCTGTGCACTTGTTTTCTTACCTTTCCCAGTGATTATTTCTAGATAAGTTTTGAAATTAGAGAACTCTGTTCTATATTTTACTAGAGATTGATGAGTGTTCTCTGTATGTATATGGAGAATAAGTTTTCTGACTACTCAGAAAAGATAGAATTTGAGGCCATCAGTAGAACCTTTACAGAAAGGTTCTTAGCTCCTATTGGGTGAGCCTCCATCCTTCCTGCTTTGCCTTCACTGTTGGGAAATTGTGTCTCTGCCTAGTTTGGGGATTTGGGTAGTCACCTCACTGCCAGTCAGTGCTGTTTCTTCTCTTTGTAATGCAGAGATCTGTTGCATGACTGGTATTGCTTTGGCTAGAGTAAAATGAGATCTTCCTGTGGTTTTAGGGAGATGGCTAATTCCTGAATTTCCTTTAAAAGCAATAATTTACATTCTTGAATCTTACAGAAAAAGTCAGGCAAACCACGATAGAAAATCTAGCATTTTGATAGCTTCCCAATATCTTTGAGCATAAAACAAATATCTGTATTCAGCAGAATATTAATGTCACAGTATAGTCTATTCAACTAGATTTTCTTTCTGTGAATATTTTTTCAAAGGACATAATAATTATTTAAAGTTGCATTCATAGCTTTACTTTGCAACATAATAGAGATATTTAGAACTTGTGAATGTCAGTTCCTTTGCATTGTGAACTTACTAGCTATAGGGTTTATATAGAAAGACTAAAAATTCTTCCCCCAGTATTTATTTACATTCAGAGAAGCAAAAGCCTGTAGAATTAAAAGGTCTGAAAGTTATTTACGTTTGTCCAGCCCATGCTCGTGTGTGACTGAATTCATGGATGCACGCTGCCTCTGCCCTTCACACCTGCCGTCCTGACAATGGGCCCTGCTGGCTGAGCCTCCCATGAGGTGTGTTTCGCCCGGACTGCGAGACTTTTCTGAAGCTTGTTCGTCAACAGTCTTCTCTTTAATACAGGAAAGTAAACTTGATTAAGTAATTCAGCCTAGTGATTATAAAAAGCAAGTGACTAAGGGCCAAACCTGATGTCCTTTGAAGAAACAATGCAGTGTTTCAAGTAACATCTTAAGAGCTGGTGTTTTTGCACAAGGTGGAAGGGGAGGAGCCAATTTATATTAGGAGATAGTCTGGATTTTGTTCTTCTCTTCACTTTACAAGCTTTTCTTGCTCTGTGGGCATTGCTTTCTTTATCTGAAATGTGGTTCCTGATTCAAATAACTGTGGCTGCTTTATCTTTGTAAGAGAAGTAGGAACATTTTTCTTAATTTAGATGGCTAAAATGTCTATTTTGAATGGGATGGTGGCAATAGGAGAAATACTCCACTCCTTTCTCCTTCTGAAGAGGAAGCAGACAGAATAATTCAGAGCTGGTCTAAATTAGCCTAAATGGTTGTTATATGGGCACTTATGATTAACCTACTTATACTTATTTTTAAATTGATAATGTATATATTTATTTCACAAAGCTACAAGAAAAATAACAGCTCCTTAGATATTCCATTAGACGGTGTATTTCTTTGATCGTTGTCTCTTTGTGTGTGTCTCTTATTTTCTCTTTTTTTGCCTATATGAACATCATGTTTATACATTTTTGTTTATACATTTTGTAATCTTTACAAACTTTTTGTCTGGAAGGAAAGACATCCGCTATATAAAACATGTTCATATATACTTTACATCATGATTTGATCATCTCTGCCTTTAATAGATGTTTTTGACAATGATTATAATTGCATTGATTATAAGTATAAATATTCAAACGCAGGTTTTAAAAGATATATAAACACCTTAGTAAAAGCAACATGAATTAACATTTTATTTAATTTGTGAACTTACATTATATTTACAATTTTTCTTGCCATAATGTATTTGGAAAAAAACCAAAATGGTCCTCACACTTGGTTACTAGTCTTTTTCATTGGTATGGAAGCTAACAGTGCCTTTTGTATAGCTGTTTTTTTTTTTCTATTAAATATACATCACAGTAGTTCAACAGTCCCTCTCCCCCTCCCCACCACTCCCACCTACCCTTCTCAACCTTGGTAACCACTAGTCACTTCTCAGTGTCTGTTAATCTAATGTCATTTTGTTCCTTCTGTTTTGCTTTGTTTTTATATTCCATAAATAAGTAAAACCCTATAGTATTTGTCTTTCTCTGCCTGGCTTATTTCACTGAGCATAATACTGTCTAGATCCATCCATGTTGTTGCAAATGGTAGGATTTATTTTCTTCTTATGGCTGAATAATATTCCATTGTGTATATGCACCACATATTCTTTATCCATTCATCTATTGATGGGCACTTAGGTTGCTTCCATATCTTGGCTATTGTTAACAGTGTGGCAGTAAACATAGGGGTGCATATATATTTTCAAATCAGGGATCATGTTTTTGGGTAAATTCTTAAGAGTGAAATTACTGGGTCAAATGGTATTTCTATTTTTAGTTTTTTGAGGAACCTCCATATTGCTTTACACAGAGGTTGCACCAATTTGCAGTCTCACCAACAGTATAGGAGAGTTCCTATTTCTCCACAGCCTTGCTAGCATTTATTATTTCTTGTCTTTTATAGTGGCCATCCTAACTTGTGTGAGGTGATAGCTCATTGTGGTTTTAATTTGCATTTCCCTGATGAATAGTGATGTGGAGCATCTTTTCATGTGCCTGTTGGCCCCATTTCTATTTCTTCTTTGGAGAAGTGTCCGCTCAGGTCCTCCACCCATTTTTTGATCAGGTTATTTGTTTTTTGGGTGTTGAGGAGTATGAGTTCTTTATATATTTTGGATGTTAATCCCTCATCAGATGAGTCATTTATGAATATATTCTCCCGTACTGTAGGATGAGTTTTTGTTCTGTGATGGTGTCCTTTGATATACAGAAGCTTTTTAGTTTGATGTAGTCTCACTTGTTCATTTATGCTTTTGTTTCCCTTGCCTGAGAAGATGTGTTTAGGGAAAAAAATCTCTTTATATTCAAGAGATTTTTGCCTATGTTTTCTTCTAAGAGTTTTGTGGTTTCCTTACTTACATTCAGGTCATTGTTCCATTTGAAGTTTACTTCTGTGTATAGAGTTAGACAATAATCCAGTTTCATTCTCTTACATGTAGCTGTCCAATTTTGCCAAGACCAGTTGTTGAGGAGGCTGTATTTTCTCCATTATATATTAATGAATCCTTTATCATATATTAATTTACCACAGGTACGTGGGTTTATATCTGCGCTCTCTATTCTGTTCCATTGATCTATGCGTCTGTTCTTGTGCCAGTACCAAATTGTTTTGATTACTGCAGCTTGTAGAACTTGAAGTCAGGGAGTTGAATCCCCCCCACTTTATTCTTTTTTAGGATTCTTTGCCTATTCAGGCTTTTTTATGGTTCCGTATGAATTTGAGACCTATATGTTCTAGTTTATTGAAGAATGCTGTTGGTATTTTAAAAGGGATTGCATTGAATCTTAAATTTCTTTGGGCAGGCTTGCCATTTTGACAATATTAATTATTATCCATGAACATGGGATAAATTTCCATTATTTGGTGTCTTCTTTAATTTCTCTCATGAGTGTCTTGTAGATTTCAGAGTATAGGTCTTTCACCTCCTAGGTATTTTATTTTTGATGCAATTGTGAATGGAATTGTTTTCCTGATTTCTCTTTCTGCTAGTTCATTTTTAGTATATAAGTACAACAGATTTCTGTGTGTTAATTTTGTATCTTTCTTTGCTGAATTCAGTTATTAGTTCTAGTAGTTTTTTGGTGTATTCTTTAGGGTTTTCTATGTATAATATCATGTCATTTGCAAATAGTGAGAGTTTAACTTCTTCCTTACCAATTCGGATGCCTTTTATTTCTTTGTGTTTTCTGATTGTTGTGGCTAGGACCTCCAATACTATGTTTAATAAAAGTGGGAAGGGTGGGCATCCTTGTCTTGTTCATGATCACAGAGGAAAAACTTTCATCTCTTTGCTGTTAAGTATGATGTTGGCTGTGGGTTTGTCATATATAGCCTTTATTATGTTGAGGTACTATACCCATTTTGTTGAAAGTTTTTATTATGAATGGATATTGAATTGTGTCAGATGCTTTTTTAGCATCTATTCAGATGATCATGTGGGTTTTATCCTTCTTTTTGTTCATGTAGTGTATGACATTGATGGATTTACAAATATTGTAGTGTCCTTGCATCCCTGGAATAAATCCCATTTGGTCATGATGGATGATCTTTCTGATGTATTTATGAACTTGGTTTGCTAATATTTTGTTGAGTATTTTTGCATCTATGTTCATCAGGGATATTGGTCTGTAATTTTCTTTTCTTGTAGTGTCTTTGGTTTTGGTGTTACAGTGATACTGGCCTCATAGAATGAGTTTGGAAATATTCCCTCTGCTTGTACTTTTTGGAAAACTTTAAGAAAGATGGGTACTAGCTCTTCTTTAAGTGTTTGGTAGAATTCGGCTGTGAAGCCGTCTGGATGTAGAGTTTGTATTTGGGGAATTTTTTGATTACCATTTTGATTTCATTGCTGGTAATTGATCTGTTCAGATTTTCTGTTTCTTCCTGGGTCAGTCTTGGAAGGTTGTATTTTTCTAGAAAGTTGTCCATTTCTTCTAAGTTGTCCAGTTTATTGGCATATAATTTTTCATAGTATTCTCTAATAATTCTTTGTATTTCTGCTGTATCCATTGTGAGTATTTCTTCTTTGTTTCTGATTCTTTTTATGTGTGTATACCCTTTTTTCCTTGATAAAAGTCTGGCCAGGGGTTTATCTGTTTTGTTCATTTTCTCAACTATTGTCTTATTCTTCTCTATTTTATTTACATCTGCTCTGATCTTTATTTTGTCCCTCCTTGAACTGACTTTTGGTTTCATTTGTTCTTTTTTTCCTAATTTCTTTAATTGTGATTTTAGACTGTTTGGAATTGTTCCTGTTTCTTGAGGTAAGCCTGTACTGCTATGAATTTTCCTCTTAGAACTGCCTTTACCACCTCCCACAGATTTTGGGCTGTTGTGTTTTTGTTTTACTTGTCTCCATGTGTCGCTTGATTTCTGTTTTAATTTGTTCATTGATCCACTGATTATTCAAAAACATATTGTTTAGCATTCATTTGTTTGTAAGTCTTTTTGTTTTATTTGTGTAATTTATTTCTACTTTCATACCATTGAGGTCTGAGAAGCTGCTTGATACAGTTTCAATCTTTTTTAACTTATTGAGGCTCTTCTTGTGGCCTAGTATGTGATACATTCTGGAGAACATTCCATGTACACTTGAGAAAAATGTGTATCCTTCTTCTTTTGGATGGAGTGTTCTGTAGATATCTATTAAGTCCATTTGATCTAATGTATTGTTCAGTGCCTCTGCTTCCTTATTTATTTTACATGTGGTTGATCTCTCTATTGGTGTGAGTGGTGTGTTAAAGTATCCTAAAATGAATGTATTGCAGTCTGTTTCCTCCTTTAATTCTGTTAGTGTTTGTTTTACATATTTAGGTGCTCCTATGTTGGGTGCGTAGATATTTATAATGGTTATATCCTCTTGTTGGACTGATCCCTTTATCATTACATAATGTCCTTCTTTGTCTCTTGTTACTTTCTTTGTTTTGAAGTCAATTTTGTCTGATAAAAGTACTGCTACTCCTGCTTTTTTCTCCCTATTATTTGGGTGAAATATCTTTTTCCATCCCTTAACTTTTAGTCTGTGTATATATTTGTGTCTGAAATTAGTCTCTTGTAGGCAGCGTATAGATAAGTCTTGTTTCCTTATCCATTTTGCCACTCTTATATTTTGATTGGTTCATGCAGTCCATTTACCTTTAAGGTGATTATTAATAGATATGTACTTATTGCCATTTTATTAATTGTTTCTGCATCTCTTTTCTGTTCCTTTCTTCCTCTCTTATGTTTTTCTCTTGTTGTTGATGGTTATTTTTAGTGTTGTAATCAGATTTCTCTCTTTTTAAAATTTATTTATTTTTTGTGTGTATTTCTTGTAGGCTTTAGTTTTGTGTTTACCAAAGGTTCAAGGATAGTTTCTTTGCTACATAATAGTTTATCCTAAATTGTTGATTACTCATTCAAGCACAATCTCAAGGTACTTTCTTTCCTTCTTCCTTCTCCACATTTTTCATATTAGATGTCCTAATCTGCACTTTTTTTGTATCCTTTGATTGATTTTGTATATAGTTGATTTTGCTTCTTTTGTTTTGTTTTAAATTTGTGCTTGCTTGGTAATTAGTTGGTCTACTACCTTTACTGTGGGTTTATTTTACTGGTGAAAACTATTTAGCCTTAGGGGCATTCCATCCACAGCAATCCCTTTAACATATCATGTAAGACTGCTTAGTGGTAGAAATTCCTTCAACTTTTGCTTATCTGGAAATTATTTAATTTCTGCTTCAAATTCAAATGATAGTCTCACCAGGTAGAGGATTCTTGGTTGGAGGTCCTTCTGTTTCAGTATATTAACTATTCATGCCACTCCGTTCTGGTCTGAAGAATCTCTGTTGAGAAGTCTGCTGATAACCTGATAGGATTTCCTTTATAAGTAATCTTTTTTCTCTCTCTGGCTGTTTTCAATAATCTGTCCTTATCCCTGATCTTTGCCATTTTAATTATTATATGTCTTGATGTTGTGTTTCTGGGGTTCCTTTTGTTAGGGGCTCTCTGAATTTCCATGACCCGAGTGTCTATTTCCTTCCCTAGATTGGGGAAGTTTTCAACAATTATTTCTTTAAAGAGACTTTCTATCCCTTTGTGTGTTTCGTTTGGTTTGGTCACATAGCTGTCTTACCATTCTTTCATTCCTAGAGACCCCTTCTTCTCTCTGTTCTTCAGCTTCTTTGTTTTCCTGTTCCCTAATTTCTATTTCATTTACCATCTCCTCTACATGATCTCATCTACTTTTCAATCCCTCTATTGTATGTTTCATTTCAGATACTGTATTCTTCAGCTCTGAGTGACTCATTTTCAGATTTTCTCTTTGTTGAAGTCCTTCCTGAGATCTTGAATACTTTTATGTAAATCTATAAGGATGTTTATGGCTTTTATTTTGAAATCTTTATCAAGAAGATCGGTGATTTCTGTTGCATTGAGCCCTCATTCTGGGGTTCTGTCTTGTAGTTTTCTCTGGATCAAATTTCTTTGCCTGCTCATTTAGTCAGGGATTCTGTGTTTCTTCCTTTGTATCAGAAGTCTCTGCTATGCTTTCTGCTCTAAAGAGTAATAGCTTTATGAAGAAGGTGTGCTACAGTGCCCAGAAGCTCAAGATTCTTTACTTTCTAATGCCTGGTTCTGTTTTGTGGGAGTACCAGTTGTTGGCATGCCATGGGTTGGGTGCCTTTCTGTCTGGCTTCTGTAGTGGTCTCAGTCTGTGCGGGCAGTTTGCTGGAGCTGCTTCCTTTGTGATCAGCTCAGGAATCTCTGTTGAGCTTGTGGTGAGCAGGGTCGCCCTCTGCCTGGCCTATAACAATGGCAGGCTGTAAGATTAATGGGTGGGTGGACTAATGTGCCTCAGTGGACACACAGTGCTAGCTTTGGACACCTGCAGGGAGGAAGGAGCTCTTGGGGCTGGCTCCTCTGGGTACCTCTCTGGTTGGGCTGAAATGGAGTCAAGCAAGCTGGAAGAGTCTCCCTCTTTCTGCCAGGTAGCAAGGTCTGATGCTGCCACTGTGCCAAGTGGGTTAGTTTTCAGCAGCGCCTGTAGGGAGGTGCCTTGGGGCTGCATTGCCAGCAAGGGGCATGGAGCATCTGGAGCTCCTGAGAGTTCCCGACCTGTTGGGTTGAGGAAGGGCTGGGGAGGTATCCTCCACCTGCTCTTTCTCCTGAGGAGAGAGTTCCGCCCAACCCTCATCACCTCTGGTACCCGTCCCACTGCTGGCAAGTCTTTCAAACTTCCACCTCTGCTTTGGGTCTCAGGATTGGTCAAGCATGCCTACCCTCCACTCTGGCTGGAGTCTCAGCCTCCCAGAGTGTTCTGCCTGACCCTGGTGTCCAACCCTGGTAATCATCAGAACCTGATATAATTTGGGCTTGTGCTCCTGGAACAGATCTCCAGGGCCAGGTGTGCGGTGCTCCTGGGCTCCTACCCACTCCCGACTTTGTTTCTCTTTCTCCTGTCTGTAGGCTGGGGTGAGGGGTGGGTTTGGGTCCCGCTTGATCTCAGCTTTGCTGCTTCACCCTTTTCTTTGTGGTCTTCTCTTCTTCCTCATGTGTAGGGGGTCTGTTCTGCAGTCCTCAGATAGTTTTCAGGTCTTGTTGCATTTGCTAAAATTTCCTCTTTTATGTGTTTTTGGGAGGAGGTTTCCATCTTGCTTTTCTGTTCCTCCATCTTTAAGCCGATCCTGGTCCTGTGTACCTGCTTTTAAAACATGCCTTAAATTTTGTTTATAAATACAAGTCATCCAACTGAATTGCTTAAATGTTAAAGATTGAGCTACTGAATTATATGAATAACAGTTACGAAGTCATTAGGTATTGTATGGAAAGTATGTATGATAGATAAAATTTTTTAGTGCTGTAATTAATCCTAATTTTAAATGTGATTAGCAAACTGCAGAAATATATTCTTTTGATTACATTTGAGAAATACATTCTTTTGATCACACTTATGCGTAAATTTTTGTTAAGTATAATTTTATGGAGTAACCTAATTTTGTCAGTTTTAAAGTTTAACAGCTCACTTAATCATGAAGAATTTGGTAAAAAAAATTTCCCAGTGATTCTTATGTCCCACTTAGGAGGTAACACTGAAATTTTATGTTTGAATTGTGGACTCTCTGTCCCCTGTAAAAATAAAGATTCAATTCATTATTTTAAGAGGGGAGCCCTTAAACTTTTTGGTTTTGGGACCTAGTGATAAAAAATTATTGAAGACCCTAAAAGTGCTTTATGTGTGTTTTATATTTATTGAAATAGAAACCAAGATTAAAAAAATTATAAGTATTTTTAGCATATTTAAAAATAACAGTAGTAAACTTCCTAACAAATAATGTTTTTATGAAAAATAACTACTAAAATAAAAATATTTGGTGTCATTGTTTTACTTTCTTGCAAGTGCTTTCTTGCTTGTCTGGCTTAATAGAAGACAGCTAAATGCTCATATCTGCTTCTGTATTTGGTCTGTTGTGAAGTGTTGTGTTAGTCAAGAAAGTGTATAAAGAAAATCCAGCTATGCACAGATGACAAGGGTCACACTTTTACCCTCTGAAAGTGTCATAGAGACTCTCAAGAACCCTCAGACCAACTTTGAGAACCAGTTTTAAGATGTTGCTGAAATGTTTGAAAGATTTCCTTTTATTCTCTTTCTTTGGATACTAGAAACTGAGGGAGTAGGTTGATAATGAGAAGTCATCTATATTCCTGGAATAAGATTTACTGTTGCTAGTAGTTATATGGAGTAAACATGTACTGCTTTTAAAACTCAGTGTCTGTATTTTGCAATATGATTCAGTATAGCATCAAGGTTAGGTGGGTGTGGGACGTCTAGATTGAGAATGCCTGGGTTCAAGACTAACCTTCTCCACCACCTTGGGCAAATTCCTTAATCTCATAAATCTCAGTGTGTCCATCTATAATGGGGGATTAGTAAGAGTATCTGCTTCCTAGGATTATGGTGAGTGAGAAAACTCATAAAGTATTTGAAAGTCTGGCATAGAGTAAGCACCAAGCAAGTTAGGTGTTACTATTTTTATTGTCATTTCTGGGTTTTAAAAATAGCTTGATGGTTATGCTAGACAGTAAACACCACTTTCTTTACCTTTGTAACTTTTCACATCATGCTTTCAGTCTGCTTTGCGATAATGGACTTGATCATATTTTTCCTGATGTCAGGTTTATATTGCAGTTTCGAGGTAGTCTGCAAGATACAGGGGTTCCTTTTTTTGTTTCTTTCATTTGTGAGGTAGAAGTTTGGGGGGGCAAAGGGACTGAGTGGGCAGCATCTTCTTTTAGACATTTTATACCTGGTTTTCCACATAAGATGTTTGAAGAAAGGCTTGCAAGGTTAAAGAAGAAATCCACTTATTGTTAACTTCCACAGTTTACCAGCTGAATATATTTGGTGACTTTTCTCTTATTTATTTTTTTTACACTAGGGATAGAATGGCTGTGTGTATCATTTAACTGTGTTCCTGACTTTTGTTCTAGGCAATTATCTCTATAGATTTCATAGAAAACAACCTCTTCATTTAACAGGAATCATGGGAAAGTGTTTCAGAACATAAGTTATTCTGTAGTCTATGGTAGATGAGTGCTTTTCCTAGGCATCAGGGTATAAAAAACAAACACCCGCCTGCTCCCACACCCCCCAAGCCAGAATAACTTGGGAATTGTGATTTAACATTTCTAATAAAAAATTGCATTTGTTTCTTTATATTGTATATCATTTTTCTTTTCCCATTACTTTCTAAAACCATGTACAGAAGATTATCAGTAAATGTTCAGTGACCAAAAAAGGGATATCTATAAAATAATTAGTTATGTTTACTTGGGGTTTTAGGGATTGCAATCTGAAAACATGTATTTGGGAGGTAACCCAAAAGTATGCTCCAGAGAGGAGAAAGGGCTTAGGGCTTTTAAAGGCATAAAGGAGAATTCTGAGGTTTTAGAGGAGTTGTTTTAAAAGAATTATAATTAGCTAAATCTATTACAACTACTTTTAGGTGTATACAATTGGTTGCTAAGGCAATTCACTAAGCAAAAAGTCCACTTTGTTGTAGGCAGCAGATGTGTTTGTCCAGGAATGCTTATGGTTTGACAGAATGAAAAGTACAGTGTTCCTCCAAGGACGCTCAGTTTCACAGAAGAGGACGTGCATTGAACTGATTCTCTTAACACCCCCCAACCCCCGGCCGACTCTATCAAATTTTACTCTCATTGTCAATGTTAATTCCATTTTATCCACATTTACCTGTTGATACTAAAATCTCATAGATCACAAGGAAGAGAAAGTGATATAAAAAGTACACATTTTAAAGTCAGAGATATTTGGGTTTAAATGCTGGCAGTGTTAATCTTTGGTGGTGTGATTGTGGGTAAGGTTTTGAATTTCTCTGAGCCTCATTAAAAAAATTAGCTATAATGACACATCACAGGTTGTTGTGAATTCTGTAGAATATATTAATGAGGTGTAGCCGCGGTTGGAGAAGCCTCCCCCTTGATAACCACATGGCTGGACCCACCAGCTGTTGTGAGGGGTTAGAGCATGTGGTACACAAAGGCCACCCCCAACAAGTAATATGTGGATGGTGGGGGCGGGGGAGATAGGGCAACTCCTGAAAAAGGGATGTAAGGACGAGAAGCTGGCAGGCTGTCATTACAATTTATGCTGGAAAGAGAATTTTAGTATGAGAAGGTCTGTATTTGAGTCTTGGCTCTGCTGTTTTGAGCTACAATGGCCCGAGGCATTTCTTATCCTTGGGCCTAAGTCTCAGTGTCCTCATTGATGTCACGTGCTCAGCACATTGCAGAACGCGGTTAACAGGTGAGTCGCAGTTGTCACTGTTGGTGCAGCTGCTGCTGTTTTTGTTACTGCTGGTGTCAGAATCAGTATCCTTGCCCAGTGTCCCCACCCAGCACCACTCCAGAGCATCCAAGTGGCTAATGTATGTGAAAGCAAGTTAACCCCAGATACATATTAAAGTATTATTTAATCAGTATCTCATTGTCTCATGTCATTCTTTTTACTCAGTCTTGGATATCTCAGTTTACCTACGGGATAAATGTCCTTTCAGAATTTATTAGCTTTTGTAAAGTTTTTGAATGTTTCGTATATAAGATCCTAGATAAGTGACAATCTCTAGAGGAGTGGCTGATTTAATCTTCTATCTCATCTGTTTTTTTAACATTCTCCTTAGTTCAACTTCTGTATTAACTATTGTATTCATGAGACAGAGAATTACCTTTTACTTGCCAACTTGTTACTAGTATAGCATGTGGTGGTTCTGAGTTATTAACTCATACTTAAGTAATTATGAAGGAAAAAGAAAATGCTATAATTTCCCAAATCTCCCTTTTAAGCTTTTGTGTTCACTGCCTTCTGCTTGCCACACACGTGGATGCACACAGAGTGGGATGCAGAGAAGGCCCAGTTTCTGTGATTGAAAATAAATCTGTAAAACACTCCCAATCTCTCTTTTTTAAAGGATCTTCTTTGATTGTCTGGTGTTTCAACTCAGGGATGGAGTCTCATTCTTTCCTACTCTCTGAGAATGTTTTATGAGATTAAAATTGATACATTGTAAAATCCTTTCAGAATTTCTTAGAACAAACAAACTATTTTGATGCTTTGTAAAAGTAATTTTTTTTCAAATATGTCATGGCTTTCCTCCTTTTGAAGAGTTATATATATAGAAATGAAAAAAAAAGTTTAGTGAAAACCTATTCCAGCCATTTGCTCAGGAATATACTAAGGTATTGTTTCAGGTTATGATCTATGATTATATGTTGACCTGAGAATTAAGGAAATTACACAATTTTGTATCTTAAAACAATTTCAGAATGTCTTAAACAACTAATTAAATAAGCTTCTAATGTTACAGGACTGGGCTGTGAAGCTGACTGGCACAAAATGGAACTAGATTTTAAACAGTAAATAGGGAACGACCAAAATGCTTTACTTGCAAGGCATTTTCAAAACCTGAAACTCTGCGAGGACTGTCAACTTGAATATTTAACAGCCCAGAAATGAAAACTGCCAGTTAACACACTCAGTGTAATATCATTCTGCCTCCTGTACTCTTGTGCAAAGGCTCTCCTAGCGGAAACCCTGAGTGCCCTGTAGTGCCTGACTTCCTTGGGACTGTCCATCTACCTGTTTTCTGTGAAACAAGGGCAGTTTGAGTATTTGAAAGTCAAGTATGTTGAGTATGGAAATTGTGAACTTACATTACCTATAGGCTTTTTGACGTTTGAGCCAGGTAAGATCATACAAGGCCTTGGATTTGCCTTGAAGAGAACAGGCCTTTGGGTAGGGAAATGAGTGGCCAGATGTAGGAGGTGGTTACTTATTTTCTTATTCATAAAGCCTTTACTTTTGCTGCAGCTTTCTCTCTGTTTGGATAAATCTTTTTGATACTGTGTCCTAAAACCTCATTGGTTTTAGAGTAATCTGCTCTGGACATAAATAACATTCATGCTTTACCTCTGTAGAGGGTACTCCTAAGCAGGCAGGGGCATGGTGCAGGAAGCCCTGGAGTGGGCTTGGGGCCGACGCTCTAGACCTGAGCCTGTTGTCAGCTAGCTGTGTAACCTTGTCTGATTTATTTGCCCTTCAGTTTCTCTTTCTGTAAAATGAAAAGGTTGGATTGATTTGGATCAGTATTTCATAGATTGTGTTTCATCAAACAAATTCATTTAATAGGTACTCTTGGGGGAAAAGGATGTATTTCAACTAAGGTTAGAAGTAAAGTTTAAATTAATGTTAGAACTTTTCTTTCAATTGCAGATCTCACAACTTTTACTTTGTTAAAACTCATTAAGAGAGATTTACTGTTCAGAGTTTCTCAAACTTATTTGGTCATAGAGTTTAAGATTTAAGAGCATGGGCTTTTTGAGATAGTTCGCTTTGAATCTTGGCTTTGTCCTTCACTGGTTAGATAATATGGGGCAAGTTAAATAAACTCAGTTTCCCCATCTGTAAAATAGGGACTCTGAAGATTAGTACTTTGTAAAATCCCTAGCAACTAGTTAAATGCTCAATAAGTGTTAGCAAGTATTAGAAATAACAGGTTATGATTCCATGATTGACTTGTAGCTCACCTGATTCTTATACTTTTCTGTGATGGTGGTAGGTGAAGAATTATTTCCATTTTATAGGAAACCAGATTAAAATTTAGAGAGTTTGACTACCTTGCTGAAGGTGATAGTAAGTGGTAGAGTCAAGACTTGAATGGAACTTCTGATTTTGTATCTAATCTCTCCTCACAGGACTGGTTTCTGTAACACACGTGGAAGTAAGTCAGACATTTCTTAGGTTGAGATTCTGCTTCTGGAGTGTCAGTGTTGCAGACCTTCTTTTACACAATTGGCTTGTGAGGAAGACTAAAGACGAAAATAAAGTTACAAAAGTGTAGATTTAACCTAGACATCTCACAGATCATCTAATTCACTAATGTTACAAACGAGGTCATACACTGCAGAATAGTAAAGCATTTGGTTTAAAGCTGCATGATTTATAGTGGCATTCATTTCTCCACGCTAATGGAGGGGAAAGGTAGGTGAGACTGTGAAAGAGTAATAAATACATATGTGAAGTTTGCCCTGCTTTGTTATCTGTCCATGGTTTTAGTGGCTACAGTTTTGTGTCTTCATATGAACTGCAGGAGAACAGTGAGATAATAAGATTATGTTCTGAACTTTAAAGCACTAAATGAATTCAGCCTGAAGATAAAGCTGTTAATGGATAGATGCATGAGTAATTCCATTTTGATGCTTGCATCAGTTTATGCATCTTACATAATCTCTAATGCTTAGGCAATTGATTTATCCATCAAGTCACCAGAAAATACTGCCAGTCTATGTGCTTCATGCATGTGGTTTGATTTTTCTCTAATGATTTTTTTTCAAAAGACCCGGATTGTGATAATTGGGGCTCAGTAGTTGAAGAAAATTTCACAACTGCTTATGTATCTATAGTATTCTGATAGGGCAATTTAAAACCAAACAATCAGCATTTGGAGAACTCCTGCATTCATATTAAGAAGAGAAAATCCCCTTTTTTCCTCTCAAATCTTTACTACCTGGAATTAGAATAGTTCATTGGTTTAGGGTGGTTGGAGTGGGTAGTTTAATTTTATATTAAAATACCAAAATTAAATAAGCTGCAGAATGGAAAGAAGGTACAAGTTATTCTACCATTCAGAATGTTTTTAGTGATTTTACATATTACTAAATTTTCTCTTATTAAGTCCCTTCAATACAGACTTAGGAATTTCACATAATGTTCCAAGGTTTGGGGATAGATGTAAGCAGGATAAAATGAAGTTTCAGGTGGGAACTAATTTGATGAGGTACTCAGTGCTTTGAATGAGGTAGAGAAAAAGTCAAATATGTTTAGACTGATGTAGAAAACCAGAGAAAACATCCATATATGAGGATGTGCACACAGATATTTAAGTTTTAGTACCTGCAGGGTTTGGAAGAGTGCAAGTCTGCATCGAGTTGATTCCCAGCTCCTCTATGAGGTTGTCCTGTGGCTTCCTCGTGAGTGGGAGCAGCTTCCTGTGCCTCCCCAAGGCATTCCATGGAGTAAATGTCATCTGGCAGCAGCCCCTGTGTAAACTCAGAACTATCTTGGATATAAAATGTATAGACACAGAAAGTCCAGATAACTCATGTATTAGTAACTAGAAAGAGAGCTTGGAGCAGATGGCATGAGGGTGAGGTGAAAAGGATGGAGGAAGTTCAGGGCTCTTTGAGGGCTGCAGTCTGTGACGTGCAGGAGTCCAAGCCTGCTGCGAACTATCATGGCCTCTGTTTGTGGTCCCACAGAAATGGTGTGGCCAACCCCTTGGGGATGAATCAAACACTGGCAGATCACTTTGCATGCACGTAGAACTAGATAAGAACTCACTGCTTTGATCTTCATAGATTTGGATTAAGAAAAATAATTCAAATTAGTATCAGATGGAGATGATACAGTTTCTTTTACCTAGTTCACTGTTTAGTCATAAACGATGTAAGTTAATGGAGTTAAACTATTGCAGGAGAGGTTGACTTGAATATAACTGATAGCTTTTAAGTCACTGAGAGTAGTTCATTGAAGCCAGTCCTCTGTTCGTGAATATAATCAAATGATAATTCTTTAGAACTACTCCTTTTTCCAGATCTTTTATGTTCAGATAGTTGTCTCTGGTTTGTGGGGTTGTTCCTTTTGGTAAGCTTCTGTACAGTAGCTGTATGTTTTACTCAAGTTCTAAGGTGCTTTGTGGACAGAATGGAAGGAGGTTGCTATTATCCAGTGCTTTGGCTTTCAGGCTTAAAAAAAAACCTCTGATGGCCTTGCCTTATCAGAGTGCTACTGAAAACATGTCAAGTGAATGAAGAGTTAATTTATTAAAAATCTTTTGAGAAAATTGCTTAGTGTATTCTTGACAGAATTCATTAAAAAAAGTCCATCTCACTTATATTTCTGTGCCTTTTTTCTCATCGCATCTGCTTGACTGAAGCCCATGGTCGACTTGCCT
Source organism: Phataginus tricuspis (assembly GCA_029783875.1). Lineage (NCBI taxonomy): Eukaryota > Metazoa > Chordata > Mammalia > Pholidota > Manidae > Phataginus > Phataginus tricuspis. The sequence continues at coordinate 2,664,041 of JAQQAC010022866.1, forward strand.
CCTCACGTCTGGTGTGTGAGTGCTCGTGGGGACAGTGAGTAGAATACACACGATGGCGCCAAACAAGTGTGTTGTTGCCGTCTGGCTTTAACCATGGTGCTGACCTCATGAGCAGTCGCGTTGGTATTTGTGTCATGCTGTGTTACATCAGTGGAAGCAAGCCAATATGTTTTCCATCCTAATTACTCAAGTATGTGTTTGTTGAAGGCAAAATATGTGGAGTTTATGAAATAGAATATGCCTGCTTAAAAAAATACGACATTGAATTGTATTTGTAGTACACTGTAATTTACGTGTGCTGTTGTTCAGTTTATTGATAAACTATGATTTTGTTCATTTAGTTTATTCTAGAAATCCACAGGAGGTATTTGGCTTATAAAATAAGAATTTATATAAACTCTGGATGATATTTAACTATTCTTTAGGTAGATATGAAGAACAGTTTAGAGAAAATGAAATCTAAGCAGGAAAATACTTTTGACAGTTTAAAGTACCTGAAAGAAGTCTGTTTTCATTTTTTACCTACTTTCAGGCTAGCATAGCAATTAAATCTATTTTTCTTTAAGTCTTCAGCACATAGGAAAGGAATTGAATAGATGAAGAATTTTATAGTCCACAATATAGTTTCCCTGCGTCTCTGTGCATTTCACTGGGAGAAGTGAGGTCACTGCCTAATTTCAAAGGAGTCCATGGTTCAAGTTTTCTGGCCTCTGCCTTGGGGAAGGCAAGGCTCATAGGTGGAAAAATGTGAGGGAGCTACTAATGACAAATGGTCACAGTGTAGTTCATAATAATCTCATCAACCACTTAATTTTTTAGATCAGAAGAAAGAGCATGTAATGCAGGTTTCTTAGCTAGTGTGAGAACATTTACCTTCTTTTTATCATAATAAGTTTTCAACAAATTTTGAATGAATAATAATATTTAAAATTTATTGAGCACCTACTTGTGGAATAGACTGTTCCAAGTGAATGCAGTAAGTAGTAGATACAAACCGAGCCAAAGATTTGATCTAGAAGATTTGGATAAGAGGATAGAAATACTTAGAAGGGGAGCGATATGGTGGGTCGGGAACTTTGTTTAAGAGCTGTAAGTAGGCAGGCGCTCCAGATTTTAAGAGATTTGGAAGAAAATATTTAGTGACCCCTTTTTGAGTAATTACAGAGAATGGGAAGGGATAGAAATAAAAAAATTTAGGTCTCCTTAAAAATTCACTTAATGTCCCAGCAATTAGTACAGTGACTGAAAAAGTAATAGATGCTCAGTAAACTTAAAAAGAAAAATCAACCTTCAAAAATTGTGGTAAAATGTGCATAACAAAATTAACCATTTTAATCAAGTGTACGATTCAGTGGCATTAAGTACTTTCACATTCTGTGCAGCCATCATCACTATCCATTTCTGGAACTTCTTCATCTTCCAAACTGAAACTCTGTAGTCATTAAACACTAACTCACTCTCCATTACTTCCTCCCCCAGCCTCTGGTAGCCACCATTCTACTTTCTGTCTTTATGAATTTGACAATTCTGGATACTTCATATAATACCTCATGTATTGTTGCCAATCTGATGTCATGAAGGCTTTCACCTATAGAGTTTTATAGTTTTAGTTTTTATATGTAAGTCTTTGATTAATTTTCAGCTAATTTTTGTATATGGTGGAAGGTTAGGGACCAACTTCATTCTCTTGCATGTGGATATCTAGTGTCCCCAGGACCATTTGTTAAATCAATACATTTTTTTAAATAATTTATTTTGGTATCATTAATCTACAATTACATGTGCAATATATGGTGATTAAACTACCCCCTTCCTCAGGTCCCCCCCATCAACCCCATTACAGTCACTGTCCATCAGCATAGTGAGATGCTATAGAATCACTACTTGTCTTCTCTGAGTTGTACAGCCCTCCCCGTGCCCCCCCAACATTACGTCTGCTAAGCTAATCATAATGCTCCTTTTACCCTCTTATCCCTCCCTTCCCACCCATCTTCCCCAGTCCCTTTCACTTTGGTAACTATTAGTCCGTTCTTGGGTTCTGTGAATCTGCTGCTGTTTTGTCCCTTCAGTTTTTTTCTTTGTTCTTATAATCCACATATGAGTGAAATCATTTGCTACTTGTCTTTTTCGGCTTTGCTTATTTCACTGAGCATAATACCCTCCAGCTCCATCCATGTTATTGCAAATGGTAGGATTTGTTTTCTTCTTATGGCTGAATAATATTCCATTGTGTATATGTACCACATCTTCTTTATCCATTCATCTACTGATGGACACTTAGGTTGCTTCCATTTCTTGGCTATTGTAAATAGTGCTGCAATAAACATAGGAGTGCATCTGTCTTTTTGAAACTGGGCTGCTGCATTCTTAGGGTAAATTCCTAAGAGTGGGAATCCTGGGTCCAATGGTATTTCTATTTTGAGTTTTTTGAGGAACCTCCATACTGCTTTCCACAATGGTTGAACTAATTTGCATTCCCACCAGCAGTGTAGGAGGGTTCCCTTTTCTCCACATCCTCGCCAACATTTGTTGTTGTTTGTGTTTTGGATGTTGGCCATCCTCACTGGTGTGAGGTGATATCTTATTGTGGTTTTAATCTGCATTTCTCTGATGATTAGCGATGTGGAGCATCTTTTCATGTGCCTGTTGGCCATCTGAATTTCTTCTTTAGAGAAGTGTCTATTCATGTCCTCTGCCCATTTCTTAATTGGATTATTTGCTTTTTGTTTGATAAGGTGCATGAGTTCTTTATATATTTTGGATGTCAACCCCTTATCAGATACATCATATATGAATATATTCTCCCATACTGTAGGATGTCTTTTTGTTCTACTGATGGTGTCCTTTGCTGTACAGAAGCTTTTCAACTTGATATAGTCCCACTTGTTCATTTTTGCTTTTGTTTCCCTTGCCCGGGGGGATATGTTCATGAAGAAGTCGTTCATGTTTATGTCCAAGAGATTTTTGCCTATGTTTTTTTCTAAGAGTTTTATGGTTTCATGACATACATTCAGGTATTTGATCCACCTTGAGTTTACCTTTGTGTATGGGGCTAGACAGTAGTCCAGTTTCACTCTTACATGTAGCTGTCCAGTTTTTCCAGCACCAGCTGCTGAAGAGGCTGTCATCTCCCCATTGTATGTCCAAGGCTCCTTTATCAAATATTAGTTGACTGTATAGTTTGGGTTAATGTTTGGATTTTCTGTTCTTTACCACTGGTCTGTGGGTCTGTTTTTGTGCCAATACCAAATTGTCTTGATTACTGTGGCTTTGTAGTAGAGCTTGAAGTCAGGGAGCCTAATTCCCCCTGTTTGATTCCTCCTTCTCAGGATTGCTTTGGCTATTCGGGGTCTTTTCTGGTTCCATATGAATTTTAGAATTATTTGTTCCAGTTTACTGAAGAAAGCTGTTGGTAGTTTGATAGGGATTGCATTGAATCTGTAGATTGCTTTAGGTAGTATAACCATTCTGACAATATTTATTCTTCCTAGCCAAGAGCATGGGATGCATTTCCATTTGTTAGTGTCCTCTTTAATTTCTCCTAGGAGTGTCTTGTTTTCAGAGTACAGGTCTTTCACTTCCTTCATTAGGTTTATTCCTAGGTATTTTATTCTTTTTGATGCAATTGTGAATGGAATTGTTTTTCTGATTTCTCTTTCTGTTAGTTCATCGTTATTGTATAGGAAAGCAACAGATTTCTGTGTGTTAATTTTGTATCCTGCAACTTTGCTGAATTCAGATATTAGTTCTAGTAGTTTTGGAGTGGAGTCTTTAGGGTTTTTTATGTCCAGTATCATGTCATCTGCAAATAGTGACAATTTGACTTCTTCTTTACCAATCTGGATGCCTTGTATGTCTTTGTTTTGTCTGATTGCCGTGGCTAGGACCTCCAGTACTATGTTGAATAACAGTGGAGAGAGTGGGCATCCCTGTCTTGTTCCCGATCTTAGATGAAAAGCTTTCAGCTTCTCGCTGTTAAGTATGATGTTAGCTGTGGGTTTGTCATATATGGCCTTTATGATGTTGAGGTACTTGCCGTCTATACCCATTTTGTTGAGAGTTTTAATCATGAATGGATGCTGAATTTTGTCAAATGCTTTTTCAGCATCTATGGAGATGATCATGTGGTTTTTGTTCTTCTTCTTTTTGTTGATGTGGTGGATGATGTTGAAGGATTTTTGAATGTTGTACCATCCTTGCATCCCTGGGATGAATCCCACTTGATCATGGTGTATGATCCTCTTGATGTATTTTTGAATTTGGTTTGCTAATATTTTGTTGAGTATTTTTGCATCTATGTTCATCAGGGATATTGGTCTGTAATTTTCTTTTTTGGTAAGGTCTTTGCCTGGTTTTGGTATTAAAGTGATGCTGGCTTTATAGAAAGAGTTTGGAAGTATTTCCTTCTCTTCTATTTTTTGGAAAACTTTAAGGGGAATGTGTGTTATTTCTTCTCTATATGTCTGGTAGAATTCAGAGGTGAATCCATCAGGTCCGGGGGTTTTGTTATTGGGTAGTTTTTTGATTACCGCTTCAATTTCGTTGCTGGTGATTGGTCTGTTTAGTTTTTCTGTTTCCTGCTTGGTCAGTCTTGGAAGATTGTATTTTTCTAAGAAGTTGTCCATTTCTTCTATGTTTTTGCAGCTTGTTCGCATATATATGCTCATAATATTCTCTTATAATTCTTTGTATTTCTGTGGGGTCCGTCGTTATTTTTCCTTTCTCATTTCTGATTCTGTTTATGTGTGTAGATTCTCTTTTCTCTTAATGAGCCTGGTTAGGGGTTTATCTATTTTGCTTATTTTTTCAAAGAACCAGCTCTTGGTTTCATTGATTTTTTCTATTGTTTTATTCTTCTCTGATCTTTATTATGTCCCTCCTTCTGGTGACTTTGGGCCTCATTTGTTTTTCTTTTTCCAATTTCAGTAATTATGTGTTTAGACTGTTCATTTGGGAAAGCTCTTCCTTCTTTAAATAGGCCTGGATTGCAACATACTTTCCTCTTAGAACTGCCTTTGCTGCGTCCCACAGAAGTTGTAGCTTTGTAATGTTGTTGTCATTAGTCTCCATATATTCTTTGATTTCTGTTTTGATTTGGTCGTTAACCCATTGATTCATTAGGAGAATGTTGTTAAGTCTCCATGTATTTGTGAGCCTTTTTGATTTCTTTCTAAAATTTATTTCTAGTTTTATACCTTTGTGATCTGAGAAGTTAGTTGGTAGGATTTCAATATTTTTGAATTTACTGAGGTTCTTTTTGTGGCCTAGTATGTGGTCTATTCTGGAAAATGTTCCATGTGCACTTGAGAAGAATGTGTATCCTGCTGCTTTTGGGTGCAGAGTTCTGTAGATATCTGTTAGGTCCATCTGTTCTAGTGTGTTGTTCAGTGCCTCTGTGTCTTTACTTATTCTCTGTCTGGTTGATCTGTCCTTTGGAGTGAGTGGTGTGTTGAAGTCTCCTCAAATGAATGCATTGCTGTCTATTTCCTCCTTCAATTCTGTTAGTATTTGTTTCACATATGCTGGCGCTCCTGTGTTGGGTGCATATATATTTATAATGGTTATATCTTCTTGTTGGACTGACCCCTTTATCATTATGTATTGTCCTTTATCTCTTGCTACTTTCTTGGTTTTGACGTCAATTTTGCCTGGTACAAGTAAAGCAACATCTGCTTTTTTCTCTTTGTTGTTTGCATGAAATATCTTTTTCCATCCCTTCACTTTTGGTCTGTGTATATCTTTGTGTTTGAGGTGAGTCTCTTGTAAGCAGCATATAGATGGGTCTTGCTTTTTTATCCATTCTGTTACTCTGTGTTTTTTGATTGGTTTATTCAGCCCATTTACATTTAGGGTGATTATTGGTAGATATGTACTTATTGCCATTGCTGGCTTTAGATTCGTGGTTACCAATGGTTCAAAGGTTGCTTCTTTACTATCTAAGAATCTAACTTAACTTTCTTGTTAAGTTATTGTGAACACCATCTGATGTTTCTTCTTTATCTCTTCCTTCTTATTCTTCCTCCTCCATTCTTTATACATTAGATGTTTTATTCTTTGCCTTTAGTTAGTATTTGGATGGTCTGCTTTGTGTGCTATGATTTTATTTTCTCTGGTGACATCTTTTTAGCCTTAGGGGTGCTTCCCTCTAGAGCAGTCCATTTAAGATATCCTGTAGTGGTGGTTTATGAGAGGCAAACTCTCTCAACTTTCCTTTGTCTGAAAATTGTTTAATCCCTCCATCATATTTAAATGAGAATCATGCTCGATACAATATTCTCGGTTCAAGGCCCTTCTGTTTCATTACGTTAAATATATCATGCCATTCCCTTTTGGCCTGTAATGTTTCTTTTGAGAATTCTGATGATAGTCTGATGGGTTTTCCTTTGTAGGTGATCTTTATTCTCTCTCTAGCTGCCTTTAATACTCTGTCGTTATCTTTGATCTTTGCCATGTTAATTATTATGTGTCTTGGTGTTGTCTTCCTTGGGTCCCTTGTGTTGGGAGGTCTGTGCGCTTCCATGGGCTGCGAGACTATTTCCTTCCCCAGTGTGGGAAAATTTTCAGCAATTATTTCTTCAAAGACACTTTCTATCCCTTTTTCTCTCTCTTCTTCCTCTGGTACTCCTATAATGCGAATATTGTTCCGTTTGGATTGGTCACACAGTTCTCTTAATATTCTTTCATTCCTAGAGATCCTTTTATCTCTCTCTCCTTCAGCTTCTCTGTATTCCTATTCTCTGTTTTCTATTCTACTAACAGTCTCTTGCATCTCATCCTGTCTGCTGTTAAGCCCATCGATCACTTGTCTGATTTCTGCATTGTCTTACCTCCCTTCCCTCACTTCCTCCCTCAGCTCTTGCACATTTCTCTGTAGATCCGTCAGCATGGTTATGACTTTTATTCTGAATTCTTTTTCAGGAAGACTGTGCATGTCCATCCCTTGAGGTTCCCTCTCTGGGGTTGTCTGGGTCTGAAGCTTTGTCTGTACCATATTCCTCTGTCTTTTCATGGCTATAGACGTGGTTGCTGGTAGTTGCCACGTATGTCAGCTGGGCTCTTTATGACTTTAAAAAGGAAAAAAAAAAAGAAAGAAAGAAAAAAGAAAATAAAAAGAAAGAGAAGAAAAAACAAACAAAAAAACCAAAAAACCCAAGCAAAAAATACCGCCTACCGGGAGTGGTTTCTGCGGGATGCTGTAGGTGGCTCTGTTGCTCCACTATTCCAGAGCCGTGGCCACGCCGACCCTCAGGGCCCTTTATAGCTCTGGCCAGGGTGGGAATGAATGGGAGGCTGTTGAGCTCTGTGGGAAGTCTAATTGCGGCCACCCTTTTCCAGTCACCAGCTAAGGGGTCCGAAGCTCCCCAGGACTCCCAACCTGGTGGGCTGAGTGTGCTGGAGTGATCCGGCCCCTCCGCTGGGCTCCTGTCTCTTTGAGACCGCTGAAAGAAGCGCGTGCTTTTCTTCTTCTTTTTTTTTTTCCTTCCCAGGGGCCGGCTGCAAGCACTCTGGTGTGTTCCCTGCTCAGATCCTGCACCCTCTGTCTCTCCAATCTCGCTACACCGCGCTATGTGTGTCAGCGCTCCCGGTGCAGATCACTGGGGCTGGTTATTTTGCGGACATGTACTTCCACTCCCTCCTGGCTCTGAATCCTCTCCTCCCACCGGTGCGCTGGGGTGGGGGAGCACTTGGGTCCTGCCGGGTCACGGCTCCGTATCTTACCCACCTCACGGGGTGCCCTGTCCTCTCAGGTGTAGCTGCACGCTGTGCGCTTTCCTGTGTATTCTGGTCTCTCTTTTAGGAATAGTTGTATTTGATGTATTTTCATAGATAAATATAGTGTTGGGAGGAGATTTCTGCTGCCCTGCTCATGTCACTATCTTCCCGGAATACCCATCAATACATTTTTAAGTCAACTCTTTACTGAAGTATAAAATGTACAAAAAGTATGTATATATTATAAGAATACAGTACAGTAGGTTTTTATAAAGTGAACCCATGAACACCACCCAGATCAAGGCACCGAACGTTATAGGACCCCAGAAGCACCCTTCGCCAGTTACTCCCTGCAGCGCCTTGCTCACCAGTGATGGTGATTCTCTGTAATTAGTTTTGTCTGTTTTTGAGCTTCTGTCAGTCAAATGAGACAACATATATATTCTGTCATGTCCGGCTGCTTTTTGCTTAGTCTTTTGTCTGTGAGATTCATCCATGTTATCCTATATAGTAGTAGTTTAAAAAATTTATGTAATATTCTATTGTGTGAATATATCACAATTTATTATTCATCCTCCTATAAATGAACATTTTGGAATTTTGGGAATAGTGCTGCTATGGACATTCTTGTACATGTCCTTGGGAAAATTATATTAATTTCTGTTGGCTGTATACCTGGGAGTGGAATTGCTAGGTCAGAGGAGATGTGTATGTTCAGTCTTAGTGTTATTTCCAGATGGTTTTCTTAAGTGGTTGTACTAATTGACATGTGTACAATAATAAATGAGAGTTCTAATTGCTCCACATCGTATCTAGTACTTGGTGTTTTTTTCTTTTTAACTTTAATCATTTTGATGGCTCTGTGGTGGTAGCAATTTGTGATTTTAGTTTGAATTTCCCCAATGACGACTGAAGTGAAGAATCTTTTCAAATGTTTACTGGCCACTTGTATATCTTCTTTTGTGAAGTGTCCATTCAAAGCTTTTGGCAATTTTTCTACTGATTTCCATTATTTCACTGATTTGTAGGAATTCTTGGTATTTTCTGGATAAGTACTCTGTTTGACATATGTATTGTAGATATCTTCTGCTTTTTGAATGCCTTATCACTTTTTTAATGGGGACTTTTAATGAACAGATGTTAATTTTAATGTAGTCTAGTGTATGTACTTTTTAAATTTATGGTTGGTACCTTTTGGTGCATTGTTCAAAAAGCTTTATCTAAAGTCATGAAGATATTGCCAGTATTTTTTTTCTAAAAACCCTATTTATTTTACCTTTTATATTTGGATGTACAGTATGTCTGGTGTATGGGTCAGGTAGAGATCAAATTTTTTTTGTACCAGGTAGATATCCAGTGACCAAGACCATTCTTTCCTATTGAACACCCTATTGCAGTTCCTTACATCAAATTGTTTCACTTTTGTCATCAATTGTGCCTGTCTCTGAACTCTAATCTGTTTCCTTTCTGTCGTGTTGGCTGTCATAGTTACACTGTAGCTTTATGATGTCTAAACAGATGGGAGTATAAGCCTTCTGGATGTGTTCTCCTTGGCCTTTCTCATTTCCACATAAGTGGTAGGATAAGTTTACCAATTTCTTGAAAAAGAAAACATATATGTATATTAAGACTTTTATTAGATTGTATTGAATCCATAGGTTGTTTTGAGGAGAAATGTCATCTTGGCAATAATGAACTTCCCAATTCATTTATGTGGCATATTTTTTCATTTACTTGAGTGTTTAAATTTTTTCTCAGTAGTGTTTTGTGATTCTTAGTGTTAGAGATCTCATTTATTTTTTGTTAAATTTAGTATTAGATCTTTAATATTAATGCCACTGTAAATGACGCTTTAAAATTTCACTTTAAAATTTATACTAATTTACAGAAACAAAACTGATTTTTTACATTCACCTGTATACTGTAATTTTGGTAAGTTCATTTATTTCTAGTAGTTAGTTGGTTTTCTCTTAGATTTTCTTGTGTTTGGAATTATTTTGCCTGCACATAATAAGAGTTTTATTTTCTTCCTTTCCAGTTCTTAATGCTTTTTATTTCTTTTTCTTCCATCGTCACACTGGTTAGGACATCCAGTAAAATATTGATAGACATGATAGTGGACATTTTGTCTTCTTTGCTATCCCAGGAGAAAGCTTTCAATAATTCACCATTAAATTTGTTCAAGATTTACTGTAAATAATCTTTATCAGAATTAGATTCCCTTCTATTCTTAGTTCGATAAATTTTTAAAAAATAATGAATTGGTGTTGCATTATGTCAGCTGATCTTTTTGTATCTGTTAGGGTAATCATATCGTTTCTTCTCCCTTTTGAAAACCATTTTTGCATCTATGTTTGTAAAAGATTGGGCTGTAATTTCTTGTCTTGTAATGTCTCTGTCAGGTGTTGATATTAATGTTATCTTGGTCTCAGAAAATAGAGTGAGAAGGTTAATTCTTTCATATTCTCTGGAAGAGTTTATGTGAGCTTTGTATTTCTTTCTTGAATACTTGGAAGAATTCACCAGTGCAGCTATGTGAGCTTGGAGCTCTTTTTGTAGTAAGGTCTTAATAAAGGATTCGTTTTCTTTTATAGGCAAAATAGTACCCAGATTTATAATTTTTTCTTGATTTAGTTGAATAGATTTTTGTTTTTAAGAAACTTTTACTTTTATTTAAATTGTCAAATTTGTTAATGAAGTTATTTATGAAATGCTTTTATTATCTTACTAATATCTGTAAGCTCTGTAGCTATGTTCTTATTCCCACCTGGTATTTCAATTTTTATTTTCTGTTTTTTTCTTTATCAGTGTTGCTATAAGTTTATCAATAACTTTCACTGATCTTTTCAAAGAATAAACTTGGTTTTGTAGAGTTTTTCTATTATACATTTGAATTTGATTTCATTGATTTTTGCTATTTTTAAAATTTTTCCTTCTGCTTTTTTTGGATTGATTTCCTGTTCTTTTTCTAGCCTCTCGATAAGCCATTTATGGCTATAATTTCATTCTAAGCACCTGTTTTAGGTATATCTTACAAATTCTGATATAGCATATCTTAAGTATCATTCAGTTAAAAATATTTACATATTTTTGTGATTTATTCTTTAGTCAATGGATTGCTTGAAGTATATTTTTCAATTTCTAGGCATTTGAGGATTTTCTAGTTAAATATTTCTTATCAATTTATGGCCTAATTCCATTGTGTTCAGAGAATATATTCTGAATGATTATGGTTACTTGAACTTTGCTTTATGACTTAGCATGTAGTTAGTTTTGATAAATGTTCCATGTGCATTTGAAATGAATTTGCATGTTATCTTTGTTTGTACAGTGGTCTATAAATGCCCAAATTTGTTAATTGTGTTGTTCACATCTTCTATATCCCTAATGACTTGATTTTGGGGGAGGACTGGGAGATTTGGTTGTTCTTTAAACTATTGAGAATATGTTTAAGTCTCTAGTGTTTTTGGATTTGTCTATTTCTTTTTATAATTCTCAATTTTTGCTTTACATAATTGGATGCTCCACTTTTGAATGCATACCAATTAAAAATTGTTATTTCTTCCTAATAGATTGATGACTTTATTATTATGAGATGTCTTTTTTTATCTCTGGCAATATTTCTTTGTCTTATGATATTAGCATATCTTCATCATATTTTTGTGTTTTCACAGTTTGTCTTCTTACATTAAAACATAAAAGAAAAAAAACCTCTTCTATATCCTTATATTTAAGGTATTTCTCCTGTGTGCAGCATATAAATGGGTTTAGTGTTTCTTAAACCCACTCTGATTAGGTCCATTTTCATGTAATTAATGACTTGCATTCATATCTCTCACCTACTATTTGTATTCTATTTTGTACACCCTTTTGACCTGACACTAAGCTATTCATTTACTAGCCTTTTAGTAGTTACCTTAGGGATTACAAATCTGTATCCATACTTTATTACAATATGTTGTAATATATATTGTAAGTAAGGCAATATATTAGTTTGCTTTCCTTCCACTTTCTTAGAAAATGTTAATTCCATTTGCCCCTCCTACCTTTTATGTTACTTTTGACATACATGTTAATTCCAGACCATATATAAAATGCAGAAGACCTTAGTTTTATTATAAATTAATATTAATTTATATTTACCCACATACATACCTTTACTTTTTATCTTTTATTTCTGTGTTCTGTTAGGGATAATTTTTCTTTTACCTGAAGAATTCTCCTCTTCCTCCTTCTTTTAGTATGTATGCTACCAGCGGATTCACTAAGTTTTTATTGGTCCCAAGACATCTTTGTTTCATCTTATTTTTGAAGAATATTTCCATCAGTATAGGAGTTTTGGTTGGCACTTACTTTCTTCTAGCATTTTAATGATGTCATCCCACTGTCTTCTGTCTTTCATTCTTCCTGTTGGAAGGCAGGTCTCTGTCTCATTGTTGGTCTTTGGCAGTAATTTGTTCTCTCCTCTCCACTTACCTACTTTTAAGATTTTCTCTGTTATATTAGCCCTCTTACTATCATGGGCCTAGATATGGATTTTTAAAAACATTTATCTTATTTGGAGTTTGGAGAGCTTCTTTTATTTAGGCAAACCTTTTACTGATTTGTGACATATACATGTGAAATTGTATGGAATGTGTTTTCTTGATTTTCCTCAAAGTATTGATCTGCCATAAAGCACTTCGTTCTGCTTGGATGTCTTCGATAAAAGTTTCACCAAGTAGACACAGCTGTGCATCCAGCCATGATATTATGAAACAGAAAGTACCTGCACTTCAAAAGCCTTTTCTCTTGTCTCCTTCTAGTTATTACCTTCCAAAGGTAACAGCTATCTTAACTTCCAGTGCTTTTGGTTAGTTTTGCCTATTACTGAACTTCATGTAAACAGAATTGTATGGTGTTTGCTCCTGTTACTAGCATCATCAGTTAACACTATGCTTGTGAGATTTGTCAGGTAGTTTTACTTTGTCATTCTCATTATTGTATATTGCTTGTTCATTTTATCTGATAGCTACACCATAATTTATCAACTCTACTGTTGATGAATACTTTATTATTAGAAATGTATTATGAATATTCTTATGTGTGTCTTGTTTAATATTTTTCTGCATTTCTGTTACAAGGTTATTGTTGTTAGGTCTTAGAATATGTATATGTTCAGTATTAATAAACATTCACAGAGCTTGGGGAGTCTGTAGTTTGATATGTTTCATCAGTTTTGGAAAATTTGGGGCAATTTTCCCTTCAAACATTGCTTTTCATTGGTTCTCATACTCTTTCCCTCTTTGGGACTCCAGTTTCATTTTAGTTCTTGTCACTCTTACCAGCATATCTTTTATGCTCTTTTTCTGTATTTCCCATTCTTCCTTTCTGTTGCTTCAGTTTGGATATTTTCTCTTGGCTTGTCATCCAGATTACTGCAGTATCAGTCAGCCGTTAACTTATCTACCAGTGAGCTTCACGTATTATATTGTCCAGTACTAGAATTTCCATTTGGTTCTTTTTATATATTACAGATATTTGGTAGCCTTCTCTATCTTTTCATCTATTTTCACATCTTTCCTTAATTTTTTGAACATATTAGTCATAATTATTTTAAAATCCTTGACTCTTAACTCTGATAAATGTATTACATATGGGTCTGTTGTGGTTTTGGTCATACTGTCTTATATCTTATGCATAGTAATTTTTGAGTGAATGCTGGATTGAATTGTGTGTGAAAAGTTGTAGAGGCTTAACATGTTACAAACTGATATTATCTTCCTCTAGAATGGTCTACTCTTTCCTCTGAGATGCAGAAAAATTTGGGATTAATCGTCTTAATCTAGCTGAGTTGAAGTTAGGTTAGAGCTTTTGTAAATCTCAGTCTCTTTGTTGGTCCTTATTCCTTAGGTATACCCTTCAGGACTTTAACTGAGAATCTGTTCTGTTTACCTCTTCTCCTTGTTGAGTCTTTAATTCTGATCTTTGTCTTCACAGTACTTCAGAGACTTTAGAGAGCTCTATATTGCTTACAGATCTTATGGCTTAACTTTTCGTTTTTAGCCTTGCTGCATATCAGAGTAAAACAGGTCATGCATTTGAGGGACTTCAGGTCTCTGATTCTGATCCTGTAGCCTCACAAGACCATTAAATGAAGAACTTGTCCTTCGTATGAGCAAATATAGTCAGGACAGTGTGATGCAGCTGTTTTCACCTCCTGTCTCTGTGAGGTTCCCTCCCTCCCTCCCTTCCTTCCACTTTCTACTTGTTATTACTTCCATATCTCTCTGATGCCTTTATCAATTTAATATTTTATTTAGCTTTTTATGATGGTCCTAAAGGAAGTATTGGTCTCTCATAAAGTACTTTATTCTACTTTAATGTCTTCTATAAAGATTTATTTACAAAATTGAATGACTGACATCACAGGTCAGACCTATGATTTTAATTTAATCCTTTAACTGCTGAATTTGATTTAATAAGTGAATGTGATGTATTAGGAGTTAAAGAATGACTACATATGGCCTTTGGAAGAATACCTTAAACTTGTTAGGGGATCTTTGAGGCATTTTATTAGAGAAAAAGAAACATACTTTTTAAAACTAAGGTATAGTTGAAATACAATCTTATATTGGTTTCAAATATATGACACTGGTTCCACAGTTACCCATATTATTAAATCCTCACCCACACTAGTGCAGTTATTTTTAGTTTGTAAACACCTATTGATGAAACCCCAATTCCATATATTTAGTATGCTGTGAGAGCATATTATTTTATATCTAAGAGAGCAATTGATTTCTGAGTCTTCAAGCCTTCTTAGAAAGACATTTCGGAGAGACAAAGGTAAAACCTTAACGGTTCAGGAGAGGTATTAGTACCTGCTTTTTTCATGTCGTTGGGGTTATAGTTTCCTTTCAGTGATTTTGGCTGTATTCAAAAGGGGACATTTCAGAGATAAATGAAATTATCTTATTTAACTCCAAGCACATATTTGGCAGAGCAAAGATACAAAGGTGTATGTCAATAAGAGTTAAAATTGCATGATTTGTAAGGAAATCAGCTTATATCTTTTTTTGGTAATCAGAAATCAATCTCCTTGCCCCATAACAAACCATACCTTGTACAAACTAGAAGGTAGATACACTATATATGACCTTTCTGTAGAAAATACTGCATATCTTCTAATATTAGACACTATAGAGTATAAGCTGTTCTATTATTTTAAGGTCCAGTGGTAAGAAAAAGCAATTATGTTTTTACATCACTAAGAATTGATATTTTATTGAAAGAACTCATCTCTACTTACTTAAAAATATGTTTTTATTATTTATCACTCTTGTACATATTCAAAAAGGAAAATATTAGCTTAAGAAGTTGGATTGGGCTTTTCTAAAACTTAATCACCTTCAGAGTCCAGGTCTACTGAATCACTTTAGATTTACTCATCATGGCCTGTGTTTTCTCACATAGTATTATCAGCCTTTGTGCCTTCAGCAGTGTTAATGTTGAACTCTTTCTTGAAAGAGTGTTTCAATATTGTTTCTGAGGTTTTCTTCCAAGCTGTTGTCATATGTTCTGAGCATTTTGATGGTGCTATCAAATTGTTTATTTGACAACTGGGCCCTTATCCCCCAGGAGGCACACCCAGATCTGTGCATGGGCAGGCAGTGATAATTACTTAAGAACTGCTACCTGGCCTGCAGCACTGCAAGACCATCCTGATTTCAGATGTGTTAAAATGCACAAAATGTGTTTTGTTGTCAGTCAAACATGTCATACACTGGCATGTATTTTGGACACTTAATATCTGGCTATACATAGTGTGTTCTGTATTTCTGGCCACAGATTTATTTATCTTCTGGCAGACAGAATGGAGAGAAAGGATGAGTTCAGTACACTGCTTGACATTAATATTTAATAGTCAGGGGTTATGGGAGAGATAATTTTGACATCATTGTGTGAATAGGAACATAAAGAGGTACAGAGACTCTGAAAGTGGATGATAGAAAAAGTATATCATGTTTCCATTGATTTGCCTGGGAGATTTTTGTAGTCTCTTCTCATATAGCTAGAGTTATGCTCAGAGTGATAAATATATATGTTAGCGTCACTCTTTACCTCACCCGTGTCCTTCCCTTGCATGCTAATCTCTTATTCATAAACAATTAGATGCTTTGCTTGTGCAAAAATCTCACCTACTATTGTCTCTACATCTCCCCAAAACCATTCATTATCATTATTATCGATTTGTACTCTTTCAACACTTTGATGCTTTTATTTTATTCTATCTCTTAATTTCTCTGAAATTCTAAATGTCATATTTTCCTAAATCTCAAATAAGTTATTTTGTTTTGAAATTATTGTTTATAATTTTGTGAGGTCTTTTAATGTGGCTGAAAGAGCTCTAAGACATTATAAAACCCAGACTGGATTCAGAGAGTACAGAGAGTAATGTTGGGATCATAATTCAAATCTTTCTCAGTATATTAAACTGGAGAACCATTTAGAGAGCAGTTGTCCTCTTGCTGTTGCTGCTCCCACTATTGCTTTTTGCTTCTAAAATTCTTATTAGTCTGGGCCCTTTTAGTTGAAGATGACAGAAATCCAACTTAAACTGGCTTAAGTAAAAAAGGGATGCTATTAGCTCATAAAACAAGACATCCTACTGTGGTGGTGGATCAGGTATGGCTGTATCTAGGGCCTTGTCACTCTCAGCACTTGGTTCTTTCTTCTTCTTTGTTAACTTTGGTTTCAGTGAAGTTCATTTTTACTTAGTGGCCTCTGCAGCTCCTGACTTACTTGTTCTAACTTAACAATCTCACAAGAAATGTTCTCTTGCACAGTATTTCCAATCAGACTCCTGGAATCAAATCTCCATGGATTTCCTTAGTCTTTGTATCTATCCCTGAAGCAATTACTGTGGCTTTTATTGAGCGGATTTTATTGAGTTAATTCTTTCCAGGTTACCTATCCTGGAACTATGTGGATTCAGAATTACATTCCCCAAAGTAAAAATCAAGTAGCTGGACAAAGAAGGAAGATGTTGGTCTAGCTTAACCAATGGATTCTCCACTGTAAGCATTAACCGAGTGGTCTTCAGCACTTGTCAACTAATGATCTCATCTGAGTAAGAGGGGAAAGTAAAAACTATAGTAGTGAAGCTGGAACTGGATCCAGGGAAATAGATCCCTAATCTCAACCCTGACTCTTTCAGGCTTGTAGGATAACATTACTTCCCTTCTTCAAAACTA
The DNA here is from genome assembly GCA_029783875.1 of Phataginus tricuspis. NCBI lineage: Eukaryota > Metazoa > Chordata > Mammalia > Pholidota > Manidae > Phataginus > Phataginus tricuspis. The sequence goes on from JAQQAC010022866.1 coordinate 2,680,990, forward strand.
TGTCAATCAAATCAGATGGGCAAGAAGCTGATGACACTCTAGGGAGGCAGTGTCAAGGTTGGAAATCTTCTTCCCTAGGAGTCAGGAGTCCCAGATGCTACTTTCAGCTCTGAGAACATGTTATTTTTCTCATAGATCGTCAGCTCCTGGAGGGGAGAGGCTGGGCTTGATCTTGATTTTTAAACATTTCATCTAAAGTTTTTTTCTTAGTCTCTCCTTCTCTATCTCCTGTCATATGTATGTTGGGGCCTGTTATCTTCTGTGTCTATTCTCTTTCAACATGTGTTTGTGTGCATATGTATGTATAATTTATATATGTATAAACATTTATTATACATACATATGTATAATGTATATACATATATGATACACACATAGTATATATGTGTATATAATTTCCACTCTGTCAAATACAATATACTAGAGGCTACAGAATTAGAAAATAAATGACTTCTTGTCAGGATGGTCAATTGAGTAGATGCAAGAAAAAAAAGACATATTAGAAAAATATAACAAATGTATTTGTATTATACAGCTGAGCTTGGATAATTTAAAAGGAAAAGTCTTTAGATGCCAGAAATAAAGATAAAACTGAGTAAACAAATCATATATACACATGAGGGACTTTGCATTTTATTCCTGCTTGGGTGTAGGAACTGAAACCATAAACTGCAAGCATGGTTTTGAGTTAGAAATTGTCTCTTGTCTACAGAGCTGAGAGTGAAGAAAATGTCTTAACTTTGATTAATAAACCTTAACTTACTGACTTATGTAGTAGCACAGAAGAGGTTCACCTTCACTAAAACATTGGTGGAAAATAATCACCATAAAATCAGAAACCCAAACCTGTACTACACAAAGGTGGCTGCACTGTCCCATGCCCAGCAATGCAGAAAGCTGAAGCAATGGTAGCAAAACTGCCCCATGGCAATATCTCAACCACCTGGGACACTCCCAGAACTCATAAGAAACTCACTGAGGAGGAGCTCACAGAATAAAACTACAGAATACATAAGTGAAACCATGAGAGTCAGCAACAGCTCTGTGCTGGCTATACAGATTTAATAATCATAATATTTTGCCATATTTTATTCCATTTTCTAAAAGAAATGAAGGCATTGTAATTGGTTGAAGTCTCTTGTCCACAAACTTATTATCTTCACCTTTCCTGAAATGTAAGTGCTATGCTATAGTTTTGTTTTATTCTCAGTCATATCTTTATATTTTGAGTGGATGTCTATGTATCTGTAAGCAAATATTACACAAATGTATTCTAGAGATTTTGTTCAAATCTGCTTTAGAGATTTATCTGTGATGGAATATACCTAGCTCATTTATTTTAAGTGCTGTTCATTATCCTTTTTTTAATATATCACAATTATGTATCCATTTTCCTATTGATGGGTATTTAGAGTATTACCAAATTTTTCTTACTATAAGCAGTGCCACAATAAACATGTCCGTCTTGTACATGTGCTAGAGTTTTCCTATGTATCTGGAAACATCTGGATTCAATTGATAGTTGTACCAATTTACACTTAGCAATATGTGAGAGTTATTGCTGCTTCACATTCTAACCCTTGATAAAATTTGCCTTTGCCGTTAAATTCATGGGTGTAAGTGGCTTTTATTTTCAATATGCATTTCCTTGTTTCTGTCTGATTCTATCATAGATGTTAAGTTTCTGAGCCTTGGATATTCTTCTGGCAAATGCCCTTTTGCTTAAGAGACCCAGAGTCACTTTCACTTGTGATTTTTGCGTCCCTGTTTTCTTTGTTCTTGCTCAGATTTCACTCGGCGGAGCTGGAAATGCTGGGGTTCAGCTAATGCCCTGTGTCTGTCAAGCAGCATGGAGGAGGCTAATGACCCTGGTTCAGTATAGACTTCTCCTTCCTTGTGAATAGTGTGGTCTAATGAAGGTAGGCAGGAGCAGTGCATGTTCCTGGCTTATCTGCCTCTTGCAAACTGCACATAATTCATGCTCAGAAAATGTCTAGTGAGATACTTTTTCCAAATATCAGAGATAAAAACACTGAGTCTTGCTGAGAAAGGGACTTAAAAACAGTAAAAATAGACTGCTCAGTTAAAAGTTCAGTACTGTGTCCACTCTTTTACCTCTTGTCAACTATTCTTAGATCACTAGGTCACACCATTTCACATGATTGAAGAAATCTATAAGATTTCATAAAAAGGCATACCTTGGAGATATTGGAGCTTTAGTTCCAGACCCCTGCAACAAAGAAAATCTCAGTAAACAAGTCAAATGAGTCTTTTGGTTTCCTAGTGCATAAACAAGTTATGTTTACCCTACATCGTGCAATAGTATTATGACTAAAGAAACAGTGCACATACCTTAATTTAAAATACTATACTGCTAAAATATGCCAACCAGCATCTGAATTTCCAGATAGTCATAGTATTTTTGTGGGTAGAGGGTCTTGCCTTGATGCTGATGGCTGCTGACTGGTCAGAGTGGTGGCTTTTGAAGGTTCGGGTGGCTTTGACAATACCTTAAAATAAGACAATGAAGCTTGCTGCATCAATTAACTTTTACTTGAACACAAGCCATTGTAGGGTTATTAATTAGCCTGATTTCAATATTGTTGTCTCAGGGAATAGGGAGGCCCAAGGAGAGAGACAGAGATGGGTAAACAGCTTGTGTGTTGGGCAGTCAGAACGCACACATGCATTAAGTTTGCCACCTTGTATGGGTATAGTTCGTGGCACCCCAAAACAATTATAATAGTAACATCAAAGATTACTGATCACAGATCACCATAACAAAAATAATAATAATGAAAGTTTGAAATATTGTGGGAATTATCAAAATGTTACACAGAGACATGAAGTGCGTAAATGCTGTTCCAAAAATGACACCAACAGACTTGCACCATGCAGGGTTGCCACAAACCATAGATTTGTAAAAAAGTGTAATTGTCTGTGAAGCATAGTAAGGTGAAGTGCAGTAAAACAAGGTAAGCTTGTATATAAAAACAACATATTTTATGTAAGTTATAAGGCATAATGGGATAAATATACACCTTTAAGGTAACATCTAACTTAAGAATGAAAACATTATAATACTGTTAATTTTCTTTTTTTTTAATAGTTTATTTTGGTCTCATTCATCTACAATTACATGTGCAATATTATGGTTATTAAACTACCCCCTTCATCAGGTCCCCCCCACCAACCCCATTACAGTCACTGCCCATCAGCACAATGAGATGCTATAGAATCACTACTTGTCTTCTCTGAGTTGTACACCCTCCCAGTGCCCCCCAACATTACATCTGCTAATTGTAATGCCTCTTTTTCCCCCTTATCACTCCCTTCCCACCCATCTTCCCCAGTCCCTTTCCCTTTGGTAACTATTAGTCCGTTTTTGGGTTCTGTGAGTCTGCTGCTGTTTTGTTCCTTCAGTTTTTTTATTTGTTCTTATACTCCACATATGAGTGAAATCATTTGATACTTGTCTTTTTCGGCTTGGCTTATTTCACTGAGCATAATACCCTCTAGCTCCATTCAAGTTGTTGCAAAGGGTAGGATTTCTTTTCTTCTTATGGCTGAATAATATTCCATTGTGTATATGTACCACTTCTTCTTTATCCATTCATCTACTGATGGACACTTAGGTTGCTTCCATTTCTTGGCTATTGTAAATAGTGCTGCGATAAACATAGGGGTGCATCTGTCTTTTTGAAACTGGGCTGCTGCATTCTTATGGTAAATTCCTAGGAGTGGGATTCCTGGGTCCAATGGTATTTCTATTTTGAGTTTTTTGAGGAACCTCCATACTGCTTTCCACAATGGTTGAACTAATTTGCATTCCCACCAGCAGTGTAGGAGGGTTCCCTTTTCTCCACATCCTCGCCAACATTTGTTGTTGTTTGTGTTTTGGATGTTGGCCATCCTCACTGGTGTGAGGTGATATCTTATTGTGGTTTTAATCTGCATTTCTCTGATGATTAGCGATGTGGAGCATCTTTTCATGTGCCTGTTGGCCATCTGAATTTCTTCTTTAGAAAAGTGTCTATTCATGTCCTCTGCCCATTTCTTAATTGGATTATTTGCTTTTTGTTTGATAAGGTGCGTGAGTTCTTTATATATTTTGGATGTCAACCCCTTATCAGATACGTCATATATGAATATATTCTCCCATACTGTAGGATGTCTTTTGTTCTACTGATGGTGTCCTTTTCTGTACAGAAGCTTTTCAACTTGATATAGTCCCACTTGTTCATTTTTGCTTTTGTTTCCCTTGCTCGGGGAGATATGTTCATGAGGAAGTCGCTCATGTTTATGTCCAAGAGATATTTGCCTATGTTTTTTCCTAAGAGTTTTATGGTTTCAAGACTTACATTCAGATCTTTGATCCACCTTGAGTTTACCTTTGTGTATGGGGCTACACAGTAGTTCAGTTTCATTCTCTTACATGTAGCTGTCCAGTTTTTCCAACACCAGCTGCCGAAGAGGCTGTCATCTCCCCATTGTATATCCAGGGCTCCTTTATCAAATATTAATTGACTGTATATGTTTGGGTTAATGTTTGGATTTTCTATTCTGTTCCACTGGTCTGTGGGTCTGTTTTTGTGCCAGTACCAATTTGTCTTGATTACGGTGGCTTTGTAGTAGAGCTTGAAGTCAGGGAGCATAATTCCCCCTGTTTGATTCCTCCTTCTCAGGATTGCTTTGGCTATTCGGGGTCTTTTCTGGTTCCATATGAATTTTACAATTATTTGTTCCAGTTCATTGAAGAAAGCTGTTGGTAGTTTGATAGGGATTGCATTGAATCTGTAAATTGCTTTAGGTAGTATAGCCATTCTGACAATATTTATTCTTCCTAGCCAAGAGCATGGGATGCATTTCCATTTGTTAGTATCCTCTTTAATTTCTCCTAGGAGTGTCTTGTAGTTTTCAGAGTACAGGTCTTTCACTTCCTTCGTTAGGTTTATTCCTAGGTATTTTATTCTTTTTGATGCAATTGTGAATGGAATTGTTTTTCTGATTTCTCTTTCTGTTAGTTCATCGTTATTGTATAGGAAAGCAACAGATTTCTGTGTGTTAATTTTGTATCCTGCAACTTTGCTGAATTCAGATATTAGTTCTAGTAGTTTTGGAGTGGAGTCTTTAGGGTTTTTTATGTCCAGTATCATGTCATCTGCAAATAGTGACAATTTGATTTCTTCTTTACCAATCTGGATGCCTTGTATGTCTTTGTTTTGTCTGATTGCCGTGGCCGGGACCTCCAGTACTATGTTGAATAACAGTGGAGGGAGTGGGCATCCCTGTCTTGTTCCCGATCTTAGATGAAAAGTTTTCAGCTTCTCGCTGTTAAGTATGATGTTAGCTGTGGTTTGTCATATATGGCCTTTATGATGTTGAGGTACTTGCCGTCTATACCCATTTTGTTGAGAGTTTTGATCATGAATGGATACTGAATTTTGTCAAATGCTTTTTCAGCATCTATGGAGATGATCATGTGGTTTTTGTTATTCTTTTTGTTGAGGTGGTGGATGATGTTGATGGATTTTTGAATGTTGTACCATCCTTGCATCCCTGGGATGAATCCCACTTGATCATGGTGTATGATCCTCTTGATGTATTTTTGAATTCAGTTTGCTAATATTTTGTCGAGTATTTTTGCATCTACGTTCATCAGGGATATTGGTCTGTAATTTTCTTTTTTGGTGAGGTCTTTGCCCGGTTTTGGTATTAGAGTGATGCTGGCTTCATAGAAAGAGTTTGGAAGTATTCCCTC